>JAJTUV010000492.1:0-666022 GCA_021653895.1 Mastomys natalensis | reverse complement strand
AGATTCTGTAGGACCCAGAAGGTGGATGTACTCTTTGATTAGCACGCACTGATAACTGGCGCCAATTCTTTGGGTTTCCCAACTTCCAAAAGAGTGAGTTCCATGCCTTGGGTGACCAGATTGTCATATCTAAATTGTTACGGCGAAAATATTTTTGGCCGTATAAAGGATACGAGAATTTAATGTGCTACAAAAAAAGCATATAACATTCGCAGTTGTGGGAAAGAGGCAAATAAGGGCAATTTGGGCAACTCACATTTCTTTCTATAAAAGCAATTTCTTGGTAGATGGAGCTGAATATTTTCGTCTCAAGAAATAGTTTTTGGATTGTCTAACAGCCCTGGAGAAATTCTTAAAGAAATAATTTCCATGGTCTCTTAGTCGTTTTAGAAGAGAGTGAAATAACAAGGTCGTTTATATGGATATATTATCTTAACTGCTTAAGACTTTATGATCTATGCATTTTATTTATTTATTTTGAAAAGAAAGCAGACAACGACTGTCTGTGTCCATGGAATAGCCGATCACATAGGACTGCTGGATGATCTGCTTTCAGTTGAACACCTTGTGGGTAATGGCTTCTATCTAGATATGTTCAAATCCTCTTAGGAGTAATCCTGGAGTGATATTTTTAGTTTTCTGGCCATTGAGAATTTAATGGGTTTTCAAGTGAAGCAGTTCTTTCTCTTTTCCTATGTTCAATTTAAACTTTAATTGGCTTTCACTCCAGCATTGTGATGGGATAGGCTAGGTGGGTGTTGGTAGCTGCAGTGTGTCACCACCCTTCGGAGGGATGCAGATGACAAGTGTCACTCGAAGGGGAAACTGAATTTCGGTATTTTAGAAAATCCTTTCTCATAGTAGTTAAAAAAGAAAATACAAGGGAAGAGTAGAAACTAAAATTGTAGACACAGACTCCAAGACATCCATGGAAGACTTGCCTGTGTGACATAATGGATGTATCTGCCCAGAACTGTAGCAACACTTGTCAGCTTCCATCGAAGGGCAGTCACCTTGCGACTAGCCTCGTGCCTGATGTCCCAGTGAGACAGGAAAGAGAGAAGTGATATTTCTTGTTTCACAATACTGAGGGAAGCATAGTTGGCTGCCAACTGTGGCCTCTCTGGACCCACAATGCACCAAGGTTGCTTGACCAATGACTGTGACAAGGATTTTAGTACCAGTCACTCCTTTGACATGGAGGAAGGGGCACTGTTGTCATGGCAAGTCCTATATGATGCCCAGTATCATTTTATTTTATTTGACTTTTTCTTCTCTTGTGTGTAAGGGCAGTATCTCTGTGTGTGTGTGTTGCATGTGTGTATGTGTGCATGTATGTGTATATATGTGTATGTGTTTGTATGTACATGTGTAAGTGTAGATACGTGGAGGCCAGAGGTTGAAGCCAGGGGTCTTCCTCCATCACGTTTTACCTTAGTTTTTTAAGAAAGGACCTCTCACTGCACCTGGAGCTTGCCGTTTTGACCAGAGTGACTGGACAACAAGCTCCATTGCTCTGCCTGTGTTTGTGCCCCACCCCAACAGTCCCTCAAGCTTGCATAGCATATACCTTCCCTTACTGACAGAACCTCTTCCCTCCCCCACCCCGCCTCTCCTATCCTTCCCCCACCCAAACCCTGGATCCTTCCTTTCCAATGCTTTAACGGAAAATTTGAAATTCTAGTCCTCTAAGAACCACTCCCTCTCTCAAGACCCCCCTTCCCACATTTCTTTGGATGTTCACTATCTTTCCCCTGTACTGGTTTAAAGGAATCCAAACTATGTCCTGGGCCACAGCATCCCCTGCCATCTTCTCATTATGCCTCCAGGCCAGGCAGAACTCTAAAAGCAACGTAGAAGACTTGAACTCAGGGGAGCTCTTTGGGTAGCCTGGTGGAAAATCATGCCAAGACATTATTCTGTGGAGGACTGGGAAGATACACAATCTGCCCAGACCCTCACAGCTCCAGTTTCCCATCATCTAGATCACAGGAGGAGCCTGATCCCTTGGTAGTGTGGCTCATTGGTCATCTCAGTGGCAGACTTTGGTAGCTGAGTCAGAAAAGGATAGGTATCAGCTGCCTTGGAGGTGAGCAACACAGAAGACTCAGTGAGGGCTCACTGTACTATCTCAGCTTCCTTTTTTCTAAAGGGATCTATAAGTCATGCAAACAGTCTCCCTGAAACCGCCAAGTGCTGAGTCTACTTGAATGTCTCCATTCCTTCAGATGGCTCATTCAGTAACGTTCTGTCAGCAATATCTCCAAGCCAGGCATTGGATCTGTTTTCCATGTCCCCTGGGAGCTTATCCTCTAATTGGTGTCACAAAACAACTAAAGCCACCTTTTAGAGAGTTAATTGGATCTCATCAAGTACCTACTCAAAACTCTCAGCAGGCTTTAATTTCTCATGGTGTAATTTCAATGCTTCACCATGTGCTGTGATTCCAAAGATATGTATCTTAAATGGGGGAAGGGGTAGCTGAAGCAAAGGGAACAGAAAATAACCTTTGCATCATGGGATTTGTAGTCTGGTAACAGAAGAAATTAGTCTTAGTCATCTTTTTGTTCTGGTAACAAAATAGCTGAAATAACTTAACAAGAGTAAATGTTTACCTTAACTTGGAGTCTCAGAAGTTTCCACCCATGGTCATTTTGCTCTGCTGTTTTGGACCTGTGGAGCCACCATGTTTCATGATGGGATTATGTGACATAGGAAGACCACTTACCTCACAGCAACTGAGGATCAGAGGAGGAAGGAGCTGGGATTTGCTTCAAGAGCAAGCCCCAATGGCTTACCTTTCTTCCACTCCCCATCCAATGAAGGTTCTATAATCCTTCAGTAATATCACCCTGGAGACCAAACATTTAGCATGTGGGTCTTTGGGGGACATTCTAGATCTGAAATATATCAGAAGTTAATGAACAAGACATTTAATAACAGGATCAAAAGTGGTGTGTGGAACAAACACAGAGAAGATCGGGGTAGGAGCTGCTGCAGGGGATGCGGAGGAGAACAGTAACATTTCAATTTTGTACTTGTGTTTGGGAGGAGCTGACACTTGATTAATGCTTAAAGAAGTGAATTTGCTGTGGGAAGATCTGAGAGGAGAGCCTCCAGGCAACCCAGGTGCTGCGAGGCAGGCATGTATCTGGTTTCCAAGAATCAAGAAGGGACTCTATACAGGAGGAAGCCTAAAGTCTGTTACTGTGAATAGCCTGGGGCCAGGAAGTCTCAAGTTAAGTAGGGCAGCCCTGGGACTTTAGCCTTTTCACTCAGTAAAATAGAAAAAGCTTTTGTGGGGTTTCAGCTCATGAGTTAGTTATAATGTAACAGCTTTTTAAAAAAGAGTCCCTATAGGAAGCAGATACTTAAGTAGAAAGACCTACTCAGAGGCTGCTGTGGTAATCTAAGGAGAGAGGGAAGTCAACCGTGGAGCGGAGAGAGGGTCACATTCCGCAGCGTGCATCTGTGGGTGGTGGTAATAGCCATTCTTGGGGGACTGGATGAGGCATGTGGGTACAAGCGAGCAACAAGGACAATACCAAGAGTTATCTTTGGCTGAGACTGGCAAGGCTGATGCAGCAAGAGTGGGGAAGAAATTAAGGATCTATAACTCACTGGAAAACCGGGTAGATGAGCTGGAAGTTGATAACAACAGCTTTGACGACAGGTAGTGGGTGGTATAAGCTGACAACAAGAGGCTCAAAGTATGGGTATGTGTAGGTGAAAGAAAAGTAGCCCGGGAATAGCAGTAAGATCCCTGCCCCGGCTCCAGACCCCACAGTCTATGGGCTGTGAGAGAAAATGGTTCACTCGAAAGGGATGCAGAGAGAGCAGTGTGCATGGGAGATCATCGAATTCCAGCCAGAGGGACAAGGAGAAACATCCAGACTAGTAGACTGTTGAAGTTTGGCTAATGATGGACTCAATGGCAGAAAACACCAAAGCAACGTTGCAGGAACTGGAGGAGATTCTGGGCAGGCTTCGACAGAAGCAGGGAAACAAAGAGCCTTGTGTGGTTTGGATGTGGAGGAAATAGGCTTCTCTTGGGGCCACAGACCTGAACAAAGAGGACTGCTGGGATGGGGTGCTTAAGATCTGAGGGCAAGGCTGTGAATGTTGAGCCACATGGGTCAAGAACACGGGATCTTGACTTTGTAGGTCTTTCCTGACCATGAGGGGCTGATCCCCTTACCTCTTCTACCTTAGCTTAGGGAAGTCAGTCTCCTATTTGGCTTTGTGCTGAAGCCTGCTAGCTGTCAAGAGTTCTTTGGGCTAAGCTTTATGCAGCTCCATGGCCTCTGTTCTGTTTAAATGTTTATTTAAATTAAACATCCATAAGAACAGTATGTATGTGTATTAGTTACCTGTCTCGTTGCAGTGATTAAATACCTGATAAAAGCAGCTTATGGAAGGAAGGATTTATTTTGGTCCACAGTTTGAGAGAAAGTCTATGATGTGGGACTAGGGGGAGGGCTGGGAGGGAGGCATGGGGGTAGGAACATGAGGTAACTGGTAACTTCGCATCCCTTAGGCAGGAATCAGTGTTTTTATGGTTACCCCACTTTACCCTTTCATTCAGTGAGGACTCCAGTCCATGGACCGGAGCTGTCCATAGTTAAGTCGAGTCTTCTCACCTCTATTAACCCAATGAAGTCATTCCTCTCAGCCATGCCTAGAGGCTAACTTAATATAGATAATTCCTTACAGGCATTCCCAGAGGTGGTCTTGTAGGTGACTCTGGAACCCATCTTTGATTTTCTGGATGCCTATGAAGCTGTTTCATTTTGAGATGGTTTATACATCCATTTTTGTTTTTTCAGTGTCTTCTTGTATCAGGAGATCTGGCAGGTTGAGAGAATGCGAACAGGATAGTGTGAGACCCCACCCTCACTGAGCGTCTCAACCAGCAGTTGCTTCGTGCAGCCTCCTGTGGGGTGTGGCTGACATCTCTGATTGCCCAGAACAGAAATGGGTTGCTGATGGGAGAGTGAGCTTCTTGCGTCTTCAAGGGTAGATGACAGATCCATAGGTTGAAGCCTAGCTTACCTTGGAGATGGGTTTCCAGGAGGCTGGTTGAGGTTAGATGAGTTCATAAATGTTCTGGATTTCATTCTAAAACATTTAGACTTTATTTGTTGGAAAATGGAAAATTCCCAAGGAAATGATCACCTTTGCTTATTAGAAATGCCATACAGTTCTTATAGACTGTAGGGAGATGGGACAAAGTGTCATCAAGTAGCATCACCCAGTGTGGTCAGGTGGGCGATGACTGTGAGTGTTGTCTCTATAGGAGACTGGAAAGATCATAACCAAGACCAGGTTGGAGGAATAGATCTCACTGTGGATCAGATTGCATCAGAGGGCAAAGGAGAACAAGAAATGGATGCTGGAAACTTTTAACCTGGATCGTTAGAAACGCAGAAAGCTCTCCAAACTTCTGCTGTTCCTAAACTGCATGTGCTGATATCCTTAACTGAGGCAGTCAGATGGCCTGGATGGGATCTGTGCATGGACTATTGAATTGGAAGTGTCAGTGACCATGCTTCCCAGCTAGGTTTTGTATAGAGAGTTGGAAACAGGACATCAATAAATTTGAGGACAGCAATCATAACACCATCCCAAACCACACGGCTTCCTCTGTAGTCACACCTAAGGAGGTGGTATCAATTCTACAGCTGCTGACAGGTACCTTAGCGCCTTGGAACTTGACTGTGACCCCAAGATGTCGCTTCGTTCTATTTACGCGAACAGCTTATGAACCACTTTACACGCCTCAGCGGATGGATGCTTCAAACTGGTATAAACACACAGTAGGATATTTAGCTTTCTGTGTGGGATCTGCTCAGTGTGAAAGTTTATGTAATAAGGGGTAGAGAGAAGCAGGCCATCAGGCATGGGATGAAAGGAGAGACGAGGGACAGAAACCAGCTGCCTGATAGGCTACACTGTTGGTCACACAGAGCCACTAGGAAGAACCAAAGATGTCTCAGACCCTGAAGCAGAGACTTTGCTCTCTGCACATTTCAGATAAATTTTGGGCACAGAGGTTCAGCTTGAAAGTCTTAATTAAGGCAGATCTTTCGGTAGAAGCAAAGGAAGTGTACTCTTTAATCAATAAGATAATCCTTACTGCTTTGTATGTAGTAGCAAACTGGAAACTGGCTTCACTACTCATGAACCATAAGATTACTCTAACTTTGAAAATTAATATAACCTAGGTGAAAGACGTAACCAAAATTACTTACCTTATAAAGTTTTTAGATGAACTTTGATGAGATATGCAAACGGCTTAAAGGGATTGTGGCAAATTGCGATTTCGGACAGAGGCAAGAAGGAAGCCTCAAACTTGGAGGAAAAGTTACACTAGCTTATTTATTCATAAGTAGCAATAAACCAAAAAAATAGCGAAATGGGTTGCATTCGTACACACACACACACACACACACACACACACACACACACACACACAAACACACAAAACACGCAACCACACACACCACTAACCTCCAGTCTGGCCCAATATCATAATCTGGCCAATTGCCGCACGCCAGGTAAGGTTCGTGTCCTGCTTTCAGGTCCAGCTGAAACTCGTCAGCAGTGCAGCAGTGTGGGCTGGACTCTTTCGGCAACGGATGTCCGGGTCTGCGGACTTGATCTCTCAGCGTGACGGCATCTCCGTGGGGCTCTGGGAGCAAGCAAGTCGCGGTGGCCAGACTGGGGGTTTTTAAGGTATTCTTAGCCAATCACAATTAAGGCGTTCACATTTTCAAACGTACACACCACACACACACACACACACACACACACACACACACGTGCGGGAGCGCGCGCGCTTAGGCTCAGTTTCCATGCTCTTAGCCAATCACAATTAAGGCATTCACATATTACTTCTTTGGGACCTCACTTCAACTTTATCACACTCATGAACACACTCTTAGACTTGGTTTCCATGGTTACATTCATCCACGATATCGTTTTATATTTTGTTCCTTACAGGGATGTACATGGTGTGTTACATTCTCAGTAAAAAAAAAAAAAAAAAGTCATGATAAATGATGTTAAGTGAGTATTTGCACAAACCTTAAATTTAGTTTTAATATTTGTAATAAGACTGTGTGATCTTAAAACTTTAAGTATGTAAACATAATATGACTTCAATATAAAAAATACAGAAAGACTACACATTTCTTCACGGTTCTGAGTTTGGGGGGGCAGGTGTGGTGGTGTACAACTTTAATCCCAGCACTCAGGAGATAGAAGCAGGTGGATCTCTGAGATTCAGGGCAGCTTGGTCTATATGAGGAGTTTTCAGGTTGGCTAGGGGATAGCTAAAAATATAAAAAATAATCAATATGTAAAGACAACTATGAACAGCAAAATTTAATTTAAGTAGTGTCTTCCTCCTCCTCCTCCTCTTCCTCCTCCTCCTTTTCCTCCTCCTCCTCTTCCTTGTCCTCCTCTTCTCCCTTCTTACCCCCCCCCCCTTGACAAGGACTTCTCACTATGTAACACAAAGGTGCCCTCAAACTCATGCTTTTGCCTAGCCTCTTGAATAATGTAGACTGCAAGCATGAGCCATCATACTGGTATGTGCAAACCACACACACTCTCTCTTTTTTTTTTTTCCCATAAGGACAGCGAGAAGATCGAACACGGATGGACGAGCGCCCTAGCGACAGAGCGCTAGCATACAGCGATGTGCCACCGCAGGCCGTGCACACACACACTCTCGAATGTCATGCATGCATTTGCACACACACTTGTGTGTGTGTGTGCTGATATGTATACCCCCCCAGCATATGAAGTGGTAGGTATCTCATTGCAGAGTTGTTGATATTTATATAGAGAAAGTATTACATTAATTTTACTTTATCTTAAAGTGTATATAAGAGAGTGGAGGGGTGTCAGTGACAGAGACAAAAAGACCAGAAGAGGGCACGATATGTCCTGGAGATAGAGGTACAGGCAGTTGTGAGCCACTTGATGTGGGTGCCAGGAAACAAACTTGGGTCTTCTGGAAGGGCTACATATGTTCTTAGCTATGAAGCCATCTCTCTAGCCCCCAAATGCTACAGTTTTAATGGAAAAATAGTTTTAAAGATGTAACTAGCACATCATTTCACTTTGAAGGCATGTCCAACTATTTGAAATAGTCCTTGAAACTGCATGAGTCAGAAATTAAGAAAACTCTGTGAGGATTGGCCTGCATATATTTATAGACATTTTAAGAGTGCCGACATCTACTGCAAGCCTGTGAGATATTTTGCTTTCAGTCAAGTGATTCTTCAGTATTTAAGTATAAACTAACTGTATCACTTAAAAGGATTGGAAGGCTAAGCAGATTGAGAATAAGGTAAAGTCATCTTTCACAGAGGCATGAAGGCCTCAGCTGCCAGTGAAGTGCTGGCCTGCCTTGTTCATGATGGGGAAGCCATGCTCAGCAAGCCTACTCCTATCTTACAATACTTTCTAAGTAGACTGCTTGCCTATTTTAGCACAACTCTTTTCTAAGTGTGAGCTTACACGCCATCTCCTTGGGGTCTTGTTCTTTGTGTGTATTCTCTCCATCTTTCTAGACCCACCAAAGATACAATCCCTTAAGCTCCTGAATTTGCTGTCTTCTGGGCCAGACAGAAGCCACAAAAGACTCTAATGGCCTGACTTTCATAAAAGGGCTGCAGAGAGTTCAACTACTGTTCAACCAGTGAGAATGAGCTCACTTTTCAGAATTCTGCTATTGACACATTTATACCATAGGCATGCTTTTTGCTGAAGTTCTGAGTTGGACGTTAGGGCCTCGTGAATGCTGGGTAAGCAATCTGACATTCAAGTGTACCTCAACTCTCCATTTTTGATCCCATTTCATTATCCATGTGCTTATACCTGCAGTGGGATTACCATCATAGCTTTAGTTAGGGTTACCTAAATCTTGAGAAACCAATGTTTACAAAGTACCTGTCAGTTTGTGTTAGCATTCTGTTAATGTGGAGATGCTTGAGAAAATTAGTGTAGATTGTGAAAAATTTATCACCGTTTTGGGGATCATGTCTGGAATAGGTTGGCTCCACTCCTTTGGACAAATGACAATATATTCTGAGAGCACAAGATAGAACTGAGAACTTCTCATCTTTTGGTTAAGATATCAAAAAGAGGGATAAAGGAGACAGCCATAGAGTCCCTTTTAGGGGTGTGCTTCCAACTTCTCAAAGGCCTCCCCTAAATCTTTACCCCCTAAAGACTCCAGTACCTCCCCATAGTGCCACATTAGGGACCAGGCCTGCAACACAGAGACCTTGGGGAGTTGCTAAAATCTAATGTATAGCAGCCTCAAAATTCAGTTTGTACATTCCACTATGTAGGCACCATCCAAGACTGCTAATGTAACCTTCTATTTCCAGTCTTGATATTGGCCTTAGAAATGATAGTTTTTTATCTCTTTTTAATTAGCAATCATTGGCTGTATTACTTAATAAGTTGTGATGGTTTGTGTATGCTTGGCCCAGAGAGTGGCACTGTTGGGAGGTGTGGCCTTGTTGGAGTAGGTGTGGCTTTGTGGGCGTGGGCTTTAATACCCTTGTCCTAGCTGCCTAAGAGTCAGTATATTCTGCTAGCAGCCTTCAGATGAAGATGTAAAACTCTCAGCTCCTCCTGCACCATGCATGCCTGATGCTGCCATGTTCTCTCCTTGATGATAATGGACTGAACCTCTGAACCTGTAAGTCAGCCCCAATTAAATGTTGTCCTTTATAAGACTTGCCTTGGTCATGGTGTCTGTTCACAGCAGAAAACCCTAACTAAACATAGGAATTTTATAAAATTGAAGATGATAACCAAATAAATTGTTAAGTTGAAAGGATTTTTATCTTTTCAGTTCATTTGAATTAATTTTCTGACCTGTAACCACGCAAACTAAGCTTATTCCTGGACTTAACAGCCACATTGAAGATGTCTTCCTTATATGAACTACGCAAAGTACTTTGCAATGTCAAAGTTCATCTCAAAAGTTCAAGAACTCTAAGGATTGGGAATATTTTAGCTAAGTTTCAGAAATCAGGCTATATTGAAATTAAGATGGCATCTTTTAAATGTTTGAGTCAAGGTAGCAACGTTTGTAACTAGCCCATTGGCTTTAACTTTATGACATTAGTTGTAATTATAATTTAAAAATTTACATTTATTTGTAAAATTTCACCTGAGGGTATAAAAGGCTTCTCATACTCTATTAAGATGATGATGGTTTTATGTGGAAGTAAAATGAGCCATGCTGAAATCATGCTTACGAGGGTTCATCTAAATGACAAGGGATGTAAGAAAGAAGTTATGCTTATAGCAGACATCTTTTTTTCCCCATCTGGCATGCCTAATAATACTTGAAGAGATGTTAAGTTATAAACAAGCTAATAGCCCAATTAACAGCTCAAGTAAACTATAGTCCTAATGTTTTGTTTTCTGTCTTAAACATACTTCTTAAAAAAGTATGATTTGTGTATTCCAAACGGTTACAGACACAGAAACTTCACAGCATAACAATTGGAGTTGGCTTTCTTGTGGTTATGAATCTGATGAAAATAAGCTTGTGGGTTAAGAAAAGGCACTAATTCTACTAAATTCTACTAAATTATGTGGACTCAACTAATTCCACATACAGTTTCAGGGATACACGTCCCTTTAGAACTCTTATTTAGTGACAAAAAGAAAAATATTTACTATAATTAAGCAAATTTTCCTTTTTTGAAGTAAAGTTTTTGAAAAAAATGTTGTCTATAAATTATTCTTTTTATATTTAATATTTTACACTGCAGGGTGTGACTCCAAGTCTGGCCTTGAACTTGCCATGCAGCTGAAGGTGACCTTGAACTTCTGATCATCCTGCCTCTATCTTCCAAGTGCTAGGACTACAAGAGTGTGTAGCATCCTTAGTTTATGAAGTGCTGTGGATCAAGCTTATGGCTTCATGAATGCCATGCAAGCAAGCACTCTACCACCTGTTACATTCTAAGCCCATTTATTTTTATAAACGTTCTTGGATCTTGACATTCAGACATTTTAATTCATACCGAGCAGTTGCATCTGTATAAATATGCTTACGCTCTGTCTTTAGAAATTTTTTCTTACAGCTCCAGTCTCTGATGAGCTGGGTTTGTTAGTCACCAACACAGGCATTGTTAATAATTATTGTTTAATAAAATACCATTTACGTGCAATATTAATGCTTTATTATTTATTATATTATTATTAATATATAAAAATTACCACTTCCTTTAGGTTTATTTCCTGACATTCATTGAAGAGCAAGCTATACTGAAAAATTTTAAGGTTGAATGACTTGAAGAAATTGGCATGTAAAACTGTTACCCTTGCTATAGTTTAGGAAACATAGTAGATAACATGCTTGTTTTAGAGTGCAAGAAATGATTCCCAGAACCCAGGACCAGAATGCTGCCTGTGATCATGGAGAGAAGTCAGATTTAAACGAGATGCAGAAGCTGGGATCAACAGTGGATACCAACGGCAGTGCACACATCTCCCATTTCAGGTGGCGCAGTGCTGAATGAAGCTGCATCTTGAACATGCAGCTGCCTCTTTGTGCTATTTGCTGACTGTCCATCCTCAAGGTCTGTCAAATGTATCACACTAGAATACTTGCTCCTTTGCGGTAGAATAGTCCCTGGGAATAAACTTCTCAAACAAAACACATCTGTTTTCCAGTGTCTTGTTTCCTTCTCTGCTAATGAAAGGCTTTAGCTAGAAATCCAGTGCTGCTTCTGAGGCTGGCCTTCCACAGCCCATGGAAAATACTCAGAGGCCCTCGGCTAATGCTGCTTTCTCCTCAGGCAGCCCTGAGCTACCAGCCTCTGTAACAGAAGGGTTGGCACTGATCCCTGAGGATAATAGGGATTTTTACCAGAAGATTGCTGAACTATTCCAGGCCTGAAGGTAAATCAGGCACGAAACAAAGGTAGCCATTCCCATACACTCAGCCCTCTACCATGCTATCTCTAGAATTTTTACAACATAATGTCGTTTGACCTGAACACAGGAAATATTCAACCAGATTCAATTTCCTTTCAATTTCTCCTCTCTATGGAAGATGAATCGAGTACAGCCAATGATTTGGATTCAACATAAAATGCAATGTGTTCTAAGACCTCGTTTGTTCCATGCTCAGAAAGTACAATTACTATGGACTCAGGCTGGTCAGATAGCGATCTACAGAGGAGAGCGGGGACAGTTCTGCCCATGGCTTACATTCCTAGAGCCTACTAGAAAGCAGATAGGGAAGACTTTCCCACAAATTCTGGTCCAGAGTGATTTTTCTGGAAGGTGCATTGCTGTTTTTGGAAGGCTTACTGTTTCTTTGTGCTTAATCCAATTTCACACTTAACGTTTCAAGGTAGAAAGTGTATTTTACTCTTCTCCACTGGAGGGAACCAGAGGGACTAGATATATCAGCCAACAAGATTTTGTTGTCAGTAACAGAAGTTCCCAGGGGCTCTCAAAGTGGACTGACCTCCAGAAACACTGGGAGAGTAGCTTTGTTTTTATTACTTATTCTCATTAAAATGTAACTATTTTTAGAGAATTTCTGTATTTACAGAAATAATTTAAATAGAAGAGGATAAAAAAATGTAGATATCTAGGCCTGATTCTGGTCCATAAAACCCACAGTGCTGGGAGTGAAGCTTAGACGAATTTTAGTGGAGCCTTTGTTCTTGGTAAAAACCCACTCTGTCAGGTAAATGGGAAGCCGACAAGGACGGAAACAAATGAACATTTTAACTCTGTAAAGCAGGATGTAAGAACAATGCTCGCAGAGGTTCAGCTTAATCACGGACACCTGGAGACTGTCAGGATTTAGACTATGAGTCATGTGTTTTTCCAACTGAACAACTCCAATTATTATTTAGAATCCATGTGATCTGCTCAGAAGAAACGTCCAAAACTATCTTTTGAGGAACACTTCCAGATCCACAAGTCAAAATTTAGGGAGCCCCTAAGTCAGAAAACCGGTGTGTTGTTTCTGAAACAAGAATTTTACAGGCGCTCCAGTATCCTATGCAGGAAACAAAAATAAATGCCCTCAATCCAGCTGTCAGGGACACAGATGTTTCCATCGGGTCAGATACATCTGACAAACTGGCCCAGAGACAAGAACTAGAATTATGTGAAGATGAGGCTACAGGATTGTCACAAGGGAGGGCTTAACACATTCAATTCCTGTAAAAGGCAGTAAAAACTGGGGATATTGATTTATGAAAAAGTTTATTGGATAATAAAAATTTCTCTCTCCCTCTCCTCTCTCTCTAGTTTGAGAAACATGGGCTATCTCCCTGTGTAAAACTTGTAGCACTGTAGAAATGTATGAATTTGTGTATTTGTTTAAACAAACACCAAATAAACAAAATCTATATGATATGAGCCAGTCTTTCTAAGAGGTGGATGGATAGATAGATTGATAAGACTCTGTGAAGATAGCCACAGAGTTTAGAGTGACACAGTCACAAACCATGGAGTGCTAGTGACTGCTGCCTCCCACCAGAAGCTGGAAGAACAGGATCTGTTAGCTGCTAAGCTCTGCAATATCTTTGTGGGCAGGTTCCGAAGCTGACACATCTTTTCCTTTATGCAGCTAAAAATTCCTAGAGAAAGCTAAACATGCCTCGAGGTGTTCCTGTCTGCTGTTTTATAATACAAACTTTGCTCCTCAGAAGCACTACAGTTTAATCTTCATTATGTTGCGATCTGGACATATCTAAATGAGTTGGTATCCGTAGAGTTGGACTAAGCATGTGCTCCACAGATTTGGATTAAGCATGTCCTGGAAGGCAACTGACTTTTTTCACTCCTGAATATGACCTTAAACTGAACATGCTTAAGAACAGAGTTCCTAACTGAGCATGCTCAGATATGTGCTTTCCACAAAACTGCTTTACTATATGAATATTTTTGTAAACAATTAAAATTATTTATTTATTAAAACCATTTTATTCATTTACATTCCTGCCATTGCCTCCTGGCCCCTTCCACAGTTCTTTCCAACCCCTTGCCTCAAGGGTGCTTCCCCCGCTCCCACTGAGAATCCTTTTCCCCTGGGGCCTCAGGTCTCTGAGGTTAGGTCATCTTCTCCCACTGAGGTCAGACAGGCAGTCCTGCTATGTATGTGCCAGGGGCTTCAGATCTGTATGCTGCCTGGTTGGTGACTCAGTCTTGGGAGCTTCCCAGGGATGGAGTTAGTTGAGCTGTATCCTACGGGGTCACCCTCCTCTTCGGCTTCTTCAATTCTTCCCCTAATTCCTTCGTAGAGGTTTCCAACTTCAGTTCAATGGTTGGGTGTAAGTGTATGTGTCTGTCCCAGTCAGCTGCTGGTAAAGCTTCTCAGAGGACAGCATGCAGGCTCCCATCTGTAAGCACATCAGAACATCAATAATGTCAGGCCTTGGTGGCTCCCATGAGAAGCCAGTCTCTTCTCCACTTTTGTCTCTGCAGTTCTTTTAGACAGGAACATCTCTGGGTCAGAAATTTGATTGTGGGTTAGTAACTTCATCCTTCCTCCTAAGGCCCTGTCTATCTATTGGAGGTGGACTCTTCAAGTTCCCACTCCCCACGTTGGGCATTTTGGCTCCTGTCACCCCCATTGAATCCTTAGAGTCTCTCACCTCCCAGATCTCTGGGACTTTCTAGAGGGTCCCCTCACTACCATCTCCTATAGGCTGCTTATTTCCATCCATTCTCCTGGCTCTCTGGGTTTCCTCTGGGCTTCTCTCTTGTTCCTCTCCCCATACTTGATCCTGTCCACCATTTTCCCTACCCCTCCCCTCTCACACCCACATCCTTCTCTCCTTCTGCCCCTATGATTATTTTGTTCCCTCTTCTAAGTGGGATTGAAGCATCCTCATTTGGGCATTCTTGTTTGTTAACTTTTAAGGTCTGTAGGTATTCTGGGTATTCTATACATTTTGGCTAATATCCACTTATCAGTGAGTACATACCATGCATGTCCTTTTGGGTCTGGAATACCTCACTCAGGATGATATTTTAAAGTTCCATTCATTTGCCTGCAAAATTCATGATGTCCTGTTTTTAATAGCTGAATAGTATTCCATTGTGTAAATGAACCACATTTTCTGTATCCATTTTTCAGATGAGGGACATCTGGGTTGTTTCCAGCTTCTGGCTATTACAAATAAGACTGCTATGATCATAGTGGAGCATGTGTCTTTGTGGTATGGTGGAGCATTTCTTGGGTATATGTCCAAGAGAGGTATAGCTGGGTATTTAGGTAGAACTATGTCCAATTTTCTGAGGAACTGACAGACTGATTTCCAGAGTGGTTGTACCAGATGTAAATCCCACCAGCAATGGAGAAGTGTTCCTCTTTCTCCACATCCTTGTCAGCATGTGCAGCCACTTGAGTTTTTTATCTTAGCCATTTGGATTGGTGTAAGGTAGAATTTCAGAGTTGCTTTAATTTTCATTTCCCTGATGACTAAGGAGTTTGAACACTTCTTTAAGTGCTTCTCAGCCATTCAAGATTCCTCTGCTGCTAATATTTTGTTTATCTCTGTATCCCAGTTTTTTTAGTTGGGTTATTTGGGTTTTTTTTGGAGGTCAACCGCTTGAGTTCTTTATATATTTTGGATATTAACCCTCTATTAAATGTAGGGTTAGTGAAGATTTTTTCCCAATTTTTAGGTTGCCAATTTGTCCTACTGACAGTGTCTTTTGCTTTACAGAAGCTTTTCAGTTTCATGAGATTCCATTTATCTATTGTTGATCTTAGAGCCTAAGGCCTTGGTGTTCTGTTTAGAAAATTTCCTCCTGTCCCATGAGTTTGAAGCTCTTTCCCACTTTCTTTATTAGATTCAGTGTATCTGGTTTTATGTTGAGGTTCTTGATACACTTTGTCTCAAGCTTTGTGCAAAGTGATAAATATGTATCTATTTTCATTCTCCTACATACAGACAACCAGTTAGACCAGCAGCATTTATTGAAGATACTTTCTTTTTAAAGATGTATTTATTTGAATATGAGCACACTGTAGCTGTCTTCAGACACACCAGAGGAGGGCATCCATTACAGATGGCTGTGAGCTACCATGTGGTTGCTCGGAATTGAACTCAGGACCTCTGGAAGAGCAGTCAGTGCTCTTAACCACTGAGTCATCTCTCCAGCTCCTGTTTTCCTTTTTCACTGTATGTTTTTGGCTTCTTTGTCAAAGATCAAGGGTCTTTAGGTGTGTGGATTCATTTCTGGGTCTTAGATTCTATTCGATTGATCAACTTCTCTATCTTTGTCTCAATGCCTTGAGGTCTTTATCACTATTGCTTTACAGTACAGCTTGAGATCAGGGATGGTGATTTCCCAAGAAGTTCTTATATTGTTGAAAATTGTTTTGACTATCCTGAATTTTTTGTTTTCCATATGAAGTTGAGAATTGTTCTTTCTATGTCTGTGAAGAATTGTGTTGGAATTTTGATGGGGATTGCGTTGAATCTGTAGACTGCTTTTGGTAAGATACCCATTTTCACTATGTTAATCCTACCAATCCATGAGCATGGAAGATCTCTCCATCTTCTAAGGTCTTCTTTGATTTCTTTTTTAGTGATTTGAAGCTCTAGTCATACACATCTTTCACTTGCTTGGTAAGAGTTATACCAAGATATTTTGTACTATTTTGTGGCTATCGTGAAAGGTGTTGTTTCCTTAATTTCTTTCTCAGCTGGTTTATCATTTGTGTAAAGGAAGTATACATTTGTATACTGATTTGTTTGAGTCAATTTTATATCCTGCCACTTTGCTGAAGTTGTTTATTAGCTGTTGGAGTTCTCTGTTGGAATTTTGGGGGTCACTTATGTATACTATCATGTCATCTGCAAATAGTGTTACTTTGACTTCTTCCTGTCCAATTTTTATCCCCTTAATCTCTTTTTGTTTCCTAGTTGTTCTAGCTAGAACTTTAAGAATTATATTGAGTAGGTAAGGAGAGAGTGGGCATCCTTGTCTTGTCCTGGATGTAATGGGATTGCTTCTAGTTTCTCTCCATTTAATTTGATGATTGGTTTCTTATATATTACCTTTATTATGTTTAAGTATGTGCCATGAATTCTTGATCTCTCCAAAACTTTTAACATGAAGGGTGTGGCTTTTGTCAAAGGCTTTTTCAGCATCTAATGAGGTGATCATGTGATTTTTCCCTTGAGTTTGTTTATATAGTGGATTACATTGATGAATTTTCCTACATTGAACCATCCCTGCATCCCTGGGATGAAGCCTACTTGATCATGGTGAATGATGGTTTTGATGTGTTATTGGATTCAGTTTTTGAGAAATTTATTGAGTGAATTTGCATCAATATTCATAAGTGAAATTGGCCTGGAATTCTCTTTATTTGTTGGAATTCTGCTTTTTTTTTATTTTTTTTTATTTTTTATTTTTTAGTTGTCTTTGTGTGTTTTAGGTATCAGAGTAACTGTGACTTCATAGAATAAATTAAGTAGGGTTCCTTCTGTTTCTATTTTGTGGAATAGTTTGAGGAGTATTGATATTAGTTCTTCTTTGAAGGTCTGGTGGGATTCTGCACTAAAACCATCTGGCCCTGGGCTTTTTTGGTTGGGAGTTTTTTAATGACTACTTATATTTCCTTAAGATTTATGGGACAGTTTAAATGGTTTACTTGATCTTGATTTAACTTTGGTATATGATATCTTTCTAGAAAATTATCCATTTCAACTAGATTTTCCAATTTTGTTGAGTATAGGCTTTTGTAGTAAGTTCTGATGGTTTTTTGAATTTCCTCAGTTTCTGTTCTTGTCTCCCCCTTTTTGTTTCTAATTTTGTTAATTTGGATAGTGTCTCCATGTCCTTTAGTTAGTTTAACTAAGGGCATATCTATCTTATTGATTTTCTCAAAAAAAAAAAAAAAAAAAACACAAGAACAAAAACAAAAAAAGCAAAAAAACCCAACAAAAAAACCAGCTTTTGGTTTTGTTGGTTCTTTGTATTGTTCTCTTTGTTTCTAATTGGTTGATTTCGGCCCTGAGTTTGACTATTTCCTGCTGTTTACTCTTCTTGGGTGTGTTTGCTTCTTTCTGTTCTAGAGCTTTCAGGTGTGCTATTAAGTAGCTAGTATGGGATCTGTCCAGTTTCTTTATGAAGGCATTTAGTGCTATCAGTTTTTCTCTTAACACTGTTTTCATTGTGTCCCATAAGTTTGGATATGCTGTGTTTTAATTTTCATTGAATTGTATAAACTCTGATTTCTTTTTAAATTTCTTCCCTGATCAAGTTATCATTGAGTACAGAGTTGTTCAGTTTCCATGAGTATGTGGACTTTCTGTTGTTTTTGTTGTTATTGAAGTCCAGTCTTAGTACATAGTGATCTGATAGAATGCATGGGATTATTTCAGTCTTGAATCTGTTGAGACTTGTTTTATGCCCAATTATTTGGTCAATTTTGGAGAAGGTTCCATGAGGTGCTGAGAAGAAGATATATTCTCTTGTTTTGGGGTGAAATGTTCTATAGATATCTGTTAAATCCATTTGCTTCATAACTTTTGTTAGGTACACTGTGTCTAGTTTCTGTTTCAATGATCTGTCTGTTGGTGAGAGTGAGGTATTGAAGTCTCCCACTATTATTGTGTGAGGTGCAATGTATGTTTTGAGCTTTAATAAAGTTCCTATTATGAATGTGGGTGCCCTTGCATTGAGAGCATAGATGTTTAGAATTGAAACTTCCTCTTGGTGGATTTTTCCTTTGAAGAATATGAAGTGTCCTTTCTCATCTTGTTTGATGACTTTTGGTTGAAACTCTATTTTATTGTATTTTATGGGAACTCCAGCTCATTTCTTGGGACTACTTGCTTGGAAAACTTTTTTCAGAACTTTACTCTGAGATAATGGCTGTTTTTGTCACTAAAGTATGTTTCTTGTATGCAGCAAAATGCTGTATTCTATTTACTTATCTAATCTGTTAGCCTGTGTCTTTTATTGGGAGATTGAGTTCATTGAGTTTGTGAGATATTAAAGACAGTGATTGTTAGTTCCTGTTATTTTTATTGCTGGAGGTAGTATTATAAGTATGTGAGTCTCTTCCTTTTGGTTTGTTGTGAAATATTTAATTTCTCCTGTTTTCTTGGGTGTAGATATCCTCCTTGTGTTGGAGTTTTCCTTCCAGTGTCCTCTGTAGGATTGGATTAGTAGAATGATATTGCTTAAAATTGGTTTTGTCACGGAATATCTTGTTTTCTCCATTAATGGTAAGTGGGAGTTTTGCTGGGTATAATACCCTGGGCTGGTATTTGTGGTCTCTTAGGGTCTAGATGACATCTGTCCAGGATTTTCTGACTGTTAGAGCCTCTGTTGAGAAATCTGGTGTAATACTGATAGGTCTGCCTTTATATGTTACTTGACCTTTTCCTCTTACAGCTTTTAATATTCTTTCTTTGTTTTATGCATTTAGTGTTTTGATTATTATGTGACAAGAGGATTTTCTTTTCTGATCCAATCTATTTGGTGTTCTGTAGGCTTCTTGTACATTCATGGTTATCTCTTTCTTTATGTTAAGGAAGTTTTTTTCTATAATTTTGTTGAAGATGTTTTCTGGACTTTGAGCTGGGAATCTTCACTCTTCTATTCCTATTATTCTTAGGTTTGGTCTTTTCATTTTGTCCTGAATTTCCTGTTTTGGGTTAGGGCTTTTTACACTTTTTATTTTCTTTGACTTATGTGTTGATATCTTCTATACCTGAGAGTGTCTCTTTTATCTCTTGTATTCTGTTGGTGATGCTTGCATCTGTAGTACCTTTCTAAGTTATCCATCTTCAGGGTTGCCTTTATTTTTGTTTTCTTTATTGTTTCTATTTTTATTTTTAGTTCTTAGACTGTTTGGTTCAATTCCTTCACCTGTTTGATTGTATTTTCCTTTATTTCTTTAAGGGATTTATTTGTTTTATCTTTAAGGGCAGACCTCAGGAGTGGGGGCAGATGTTCCCCCGATCTGGCCTGGGTGGAGGAGCAGACTGGAAGGAAGACAGAGCTTGGGCTGGGTAGTGTAGGTAGGTCTCATGTTAGCTGAGCTCTTTCAGTGTCCCAGCTGGCGTAGATATTTGGATAGATATCTCATTTGTGTCCCAGGCAGGCCTCCTGGGAGACAAGCAGTCCGTGTCTCTGGTTTCTTCAGACCCCCAGAGTGGCCCACCAATCTAGCATGGATGGAGGAGCAGATCAGGAGGAAGGTAACTATATGAATATTTACAGGTTCTAAAATTAAACTACCATGCTATATCTGAGGACAACATTAGAAATTATTCCTCTTCTTTCTCTATTTGCAGCAAGTAATAGATATTCTTCTTGTTCTTAAATAAACAATAAATAAACAAAAGAAGACAATGTTCTTCTCTCTCTAGAATCCATGTCCACATCAATTGGGACATTCTCATGGTCAGAATGGTATGTCTTGATGCCAGTGTATTTTGTAAATTAAAGATAGAAGAAAATGTCTTGTGCTTTTACATCACTAAAGAATGACCTGAAGATTCAGATCTAGTTAGACTTAAAGAATTTCTCCAAAAAGATTATTCTGAATTAATTAAATTAAATAATAATTTAAAAATTCTGTGAGGCCCAAAAGTTTCAATAGACTCTGCTATGTGAAGGTACCAGACTATGCCCTTCAAGCTTTTGCCTGAGGAATGCTGGCCAGCTTAGAGGACTCACTACTCTTTCTTAGTGTTCCTTCAAAGGTTTGATTGCAACGTATAAAGAACTCTTTTATAGATCTACCTGGTCATAACATGCAACTCTGTATCTCATTTTGTGCTGGGACACATTTTACTAGATAAAACAGAAGAGTGTTAAAAGACAAGGCAAGGACAGTGAGCTGGACAGTCTTTGTCAACTTGACAAACTATAGCCATCTGAGAGGAAGAAATTGATAGATTTTCTCCATCAGAGTGGCCATATGTATAGACATATACAATTCTGTGGGACATTTCATTGATGGTGATTGATGCATGGAGGGCTGTGACCACTGTTTGCTGTGCTGTCACCACTGTTTGCTGTGCTGTCACTGGCATGAGGTCCTGGGTTGAATAAGAAAGCCAACTGAGTAAGACATGGGGAGCAAGGCAGTAAGTAGGGCTGCTCTATAGTTTCTGCTTCAGTTCCTGCCTCCAGGTTTGCTTGATTTCTGTAACCAGCAAATGGAATAAACCCTTTCCTCCCTTAGTAGGTATTGGTCACTGGTTTTTTTTGTTTGTTTGTTTTGATTTTTTAAAGACGAAAAACAAATCAGCACAGTCAGTTAAAATGATAAAGATCTTCTTTAAATCCAATTAAGCTAGCATTTAGAAAGGAGGCTATATTATGGAGAGCAGCAATATAGCTATTTCTACATTTAAATCTTCCTAGTGAACCCTGAAAAATGCATAAAATTCTGACTAACCTGATGATGCTTCCTTTCTTGTATAATCACACAGTCATCAGTATGAAAATAGTTACCATTCAGTCCCCACCAACGTTTTAGCTATTTATTTCTGCATTGAAATAACAAATGGTAAATTCTACACGGTTTCAATGACATTGATTGCCAGAATATGTCACTACTTTCATAATAAAGGTTGAGTGTACACCATTAAACAGCTCCTAAAACTCAAAAAATAGCCCCAGTCACCCATGTCCTCTAGCATGTTGGAAATGCCATTGGCAGCAAACCTGGCTAACTCCTTCTAAATGGACTTGGCTAGAGTGGAAGAGCTTTTGTTTAAGGTTGGGATGTGGCCCCAACTTCCTGAGATCATTACTGCTGTCATCTGGTGCTGCAGCAGATGCCTGGTTCCCAGCATCTGTAATTCCTGCCCACCCAGCCTTCAATTTAAAAGTAAAACCTCCTGTTTACTTAAACTGTTTGCCACTTCCTGCCTTCGCTCTGCCTATCCTACTTGTGAAGAACACCTCTAATTGGTTAGAGATAAATGGTAGCAACATCCTGTAATCCTTCCAATTGATGGACTTAAGTATTCGATGGAACTTCATTGGAAGTTAGCACTTGAGGCAAAAATCTATTTATTACATTTGATTTAAGTTATGTCTTTGGGGAAACCTTGGACTTTTCCATTGGTGAGGATGAGTTTAAAGAGTGAGTTGAACTGGGATGCACATGTTCATAGAATGTTGCTTTTGCTTCCATTATTGCTTAGAGTTGAAATCACCGGGGATGAGCAACCAAATCAAACACAGCGAAGACAAAATTCTCCCATAAACGTTACTGGCCCGAGACTTCTTGTTGAGTTGAGAAACTGGGGCATAGTAAATCTTCCTTGATTCTTCTCCTTTGTACTCAACTGTGCATATGTATTGGGTGGCCAATGAGCGATAGTCTCGTTAGAGGTTCAAGAATTAGCAAATTCCCTAGAGGAGTCATGTCTTTATAAGAAAAATCTCAGTGAACCACTTGGCTCACAAATAGCCTTCGTTAATTGGTAGTTGCCAACTACCCCCACAGTGCAATTCCCACATAGCCCTTTTCAAGGAAGGTTTATTCTTTCTAGGTTGTTTTACTAGTTTGTGATTATCTTAATTATTTTACAAATGGAAGCTTTGAAGATGTAGGTAAGTCACCCCCCCCCCCCCCCGACAGCCTTCCTTCTTGCATCACTGAGGTACTGGGGAGGTGGTTTAAAGCAGTTCTAGTGCAGATCTTCTCAGACAGCAGAATGAGGAGACAGAAAGCTCCTTAAACTCAGCTAAAAGCAGGAATTAGAACACAAATCCAACCGAGGCGTTTCCACCAAACGATACTGCAAAGGGCTAGACTCTGAGTCTGAGGCGACAAGAAACAAGGCTCCTGTATAGAACCCAGTACAGAGCAAAGACCTCGATGGAGGTTCCACAACCTGCTTTTTTTTAGGGGGGGGCGTTGATATTCTGAACTTATGATGGCCTAAATCCCTCTTGTGTGTGTGTGTGTGTGTGTGTGTGTGGTGTGTAACATCATTTGAAGGGATCCCAGGTTGTTGGTGTCCCTGTGTGCCTGGCACACAAGTGGCTTCAAACAAATACAAATGGAGAATTTTCCTTGAATGATCTTCATGAAGAGAAAGTTTCTAGTTTCTACTTACTATGAGGCAAGCAAAAGGATCACAAATGGAAGGCCTGTGATACAGAGTATAGAAAGCAAAATACTGCTTCATATGGGGGGTGTATAGATGCACTACTTGAATAAACCACTACTATTTTATATGTGGAAGAAAAATAAGGTAAAATTAAGTACCATATGGCTTATATAGTATGTGTGGGGTGCAGAGTGGAGGGCTCTAGTAGGCCTGAGCATGACAAACATGGTTCTGGCAGGCCTTGCCCTTCTCCCCCATTTGACTGCCTTGTTAAATGGTTAAATTACTTTCTTAAAGCTAGCCACTAGGCCTAGTTCCTTATTTGGTCACTTCTTTCTCCTAAGGCTGACCACCAAGGTTCAGCTACCAAAGTATTAAAGTCCAGCAATCAAAAGTCCCCTTTGGCTCACCTAATTAACATGTCTAATTAAAAATTAAATACCTCATCCTAACAGGGTTTCCTGTTTTCTCTTTGTAAACTGCCATTTGTCTATGGGACACATCTGTCTCCTCTCTATCCAGAGGCAGTTCCTTGTCCTTCCAGGCCAATATACCTCCTCCCCCTTGTTCCCTTTCCCCTCTCCTTGTTGCCTATCTCCTGTCTTTGTGTCTTATTCCTCTGTGCTGAGAGCTTGGTCTTGGGGTGTCTTGTGCTGATTCTGGTCCTTTCGAAGAGTTAAAAAATTTCTAATTCTCTTATTTAAGACAGAAAGAAAGGTATTGGTTAAATAAAGTTTTTAAAGTAAGTACGTTAAAATAGCTCAGGTTGCATTAAAAGGACAGAAATAGTGTGGCAAAAATAGAGGAGGGAGTGGACCAGGAAAAACAAAACAAGCTTCGTTCATTTAGGTGAGAACACTAAGGTGGTGGGGGTGGGGGCAGAGAAAGTAAGCTGCACAGACTCCACACACCAATACCAAGAAAACCATCACATTGCACTGTTTTTTTTTTTTTTTAATCTGAAGATTCCTTACTATTCCTCTTTCATGATTGACCAAGATCAAAGATAAAGGGAGGGTCATTTCTATAACATCCCTTTCGTACACAGAACTAAGCAGACAGGCACTGGAGCAATTTTGCAGTTAGAAGTTGGCACAAGTTAGAAGTTGGGGTATGGGGTAGAGGTGTTATTAAAAAAAATACAGACTCCTCCCTGAATTGGGTGCCTGGAGAGGGACTTGGTCTGTTTAAATCTCAGAGGAGGGGACCCTTTGGAAATGCCAGAACCATCAGAGATGGAGGCAGGAGGACTATACAGGGGGTACTGCAGATATTTGGCAACCAGAGTGAAAAGATTGCCCTCCAAGTGCTGGGATTTCCTCAGTCCCTCTAGTGTATACAGGAAAGGGGCAGCCTGCAACATGCTCCAGGCAGGGGCTGGAGGAAGCTAACAAAGTGTTACCCCCGGGGGGGGGGGGGGGGGGGGGGGGGGGGGGGGGTTTTTTTGGGGGGGGGGGGGGGGGGGGGGGGGGGGGGGGGGGGGGGGGGGGGGGGGGGGGGGGGGGGGGGGGGGGGGGGGGGTTTTTGGGGGGGGGGGGGGGGGGGGGGGGGGGGGGGGGGGGGGGGGGGGGGGGTTGGGGGGGGGGGGGGGGGGGGGGGGGGGGGGGGGGGGGGGGGGGGGGGGGGGGGGGGGGGGGGGGGGGGGGGGGGGGGGGGGGGGGGGGGGGGGGGGGGGGGGGGGGGGGGGGGGTTTGGGGGGGGGGGGGGGGGGGGGGGGGGGTTTTGGGTTTTTCCCCCTACCCAAATTTCCCAAAAAAATTTTTTCCCCCAAAAATTTTTTCCCCCCCCCCCCAAAAAATTTTTTTAAATTTTTTTAAAATTTTTTTTTTTTAAAAAATTTTTTTTTTTTTTTTTTTTTTTTTTCCCCCCCTTTTTTAAAATTTTCCCCCGGGTTTTAAAATTTTTTTGGGAAAAAAACCCCCTTTTTTTTTTTTTTTTTCCCAAAAAAAAAACCCCGGGAAAAAAAAAAATTTTTTTTTTTTTTTTTTTTTTGGGTTTTTTTTTTTCCCCCTTTTTTTTTTTGGGGGAAAAATTTTTTTTTATTGTTTTTTGGCTTTTTTTTTTCTTTTAATTTTTTTTCCCCCTTTTTTTTTTAAAAAATTTTTTTTTTTTTTTTTTCCCCCTTTTTTTATGGTTTTTTTTTTGGCCAGTGAACTCCCCCCCCCCAAAACCTGCCTTGAATATAAAACTTTTTTTCCCTTTTCCCCAAAAAAACCCCCAAAAATTTTTTCCCTTTTTTTTCATTGCGGGGGGTTTTTTAAAAGGGGGAAATTTTGGACTTTTTTTTCCCTTTTTTTCCCCCTAACAACCACTGAGATTTATAGACTTTCTCCCCCCAAATTTTTTTCTTTTGAAAAAAAAAATTTTCTACAAGTTTAAAAATTTTTTTGTGCATTCTTAAATTCCTACTTTTGGGGAGACTGAGAACCAAGGGGAAGGAATTTCTCCTTTATTAAAAGGACGGGAAAAAACATAGAGGTAATAATAAAAAAATTTTAAAAATGGAGACATATTTTTAAAAAAAGTAGAAATTTTTTAATTATAAAAATTAATCCTTTCTGGAATCTATAGTAACAGCACGTGGCTACTGCAAACCCCGGTGCATATTGGGGAAAAAATTTTTAAAAGACAGCCTTAAATGTTTTAAACCCCCAAAAATAGTAGGAAAAATTTTTAGGGGATATGCAAAAAGAAAAGATGAAAAAATTTTTTCCCAAAATATACATTTTTAAAAAATTTTCCCCCAGTAAAAACCCTTTTTTTTTTATATAAAAGGGGGAGTGGGCTTTTTAGGGGGAACGGGGTTTTTCCCGGCAACCCCAGGCCTAAAACCCCCCCGACCCAAAAGGAAGGAAAGGGGGTTTCGGCTTTGCTTCTGGGCTCCGGGTTTCCCCCTTTCCCCATCATTTTTACCCTCCACAGCCCCTCCCACAGAGAGGTCTATGGCCATCAGTCACATACGAATAGTGCCTCAGGCTCTCCCACATGTAGATGAGGTATCTCCAAGATCTCAGACCAAGCCAATAGGGGTTATCTGCTGCCATACCCTAACCCACCCCAAAACTTATATAAGAGCCTTATTCTGGAGAAGTAAAGGTGCTCGAGAATCATCCCATTGCCAAAGAGTTTCTGTTACAAGAGCTGTAACACTTGGAAAGAGATCTGCTCTCCCAAGTGCCTTCAGGACCCTCCCCTCCTTGCTAGCTAGCTAGCTGGCGTCTCACCTGCTCAGCCCAGACTGGCTCAGAGCACCTGGGAGTGACCAGGTGGCAACAGTGGAGAAGTGAGATGTGAGTGGAGGCAGCAGCAGTGGAGGCTACTCCCCCTCCCTGCTCACACTCTATCCCCTTGGCCCAGACCCCCCACACCTGGCCAGGCTGGAGATCTTTGTGGGATGCCCTCTGGAACAAGGACCCAAATATATGTATATACACACACTGAGATATATAATTTTAACTTGTATAGCTTCATAAAACTTTGGAAAATGATATAAATGAAAATTAATACCCTACTGGTACAGCTAAAAGAATATTAAGCAATATATACATTTTTTTTTTTTGTAGTGCTTGGGATTGAACCCATGACCTTATGTATGTCACTGAAGTACTCTACCACTAACTACATCCTCTCCTTTATAATTTGCAGGTCAAATATGAAGTTGCTCCTTAATGAAAAATATTAAGTGTTTGGAGTGATCAGTACCTTCTCCCACTTCTCAGTGCTTGCATCTTCCCAAAATTGATTTATTGAAATCCTGACTGCAACATAATGGGGTGGAGATGAGGCTTTTTGAGAAGTGAGTAGGCATGAAGGCTGAGTCCTCCTGATGATTATTACATATGAAACAGACATACACAGTGTACAGATCCCAAAAGTGGGCTGTCTGAAGACACAAATCCTATGCTCTTGCTTTGATTTTGGGTTTTCTTGCTTCACAAACTGTGAGTTCCCCAAAATTCTATTAGCCATTCTAAGTTTTGTGTTTAAGCAATTTGGACAGAGCTAGCTATGATATTAATCAAAACTTAGCATATACTTAGTGAAGTCTCAGTGTTCAATTAAGTTTTCTGTTATGGGAGGATGACACATTCTTCAGCAATTTCCTCTGTGTATTTTTATAAAGAACTAGAAGAAAAACTTGGGCTTCTCAGAAGACTCTGAAGTGGGATTAGAACCAGGAGCATATTGCAGGAGTTTGGTTCTATGAAGGGAAGAGTAGAAAATAGGATTGAATGGGAATGGGAGAACATGGGCTGTCGGTGCAGCCTCAGGAACAACTCAGTCAATCCTTCAAGAGTCCCCAAATAGGTCAGTACTTAGGAATTGGGCCTCCATACCTGAGGCTAACCTGTTACCCGAGGTGCATTGTACCAGGAAGCATGTGAGATATGGACAAGGCAGATCTCTTCACCTGAAGAAGGCTGCCAGTAGCACGCTTAGCAGCCTGGAGAATTCCATTACCAGAAAATGAGGAGAGAGAAGGAAGTTCAATTTTTCCAAAGACCATAAACTAGACAAGATCCGTCCCCATCACTTCAATCTAGCAATGTAATAGTCAAGACAGAAAAAAAGATTAAGAACTGAAAGGAAGATGTGAAATACCATGATTTTCAGAAGATGTGATTACCTATCAAGTAGATAACTTATGAATAATGGAAATGAAAACGTTTGCAAGAACTCTTGGAAACAAAGTACATACATGCATACATACATATATACACACACACATACATATATACATACATACATGTGGGAAAAACTGGGCGCAGTGGTGGAGTCCGGGCCCACGAGGTGGAGGCCCGTGACCTGCGAGGTGGAGGCTTCCTGAAGGCCTCCAGGCAGCCTGTGTCTCCTACCGAGGAAGGTCCTAGGTTCCAGGGCTGGAAGCTCCGGTGATGGCAGGCCCAGCAGGCCCCAATGATACGAGAAGTCCTTGGTTCCAAAAGGGTTTATTGTCATGGTGGATGGTGAATGGATCTGGATGTACCCCCCAAACTCAGGCAGACCTGGGTTAAGTAGGGAGGGAGAAAGGGGAGGTTCTGGGGGCAATGCTAATTGGCTCCACCCTCTGACCTTCATTAGTATGTAAATCTCTAGGCCTGAGGCCTGTAGTTACACCTCTACTGTGCACTTTGGGAGGGCTGTAATGGCCTTCGTGACTGAACAATGTAGGTCCATGAGATTAGACTGCTTTTCAGAACCCTGAGTTCTGGGGCGTGGCCGAACTCCTGCCATTTCTCCCTTGGAGTCTCGGGGTTCTAGGCCCATGCCCAGCCAAGAACCAGGATACCCTTACACAGTCCCACACATACATATTGTGATGGTTTGTATATGCTTGCCCAGAGAGTGGCACTATTAGAAGGTGTGGCCTTGTTAGAGTAGGTGTGTCACTGTAGATGTGTGTTGTAAGACCCTTATTCTAGCTGCCTAAAAGCAAATATTCTGCTAGCAGCCTTCAGATGAAGATGTAGAACTCTCAGCTTCTCCTGCACCATCCTGCCTGGATGGTGCCATGTTTCTACTTGATGATAAAGGACTGAACCTCTGAAATTGTAAGCCAGCTCCAATTAAATGTTGTCCTTTATAAGAGCTGTCTTGGTCATGGTGTCTGTTCCCAACAGGAAAACCCTAACTAAGACACATATTTATATTGAAATGTGAAATCAGGCACGGAGCAGATCCGGGCGGTGGCTCTGCACTGAACCTCAGGAAACCCTGCAGAAGTGGGGCACTCAAGAGCTCTGACCCGGGCAGTATCTCAGGTAGGGAGACAGCAGCACCCACTCCAAACAGGGAGTAACTGGACCCACTGGACCCACCGGGACCCAGGGATTTCACTCCTGGCCCTGAGCGCTGGTTCCTTCCGGTTTGGGCCTGAGCGCTCAGCAGATCTCCAGCGGCAGCTCTGCACCCAGTCTCAGAGAACCCAGGGAAGCAGGGCTCCCAGGAGCTCTAACCCAAGCAGCTTCTTAAGCAAGAAGATAGCAACACTTGCCCCAAACAGGGAGTAACCAGGACCCACAGGGATCCGGGAACTCACTCCTGGCCCAGATCACTGATTCCTTCCTGTCTGGACCCAAGCACTGAGCAGATCTTGGGCCCTTGCGCTAACCTCAGCAGCAACACCCAACCTAAACAATTCTGACACAACCAAGAGAATAGGAAAGACAGGTTCCAGTCAGAGACAGCACAGGTAGCACCAGGAGAACCAGATGGCAAAAGGCAAGCGCAAGAATACAAGAGCCAGCAACCCAGAGCACAAGACATCATCAGAACCTAGTTCTCCCACATTAAGTCCTGAACTCCCCATATCACCAGGAAAGCAAGAGTCAGATCTAAAATCACTTCTAATGATGATGATGGAGGACTTTAAGAAGCACATAAATAACATTCAAGGAGAACACAGGTAAACAGGTAGAAGCCCCTAAAGAATCACAAGAGAACACAACCAAACAGGTGAAGGATTTGAACAAAACCATCCAGGACATAAAAATGGAAATAGAAACAATAAAGAAATCACAAAGGGAGACTACTCTGGAGATAGAAAACCTAAGAAAGAAATCAGGAGTCACAGACGCAAGCATCACCAACAGAATACAAGAGATAGAAGAGAGAATCTCAGGTGCAGAAGATACCATAGAAATATTGACACAACTGTCAAGGAAAACACAAATGCAAAAAACTCTTAACACAAAACATCCAGGAAATCCAGGACACAATGAGAAGACCAAACCTAAGGATAATAGGTATAGAAGAGAGTGAAGATTCACAACTTAAAGGGCCAGTAAATATCTTCAACAAAATCATAGAAGAAAACTTCCCTAAACTAAGGAACGAGAGGCCCATAATCATACAAGAAGCCTACAGAACACCAAATAGACTAGACCAGAAAAGAAATAACTCCCATCACATAATAATCAAAACACAAAGTACACAAAACAAAGAAAGGAATTTTAAAAGCAGTAAGAGAAAAAGGCCAAGTAACATATAAAGGCAGACCTATCAGAATTACACCAGACTTCTCACCAGAGACTATGAAAGCCAGAAGATCCTGGTCAGATGTCATGCAGACCCTAAGAGAACACAAATGCCAGCCTAGGCTGCTGTATCTAGCAAAACTCTCCATTACCATAGATGGAGAAACCAAGATATTCCACGACAAAACCAAATTTACACAATATCTTTCCATAAACCCAGCATTACAAAGGAAAATAGCAGGAAAGCCCCAATACAAGGAGAGCAATCATACCCTAGAAAGAGCAAGAAAGTAATCCGCTCCAACAAACCCAAAAGAAGATAGCCACACAAACAATGCCTCCACTTTTAGCAAAAATAACAGGAAGCAACAGTCTCCTCTCCTTAATATCTCTTAATGTCAATGGACTCAATTCCCCAATAAAATGACATAGGCTAGCAGACTGGATACGCAAACAGGATCCAATATTTTGCTGTATACAGGAAACCCACCTCAGTGACAAGGACAGACACTACCTTAGAGTAAAAGGCTGGAAAACAATTTTTCAAGCAAATGGTCCTAAGAAACAAGCTGGAGTAGCCATTCTAATATCGAATAAAATTGACTTTCAACTTAAAGATATCAAAAAGGATAAGGAAGGTCATTTCATATTTGTCAAAGGAAAAGTCAACCAACATGAACTCTCAATTCTGAACATTATGCACCAAATGCAAGAGCACCCACTTTCATAAAAAAACCTTACTAAAGCTCAAAGCACACATTGCACCTCACACAATAATAGTGGGAGACTTCAACACCCCACTCTCAGCACTGGACAGATCAGGAAACGGAAACTAGACAGAGGTAATCGAAACTAACAGAAGTTATGAACCAAATGACTTAACAGTATATCTATAGAACATTTCACCCTAAAACAAAAGAATATACCTTTTTCTCTGCACCTCATGGTACCTTCTCCAAAATAGACCATATAATTGGTCACAAGACAGGCCTCAACAGATACAAAAAAAATCGAAATAATCCCATGCATCCTATCAGATCACCATGGTCTAAAGCTGTCTTCAATAACGACAAAGACAATAGAAAACCCACATTCACATGGAAACTGAACAATACTCTACTCATTGATAATGGGGTGAGGGAAGAAATAAAGAAAGAAATTAAAGACTTTTTAGAATTTAATGAAAATGAAGACACATCATACCAAAACCTATGGGACACAATGAAAGCAGTGCTAAGAGGAAAGCTCATAGCTCTAAGTGCATACAAAAAGAAACTGGAGAGAGAACACACTAGCAGCTTGACAACACACCTGAAAGCTCTAGAAAAAAAGAAGCAAAAGCACCCAAAAGGAGTACACGGCAGGAAATAATTAAACTCAGGGCTGAAATCAACTAAATAGAAACAAAGGAACTATACAAAGAATCAATAAAACCAGGAGCTGGTTCTTTGAGAAAATCAACAAAATAGATAAACCCTTAGCCAGACTAATCAGAGGGCAGAGAGACAGTATCCAAATCAATAAAAATCAGAACCTAAAAGGGTGACATAACAACAAAATACCGAGGAAATTCAACAAATCATCAGATCCTACTACAAAAGCCTATACTCAACAAAATTGGAAAATCTGGATGAAATGGACAATTTTCTAGACAAGTACCAGTTACCAATGTTAAATCAGGACAGATAAACCATCTTAACAGTCCCATAACCGTGAAAGAAATAGAAGCAGACATTAAAAGTCTCCCCACCAAAAAAAGTTCAGGTCCAGACGGTTTTAGTGCAGAATTCTATCAAACCTTCAAGGAAGATCTAATACCAATTCTCTTCAAACTATTCCACAAAATAGAAACAGAAGGAACACTACCTAATTCATTCTATGAAGCCACAATTATGCTCATCCTAAACCACACAAAGACTCAACAAGAAAAGAGAACTTCAGACCAATCTCCCTTATGAATATCGATGTAAAAATACTGAATAAAATTCTCTCGAACCGAATCCAAGAACAAATCAAAACACTTATCCACCATGATCAAGTAGGCTTTATCCCAGGAATGCAGGGTTGGTTCAATATACGGAAATCTATCAACGTAATCCACTATATAAATAAACTCAAAGAAAAAAACCCACATGATCATATCTCTAGATGCTGAGATAGCATTTGACAAAATTCAACATCCCTTCATGGTAAAAGTCTTGGAAAGATCAGGAATTCAAGGTTCATCCCTAAACATAGTAAAAGCAATATACAGCAAGTCAGTAGCCAACATTAAACTAAATGGAGAGAAACTTGAAGCAATCCCATTAAAATCAGGGACTAGACAAGGTTGCCCACTCTCTCCCTACCTATTCAATATAGTTCTGGAAGTCTTAGCCAGAGCAATTAGGCAACAAAAGGGATCAAAGGGATACAAATTGGAAAGGAAGAAGTCAAAGTTTCACTATTTGCAGATGATATGATAGTATACTTAAGTGACCCCAAAACTTCCACCAGAGAACTCCTAAACCTGATAAACAACTTTAGCAAAGTGGCTGGGTATAAAATTAACTCAAACAAATCAGTAGCATTCCTCTACATAAAGGATAAACTGGCTGAGAAAGAAATCATGGAAACGACACCATTCACAATAGTCACAAATAATATAAAATACCTTGGTGTGAATCTAACCAAGCAAGTAAAAGACCTATATGACAAGAACTTCCAGCCCCTGAAGAAAGAAATCGAAGGAGATCTCAGAAGATGGAAAGATCTCCCATGCTCATGGATTGGAAGGATTAATATAGGAAAAATGGCTATCTTGCCGAAAGCAGTCTACAGATTTAATGCAATCCCCATCAAAATTCCCACTCAGTTCTTTACAGAGATAGAAAGAGCAATCTTAAAATTCATTTGGAATAACAAAAAACCCAGGATAGCAAAAACTACTCTCAACAATAAAAGAACTTCTGGGGACTCACCATCCCTGATTTCAAGCTGTACTACAAAGCAATAGTGATAAAAACAGCATGGTATTGGAACAGAGACAGGCAGGAGGATCAATGGAATAGAATAGAAGATCCAGAAATGAACCCCCATACCTATGGTCACTTGATCTTCGACAAAGGAGCTCAAACCATCCAGTGGAAAAAAGACAGCATTTTCAACAAATGGTGCTGGTCCAACTGGAGGTCAACATGTAGAAGAATGCAAATTGATCCATACTTATCTCCTTGTACAAAGCTCAATTCCAAGTGGATCAAGGACTTCCACATAAAACCAGCTACACTGAAACTAATAGAAGAGATAAATAGGGAAAAGCCTTGATCACATGGGCACAGGGGAAAAGTTCCTGAACAGAACACCAATGGCGTATGCTCTAAGATCAAGAATTGACAAATGGGATCTCATAAAACTGCAAAGCTTCTGTAAAGCAAAGGACACTGTCAATAGGACAAAGTGGGAACCAACAGATTGGGAAAAGATCTTCACCAACCTTACATCTGATAGAGGGCTAATGTCCAAGGTATACAAAGAACTGAAGAAATTAGATTCCAGACAATCAAATAACCCTATTAAAAAATGGGGTACAGAGCTGAACAAAGAACTCTCAACTGAGGAAACTCGAATGGTTGAGAAGCATCTAAAAAAGTGTTCAGCATCCTAGTCATCAGGGAAATGCAAATGAAAACAACACTGAGATTCCACCTCACACCAGTCAAAATGGCTAAGATCCAAAACACAGGTGACAGCAGATGTTGGCGAGGATGTGGAGAAAGAGGAACACTCCTCCATTGTTGGTGGGATTGCAAGCTGGTACAACCACTATGGAAAGCAGTCTGGAGGTACCTCAGAAATTGAACATAGTGTTACCTGAGGACCCAGCTATACCACTCCTGGGCATATACCCAGAAGATATTTCAACATACAACAGGGCCACATGTTCCACTATGTTCTAGCGGCTTTATTTATAATAGCCAGGAGCTGGAAAGAACCCAGATGTCCTTCAACAGAAGAATGGATACAGAAAATGTGGTACATTTACACAATGGAGTACTACTCAGCTATTAAAAACAATGAGTTCATGAAATTCTTAGGCAAATGGATGGAGCTAGAAAATATCATCCTGAGTGAGATGACCCAATCACAAAAGAACACACATGGTATGCACTCACTGATAAGCGGATATTAGCCCAAAAACACACACTACCTAAGATGCAATGCATAGACCTCATGAAACTCAAGAAGAAGGAGGAAGACCAAAGTGTGGGTGCTTTTGACCTTTTTAGAATGAGTATCAAAAGATTCAACCAGAGCTCCCAGAATCTAAACCTCCAGCCTGAGAACAGGTAAAAAGGAAACACCGTGATGTCTGCTGGTAGAAGCTCTAATCCTGATGCTGGCCTCCAGACTTATACTACTCAGACCTTTGATGGCCATTGACAAGGACACCAAACAGCTAGAGACTGACATCACTAATCTGAAGAAATCCCTCTTTTGATGTCTGAATTGATCTCCAAAAATTGCAAAGGACTTTATTGGACTTGATTTACTCTTCTAAATAGAAAAGACTGTGTACAGCTCTTGACTCTATACAGCCCTTAAAGAAGAATGTTGCCCTTACATAGACAAGAAGGGATGGTTAAAGAGAACATGAACAGAGTCAGAGAAGGCCCAGAGAAATGACAGAGAGAGAAAGAGAAAGAGGAATATGAGAGCTGGTACAAGGACTGGTTTTCAACCTCTCTATGGTGTGTCAACCCCACTTCCTCCCATCTTGGGACGATTAACTGGGTTAATCTCTGCTGATTTCTTTTAGTCCCGGGCCTTAAATAGGCTGACTAACTTTGTGATACAACAGATAGATAATTTCGGTAGCAAAACCTATTCAGATACATTATCATAAGTTAGTTATGGAGGACCATGAGACTCAAGATGAGGTTGTTACTTTATCCAGGGTGTTCCTCAAACCCATCTCCACCCAACCTAAAAAGAGGAGACTTCCACCCCTAGACCAAGCAGAGAGGGGCCACCCAGAACCCTCTCTGACTGGTGATCTGAATTCTTGCTTAGGCTGCGTGGCTAAACACTGCAAGGGAATATAAATAAAAGTTTAAAATATCTATCTGGGTTCCCTGAGGGACAAGCCTGACTGCATAGGGGTTGATGTCAAAAGTATCCCCTCTCCAGGAAAAAGACATCGGGATGGGTATGGCCTCATGCCTCACTGGACAACGACAGGAGGCCCTGAGCCATTACAAGGTCCCCTTCAATTATTGGAGGTCAGGCCTCTATGCCGCCTTCCAATAATAGAATCGCCAACGCCTTCTATACTTGGGGAAGGGAGGAGATGTCAGGAGCAGCCCTACATATACACTAAAGCCTAAAATCAGCCATAGGCCTAAATGTCAGCAATAGCCTGACATACATGCATGCTAACACAAAGTCTTGGGTCTCTGTGGAAAAACACTGAAACAGCAGTCTATAAACTATTGTAAACAGTGGCTTCTGTGGAAATTTACCAGCCCAAGTAGTCATAGGTCTTATAAATAGGCAGCCTCAGTGGACAGTACCAACGTAGATAAGACAAGTGAATCATAGGCAGAGCCATAATGATCTGTCCCCTGAACCTACAACCCAGCTGATACCCTGTTCTGAAAGGTATCTGTACTCCCCTGAACACCTATGTCTGGTGCCATTCCCTTCCTCACATCCTGCCTTTTTTGTTTATAACCCCTGTGTAAATAAGTAAATTATGATGTGATTTAAATAACTAAATAAATTAAAAAAAATGTGAATCAATCAATCAATCAATCAATCAGTAAATAATACAATGCTTAGAGAAGGAATGGCTTTGCAAAGATTATACATTTGATGAGATTTCACTAAAACTAAAACATGTTGTGTATTTTTTTCTTAGATTTTGACAAGCTAACTTGAACATCTACATAGAAGAATCTGGAAGGAAGAATATTGGAGGGAGAGTTGCAGTAGTGGACATGAAAACTCACCAGACTGTGTAATTAAAAACATGATGCCGATAACAGAATAAATAAACAAGTGCAATGGAGCAGAACAGAAGGGTCCAGAAAAGGCCATTCATATACAGATATGTATTTGCACAGATCAACAGGAGGAACCAGTCTATTTCATAAAGTTTCTAATTGATAATTTTGTTTATCAACTATTATGTCTGTCTGTCTGCCTACTTGCCTATCTATCCATCCACCTATCTATCCATTTATCTATTTATAGCTACACACACACTCATACACACATACAAACCACACCCACACACATACACACAGACATACATGTACATACACACACATACACACACACACACACACACACACACACACACACACACACACACACACAAACCTTTTACAAAATCATCCTGAAAATAGAGTCTTACCCAAATTAATTTTGGTGGTTAATAATGAGAAGGGTGAGTCTATAAAATTTTAGAACAGTCTGTGACTGATTATTTAAAGAATTAGAGTAAGGATAGGATTTAAAAGAGGACCAAAAGTACTAGCCACAAAGAAAGAGTGACAGATTCAAGTCTGTTAAAATGAAGAATTCAGATTATTAAAAATATAATGATGTGGATAAGAATATAGCAAACAAAAATGCAAGAGAGTATTCACAAATCGTATTACTGATTCTAAAGATGAGCATCTTTAGAACATAGAACTTCAGAAGAATCAAGAGGAAAGTGAGTATAAAAACAAGGAAAGCATGTGAGTAAGATGCAAGTACTGGACCTACCAGCTATGGGCACGATACAGGTACTGGACCTACCAGCTGTGAGTAAGATGCAGATACCAGACCTACCAGCTTAGGAATCCTGTCACTGTTATTAGTTATCAGAGAAATATAAACCAAAACAGAGTACTATCAGGTATCAGCTCAAGGCACAAGTATGTATGTACTATTTCTTCCTTTTGTTTTTTTTAATAGGAATCCAAAAGCTGCTTTGGTAAGTGACTGACTTTTCCCTGAGAAGTCTTTTGAGGTTTCCATCAAGTTTTCCAAGAGTTTGGAAGATGTTTGGTGATGCTGTGTTGGTAAAGTGAGTGATAGGTAAGGATGGCAGCCCGTCTGATCCACAGAACCCACTTGTAAAAAATGAAGGGGATACAAAGAAGCCAGATGTGGTATTATATGCTGATAATCTCAGTACTGGGGAGGTGGAGATGGACAGCAGATCCCCGCAGTTCTCTGGCTAGCTAGCTTATCCTAGTGGTAAATTCCAGGTCAAAGGGAGATCCTGTCTCAACAAAATAGACAGCTCTTGAGGAATGAGAGACAAGGTTGTCCTCTGGTTTCCACACATACACACACAAATGTCCATGTGTACCTTCATACACATATGTGCATATGCATGGGTTTGTGCACATCTCTCTCTCTCTTTACACACACACACACACACACACACACACACACACACACGCACACTCACACACAAGTTCACCGTTCTATAATCATATGAAAGATTGTCTGGGTCTGGAAAATCTGCTTCTGAGATGGCCCATTCACAAGGCTATCAAGTTGAGGTTAGCTGCTGGCTGTTCCTATGTAGAAGAACTCCCTTGTCAATTCAGCAGCTGACAGCAAATGATCCTGAGAAAGGCCTACAAAGCATGTGATGTTCCTTTTGGCCTTGCCCAGAAACCATTATCTATTATTTCTTTAATATCTTACTGCTAGCATAGGTCAGTTGTGTTCATGTTGGTTATGTATTTTTTTAGTACACAAGTACACAGAACCATCTTGTATACTTACTGGTTTCTCTCTCTCTTTCTCTCTCTGTTTCCCCTCCCTCTCCATTTCTTTTTCTCCCTCTCCCCCCTCTCTCTCACACACACCTAACAAACTGATTAAGTAAGAAATCTCTCTTTTCACACCACAAAAGGAACATAATTACACTTGATAGGATCACAAAAGCAGCTCACAGGGAGAAGGGTTACCATGGTCTATGGAATCTCCATCCCTTTGCCAATTTGCAGGGAGAAAGAAACTACCAGGACCACTAAGTTATATGTCTCTCCTGGATCTGAAAACATGGAGATTTTGGAACACTATCTTCTACTTGAGGGAATATGAACCATCACAGCCATATTGAAAAAAATATATTGTACTTTCTAGGGAAGTTGTACTTGTACTTAACTTGTGACTCAGAAATTCTACCCACTATGTACTTTAAGGAAACTTTTGAATATATGCAATAGATGATGTATTCACAGAAGGCTGTCCAAGCACACAATTCAAGAACAACCCATCAGAAGTAGACTATGGTATATGCCATGTTTTAAACATGGCTTGTGTTCCCTAGGGACACATTATGACTGAAGGTTTGGTTTCCAAGATAGAGCTATAAGGAAGTAGCCAAATCTTTCAGAGGTGGGGCAGAGAGGAATATCATTAGATCATTAGTGGGCATGAAGTGTTTCTCATATATGTCCCTTGAGCTTTTCGGGCAGAGTGTTTTAAAGGAGCAAGGGAGCCTCATCTGCCCCTGCTCAAAATGTGGTCAGATGTAATCACCTTCTATGTTATTGACACTACTCTCATTGGTATCCAACACAAGGTGAGATGGCCTTCACAGGACTGACTTGATACAGCCACCATGACCTCAAACATGCTAAACAGTCAACTAAATAAAACTTGTCTTGGTTGGAGAGATGGCTCAGAGGTTAAGAGCATTGTGTGCTCTTCCAGAGGTCCTGAGTTCAATTCCCAGCAACCACATGGTGGGTTGTAACTTTCTATAACATGATCTGATACCCTCTTTTGGTATGCAGCTGTACATGCAGATAGAACACATATACATAAAGTAAATAAGTCTTAAAAATTATTAAAGTTGTCTTTTTATGAAGCTAGCTGCATCAGGTGTTTCATTGTGGTAAAGGTAATTGGAGTCATAAAGTACATTTATAAAGTAAGAACACTATATAATTATGCCCAAATCAATAAACTTCAGGTACAAGGATCAACCGTAGGTAATCTAAAAAGCAGTGGTGAACAGAAAACTAAAGTCCCTAAGGATTACACACAATCTACTCCTTAAGAGCCCTATATATGCCATGAAACACCAGTGGTAGGTAAGTGAATGATCAATATAAAATTACAGAATGGTAGTCATTTCTTTGAGAGTGAAATCAGGACATAATTGAAGAGGGAAATAGAAAAAGCTCCAAGGAACTGATGACATCCTATTTCTCAAGTGCCACAAAGAGCTTATTAGTATTCCTTATACACTCAGCCACATCCATATAATACATTCTTTATAAAAATGATATGCTTCTCAATAAGAGGACATCAAAAATTAATTGTTCATTAAAAAAGACAGAGTTTAAGATGTCAGGCCTCTTCCAGTAAGCAAAGGCAAGTCCTTAAATATTCATTACGCACCAAGCAAGCATCCTTCCATTCTCCATTTTTCTGTCAAAATGGAGAAGTATAAATATTCTCTGCCTGAAAAACAGAGCTGAGTCTTCTCAACTTTGTAAAAGTCCTGGTGATTTGCCCTGAGCACTCTCTCATTCACTGGCCCCAAACCTCTGATATGGGTTTTTGGAAGAAGAGCTTAAAAAAGAAAAGACTGAGAATAATAAAATAAGTCCCTGTTCATTGATTTGCTAGGTGACTTCCACTATCTTGCTCCCCTGAAGCACCACGATTTTAATTTTAAAACACACATCGCCTTCTTTACTCTCCTAATCATTATTCAAATGTTTTAGCATAGATACAACATCAATTCCGTTATTAACCACATGGGCCAAAACAGTACATTGTTATTTGCATTGCCAAGAAACATCAATCAGAAAGCACAGTTTTGGTTTTCTTTAAAAACTTTAATTTTTTTTCTTTGAAAACTTTATATCATATATTTTGATCAAAGCATATTCTTTTTTTCTATTGCAGTCTCATGTTACTAAAGTCAATTTTTGTGTGATTGTATTTAAGATTATATTTGGGTATCAGTACATAGTCTATCTGTCCTTGAACTCATAGCCCCTCTGCCTCCCTTTTCTGAATATTGGAGTTACAGACATACAACACCATTATCAGTTAATCACTAAACTTCTTATGTTGTAAAATTCTGGCCAAATCATAAATGACTTTCAGTAATTCACATTCATTCTACTTTGCATACTTAGGTAAACCTAATTCATTGGTGTATGAACTCTGAAAGACCCTTGTGCCCTTTAGAGTTCTTTGGTTACAAGGCACCAAGTTCAAGCTTGATGGGTCCAAATTGAAATGAATTTATGATTGGCTTATAGCGTTTTGACCAAGTTCAAGTCAAGAATTTATGAGAAGGATTTGGAATGCTCCATCAAACTGAAAGCAACTGGCCAGCTAGCCAGTCCAAACGGCCGACATTATACTAGCTCCAATAATTTAGGAAATGGGACTTGTTGGGTCCTATTTTTTGTAGGTACTACTAATCAAAATGAGTTATCAATATTTTCTCAATTTATGTACTCAACTTTTAAATTTTGTCCATATAATAATGGCCTGGATAGGGGTTATGTGATCATGTTTTTGCTATAAGGATTCTATGGTTTTATTGGCAGCTTTATAAAGACTGCAATCATAACAGGTCTGGTTTCAGGAGAGGGACAGAATTTCTCAAATGAAAATGAAAGTACCATCACTAGGGGTATCGGCACATGACAAAAAGCTGTAACCCATTAACAAAAATTAATTTTGCTGTAATATTCTTATTTGGAATCATTGCATAAGATAAATTAGTGCTGCAAACATTTGGACTCTGTTCTTCATACAAAATACCATGGTCTACTCCATCTTAAAGAGCAGATATTAATTTTCTCATTGTTCTGCTGACTCAAAGTTAGATCCTATACTGACATAGCAGCTCTGGTGAAGGCTTCCCTCCTGGCTGGAAGATATGGGCTTTCCAACTCGTGTTCTTTGTGTGGCTATTCTCATTCAAACCACCAAAGCTTGTTCTCAATGAGCTGTCAGAGTTAGACACTAGTAGGACTGCATCCTGGAGGCACTTGGGGGCAAAAGCTTTCCTGAAAAGACACACATGTAGCATGTAGTTTCTACTACCCTGCTTTAAGCTCAGGGCTGACCATACTACCAGCTCTGCCCAGGTTCCTTTGGATCCATTGATGAACACACACACACACACAACACACACACACACACACACACACACACACACACACAACACACACACACAGAGGCCTATTTCTGTTATGATTTAGCTAAATGGCTGGCTCTTCTATGTCTTCCTTGGCTATTACACCCTCTTTTCATTTCCAGCTCAGCACCCTAAAGCTGCCCTCAACTTTAGTTGTTCAGTTGCCTTTGTTCTAGTTCAGCACCATAAATCTGCCTTCAGCTTAGTTGCATTTCTAATCTCCTGCCTGCTACCTTAGGCCCAGTCGGGGAAGTGGCCAACAGCCACTCCACCCAAGATCTTACATGGCTGATGACTCCTTTCCCCTCTGAAGCACAGGCAAATCTATTTCTCCTCTCTTGTGTCTGCCAGCTTGCCTGCAAAAAACTAGAAGTCTTGCATATTCCACCCAGCTCATTGGCAGATAACATCTTTATTGATCGATCAAGAACCAGTTGGGGAACAGGACCTTCAGTGTTCCCATGCAGATTCCAGATCAAAGCATCAGAACCACCCCCTACTCATACACACACAACACACACACACACACACACACACACACACACACAGAGAGAGAGAGAGAGAGAGAGAGAGAGAGAGAGAGAGAGAGATCAAAAACCTATAGTACTGTGCATGTCAGATACCACTGAGATATATCCCCAACTCAGGAAGCAACACTTGAAAGGGGAATAAAGAATGAACAAGAGTCACCTAGGAGAAATGGTTGGTAGTAATACTGGAGAAAGGCAACTCATTCATGACAGAGGGAAAGACATGGACAAAGGCCTTGGGCAGGAGGGGTTTGGAATAATGATGGAGCAGGCAAGGGCAATAGCATGCTTTTGGCAGGCCCTGCAATTTGTTCTCGGTCTTAGCTCTCCTGTCAGGAATAAGGGAAAGGCAAGCCCACTTTGTGGTTTAAAAAGATCACTCAAACTAGAATATAGAGGAGTACTAGAGAAGCATAGGGGCAGGCTCAGTGGCCAGCTCAGTGAAATTCCCGGAGAGGACACTTTGGGGACAGAATTGGAAGCAGAGAGATTCATAAGTGTGATAGTTCTGTTTCACAAAGGTCACTGCACCAGAATATTGTGTTGCAACTGTCTTAGCTGAGTGCTCTTTACTGTAATGTAAACAGCAACGTGTATTAACCAACCAACACATGCTATGTATGCTTGCAGGTACTGAGGGCACAGAGGGACCTAGGACAAAAATGAAGGCTTTGTCCATGAAGAGGCTTAAATGTTTTAGCAACATGTTTATACTAATGGTTGCTGGGGGGCCAAGTGTGAGTACCCACAGCATGAATGGTTACTTTGGGATCTGTAGCTCAGTGACTTTTAGAGAACAGGATTTCCCACTTCTTCCATGAATGAGCTCCCTATTGCTGCTATAACAACTTCCTAAAATGAAACTTACAGGGACATAAACGCACTGTTTTAAAGTTTGAAGGTCAGAACTCTAAGCTGGCCCTCAGTGAGCTAAAATCCCAGCATTGGTTTGGAACTTCTGGAGGTTCTTGTGGAGAGACCAATTTCTTAACTTTTTTTCCCAGCTTATTATGGTTGCCTGCATTTTTGGCTTAGGCCATCTTTCTTCTTCACGGTCTGCATGATAAGGCACATAAGGCGCTACGACATTCATTCTCCTTCCTTTCCCACAAGTGCTGGAAAAACTGCACTTCTTCCCATCTTAAGATCTTTTATCCCATTGACAGAATCCCTCCTTTGAGATATGATGACATAATCATAGGTACTGGAGGGCGGGATGGGGTATGGATCTCTCTGGGAGATGCTCTCATCTGCTCCCTCCACACATCTTCAACATGCTCAGGTCATGAAAGAGCAGCAAAGCTGCTTTTCTATCCTTTCAATTTTTTTCATAATGCAGAGCGGAGAAGCAAATTGAACAAAGTACCAGTGACCAAAGCTACATCAGTGTTTCCATTCCTGTGCCCAAGAGGCTTCAAGGGATTCCAGAACATCCCTGCTTATGAAGGAGTCGAATCTCAAGCCTCAGGACATCCCAGTGCTACTGGGGAGATGGTCACAGCAGGTTCCTTCAGGTTATTATAGTTGACAACAGTTCTCAGAGTATTCTGGTCAGCATCTGGAAGTCTTTATCTGTGAGTGCTCTGAGAAGCAAGATTCCTGCCTACAGAGTACTGGTGCAAAAAATGAGGCAGGCCCTTTAAAAATATCTCGGACACAGTTTATAGCAGAAAAAAAAAAGATTCAGTTGAGTAACAGAAAATATTCGACTTTTTGCCTTCTGGGGGAAAAGATTCTAAACTCTCACTTATAATATTATGCTTTTTCATAATACAGCATACTTAAGATATGGGGAAAAAAAAAAACACCACCACTGGAGATATTCAGTGACCCATTTAAAATGAAATTGACTGTCATTTCACCACCGGGGGCTGCAGTTTTAAAACTTTCTTCTGCTAGCCCCTGTAGGGAAGTAGTTATGAAAAAGAAACAGAGGGTTGTTGTTCAGGCCCTCCCTTCTCCTTTAAGTAGATGATAAGGGCTTCTCGGGTCAACGTAAGCCCTGTGGCTGAGTCACAGCAAATGAAAACTCAACTCTTTAGACGCTCAGTTGTGTGCAATGCAGTTAGAGGTAGCTGAGAATCTGGGTGCTTGTTTCTCAGTTCTGACGGTTGTATTTGGAATAAATTGACCAGGTCCTGTTTGGGCTCTGGGTGGTAGAGGGCTTAAGCCCTGGACAAAACATAAGACTAAAAATGTATTCATGTAAAAATGGGCTTGAGAAGGATGTGAGAGGCTAAAATGTTTAAGAAGACAAGGTGAATGGGGCAATCTGCACGTTTGAGTTGTCTCAGGCAGGAAAATAGAGTGTGTTCACGTGGAAGGGTGTGTTTGGCCAAGTGTCCTTAGAGGAAGTGGATCATTTCCTCTAAATGAGATTTTTTTTTCTCCCCAGTAAAAAGACTCTCCATTTCCCCCTGCTCACAGAGAGCCCCTTGAGAAGCTGTGGCGCTAACCTCAGGTAGGATAAGCTCCTCCTTGAAGGGCAGTTGTAAGGTACCCAGCAGGCAATATCTGCTTTCTGGAACGGTTCACAAGGCATTTGTTTCTCCTTTTCTCAGCCACCCCCAGATCCAGGCTCTCCACTTTCTTTTAGTCCTCGTAATCAGCGTCATCTCATCTGAGCTATTTGGCCACCGCCAACAATACACACAGCCTGGCTTTCTCCTTTCCCTCCAGCCTCGCTGGCTCAAGTCTCAAGGGTTCCAGCAGAAGAAGAGAGGGCGTTTCTGCTAGAAGTGTTGAGTCTCCTTTCCCACATGCTGAAGGAAAATGGGTGAAAGAGAGGCGAACAAGTCTTCTCTTTCCCTTTCAGAACCCTAGCGTCGAGGCACTGCTAGGACTTACACATGACTATTGTGCATTGCACGAAGAAGACAGAGAACCTTTTATCTGTTAAAGCCAGAACTAATTCACTAGGTAGTAAATGAAAGAATCCTCCCCGGGCTTTGCAGCAGAATTACTTATGCTATTAGTAGCACTAAGCAAGCTTTTACAATGGGAGATAAGTCACTCTCACGTTCTGCCTTCCAGGATGTGTGGGAGCCAGACTGACTTTACGTAGCTGAGAACTGTGACAGCTATAGAGGAGTGTATGGTCACTTGTGTCTTGGGTCACTTTCTTGAATTTGTTTAGGAGCTGAAGAGATGACTCAGTGGAGAAAGCATTTGCCTCGGAAGCATAGGGATTTGTATGGAGCTCTCTAGAACCTACATAAAAGCCAGGGAACATAGCATTTGTCTATGATACTAGTGCTATAGTGGAAAGATGGGAGACAGAGACAGGAGACTCTCTAAAGCTTGCAGACCATTTAACCTGACACATTCGCAGTGAACAAGGAACCCTGTAACAAGTGCCCTGATGGACACTAGAGATTGACCTCTGACCTCCACCTGAACACAGTGGCAAGTCCATGTCCACAATCACACAATAATGCACACACACACACACACACACTGCATTATGCACATACAGATACACACACACACTGCATTATGCACACACAGATACACACACACACACACACACACACACACACACACACACACGTATTTGCACACATAGAATGACTCTTTAATTCTTTCATTAGAAAGCAAAGCCATAGCTCATGAAAACCAACTAGATACCAAGCATAAAATGAAGCAATAATACTCTGATATTGCCTTAGGGTTTAGAAACCTGCCCAGTCTAATTGCCTTTAGTATATAAAAATATTTTTTAAAAAGCTGTCTCTGTACATAGATCACCAGGTAAACTTGTCTAGGCTCTGAGAAGTCCATGGTGCTGAGATGGTGACTTATCCCTTCTACTTGCCTGCATCCCCATGGTCAGTGCAGGCTTGACACTACCTGGAAGCCAGGTTGCATAATAGCTGAGCCATTGAATGATGGAGATTAGTGGAATACCCCTGCTGAATTCTATTAGAAGTTCATCTCACAGCCCTAGGGCATTTTCTGAAAATAAGCCACATGACATTCAGCAATACCTTTCCCAATAGATACAGCTCAAGAAATTTGGAAATGAACTCTTAAACTGTTATTATTGTGGTTATACCATCACCTTAAAGGGATTAAATAATAAATGCGTTGTGGGCACAAACAATCATTGCCTACTTTTATCTCTTCTGGAAGTGCTGGGTGTCATGTGTTAGAAAATGATTATTCTCCAGTGCACAGGGCACACGGGGAAATAGGTCATTTATTGGCAATATGGTTAAAATGTTCGGAGTTAATCACGTTTACCCCATTCCTAGTAAATCTGTTTTGTGTCTCCCAGCTTGCAGAACATTACACAGGATGTGGGCGAACATCTGAAGGCAATATATCAGTTAGGTAGCCTGTACCTCTCTGGTGTGTGATTTTTCTGGATGTGATCACTGTTGAGCATGCAGGGGAAGAATATAATGACCATGTTTTGAACTCAATATTTTGGACATTGCATCTTCAGAATAAGCAGAAGATGTAAAGCAGCAGTGGTGTGTTCTTCAGAGACTACTATAAGCTTAAGGGCCACACTTGATGCCTGAAGTCCACACTCAACATTTTTCCTCTTCCCAGGGGTGAAAGGGACATTGGACATTCAGCTGCTCACAGCGAATGCAATCCCAGTGGGAGTCAAGTGGCACTCAGTCAACAGGAATGGGCAGACTGCTCTAGAGCAGTGTAGGGAAGGGAGTTTCTGCATTCAGAAGATACGCAAACTAGGTGTCACTTTAGCTGTGACCATGACTACCACCTAGTATGATGGTGGAACACATAGAAAGTCATGAAATACCCATAGAAATTCAGGATGGTGAGAGTTGCAGCTTCAGTTATGCTTCCCCAAATGAATATGTTGAAAATTTAACTTTAGTATGTGTGAATGGGATTTTTACTTCGAAATATAGTCTTTGCAGGTACAACCAAGTAAAGATGAGCTCATACTAGGTTAGGATGACTCTTTTTCTCTTTCTTTCTTTCTTCTTTCTTTCTTTCTTTTTCTTTCTTTCTTTCTTTCTTTCTTCTTTCTCTTTCTCTCTCTTTCTCTCTCCCTCCTTCCCTCCCTTCCTCCCTCCCTCCCTCCCTCCCTCCCTCCCTCCCTCCCTCCCTCTCCTTTCTCTTTCTTTCTTTCTTTTCTTTTGACATTTTTATTAAAATAAATTATTAAAAATGTACACAAATTAACAATGTTATAAATTTCAATGATCCCAGGTAATTCCAGGGTTATATATAAATCTAAATAATTGTGACTAATAACCAATTTCATCATTGAAAATTAAAACCACTGGAAGGTTTACTTTTCATTCTCTTTTTTCCTCTTATTGAAAACAGTCTCTCTTCCCCTCGTAGAATATATCTTCATCATGGTTTTCCCTCCTTCCTCCTAGCTCATCCCCGTGTCCCCTCTCATCTGGATCCACCCCTTTCTGCCTTTCATTAGAAAACAAACAGGCTTATCTGGAATTATATGTAATATGATAGGGTATAATATAAAATATAATAGAGTAAGATAAAACAAAAACTAACATGATGGAATTGGACAGCACAAGAAACACATCCCAAGTCATTCGTACACTCAGGAATTCTGTAGAGATACTAAACTGGAAGTCATAGTATATGTGTGAAAGAACTGTAGGGTAAAAACAAATAAATGTAATCAAAATAATAAGGTAACATTTTTAAAAAGGAAGAGCTCTGACACAGCATTATGAGACAAGGAACCTCCAAAGGTATCATTGAGTTCATTTTCCTTTTGGCCATCTAATGCTAGGCATATGGCTTATACTTAAGAGCAGTTTGTTTCTCCAGTGAGACTCCCTTGGAGAGAAACTAAATTTTCATTTGTAAGTTGGAGATAGTTTTTGGTTAGGAATGGGGTCGTGTTCACTTCTCCTTTCAGTTCTAGAACCTCAGCTGGTATGGATGTGTGCAGGCCCTGTGCATGCTGCCTCATTTTCTGTGAGATCAGATGTGCATTGATCACATTGATTCAGAGGCCTTAGATTTGCCACGTCCTCTGTCCTCTTTGGCTCTGACACTCTTCTGATGGGTTTCCTGAGGCCTGGGGTAAGAGACTTGATAGAGCCATCCCATTTCAGGCTGAAAGGTCTCTCACTCTCTGCATATTGTTTGGCTGTGGGTCTATTTGTGGCCATCTGCTGCAAGAAGAAGCTTCTCTGGTGATGGCTGAGCAAGGCATTGATCTATGCGTATATTTGGAAATGATTAGGTCTTATTTTATTGCTGTCTTTAAAATCTCTGTCTGCTGTCTGTCTGTCTGTCTGTCTTCTCCCCCCTCCCCTACCATGTGTGTGTGTGTTCTCTCTCTGAACTGAAATACTTAGTTTTAGTCTCAGGTCCTTGTCACCCAAGCAATGTCTATCCAGTAGAGTTTCATCTCTTGGAGTGACTAAATCAAATCAGATGTTGGTTGGTTAGTTTCACAAACTTTGTGTCACCTTTGCACTAGCAGATCTTACAGGTAGGACACCATTGTATATCGAAGGGATTGTGGCTGAGTTGTTCACATTTCTCTTTTGATAGCATGTAGAATACCTTCCTGTAGCAAAGATGCCAGTCCATAGATATGAAAGCTTATGCAGAAACCAGGCACAACTCATAGTCAGTGAGTTGTGTATTTGTTGGCTTCAGCAATGGGGCCCTGCTGTCAGTTTATCAGAGCAACCTATGGTCTTGGCAATGCCTGGGTTATTTGGGGGTTCCCATTGAGTCCATTTGGCCAACAATTCAATTAGATGTAACTTAATCCCAGTACTAGAAGCTTCATTTAGTGACAAAAGATAGCTGTTTTGGGTTCAGTCTGCCTCATCATTTGATGATTTCATTTCCTTTTATGTTACATATGTATATAATCATACTGTGTCCTTCAGATGACCCTTAATTTTAGCTGTCTCCTTAAATATTTCCTCCCTCATCTCTCTTTTCCCTCCCTTTCTCCATTTGATCCTCATACTCTAGTCTACTACCATCATTCATCCATAACTATTTATCCCACTACCCTGTCCTAGAGAAATCTATATATCCCCCTCTAGTTCTTTAGTTTATACATAACCTTGGTGGTTCTACATATTGTAGCATGTCTATCATTACTCAATAGCTAATGCTCATGTATAAGCAAATACATACCATGTTTGTCTCTCCTGGGTCTGAGTTTCCTCACTCAGAATGATATTTTTCCTAGTTCCACCAGTTTATCTGCGAATTTTGTGATTTCACTTTTTTAAAAATGTACCACCTTTTTTGTCCTTTCTTCTGTTGAAAGACATTTAGGTTATTTCCAGTGTCTGGCTATTATGAATAAAGCAGCAACAAACATGGTTGAATAAATGTCCTTTGATAAAATAAACTGACCGTTGAGTATATGTCCCAGAGTGGCATAGCTGGATCTTGAGATAGATTGAGTGCCATCTTCTTGAGAAACTGACTTCCGTAGTAGCTGTCCAAGTTTGCTCACCCACCAGCATAGGCAGGTCATCCACTTACCTCAGACCCCCATATGAACTGTCATTTGTTTTCTTGATCTCAGCAATTCTGATGGGTGTAAGCTGAACTCTCAAAGTAGTTTTCATTTGCAGTTCCCTGATGGCTGAGGATGTTGAACATTTAATTGTTTCTCAACTATTTGAGTTTTCTATTTTGAGAATTCTCAGTTTAGATTTATACACACACACACACACACACACACACACACACACACACACACACCCTTTTCCCACACTGTAGGCTGCTGTGTCCTGGGCAGAAGCTTTTCAGTTTCTTGAGGTTCCATTCATTAATTGTCGACCTTAATGCCTGTGCTAATGGTGTCCTGTTCAGAAAGTCTCTTCCTGTGCCAGTGAGTTCAAGATTATTCAACACTTTGTCATTGACCAGGTTCAGTGCATCTGGATTTATGTCAACACTTTGATTCACTTAAGTTCAGTTTTGTGCAGGCTGATAAATACAACTCTATTTCTTCCACATGCAGCCATCTAGTTTGACTAGCATCATTTGTTGAATATGCTGTCTTTCCCCCACTGTATTTCTGGCCTCTTTATCAAAAAATCAAGTGTTTGTATGCATGTGGATTTATATCTTGGTCTTTTTTTTAATTCCATGTGTCTATTTTATTGTGCCCATGCCATGCTGTTTTTATTACTGTAGATTTGTTGTATAACTAGAAATCAGGATAGTGATACCTCTGGCAGTTCTTTTATTATTCATGATTGTTTTAAGTATCCTGAATTTTCCATATGAAACTGTGCTGTTAAGTTCTGTGAAGAATTGTTTTGGAATTTAACTATCCTGTTAAGTTCTGTGAAGAATTGTGTTGGAATTTTGATGGAGATTATATCGAATCTATAGATTGCTTTTGGTAGAATGGTCACTTTATTATACTAATACTATTGATCTATGGGCATGGGAGAGGCTTTTTATTTTCTGATATTTTCTTCAATGACTTAAAGTTTTTATTGCAAAAGTCTTTCACTTGCTTGGCTAGAGTTATTCCACGATATTTTATATTACTTGAGGGTATTGTGAAAGGTATTGTTACTCTGATTTTTTTCTCAGCACATTTGTCAGTTGTATATAGGATGGTATTGATTTTTATGAGTAAATTTTATATCCAAGTACTTTGCTGAAAGTGTTTGTCAACTGTGGGAGTTTCCTGGTGGAATTTTTTTTCTGTGATTGATTGACAGGCACAGGAGGGATTCAAATTCAGGAGAGACAGACTGCAGCCTCGGATTCCAGAGCGTGGCGACTGCTGCGGTGCACCACTGCTGGCCACCTGGTGGAAGTTTTAGGGTCATTTTTGTATACTATCATATCATCTGCAAATAAAGATACTTTGACTTCTTCCTTTCTGGTTTGTATCCCTCTTGGTCTCCTTCAGTTGTCTTATTACTCTTACCATAACTTAAAATGCAGTAACTATGCAGAGAGAAGACAATCTTGTCTTGATTTTGGTGGAATTGTTTTGAGTTTCTCTCCATTTAAATTGATGTTGGTTACAGGCCTTCTGTAAATTGGTTTATCATGTTGAATTATGTCCTTTGTATCCCTTATCTCTCTAGAACTTCTTTCATATTATGGCTTTCAATTCAATTACTGCTCTCCTGTAAAATGAGGGAATTTTAGTGCCCCTAGAAAGAGAATGTCTCAGGCACACAAGAGGAAGAGCACACACAGACTTCAGAGCTGCATTCCAAGGACACCAACAACTTCCAGAAACAGCCACAGGAGGCAGGGAGGAAAAAGTGTGACATAGATTTTTCCTCTGAGTTCTCAAAAAAGAAAAAGAAAATAACAAAACCAAAAATCCAGTCTCACTGACAGCTTGATTAGGGAATTTTTTTGGTATCTAGATTTGTAAAAAGTACATTCCAAAGTACACACATTATGACACTGTGTTATGATACTCTTAGTAGACCAATCATCCGAGGAGTCCACTCATGGGAGAAAACACAGGTTTCTGGGACATTAAAGAACATAACCAAGAATACATAGCCTTTACAGGGTTAAATGTGTTTGCTTTATTTTTGTCCACCACCAGCCTCTCCCCACCTCCTGCCTCCTCCTCTGCCTGTACTTGGGATTGTCCCAAGGCTTCACACATGCTAGGCAAATGTTGTACCACTAAGATATATTCCCAGCCCTAAAATGGCAACTGAAACCTTGAGGCTATGATGCCAAGTGTCAGAGTCTTCCCTCCACATGACCCTATTTTATAAAATACAGAAGGAACCTCATTGTTCTGTTCAGAAAAATCAAGTAATCTAAAGCCCCAGAACATGAATGAATGGGAGTGAAGGAAAAGCTCACACAGCAGTGATTCAGTTTGTGAGCATACTCAACGGAACTGGAAGCAGAGTCTTTTGGCAAGACTTTGTATTTTTATCTTTGTACATATGGTCACATATTGTGAATGATAGCCAGGAAGCAGAAACCACCCAAGTAGCCTACAACAAGTGAACAGATAAACAAGATGTGACCATACAATGACATACTGCTCAATCCTAAAAAAAAAAAAGAACAAAATTCAGACACCTGCAACAATTTCCATGACCCGCTGGAACATTTTGCTAAGTAAGATGAGTGACTACAAAAAATAGCATATGACACCATTTACATGAGCGGTATAGAGAAATCAAAGCCAGATGGGAATGAATCTTGCTTAATGAGTGTAGAATGTCCATTTTCCAAGATGAAAGAGTTCTGGAGGTTGATTTTACAACAATGAGGATGTACTTAACACGGCTCAACTGTACACTTAAAAATGATTAAGATGGTACATTTTATGTGCATTTTACTACAATGAAGAATGATCTTGAGAGAGGTGTAGACAAGGCTTGCTCTGATAATGGCATTGTTACCCTGGTCTTGCTGTAAGACAGTAGCAAGACAGAACAAACTGCTTTCTTCACTCAAAAGTTGTTTCAGCCTGCTTGGAGTTTTTCTTGATGGAGGCATTCGATGAAGGGAGGGGGCGTCTGCCCTACTCCAATGGGCTTTGGATGCTCATGGTACTGACAGATGATGATAGCTTTGCCTTCATCCGTGTACATCTGCCACCTTTATTCCAAACAGTTGTGAGTGGAACCTGGTTCAGGTGTTCAGCACCTGCTCCCGTGACATGTCTGTGTTCTCTCAAAAGCTGTGGGTTTTCTTTGTGAGTAGGTGAGTAATTTAAATTGCATCATTTTCTAATTACGCTGGCTTGCAAGTGAAGATGGTAGTCATATGCTTTCCCCTTTACCTCCAAAATTATTCAGCTTGTTGGTTGCATGGACAACTAGCAAAAAGCTTTCCTATAGTTTTCTTCCTTTAGGAGAGCCAAGTGTTGAGCTGCTGACTCTTGTGATGTGTCCTCTGGACAGTTGGGGGCACTGTCTTCATGTTCTACGTGGTAGGTGCAAGCCATTATATGGCTCTAATTTCCAGTGGTCTGCTGGGAAAGAGGTATACATTCAGTACAAATTGTATTTTGACTGTTAATTTTTTCCCAAGCTAGCAATATGTGGTAGATAACCTTTCACAATGTCCAATTGCAGGCTAACTGTCCCAAGCACATTGTAGTAGGTTAACTCAAGCTGTTAATGCCCAGTAATTAGGGGTAATAAATCTACACTCTACATGCAATATCTTCAACTTAATGAAAAGTGTTTTATGACCCCACCATAAATCGAGGAGCAGCTGGTATTTTGCTTGCACACCCACTCACAAACACACTCGCAGTTGATTTATTTGACATTTACAAACTGTTCTACCAAGAGTTTAAAGGGTTCAGAGGTGTCGCATAGATGTGTAAACATAATGTTGGATGAATGGGTACTCTGGTCCTCCTCTGCTGACCTTTGAGTGTGGTGTGTTCCCTGGTCCCTTTGCCTTTTAGATTACAAACGGCCTCAGTTTCTAGGAAGTGCTTCAGGAAACAGCCAGGCAGAAAGCCTATGATGTCTCTGCTCCATCACTGTTGGCTCCAGAAGGGAATGAAGTTCAGGGCCCTTTCATGACCTTGGCTATCCTAAGTCTCCAGCAACAGCTTCCTATTTTTGCCCTGCTGTCTTTATTGCTATAGCAACTTATTGTGATTGTTTCACCCTCCCTCTTTCCCTTTCCACCTTTTCCTTATCCACTTCTGTAAATAGTTCTATTGCTTAAGTCCTTATCCACTCCTTTGGGTTCCTCATTGTTTTCTGTTGGGATTCTGGCCGATTCAGTTTCTTCTCAGAGAAAAGTACCCCAGAGAACCCAAGACCTATGACAGAGTGGGCAATATTAAAATAAAAACCCCAAGTTGATTGATACATTAATTTAATGACTCATTGACTTGGCCTTTCACATGAAACCCAATAACTCCATTGACTAGGCATTTCATTTTTAGTAGCATGCATATGTTTTGTAACGTTCACTTTCAGTATCTTCTGACCATTATTCCTGTGTATACTTGTAGCGTGAAAGCTTTGTGAACCAGCTAGTAGAAAGAACTGTGTACTGGTGACCCAGCTTTAAGGGAAAATGATGGTGGTGGTGATGATGATGATGATGATATTGATGGCGTACTTGTTGATGATGAGGATAGTGGTGGCTAATGTTTATTATTTGTCATGTTCCAGGTATGTTGTTAAATCTTTTGTGCATACCCCCTCCCTAATCCTTGAGACAACTCAGTGAAGCAAACACTCGGCTTCACAGATGAAGAACTCAAGCTTATGAAGGCCGAGTATTTGTTCATAATTTACAGCTGAAAGTTGGACCCAGGTCTTCTGACATGAGAGCCAGAGGCTTTACTGTTTTTCCTTGAGCAATTCTCCAAATGGGCCCCCAGTATTGCTGGTAGAAAAGGAGGTTTCAGGGGGACTGCCTAGGACTAAAGAATGTGGTTGTTATGCATTTATATTTAATCTTTCATTTTCGTTAAGTTTTACTTTGGAGATAAGGCCTTATTCTGTAGTCCAGGCTGTCCTAGAGTGCATTGTGTAGCCCAGGCTAGTATGAACCTCTCAATTATCTCTTGCTTCATTCTCCCAAGTGCTGGGATTATAGGTGTGAGACATTCATTACACGTGGCTTGACATTCCATCTCAGTACTGTTACTTTCCTTCTCAAACCCAGTTTAATAACAACTATGAGATAAACTGAAAGGAAAATATTGAAGAACTATTCAGGCTGAAAATGACAGAGCTTAAATTATTCACTAGATTTGGGGAAACGTTTTTTTTTCTATATCAGCCCTCAAGGAGCTGATTCAAAAGTTGTTGGAAATTAAAAACAAATACACTCCCACCTGGAATTTAATTCCTTTCTGGTTTACTTACCTAATCTTGATGACTCCAAGAGATAGTTTGTAGGTTCAATCCATTTTGCTACAACTGGGGTTTTCTGTGCCACAGTATAATTTATAAAGAATTGGCAACTAAATGTCAGTGTTAGAAGAGAATTGTGTGGGCCCACCTCTAGTTGAGGAACACTATAAAGATGGGAATAAAAACTGGGGACAGGAGAGGAAAGTAGCATGGCTTTGCTTCTGCACAGCTTAGAATTATTTCAGCTGTATGGGAATGATATGATCACACATGGCATTCCCTCCTAGAAATGCCACACATAAGGTGTGGAGTTGGATCCCCAGTGAGGCAAAGGAAATGAAAGTTTCCCCCTTAGAGATGAGCACCTACCTCCAACTTTGTGTGCAAAGTCCTCTGCTCTTTCTAACTTATGGTCATATCTAGAAAGTCAAACAGAGCTTCTGGCCTGGATCAGGCCAGTACAAAGACACTGATAAATCACCAGCGACTTCCTTTTGTCTTCCATCTTTCATCTTCTCCACATGTTCACCAAATGGGCTGCCTTTTCAGTGCTCTCCCCAACCTCGGTGGCATTTTCTTCCTTCCCTGACATTTATCTGTTGCAGTACCTTCTCCATGACAGAGGCCGCAGATAACCACACTGCTTGGCCATACCCAAGTGGCCAGGTAGGGCTCAGCTTAGGTCCACCTTAGCTATTTGTCTGAGCCATGATTCACTCCAGCGTTTACCAGTGGTCCTGTCCACTCAAAGGCTTGATTCTGACCAGAGATCAGATAGGGTTCAAACATTAAATGTCTTCATAGTCTCCTGTGTTAAAAACTTGGTCCTCAGTTAGTTGTGCTGTTTTGGGGGGAGGGGGTACTTCACAACGTGGTGCACTGGAGGCTGAGAGCATGTGCTAAGGGGTCGGATCTTGCCTAGCTTCTTCCTTCCTGCCTTAGGGGAGCACAGCCTGCTGCCCTTGTGTCTTGCCTCAAGCCTAAAGCAATGGATCTAGCTGATCATTGTCTGAAACTGAGCTAAAGTACATTTCCCTTTTTGTAAGATTTGTGTCAGGTAGTTTGTTGCAGCAATGGTAGTCAACAGAATTGGAGTCTTGTGGCAATTTTGTCTCTGATTCAAAAAGGAGGTCTCCCAGCACTGATCATTTGCTTTTAGGCAGATTATTGAGTTGTAGCCTCTCGAAGTTAAAAACAAAACAAACAAAACAAAACTAACTATAAAAATGGACTAGTTTCTCTGTAAAATTAGACTTCCAGGAAGCCAAGGGTCTATTGCTCTTGACAATTAGGAAGCATGCAAAACTTCTAGAACTAGCCTCACACGTGAGGGCGTGAATAGCCCCATTCTATGAGTTTGACCCTCACTTCCAACTGAGGAAGTATCACAGTCACAGAGGGCAAATATACTCTCACTTCCAGACCAATCACAGCATGCTCCACTTCTAGCCTCTTCTATGGAAGCTTCCTCTCACCACATTCATGTCAGGACACCAGGAGTTTCTATCTCTTCGACTACAAAGCAACCCACACCTGCATCCTGATGTCTGCCAACACACAAGGGACAATGGATGACTCCTTCTGTGTAGCAGGCTCAAAATACAGTTTTCCCTTTCTTGTTTGCTTTGGCTTTGTTTGTCTTCAGGGAGCCTGTGACCTACTCTCTCATTCTGTTTTAGGGCCCCTGGAAGATGCAACTCCAGACCTCGTTGTCTGTAGTGGTAACGATTCTGTCCCCCTTTGACAGTAAAAGGCACAGTAGGAAGTGTCAACAGGAACTGTTCAGTAGATGAGCATGCAGGAAGAGCCCTGAAGACTCAGGCATTCTCTGGATGGATTATAAGGGACAGCACTTTCTCTTAAAAGCCACTGACAGGCTAGGTAACTGGATTTCAGCTCAGGTTCCTTCTTCATTTTCCTTCTGTGATACTGTGGTTGGGATCCACACATACCTTTGTTGAATCTTCCTTTTCAGGGATGAAAACTGTGTTTTGAGGCTAGGTCCATCAGTGTGGCCATAATCTTAGTGGATACATTTCTTCTCGGCCCACCTCCTGATTACATGATCAAGTTCTAAGGCCTGCATTCTCCTGGTGCTTCCACTCTGCTTCCGGAGAGCTCTCAGGAATTCATTTCCGAACACCTCTCCAGCGCGCACACACACACTGGAACTGAATATCAGATGTGTCACCAGCCAGTTAAGTGTTAAGTCGTCTTAACCTGGCTGCTGTGTGAATCATGCAGCTTCTCTCTACCAGGTCAGGCTCTGGTAGGGTTTGTGAACAAATTGAGAAGCGACCACATGATGGCACTAGAAAACTACAGATGCCCTTAGGAAGCATCAAGCTGCCCAACCTCAGGGAACCAAGATCTGCTTTTGCTCTCCTCTCAAATATCACAAAAGTGAAAACTAGTAACAGTCAGCAGTCCCCTGAAAGTCTTAATGTCGTCTTGCCAACGATCCCTCTTGCTAATCAATAGCCATTTGTGTTTGACATTTGTCAAACATTAACTCTACCTCTTCAGGATCATCCTACTGCCTAACACAGACCTCCACTTTGCTCTCAGCACATGAGAATTCCTGTCCTTTATTCTCCCTCGTGCTACAAACACAGAAATAGATATACCTAGATTAAAGAAGCTTTACAATGTCACCTAAGCATGAGCGAAACGATTTCATTTTTCTGGTCCATGGTTATGCCAAGTAGACCAAAGCCATTTCCCTCTCCACATACCAAGCTGAGCAAATCATAGGACCAAACAAAAAATGCCTGTATCTGAAAAACTCCTTCCGCTGCTCTGGCTGATCTCTGGCAAGGTTACCCAGGTAATCATATAAGCATTTGATAATTCCTTCCATCTTCTCTTGGCTGATGCAAAAGTCTTTGGGTTTGAGGTTTGTTTTTTGTATGTTTTTAGGAACTGAGCACTAGGGGGATTTATCTGCACTCCTTATTTCCTAATGTAAGCTCATGATAGCCTGAAAGTCCCCAGGCTCTGTATGAAAGGCAGCATTAGCTCAGTGGGAAAAAATAGGGTCAAATAGAGGTGTGTGTATCAGGGGCAATTTAAATTCTGTTTCAATCCATACTTGTGACCTTGACCAAACATGTTACTCATTTCTTTATCCCTCAATTTGCTTTTCTGTGAGCCTAGATAAAATGTGTTGCTTTTCCAAGTTGTTTGGGTGATTAAATTAGATAATATGCCCACTAGGTGTTTAGAGATGGGTATCTAAGTCTTCAAGCCAGTGGATGACCACAGAGTATGGATCAGCAATGGAAAGTCCCCAGGCTTTTTAGAAATACAAAGTAGTAAATAAGACAGTTTGAATTTGTAGCCCAAACCTGGTGAGACAGTTTTTGTGATCGATTTAGACAAGGGCAGCAAGGCTTTCAAAACCTCACTGTCTCAGCTTATAGTCAAGACCCTGCCTGAGGTGTTTCAGTAAGATAAATGGCTGAGATGATGACCCAGGTCATTACCAAAAAGAAAAAAAAAATGAACCAAGAAAGACATCTGAATATAGAGAACTGTAAAGATGAAGGCACAGATAGGATGATGCATTTGTGAGCCACAAGGCCAAAGATTTAAATACAAACAAACAAACAACCTCCCACCCCAGCCCCCGAATCCAGGAGAGAGGCTCTCATAGCTCAGAAGGAACTTCTCTTTTATTTAGGCGCTCAATCCCAGTAGTGTAGCCTTAATCAACAGCTGCCAAATTAAACTTAACACTTGATCAACAAGAGGGAAATCATGCCACTACTAGAAAGCTACCCAACTACCATGGCTAGCAAAGTCATGGATCTTGGAGGAGAACCTGCAGCTGATACTTTCCTAAACCGATATAAGCCTCAACTACCCTCTAAAGATTGGTCCTCATACTAACAGATAAGTATAATCCTTACCTGTCATCAAAGAAACTTCTCTCTGAAACAGACAGAGACCGTTACAGAAAACCACAGCTAATCAAAATGCAGAGTTCTGGAGCCCAGTCTCAATAGATATATCTACAAGACAACTCTAGCACCTAAGGCTCAGGGGACATCATAGAAGAGGGGACAGAAAGATTGTAAGAGCCAGAGGATCAGGGAGCTGCTGCGATATTTGTCTCCTGGTAACACCAGAAGCTATATTCATGAAGTCTTCACCAAAACGACTTCCTAAAGATGAGCTAAACAAGGACAATGATAGACATGCTAAAGTGGACAGGGGAAAGCCCAGGAGGCATCAGCCCTACACAAAGAACTATAGTCTTCCCCAGGGAAGAGCACACCAATTGGTTACCCAACAGCAAATGGTCATCCCTAAACATACATATAAATGGCATTATATGGACTGAGCAGAATGCATTTAATATACATTTATGGATGTAGCAACAGTTAATAAAGAAAAAGGTAATGAATTTGAGAGAGAGTAAGGAGGGGGTGTATAGGAAGGTTTGAAGAGAAGACAGGGAGGGGAAATAATATAATTATATTATAATGTCAAAAATAAATAAAGGAATTTTCTCTATTCTGGATTCTTAACTAGAGCCAAGGCCATGGATTTTTTCCTTTCTTGCTCTGACTCCAGGGAGTTCCTCTGCCTGGTATCCTGATCCAGGCAGATGAGTGGGGGCCATTATAGTAGAAAAGGAGATGGCCCCTGGTGTGCCCATGAGTAGAGGCTGTTGGCTCAGGGAAACTGCACAGGAAGCTTCCAGGGCCTCACCAGAAAGGGCAACCTATATTAGACTTCTCGTCTCCCAAACTGGGGCAAGAAATTTCTCATAATGAAGCCACCCAGTTAGAGAAGCTTTGAGGATGCCTTGGCAAACAGGTGTAGTTGTCGAGGGTACGGCACCCAGAAATTCCCCAGCAGATGCTCAAATGACCCCTGACCTGTTGGGAGCCAACTCTGAGCAGAAAGCGGCTATCTCAGGCCATATACCCTGACAAGAGACTTGTTGTCAACAGCCTACAACAGCTGAGCACACTCTGATAAACATCTTGTTTTTCTCCCATATCTTGTTTTGCTGTTTGGTGCCCCCGGCTGCAATGTGCATGTGGTAAATTGTCTTCAGCTGCATTCCCCTGCTTGTGCTTATATAACCTAGAATTTCCTTTCAATAAAGGGCGGGGGACTTGAACAGACTCTCTGTCTCGTCTCCATTCTTCGCATCTCTTGTCCTTCCATCCCCACTCTCTCTCTTGCTAGACCCTGACCGGCAGACCAGAGCAGCAGCTCAGGCAGGGACATAGAGGCCCCTGAACATGGGGCAGGAACGGGCTGTTACACTGGCCGTGTTAGCTTGGTGATCTTGTTCATTTTTTTCTGCCATCAGCTCCTTCCCACAGGAATATTTCCAGCCAACTTCTCTCGCTCAAAGATTCGAATTTGCCTTTTCTTGTGATGCTTACACACATGCAGAGAGGGATATATATACAGGAGCAAATTTCAATCAAGTTGTTGTTTAGACTTTCACAACATTGAAACAACGTGAACAGAGCTCATTAAAGAGAAAGCCTAGTGTGTGAGGTATGGTTCTATACAAGCCGGAGGATCAACCAGGTGCTACTATGATTAAATTATAAGGTTTAGCGATTACCGGCCCATAAAACAAACCAGCAGGGTTGGGATAGACGTAGCATTCTGATTGGCTGTTCATATATCTCCAGGGAGTGGGGAATAACATTTAAAAAACAATCACTAATTTGAGAGATGTTGTTGCTAACCAAGGTATAAGGTTATCCAATACCAAGTGGTCAGCTCTGAAGTCAAATGGACTGAACTGGGTGTATGTGTGCACTTAAAAAAGAAAAAACAGAGCCTATAATTTTGAGAAGAGGCACAAGGAAGAGAACATGGGAGGAGTTAGAGGGAATAAAAGGTAGGAGAAAACAATATAATTTCATTTTAACTAAAAAGAAAGTAAAAAAAAAAAGAAAGAAAACTGCTGTATACATAGTTGGGTTGCTGCATGGCTGTAGTTCTCACACTTGCTCTGGGGCACAAAGGGGGCAATTTTGTCCCCTCAGGTCTTCATATGAACTGCTTCACCGATGACAACATGGAAGTCCTGTGGGAAACTGATCTGACTAATTGGGTTTGTATTTTGATGTCCCAACAGTCTCTAAGCCTAAAGAATCCCTAAAAGCACTCGCCCATGAGATCAATGAGCATTTGTTGTAAGAATACATGCTGTAAAAAATAAATATGTATTTTAATCTACTAGATTCTGGGGCATAAAGATCTTTACAGCAGTCTCACAGGAAAAACAGGCATTTAAAATCAGTCCAGGAAGCTTTGTCAGTCTTTCTATAAAGAGGGAAGTTGTATCTGCTTCTCACACATGCTGTGTACAAACAATCCCCAGGAATGAACTGTCTGGAGCCCTTTATTGCTTAATTAATCCAGTTTTGCTAGTTGATATAAATAGAATGGTGTGTGGGCTAAGTGAAAGTACAGGGAAGGTTTTGGAGACACAACCCAAGGAGGACTTTCAAGTCCCTCCCCAGCTGCTGCTCTAACTTGCTTTAAATTAGATTTGAGAATTAATTTTTCATGTGAAATCACTCCGTGTCCCCCAGTCCTTCCCCTTTTCTTTAGACACTGAGCTCTACAAGTGTCCTTATCCTGCCCAAGGGAACTAAACGCTACCTTCTCTATCACCTGACAACTTTCCCATCATTTCATGGCACCACTGCGCAGACAATGACTTAGGTGAAAGAATGTGGTATGACTAATCCAGAATTATGGGTGTAAGGGGGAAGAAAGGTCTTTGCATGTGTGTGGATGTCAGGGATTCTCTGACTGGCTTTGTCTTGGCGAGTGCCACTGTTTTCTAACACTTAATGCTCACATACCTCAGAACACACTTCTACCCAACTCACCACGGGAAGCTTTGAGACACAACATGGGTTAGTGTGATATAGTATAGTCTTTCCATGTGGGAGGGGGATATTCATGGAGCAACCAAAATGTCTTGTATCTGGGAAGAGGAAACTTGGAACATTCTAGAAGGTTTCTCTGGAGCTTTATAGACATGGTAAGCAACTTCTGAGTGACAAGGTGAGATGGACTGGAGGAGCTGGGAGAGGCCATTTCTTACCTCAGTAGCTTTTATGAGTTACATCCAGGTGTCCTTTTGAACAGTCCATCTGTGTTGAGATGGGCTTTTCAATGATGCAGCTTTTTGCTTTTCCTGATCCCTGCTCCTGTAGGCAACTCTTAAGCCACAGACCTATTAGTCACTACAGTAAATACCCATAGGTTTCCCAAGTTGCACTTTGGAGTGATGGTTAACTCGGTTGGCCATTGGTTTCCTTCATGGGGTGAGTAGCCGTGTGTGCTTTGTCTTCCCAGGAAAAGCCTATCATACAACAGCTAGCTTTTAAGTATGACATTTGATGTATTTGTTGATACCCAGCTTCTCCTCAAGCAGGGTTTTGACCAATTGATCACAGGTACCATGCACAATAAGAAAAAAAAATGTCAAAGATCAGGAAATTATACATAATAGCAGATAGTGCACAGAAAGTAAAAGAAAAATGATCTGAAGAATATGTTCAGAGATTGGAGGAGGGCCTTGATAATTCAGCTTTATGTATAACTCTGAGAGTCTCGAAATTTCAAAGGTAATAGTTAAATTACAGGGTTATGATCAGAAAGAAAAACTGAGCCATCTAGGATGTGACATGTGGTACGTCCCTTGCAACATGAGTACAGTGTCAGGTACTTTCATGATTAATGCGTTCTTCTCCACCTGTCAATCTTATAGCATTAATCTCCATTTCCTGCTCCATGTCTCCATACATGATAGCTAATTTTGTCACTTTGACTGAATTGAAAAAAAAAAATACATTAAGGAGGTAAAGTGTTGGGTGTTTCTGTGAATGTGCTTCGAGAATGGAAACCGAGGAAGGAAGACCCACCATAAACACAGGCTGTGCTAGTCCTTGGGTGGAGCTCTCAGGCTGGATAGAAAGGGAAAAGCACAGAGTTGGCTGAGAACCAGCATCCGTCTCTGCATCTTGATCTTCCTGGCTCTGAGTGTGCATTGACCTGCAGCTCTGCCTTCTCTGTGGTGATGGAATCACCTTTCCTCCTTTAATTTTTATCCCATCAGACATCTTGTCACAGCAATGAGAAAGGTAAACAACTCCTGTACATCATTTCTCTTAGCCAAGAGAAAACCACCATCAGCAGCAACAGCAGTCACCAGGCAAGAGTGGTTTCCATTAGCTGCCCATCCATGCGAGCAGATATAGGTAGGCGATGAGTTGCTTTGACCGATAATAAAACAAAGTCAAATTGGTAGTCCCATCCAGGCTTTTTGGGTTCTTTTATCCCAATACTATGCTATGCCAAGTCCTTTAGGCAAAGGATTGTTATTCATGTGTCACTTAAGACACTTAAAAATTCATTTAGGAGGCAGAAGGAGTAGATGGAGACAGAAGACTGATATCACCAGGGAATCCAGGTTGGGTTTGTATGTTTCTTGTGATTTTCTTTTCTTGTGCTTATGTTATGCCAGGATTCTTCACCGTTCTCCTCTGCTTCAGAGCTGGGTGAGTTCAATCTGGAAAAAACTCAGTCTTTTCTGTTCTCAATGGAAAACAGAGCCCTTCTGAGCTTACCTATTCTGGAAGCAGCTGAAAGCTCTTGGGTAGGATAAATAGTGAAATAGCTAGCATGTACCCAAGGAGTTGACCAGCATGGGGCTCAGGGTGAGCCTCTGCCCAGAAGCTCAGTACCTCCTTCTCTTGTTGCTTTGTAGGTCTCCTGAGACCATTTCCCAACCTTCCTTAAGCTGAACATCAGCTCTTTGTGCTCTCTCTCTCTCTTTCTCTCTCTCTTTCTTTCCCTTCCTCCCTCCCCCTGTCTCTTTCTTTCCCCCTCTCTCCTTCCTTCTTCCCTTCCTTCTTTCTTTTTTTGTTTTTATTTTTGTTAGCTCATCTGACACTTTTTCTGGCTTACGTGTGTGTGTGTGTGTGTGTGTGTGTGTGTGTGTGTGTGTGTATGTGCGCGTGCTCCCACCCACCCTTTTATTTCTTATCATCTGTTCCCAGTAGATTCTTGTACCGAGAAGCTAGGGCAGCTATTTGATATTTTCTGTTCCTCTTGCTCAATCTCCAGGAGTTATTTAGCACATGTATTAGTAATTTTATACACAAATATAAAATATAATATATCTCAATCATATTCACCCTTACTCATCCTTCTTACCCACTTCTCACTCACTTTGAAGCCTTCTTTCTCCTCTTCCTAGCCGGTCTTCCTCCAATCTTTTTTCTTTCTCCTTCCTTCCTTCCTTCCTTCCTTCCTTCCTTCCTTCCTTCCTTCCTTCCTTTCTTTCTCTCCCTCTCTTTCTCTCTTTCTTTCTCTCTCTTTCTTCCTTTTTTCCTTGTTTTTAATGCACTTAGTTTATGTTCATGGATGTGGGGTTATTTACTGGATTGTGAGAAATTTAAGAGTGGCTACATCTTGAATGAAAATGATTCTCCCTCTCATCTTCAGCTAAGACTGGGTATTCATGAGCGCCTCCTTATCCATGCTAGAATGTTGACTGGCTTAGTCTCATAAAGATTACTATGAGCTCCTGAATATGACAACTATGCCATGTGTGGGAGACACCATCCTTCCCACCTCCAGCTTTTCCATTCTTTCAATTCACTCTTCCACAGTTCCCTGAGCCATGATAGAAGGGCTGAAATAGATGTCTCATTTAGGGCTGAATATTAAGTAGTTACTTATTCTTAACACTTTGACTAGTTGTCTCTGAAATGATGGTAACCTACTTCCAAAAGTAGTTTCCAATGACCAAGATTGACAGCAGTACCAATCTACAAGCATAGGCATAAATATTTAGAAGACAGTTTGATAACATGTTCATTTCGCAAAACATCAGTAGTGGTTTACCCTGCCAAGCACCTATATCTCCCTTAGCCATGGCCTTTTGACCAGATTTACAGTATCATGTGTGAACTCTTTCCCATGGAGTGGGCCAAGAATCCAATTAGAAAGTGGCTGATTATCCCTATAACATCCATGCATTATTGCATCAGTGGATGTATCTTTCCTGGCAGGCCAAGATATTGTAGGATGCAGTGCTGGGTGAGACCAATAGTTTTTCATTCCTGTGGCCAATAGAGCATCCCCCAGCATCATGAAAGCTTGGCAATAGTGAAGAAATGTCCGGGTTAGTTCCAGCTTGATTTCTCTATATCCTATAACCAAAATGCACAGAATCTTCAGCATAGGCGTTTTGCATCTGGCTTTGGTGGCAAACCAAGTGCCACAACAACAACCTATATTGTTTTGGGGGCTTCTGGGAATACTCTGACTATGAACTAATAGGCAAGTAATCCACACCTGGCCCTAGAATTTTCATTTAATAATCATGGCTTTTGGTATTGGCATTATCTTTCCAGATACGTACCTTCATGCAAACTCCCTGTCTTTGAAATTACATTTTACAAATGAGCTTACACGGTAGTGGTTTCCATATGGCTTCCAAACCATCCTCAGTTTGGGTTAACACTCCGCCCTCACCTTTCTGCCCCCTCTGCATTGTTCCCACCTCCTCCTCTCCGTCACTCCCCTGCCTCTACCTACATTTCAAACGTACCACCTTCAGTATTCCTTCCTCTCCTTTCAACATGAGTGTTCTACTCCCCATCCATAATCCTCTAACATCCTTTCCCATGGCCATTCAATACTCTGACTTATTAAAAACTTACTGACAACAACTGTATATCACTATAGGGTAATTTTCAGTAATTCTACATATATGCATAATATGTGATAATGAAATCAGAGCTATAAACATGTCTATTTCTTCAATACTAATGTTTTTGTGTGTTGGCATGATTGTAGTCATTTTTGAAATATAATAGAGATGATTGTAGCAAACAGTTGCCCTAAGTTGCCTGAGACTGACTTTCTAGTTTACACTAAGGAGTGTAAACATATGGTATTTGTCTTTCTGTGTCTCTTTTATTTCACTTAATATAATGACCTCTGGCTCCATTCCTGCTATTGGAAAGAAACAAGACAGCACCCTTTTATGTCACTGGATAATATTTCGTTATGTGTATATATATATATATATATATATATATTATATATATATTCACCCATCAATAAACAAATCTATTGATTCATTATTTTAATGAATAGTGCTGCAGTAAACATGGGCGTTCAAATTCCTTTCTTGTTAGGAGTTCCATTTTCTTTGGCTATATACCCAGCAGCAGAATTACTGGATCATGTGGTGGTTCTATTTTTAATTATTTTAGGAACCTCCTTAGCACTTTCATTAAGACTGCACTAATTTACAATCCTAGCAGCAGCATGAAAGACTTCTCTCTTCTCTGCATCCTTGGCAACACTTGTTATTTTTTGCTTTTTTGATGATAGCCTTTCTGGCTGGGATAAGCCATTGCGTTTTTGGTTTGCACTTCCCTAATGATTAGTGAGACCAATTTATTTCACATACTTCAGCACATGAGGAATTTGCAAGAAATATATATTTTGTTCTTTAGGATTAAAAAAAAGGTTTTTTTTAAAATTGACATTCAGCTTTTATATTCATTACATATTCTGGCTATTAACTATTGGCTTACTGACAATGTGGTATGATTTTAATTTATTACTAATAGGATTTAAAAAAAAACATTTATTATTATAAGTAATATTGAGGTGAAAATTTTGAACCTAAATTTTATGTCCAATTGTGTACTTAGATTTTTGAAAGTCTTCTTTTCTTCTTCAATCTGTTAAGGTCAGTTTATCTGAGTGAAAGATTGCTATTTTGTGCCTGCCATTAGTAACCCTGGATAAAGCTCAGCACTGTTTCTAACTATTAATATCTGGATTGCTCCTTCTTAATGCAATGACCCAACAATTTCTACTTCTGTAGCCTAAGGCCACCTTCAGAGTTGCATCTTTATTTCAGTTAGGTTTAAAATACACATGCCCTCTCCCTCTGCAAAGTCTGGCACTCTGGACATTCCTATGACAGCCCCAGAAAGGCTCTGAAAAAGCTGAGATTGATGGGCTCCATTCAAGGAGTCTGCTCTTTAGGTGGAGAGGATAAAAGGTAAGTGGATTTTTATGATAGCTTTCAGTCACCCTAAACACCTATTGACCTAACTCCCTGAGTTTATGCTCTGGAAACCCCCTCAAGAGGACTTTATATTCTCATCTAAGAGTTTACACTTGAGTCTAAGAGACTCAAGGACAAGTTGATTATATAAACAAAGTGCAGGGCAGTGGCTCATTCTCCTTCTTACTATCTAAAATAGCCCATGAAAAGAAGTGATGGACACATCTTAGCCCAATAGGTTATTGAAGTTACTCTAACTTCCAGAACAAGAGGGACATTGTTGGGTTGAAAATAGTCTGTTCCCAGCTATAGTCTACATTACTCTAAATTTTAACTTATGCAGACAGAAATTGACATGGATTGAAAACCCAAAACTGGTTATGGGATACACACTGACACCTGTGTAAATCCCTCTCTCACTGGTCCAGTTGACATCAGAATAGGAGTGAGTGACAATGTAGAGACACAGATCATGATACAGGATGGAATTCAAGATGATCTTGGGCTTGCAAGACAGTCAAAGGGAGTCTGGATGCAAAACACTCATCTTTTCATTAATGAGGTTTTCACTGATGATGTCTCAGTTCCCTGAAAGACTGGCTGGCCCAGCAGAAAGAAGTCCTTAGGGAGCTGGGGAAGCAGAGACAAAGGAGGGGAAGGTTATAGTAATGGCCAATTGTTTTGCTGCTTGGAGATCTTTTTGTTTGAGAATAAACAAAAATTCCATAGACATAGATGACAGGTAGAATTAGATCAGGCATTTATTAATTAATAGCACAAACTTTAAATAAGTAATAAACATACTTAGCTGGAGCCCAAATACTATGCTTTAAAAGTAATAATCACATAGCCAACAGTCTTTGCCAAATATTTTTTACAAGGCTGTTAAATACTGCCAACACTCCGTGATGTTGAGCCAAATTACTCTGGAATATTGTGGTACATAGCACAACATCATGTTTTTGTGATATCAGGAGAACAATCCTTACAGCTTATATATGTATTGGGGAAATCTGGAATGCCAGTAAGAGCCAGCTCCTTCCTGCTGAAGGTATCACATCTGTAACTCTGGCATCTTGTGGAAGTTGAATTAGGCTGACTGGGAATCAGAGAAGGTAAGATCTCAGGGCCTGGCCTTTAAAATCCTAAGAATATATTTCAGAAGTACAGTTGGGAACTTCTTCCAGCCTAACCTTTGCCTTAGTAGATGCCAATGACTTTTTTCTCCCTAAGAGGCAAGCTCAGCACAGTCAGAAAGTCAGTTTGCCAGGGCCTGGAGCAGATCTCCTTGAGAGCATCAACCTCTACACAGCACTCACATCCAGCCTTCACCAAATGTTCACTGCATCTGTGGCCAGACTAAGTCCGCCACCTGCCCTGATAGATGCTATTCTGGCGAGCTCTGCATCCCACCTCTTCCAGTGAGACTTCCTATTGACTGCAGCCCCTATTAATTCCCTGACATTCAGCCAAATTGCATAGTTAGTAAAACAGTGGTTGAGTTCATGTTTGGAGATGCTGAAGGTTGTGAATTTGGCTGAGACGTGAACAGAAAGCAAGCCCTGAGTAGAGTTAGTATTGTTGGGTGATGGGTTCTTTCCAAATGGCTTTTCCCACAGCTTATACAAGGACTTGAACTAGAACACACTATTCTACACTGCTAAAGGAGATGGGTGAAAAGGTAGAGGCATTGAAAGTTACTTAGGTACAGCAACTTCAGTGGTCATGGACATAATCATATAATCATAGAATGAGAACATGAGGACTACTTACTTAAGAAGTAACTACTGACTTCTACTGCCAAGAACATTGTAAGAGAAGCAAAGAATTTTTGCAAGCTAGAGTGTGGATTAGTATTTCTACAGCAGCAACCTTCCTTCCCAACTGTGGTAGTTTGAATATGTATGGCCCCCATACGTTCATGTATTTGAATGCTTGGTCCATAGGAAATGGCACTATTAGGAAGTATAGCCTTGTTGGAGGAAGTGTGTCACTGTGGAGATGGGCTTTGTGGTCATATATGCTCAAGCTATGTCTAGTGTGGTACAGTTTCCTCTTTGTTGCCCAAAGAACAAGATATAGAACTCTCAGCTCCATCTCCAGAAACATATCTGCCTGCAAGCTGCCATGCTTCTCACCATGATGACAATGGACTCTGATGCTGTAAGCCAGCACCCATTAAGTGTTTTCCTTTATGAGAACTGTTGCGTTCATGGTGTCTCTTCACAGCAATAAACCCTTCTGAAGGATGCCTCATGACTAAAATAATGTAATGGGTAACATAACAGAGATGCATTTACTGTTTGTTTAATCTTCCTCTATTTGGCTTTTGCTTTGGCTTATTAATTAAGACAAAACTATGTTAAGCTGGTAGAGAAGGGAGAGGATGACTCAAAGAATGAGTGTTAACAGGAAAAGTAAACCGGAAGGAGGATATGTCTTCCTTCCTTTGTGGGGTGGGTAAAAATGAGGGGGATGATGTAGAAAGCAAGGGGTGTCTGTGGGTGTCTGGTGGTGGCCTACAAGAGGGGTAGGCAATGGCTTCTAGGGGCTGTCCTGATCCTTCCTAGTCCCCTCCTCCCATCTACCCCAGATGTCCAGCATGAGATGTTTCCCATGTCACCGTGGACACGCAAAAAGAAAGAACAAGGGTATAAGGTGCCAAACAGTGCAGCCTGTGCATGCCATATGTGATTTTTCTTCCAACCTCCCCTCCAGCTCTGACATTACTTTCAGATGCAGAACTCCCAATGACTTGGCACCTCTTTTTCTTGACTAGCTTCGAAGCTTCCCCAGAGATCTGATCCACCCAGGAAGCCCATTCTCTGTGGCAGCTAGCTCAGCAGGATCCTGGCTGCCCTTGCTCCTGGTGATGAACTGGGTAGGTCCCCTTGGCCCTGTGTGTGATGTGGAGTAGAGAGAGCTGTACAGCTGTTATTTCACCATCGAAATCAGCACAGCACACAAAACCTCCAGTGACCCTGAGTTTCTTAATGGTTGGTTTCTTAGATGGAGAATTCTCATGTTCCTCTAGCTTTCAACACAGTGCTCAGCCTGGCCCCACCCTGCTTATGCAAGTTGTTTTTCACTTGTCCTCAACAGCCCCTCCTCCGCTGGCCCCTATTGACCTTATTATTCATCATCTCATCTTCCAAAGATTCTTCTAGGTCTCCTGATTCTCTTCCCTTAGGATGCTCAGTAAAAATCAGACGCATGCCTTCCTTTCCCCAAAGTTCACTCTGCTTTTCATGACGGCTTTGTTGTCCCCAGCCTTAAAGTCACAGTTAATGTCATGGTGCCTATTCTCCGTAATTTTCTTCTTATTAAATATAAGTAAGAAACAGCAGGGTATCAAAAACATATTGACACATCCATGTTATTAAAGCACTATTCACAGTACCCACTGGTATGGAGACAACTAAAGTGGCTATTGAGGAATGAGTGGATAAAGAAACTTTGGTGCATCAATACAACAGAAATTATTCATTTGTAAAGAAGGATAAAACCCTGTTATCTATAGCAGCATACATGGAACTAGAGGTTATCAGATTAATAGAAAATAAGTCAAGCATAGAAATATAAATATTTGATGATTTCCCTCATTTATGGAAGCTAAAAGTTCCATTTTATAGAAGTGGAGAATGGTTACCAGAGACTTAGGAGGGTCTTGTGGGACACATAGAAAAGTCAGATAACAGGCACCAAAACATGGCCAAATAGAAAGATTAAGTTCTGGTGCTGTACTATGTATTAAGTTCATGGTAGAGTAACGGGGTTCGAATGGCTTAAAATGTAGTAATGTAGATTATATAAACACAACAACAGTATAAACAACTACAAAGTGACACAAAGGGTGGAGCTTTTCCTGGGACTGGAATGCCCAGGTAGAAGATCTATGCTCTTAGCTGTGACCTGCTTTCAATGGAGAGAGACAAGGCAGCTAGTTCTTCCAAGAGGAAGGGAAATAGGGCAGCTGCTGGCTGGCAACAGGAAGGATGGAGGATTCCAAGAATGTATCTACAGACAGGCACAGCTGGCTCCTGGATAGATAACAGGTTCCCTTCCCCCGCTTCCTCCTTCCATAGCCTTCCTTTGCCTTTGAGGCCTTATTTATGGCTTCACTTTGTCCCTAAATCAGGCTGGAAAGGATACTGTAGCCACTCTGCTTCTAGGAAAGAGTTCAGAAGATTTCTCTGTGTTCTGTGTTGGACTGTCTTGGGATATGAGCTGTATAAAGAGGGTATTTCCTGTAGCAATTGTGGTTTTGATTAGGCTCCTGTCCAAGGATTGCCTGCATTTTCCTCAAGGTGGCCAGGTAGTACTTAGCTCCCTTGTGTTCATTCCTCCTTCAGCTCATGAACTAGAAAGATGAAGGCCACAACAGCTTCCTTTCCCCCATGAAGCCTGGAGAGTACCAGGACTGCAGGTCCCATGGAATGCATCAGTCTGTCAGGGAAGTTTCTTATCTGCTCTGTTACTCTCTTTGGGTTTCCCAAGGTTGTGCTGGCTCACACTTGCTTTCCTCCTCAAAGGAGTAACTAGAGAGTTCTCCCTGGCACACAATAGCCCTTCATCATGAAGGACCGCATGATGAACCCTATGTTGTAAAATTAATGGGCTTCCATGGAGGTTGGATGGTGAAGTGATAAAGGGAGGGGTGGTAAGGGGAATCACTTTTGAACCACTGTTTCTTCATCTCAACTCCCTCTTCTGATCTTCATTCTTGGAGCTGTCCCATCTCCATCCGTAGAGGGGAATTAATGTGGCCTTGAGTGTGGCTACTCATTGGAGGTTGGAGTGCGGAGCAAGGAAAGAAATCAGCTTGGGTGGTGGTGTGCTTACTGCACACCATGAGGTCATGAGTTCAACATGAGCATCCACATAAAGAGCTAGGTGAGGGGCCGTGTGCCTATAATCCTGAAGCTGGGGAGGGAGACAGAGACAGAGGACTCACTCGTTAGTTAATTGGAGAGGTTCAGGTCCCAGTGGGATGTCCTGTCTCAAAAAACCAAGAGAATGGCTCTGGAGGAACAACACCTAAGGTTAATCTTCGGAATCCAAATGTACATACAGGATCCCCTCCTCCCCTCAAATTTGTGGAAAGAAATCCTTAAGCATGTTGTTAAAGAATGTTTGCACTCTGCTCTACTCTCATTTAGCCTGGATTTGGGGATCATTTGAACTGATTATAATTTCTGGGGAAAGAGGTGGAAGAAAACCACTAACACTTCTGGAGGCTTCTCTGTGTTACACCACCTCTTCACCCACTACCAGCTTCTCAGACTCAGGCAGAAGAGAAAATAAGGGGCAAGATGGAGGTGCTTGACCCTGACAGTTGATTCCTCATCCCCACTCCCCATTCTCATTTTTATGCCCTTGCTCAGTCCTCTGCTGCCCCATTTTTGTTGCTCCTTGATTTTCCATATCTCATCCTATCTCAACTTCCCTCTGCCTACAACACTTCTCTGGGTATTTTGAATAACCATGTGGCTACTTCTTCGTATGCTTCATGCCCTTTCTCCAATCTCACATTCCCAATGAGATCTGCCTGGACTGCTCAGTTTTAATCCTCTAACTGGTTCACTGCCCATATTCCTGGTATTCTTCATTGTCTTTCCTTCTTATGCTTTTAAGTTTTTCTATAGTTCTTGTAATCTCTTAACAAGTACTCATTAAATTGTCTTGTAGAATGTAAGGCTCTCAGGAGCAGAGGACTTGATCTCTTTTGTCCATTGATGTTTTCCACGAGTGGGAACAGGGGTTGGTATGTGACAGGCACTGAATAAACAGCTGAAGAGTCAATTCAAAGAATGAAACTTCACTGTTACATTGACCTCATTAGAGGCAGAGTTGGACTCAGACTCCACAGCTTGTCTTCTCATCACCGAATCCATGACCTGGCCAAATAGGAAGCATTCTATTGGCTGTTCCCCATCAGAGTATTTTCTTGTATCTGAGTGAACACAAGACTTTAGCTTGTTCTTTTTTGGGTGACTGGTTTGCTCCATGGGCCTACACACTGACAGCATCATGATGCTCCAAGAGGTGACATGTTCTTAGTCACAGGACATCAAACCCTATGGTTCCTGGAAATGTCCCAAGCAAGCCCTTTCTGAAATCAGCACATAAGATATCAGGTTCATACAAGATACTCCTGTCTCATGATATTGACTCTGCCAAGTTAGATACTGTCAAATGCAGGGTTGGCTCCTGGACTTAGCTCCAAGGACTGGGTCCCTAGGAAATGGTGGAAGGAAACAGCTGGGAATTGTTAGATATAAATTTGAAAGGCCAGGACTGACAGAGATAGGAAGAACAATGGAAAGGCCAGTAGGGCAAATAACCCATATATTTCCTGGGTGGCACTTCTCTGAGTAGAAATGTATTGATTTGGGGCTTAAGTACTGTACTGGTATTTTTTACTGTTACCTATTCATTCATTTTTAAAAAAGATTTCGTTTTGAAAGTGTGTGCATGCGTGTGTGCATGCGTGTGTGTGTGTGTGTGTGTGTGTGTGTGTGTGTGTAAGTAAGTATGAGTGTGGATGACTTCAGAGGCCATAAATGTCAGATTCCCTTGAAAATGGAGTCACATGTGGTTCTAAGGCATCTGTGATGTGGGTGCTAGAAACTGAACTTGGTCCTCTGCTGAGCAATCTCTTTAGCCTCGTCTCCATGCTTTGTTTTGATTAGAGTGTGGGACACAGTGACTTGTTATAAAGAAATCCAATGCTATGAGGTCATAACTGGATGGATTCGTTCGGTTCACCAGGTGTGTAAGAATGTAAACACTTATCTGTTCATCTCTAGTTCAGTTTCCCTGTCTCTTCTGAACTCTAATCGCCTTATCCTTCCTTGTTTTGCTTGTGGTTCTGGTTTCTGTTTGCTTCTTACTTCTATGCTTGTTATTAGCTGCCCTCATTTATGTTAGCATTAAGAACCATTTTCATTGTAATCTCAATAGCTTTATAATAAAAATGTTACCCATTGTTTGGTTGCTAGGTGAGAATACCCAATTTATTCTAATACTTCCTGGATCATGTTTAGTTTCTAGGATAGTCTGGGAATTAATGTTTTAATGAAGAGTCCAAATATCCAAGAATAGCATTCTGGAACATATTAACCCAGTGAGTGAGCAGCCAGTTAGGCTGGTATTCAGTCAACAACAAGCATTTCTTTCCCACAAAAGAGAGTAATGGGATTAATTTAGTGTTTCCTAGCTTGTGGCATCTATTTGGACATAAATCTCTGTATGAAGATCGATTGTACATATAACTATAAAGCAAAGTATTTGGGGGAATATTATGATGAGAAAAATCAGAACACAAGCACAAATCAGGCCTGGGCTGATGACAAACAGGAAACCAATATATGTTCTTGTAAATGGTGCTCTGAAAATGGACCTAATGATAACAGATGCTTTCAATATCATTTCCCACCACAAGTAGTTGATGTCTGCAAATGTCTCAGTACTTACAATGAATGTGGCATTATTTTAGTTAATTGTAGATGAGTCTCTTAGTTTGCATAGACATTTTCCCTCCATGAATTGCTTTGTAATGGAAGATCTTAAGATGTGTCCATATTTAAATTGTTACTTTTTGGTCCTCTAAAATTTACATGAAGCCATGGTTGGAGAAGAGAATATTTTTGTGCACTTTGAATTATGTTGGGGCCAGGGCCTCCAAAAACCATCAGACATCATGAGAATGCATTTCACACACCCTACCTGATGAACATAATGGTCTAGTAACACTATGTTAGTACACTGTAGAGGGGTGTCTGTTTCCCTTGTGATAGTGTGCCTGACTGGGAGGTATAGCCTCTGCTGCCATTCTTCAACATGTGAGAGCATCATGGTACATACCACTACCCAGGAAAGGATCAAAATCCCAAAATCCAAAGTGTAGTTTCCACTGTACTGTGTGTGTGTGTGTGTGTGTGTGTGTGTGTGTATGTGTGTGTGTGTGTGTGTGTCACTATATAGGTAAATATTGGTAAAGTAAGCCAATCTTAAGATGTATTTTGAATACAGATTCCTCAAAGTCTACAGTTCCTGACGTATATTGATGAACTCACCTGGATTAGCAGAACATTTACTGGGTATTCTATACAGTAGCAACTTCATTTTTCATATGTATCTCTTACTTCCTGTTTTCTATAAAAGCTCTTAAATACATAAAAAGGAGGCTCACAGTGCTCACTGAATGGGAACTGAAAACATGAAAGAAAAATAAGCAATGGTAGCCAAATTCTACAATTAAGCAAAGTTCCACTCAGGGAAGCTCTGGGCTACTGGGGAGTGTCTGTATTTACTTCTTAAAGGGAGTATTTATTTTCAACAGTGTTTTCCCATCATTTCCAGGTAGCAGATTCCTCCTTTAAGAGTCTGATTCAAGTTTTGCTTCCTTATTCTTGAAGAATTACTTATGCAGCCTCACTGTGGACTTACTCCATCCACAGACCTTTGTTATAATCCTGCATCTGACACTAGGGCTTGTAGTTTGAATTTAAAATGAATCCCTTGGGTTCATTTGAATTCTTGGCCCCCAGTTGGTGGTGACATTTGGGAAGGTTTTGGAACCTTTAGGAGGTGGAGGGTCATGAGGAGAAGTGGATCACTAGCTATGAGCCTTCAGGTTTAATAGACTGGCCCTATTTCCTGTTGATGCTACTTCCTGAATATGGTTGGAATGTGACAAGCCAGGCTCAGGCTCTTGCCACCATGCCTTTCCAGCTTACTGCTTTTCTCTTCTCCATCGTGGTATATTGGATCTCTCTATAACTTTAAGTCAAGACAAACCTTTTTTGTCTCAAACTGCCTTTGTTAGGGTATTTTATCGCTTCAATAAGGAAATAACACCATGTCAGAAACATATGGTCTTTATAAATTCTCTGCTGTGTACTTCAGAAGTATACCATAATCATTGTACACTGCAATCAGTGCTTATTTCCAAACACACACAAATCACACAAACACACACAATACATATATATGCATATATATATTTATACATATATAACCACACTAAAATGAATAAATGAAATAATATATGTGAAGACATGTCATAAAAAGTCAAGCATGTGAATATTGATATTATTATTCTCACTGACATTTAAAACTGAGACATTAGGTGCTTATGTGACGGCTCAATGGCTAAGAGTGCTGCTACTTTTTTTAAAAAGCATAATATTTGTATTGATTCTTTGGTAGTTTCACATGATGCACCTTGATCACACTCATTTCCTAGTCCTTGTATTTCCACTCCGAACCATTGTGATCTCTCTCCCTCTCAAAAAATTTAACAACACCTCCCAAGTCCAATTTGTGTTAGCTATCTACTCAGTGGAACATAGTCAAACTCTCAATGGCCTGATACTTACAGAGAACTGAAGTGAGTTGTCATTCCATTCCGCACACTGACCAGAAGCCACTAATTGTGTAGAGCTACACTTCAGCATCTTTATAACACTTTTAAAGAGTTCTTTTCAATGGTTTTCTGTTCAAGCTGCTACTTTTTTTGGTGGGTGGGGTTGTGATGGCAATAGTGGTTGTCACAGAAGCCTTCTATGTCACTCTGTCTCAACTATGCATCTGTAGTGTCACTGAAAAGTAGCTTCCTTACACTTTACAGTCAGCAAGAGGGCAGATCATGAGCTTCCATTTTGTTTCTGGTGACAGCCCAGACCAGGATCATGGCCCCTTGCTGCAGTAGGCCCACAAACTCAGACAAGACTCTGGACCACAGACATCACCACAGCCACAGATGGCAGCCCAGGCTACTCACATCAATATGGTCCCCAGTGGCAGTATGGTTCACAGAATCAGCACGATTTCAGGCTGCAGCACAGACCACAGATATTCATGTGACCTTTCATGGCAACACAGGTCACAGACATCAACATAGACCCCAGCTGTCGTAAGAACACTGTCCCAGTTATAGGGCAACAGGGGCCTTGACATCATCATGGTCTCAAGTGGCAGGGCAGACCACTCAGATCAGTATGACCTTATGTGGTAGTGCAGCCTATGGACATCAATATGACTTCAGGAGGCCGCACAGATCACAGACATCCACTTGGCCTTCAGTAGCTAAAATGGGCCACTGGCATCAACACAGATCCTGTTCTAGTAGGACCTCAGTCTCAGATGTGGCTTTCAGTAGCAGCATGGATCTAAACATCACCGTGGCCTCAGATGACAGTGCAGGACACTCACACCAGCCTGGTCCTCACTGTTATCTCCTATGTAGAGTGAATCTTTTATACAATGTGTAGAAACATTCACCTGTCAATAAAATACCTTGGTCAATAAGCTGAGGCAGGAATAGAAGATGGGGCATTTAGCAGAGAGAGAAAGAGAGAGGGAAAGAGAGGGGAGATATTCTGGGAGAATAGTCAGGATAAGCCCAGACATGGAGGAGGATGGTCACATAAACCTGAGGAACAAGTAACCAGTCCTGTGGCATGACTTCTAAGTTATAAGCTAGTTAGGGAATAAGCCAACGCTATTAGCCCAGGCATTTATTCATATATAAAGCACAGAGTCGTTATTTTGGGGAACTTTGGAAAAAGCTCGCAGTTCTCCTCTTCTTCACTGTGCACATCCTGTTCTGGTTTTCTGTCTTTCTCATCTCTCCTCACTTATTTGTTTATTGCAGTGGTTCCTACAGCCCCTGCCACGAAGGTAGAGTAAATCATGCTTGCTACAGTCAGTTGCAGAGGATCTGAGCTAGTTCTTGTCTCATCAACACACACACACACACACACACACATACACACACACACATACACACACACACACACACACATACACACACACAGAGAGAGAGAGAGAGAGAGAGAGAGAGAGAGAGAGAGACGCATTAAAAATAATAAAAAAAAAAACCTTAAAAATTCAGCACTCAAGCTTCTGGGTCATCTGGGTGGTGTAGCAGCAGATAACTCATTTTATAGGGATATGACTATAATCCAAAAATATTTTTTATTTTTCTTTCAGACAAACAACACATCTTTTTTTTTTAAGTCTTTTTTTTATTGGACATTTTATTTACATTTCAGATGTTCTCCCCTTACCCCATTTCCCCCCTCCCTCCCAGGAACTCCCTATCCCATCCCCCCTCCTCCTGCTTCTATGAGGGTGTACCCCCACCTACCCCCCCCCCCCGCACCTCAAGCATCATCTGAGTGAGGTAACCCAATCACAAAAGAACACACATGGTATGCACTCACTGATAATTGGATATTAGCCCAAAAGCTCACACTACCCAAGATACAACCCACAGACCACATGAATCTCATGAGGAAGGAAGACCAAAGTGTGAGTACTTCGGTCCTTCTAGAAGGAGTAACAAAATACTCATGTGAGCAAATATGAAGACAAAGTGTGGACAGAAACTGAAGGAGGGGTGTCTGGAGATTGTTCCACCTGGGTATCCATCCCATGTGCAGTCACCAAAGGTAGACGCTGATGTGGATGCCAGGAAGTGCATGCTGACAGGAGCCTGATATAGCTGTCTCTTTAGAGGTCTGCTAGAGCCTGACATATACAGAGGTGGATGCTCACAGCTAACCATTGAGCTGATCATAGGGTTCCCAATGGAGGAGTTAGAGAGAACTGAAGGAGCTGAAAGGGTTTGTGGCCCCTTGGGGAGAGCAACAATACCAACCAACCAGAGCTCCCAGGGTCTCTAAACCACCAGCCTGGGAGCACATAGGGAGGGACCAATGGCTCTAGCTGTATATATATGTAGGGGAGAGAGAGGAGGTCCTTGTCCCGTGAAGGCTGGATGCCCCAATGTGGGGGAATTTGAGGGTGGAGAGGTGGAGTGGGTGGGGGCACATCCTTATAGAAGCAGAAGGAGGGGGATGGGATAGGGGGTTTCTGGGCAGGGGAAATGGGGAAAGGGGATAACATCTGAAATGTAAATAAAATATCCAATAAAAAATGAAAAAAGAAAAGCAAAAAGAAAAGAAAACAAAAAACCCAAATACATTTGCTAGAATGTTCTGATATATTAAGAAGAGGTTTAAGGTGTTAAAAAAAGCATTTCATTATCTACTTTTGCAGGAAAGATACTGTTGATATATATGTATTATACTGGTACAAGGCCCATTGCATCATGGGAGAGAAGACATTGCTCCCCAGGACTCTGAGCAACTTGTTCCTATTAATGCAACCAAGGTCTTGTCAGAATTAATTACACTCAGTCCAGAATTAATAATTTTATTAATTACATGTTAAGCAATCCAAGTCTTGTTTGTTTTGTTGATTTCTTATTATAAGCTGATTACAGACCATTAATGTTCATTATATACTAAATTAGGTTTCACGTCTCCTGAAGCATATACTGGAAATAACCAGTGAGCACTTTGGGAGGAGTGGCTATAAAGGTTGTCTGTTTCAAAGCTTTGAAAGCACATCCCTATTCGAGAGCCTTTGGCTATGACATGCAACTCAGATATGAAGACGTCCAAGTTAGGAAATTCTTAGAGTTGGTCAGAAAAGAATTATGATAACTGTCTCGGCATCAGGTTTATATGCAGTGAGACTTATGTGGAACATTTGGAGAGGAAAAGGAAGGAAATGGAAAAAACAGATAGGAGTCTTGGAGGCCACGAGCCAAGGGACAACATATATCTCCCACATTGAAAAATGACATGTATGGGCTGGAGGGCTGTTCTTCCAGAGGTCTTGAGTTCAATTCCCAGCAACCATATGATGGCTCACAACCATCTTTAAGGTGATCTGATGATCTAAAACCATACTGCATATCAGATATTTACATTATGATTCATAAAGTAACAAAATTACAGTTAGAAGTAATAACAAAATGATTTAATGATTGGGGTCATCATAGCATGACAAACTGTAGTAAAGGACTGCAGTATTAGGAAAGTTGGGAACCTTAGGGTTTTGATAAAGACCCCTGGATAAGCAATAGAGACACATCCAGAGAATGCTTAAAATACTGGGAACTATCTGTTGCTACAGAACAAGGAGAAGAAAAGTCAAAAAGTTATGTTCTTACTGGTTTATTAGATGCTTATTGTGTGTTTTGATTAAGGAAAGTTGAAGACAAATAGGCACAATTATTTTCCTATAAAAGGAAAAAATAACTTAAATATCATTTTCCAGCTACTCACTTTTGTAATTTTAAAGCTATTCTAATTTCTTCTGAGTTTCAACCGTTGTCCTAAGTTGGGTATTTCAATGTTATTTACATATCTAAAAACAAAGTACTAACAAAATTAGAAAATGCCCTATTCCTCTTTTTTTTTTTTTTTTTGAAAAAGGACAAAAGTACTTAAATTCTGTCCTCTAAAAGCGTCATTATACGGATTCCTTCTGCACTCACATTAGCAAGCTTATCAATAGAGACTAGGACTATTCACTTTTCATCGATATGAAGTGCTGACTGACATATAGTTTTCCAATTTGGAAAGTTAAATTGCTTTTGAGGACTTGTTTTGTTTGTTAGTCTCTTTTCAGTAGGGGGAGAGAGAAAGAGACCAATCATGAGTGACTGCAATATCATGTACTAATCACTCTTGCAAATACTCACCTTAGATGCTAACAGGACAGAAGGGAGGAAGGCAGAGGAAGCTTCTAAGGAGACAACTGGACTGGCCTTGAAAGATTATGCCTTGCCATTTAAGCCCATTTAGGAATAAGGAACCAATATTACAAATGTCTTTTAGAAAAGTAATTAAACAAAACCAAAATGCAAGAATGCACATTGCTGAATTGTGTCAAACTAATAAGGCCAGCATCCTTAAGCGATATAAACCCTCTTCCTGGCACCATCATTTCTCTTTTTATCATTTTCATGCTCAACTAAGTAGAATATAAAATTTGACACTCTGGTCTGGCAGAAGAAGACTTAGTAAAGTACTCCTATCCTCGCCAGAAAATTGGGAGTTAGGATCAGTTGCGATTCGAAGCTGAGTGGTCAAAGTTTTATCACGGGCATTGAAGACAGTCATTGTGATGGCCAGGCTGTCTTTGGGCTTTATTTTACTTCCATCTGTCCTTCTAACTTCAGAACAAGTGCTTTATGGGCTCATAAATTTCCCTCTCTGAAGCCTATTCCTTGAAAGCAGTTGTTAAATATCCTTTTTTGAACTCTCCTAGATGCATGAGTGTACCTTTTAACTGTTAAGCTGAGTGGTGAGATGCGAAGGATACTGGCTCAACAATATGTCCAGTGTTATTCTACAGTGCAGAAAGAACTCATAGATCAGAGCAATAAAATCGCTCAATCTATCAGTTTCCAGCAGCTGGAGACTTGAGGCTTGTTTATCTTGCTCAAGGCCTCTCAAGCTAAGTGGACGGCCTAAATGGCAACTGTGGTTAGCTTTGTACAGTTTGACAGGCATTTACCTGTTTCCTCTCATTTCTGCTTTCTAATGGTCCTTAGATGGCTGCACAAGGCAGGAACTACATTTCCCAGACTTCCTGTTGGACCTCCTGGCAATCTTGACCAATGGAAGGTACTGGTAGATGTCAGGACAGAGGACAAGAGAAGTCACCATGTGTTTTCCCTCTACTTACTGTATTTGTTTCATGGATACAGCCTTGTTGGGCTATTTCTTTTCTATATGATGTCAGTCCTGCTGGGAAGTCAGCCACTAGAAGTCTAACGCACGTTTTGACTCTTATTTCTGATGTGTGGCAAGACAACTTCTGCCAGTGTCTTTCAGCTTTTGCTTGATGGGGTGACTTTTGAATTGCCATCCTCTTCTACCACCTGACGTAGCCTCTCAGTCCTGTCCCTCTACAATCTGTGGATAATTCCCTGCATTAGGTGTTGTTTTTACTTTTATTTGTGTTTTGTTGTTGTTTTGGTTTTTGACTCTTGTAAGAGTTATAAAGGTAATGAACAGAGATAACCCCAGAGGAATTCCTACTTCCTGCTAATCTTTCTGCTGTGCATCCAATTTTTATCTGTGAATCTTAATGCATTTGTCATCACGGAGGAAAAAAATTTTTTTTTATGTCTTCTCTTCTGTTTTAAGGCCCATGAGTATTTTACGAAAATGTCACTAGGGAGCCATCTGGTGATTTTTGCCAAGGGCAGTGGGAATTGGCACTTGGTTTTGGTTTTTTATCTCAGGAGGAAAAAAAAATACATCTTATTGCTAAGTTGTGTCATCATTACCTCCATCCCCCATGTGCTGCTTTCACATCATGGGTGAAAACAACCTAATTATATTTTTTGCAGTGGCAGAGGGGTGGGTGCTTTTACTTTCCCTTCATGCCCTTCACTTCAAAGTAGAACAAAACATTTACTTTAACAGGTATTCAAGTTTCGTTTCAAACAGAATGTCCTCTACAGTTAATCAATACATAAAACCCGTGAAGACATGGGCGCTGCTCCTGCCTGAACATGCGAAGCTCCTCTTTAAAGAATGAGCTGAGTACGTGAGCCAAGAATGCTTTTTCGTTTTGTGGTTTTTGTCTGATCTCTGGGAGAGGTTAAAAGCCTAAATATACAATGTGGAAAGTTTGAAACATCTCTTAATGTGAGCATCATTGTGTGAAGGAGACCAGAGAGAAGAAAGTGATCTATACCACTTCCTTAAAGCAGCCAAAGAAATTGATGACCTTGTTAAAATTCATTATGTCTATCTGCCTTTTAATCATGATTTTGACATACTATACTGTTTTTATCTGGTGTTTAAAGAAATTCTGTATATTGATTTATAATAGTGACAAAAGTCACTTTCAGATTTCTGTAGGTCCTGATTAATACCTCCAAAATCCTTTGTTTTTTTTCCTCTTTCTTTGTTCTGAAGCCATTTATATTAGCACCTGTTCCAGAGGTTGGTGACAAGAAGATAAGGTGGCTTAGGGGAAATTGTAATAATTCATTTGTGTCACCAGTTAGAATGGCTGAAGAAAGACTAGCTTGGGAAAAGGAAGCTGAACTTGTTTGAAAAAAATTTAACAACATAATTACTAATGGCTAGCCTTCATTCCTGGAATTCTTTGGCCCATTACCAGGGAATTTAGAGAAAGGTTGCAATCACTTTATAGAAGACATTTGTTATTTACATCACTGATGTTGTCCTTCAAGTCCTCCATGAGGCATGACTAGTCTTGCCATTGTCATAATGGTTGAGCATCCAATAAGCAAGCTGGACTCCAGTAGAATAGAGAGTGTCTGACGAGTGTTTGCAACCATGTGGAGTCCATGGTCAATTACAACAGCTTGGAATCCTGAAGGTCCTCCTTGTGATAGCTGATATGCTTGGAACACAAAAAATGATGGGCAAACTCTCCTATTTTTGGTTAAGTTAATGAACTTTTGCTCCAATGGAAGATCATAATTCGGTGTCTTATAGTTAATGTAAACATAGGTTTACTCAATATTTCAGCCTGAAATAATGCATTAGTAGACACTTGCTAGAGCTGTGTCCTATTGTAGGGCCAGTTTAGATGAAGATTATGTTAGCGTTTTGGACAAAAGATTGGGAATTTCTTTTTATTTCTAGACAATTTTTTCACTCTTCGAATCACCATGGGGCCTCCTACATGAAGGATGGTATGGAGACATAGCAAGCATCCTGAGCTCCTTTTACACACCCGTCCCACAATTTGGACCACTTTAAAGTCTTGGGGTGCACAGAATCTAGTGCATTGAACCTTTTACCACAATGAAAGCTACCCAGTAGGGATGAAGTTTCCAGGTTGTTACAAGTTTGCTTTCTCCAAGTCCTGTGACTCAAGTATATGGTGTCATCAGCAACAGAGTCTTACTATCAAGTTTCAGAGGGCAGCCGGAACATTGGCAATAGCCTGTACCCCTGGGCTGTCTGTGGGACGACATTGACCAACAATTTGAAAAGAGGTAGCCCACACCTGATGCTGTCTGTGACTAGGAAAGGCATTACCTTCTTTAAATGGTAACTTCATTTAAATATGTGCATATTTCTGCAGTAGTAGGTTTTTATATATCTTCTTTAAAGGTATTCAGTACTAGTTATCCCTCTTCATACACCACTGTCTAGTCTGCCTCAAATTCTGACCTCCATTTAAAGCTTCCTGCTCCACTATTCTCCCTCTCTCCTTCACAGCATCTACGTCCTATGTTTCTTTTTTTTTTTTTTTTAATTTTATTTATTTAGTTATTTAAATCCCATCGTAATTTACTTATTTACACAGAGGTTATAAACACAAAAAGGCAGGATGTGGGGAAGGGAATGGCACCAGGAACATAGGTGTTCAGGGGGAGTGCAGATACCTTTCAGAACAGGGTATCAGCTGGGTGTAGGTACAGGGGACAGGGTCACTATGACTCTGCCTATGATTCACTTGTCCTTATCTAAGTTGGTACTGTCCACCGAGCTGCTATTTATAAGACCTATGACTACTTGGGCTGGTAAATTTCCACAGAAGCCGCCTGTTTAAAATAGCTTATAGCCTCTGTTTTCAGTGTTTTTCCACAGAGACCCAAGACTTTGTGTTAGCATGGATGTATGTCAGGCCTATTGCTGACTTTAGGCCTATGGCTGATTTTAGGCCTTTAGTGTATATGCAGGGCTGCTCCTGACATCTCTTCCCTTCTCTAAGTATAGAAGGGCCTTGGCGATTCTATTCTTGCGAAGGCGGGGATAGAGGCCCTGAACCTCCCTCTGTGTGTGAAGGGGAACCTGATGCTTCCGGGGGTCTTGCTCCCATGAGTCAGGGCCCCAAACCCATTTCTCAGTCGACTTGACTCTTTTTTCCTTGGCGAGAAGGGTTTCTTTGATCTTCAACCCTCGGTAGCAGGTTGTCGAACTCAGAAATCCCTGCTCTGCCTCCAATGTATTACTGGACCCTGGGCCTTTTTTATTCCTTTCTCATATATTACATCCTGGCTGCAGTTTCCCCTCTCTCTTGCCTCCTGGTCCTTCCCCACATCTCCATACACTCCTTTCCCTTCATGAGAAGGCACTTGCCTTGAAATCTTACTGCCACCCTAATGCCTAAGTTCTTTTTTTTATACCATTTTTAATTAAAGTATAATTACATCACTTTCTCCCTTTCCTTTCTTCACTCCAGCCCCTTCCAATTCCTCTCTCTAGCTCCTTCCATGTGTCCCCATTATCAAGCAGGTGTAGTCTTTTTCTTTGACTATTATTGTTACATTTATGTATATGCGTGCATAAATATATAAATATTACCTCCCGAGTCTGTTTTTGTGCATATGATTTCAGTTTTGACCACTTTCTATTGAGTAACCAATTGGAGGCTTCATTCATTACTAGTTTCTTAACTTCTGTAAGTACCTCAATTTAAACACACACACCACACACACACAAACACATACACACCTAAAAATCCAAATGTAGCATCTGCAAATGATATAGAACACATGGCATTTATCTTTTTGGGTACTGATTACTTCACTCAGAATGACTATTTTCCATACCATCCATTTGCCTATGAATTTTGTAATTTCAATTTTCTCAACACATGAATAATTTTCCAATGTGTAGTTGTTCCACATTTTCATATCAATGCATTTGCTGATGGACATCTAATGTGTGAGATAAAAGACTGGGAGTTTGCTAGCTATTGTGAATAAAACAGCCATGGGCATGGGTGAGCAAGTATCTCTTTATTATGATATAGAGTCCTTTGGGTATATGTCTATAACTGGATCATGTGGTAGATCTATTCCTAACTTGAAGAACTTCTACATTGTTAGAAGGTTTTGTTCCCTTAACAACAGTGAGTAATGTTCCCTTTGTCCACATCCACATCAATGTTTGCTGTCTTTTGTTTTATTTATTGCTCTTAGCTCTTCTGATTGAGGTAAGATGAAATTTCAAAGTAGTTTTAATTTCCATTTGCTTGATGACTAAGGATGTTGGACATTTTAAAGAGTATTTCTCAGTCATTTATATTTCATGATTTTGAGAACTGTTTAGTTCCATGCTCCAACTTTTAGCTGAAGTATTTGTTTTCTTGCCATTTAGGTTTTCTTTTCTTTTTTTTTTTAGTTATTTATATATTCTAGATACTAACTCTGTCAGATAGGTAACTGATAAAGTTTCCCTAAGTTCTTTAGGCTGCCCCTTCAATCAAATGAGGGTATCCTTTTGCCTTTTACTTTCATGATGTCTCATTTGTTAGTTGTTGGTCTTAATGCCAACGTTAGCAATTCTTGTTGAGAAAGCCCTGTCCTAGTGTATAGGAATTCAAGTGTCTGCCCTACTCTTACCTCTATCAGAGTCAGGGTATAGGCTATATAATTCAGGAGATCAGTTGTGTAACAACAACATATCTTGTCAAGATGTGCAATTGTTTTACCTATGTTGAGGTCTTTGATCCACATGGAATTGAGCTCTGTACAGGGGGAGAGATGAGAATCTGGATTCAGTCTGGTATATGTAGCTCTCCACTTTGACTGGCACTACTTTTGTTGAAGATGCTGTCTTTTCTCCAAGTCCTATTTTATGATAGCTTGTATTTTGGGGATAGCAGCCTCTCGCACAAAGTAGATGTGCTGCATGTGTGCTGTTTCTTGTGTAAGTACCCAGTCTAGCAGCTACACTTGGCTCACCACAGCTTTATTTTCTAGATAAAGAAACTGAGAGTCGAACCTTTGAAATGCTCATTCCAAGTCACACAGTCAGTCTAGAATGGATCTCAGTGTGGGACTGGGTTGTTTTGATTACTTGTGAAATTTCTCACTGCCCCAGTGTAATGACTTTCTCTACCTTTTATACTATGTTACACACAGAAAAGAGACTACAGGGAACACACACACACACACACACACACACACACACACACACGGAGGATATATATATATACATAACACACACAATAGTATATATATTGCACCTCCTGGCAAAGACTGTATATGACAAAGTCATCATGTAAGCAAATGGAAGATGGAAAAGGAATATACTAGAACTGAAGTGTTCTTATGGTTCATGTAACAGGATGCTGAAGTGCTACTAAGATGCATGTTAAGAACTTTCACAGGAAATAAAGAATTAACTTGTTTCTCCTTTGGCCACTTACTAAATGTGCCCTTGAATTACAACTAACCAGAGCTGTGCCATCCTTGAACTGGAACCTGCCTTCCCCAAGAAGCTGGCTCCAAATGGTGATTCCAAGTCACGCTTTCCTCTTTTCCACAGACTTCCAAGGATTTCAAGAGTAAGAATAAAGATCCCTCAGACTCTAGGAATGCATGTGCATTTGTTTCTCCTATGTGTTTAGAAACAAAACAAAACTCCCAGGTGCCAGTCATTTTGGAATGCTATTTGCAGCACAGTACATTTTATGTCTCTCTTTGTAGACCTGAGAATTAATATGTACTCATAGCCTAAGGACAAAATATCTCAGTACGAGGAAAAAGATTTTAAAAAGTTATACATCTATCATTGTTTTCAAATGTTCCATCTTAATTTGCATTCACTGTGGAATTAAATGGATCTGTGACAGAGATTTAGGTTCATTTATTCAGTAAGTAAGGACATGTTTTAAGGGCATTCAGAGTGATCAAATGAAGCATGCCAATGAAATATTGATGATCAGTCTTTAATGTGAAAGAACTGGGAAAGGTAGAGGGGCATGAAATGAAGGTGTTTTCCGTGTTCACACTCATGACCACTCCGTATACAATACTATGCAGACCTAACTCAGGAGTCCCATGGACTCTGTGAAAGTGAGTCATGTTAAAATCAGGAATGGAGAAACAATTCGAGAAATGACTTTAAAAGCTGCTATTGGAGAAGAGAGCTAACAAAATGATCACTTAATAAAACCAGGAGTAACTGGAGCTAATACTTTATATAGATTCCCCTAAGAAGAATTATGTTTAAAAGTCCAGCGTGATTCTGTTTAAAAGATTTAGCTGTATCATTCATTGCGCAGAAATGCTCTTGTAAAAAAAAAAAAAAAAAAAAAAAAAGAATGTTTCCAAACTGATCAGGATTGTCAAATTCTACCTAAGTGTCAAGCAGCAGAACTATGTGCTTATCATAAATCACAAATTCCTTAGCTTTTCTGGCACTCTTTGGCTTTCCATCCTTGGGTTCTCAGTGTTTGTATGCAAAGGGATAACACAGTATATTCTGGAACATCATAATATTGTTAAAAGTGAGCAAAGACTGGATTTTCCATGAGGTTCAGCTATAGATGAACTGTAGCCCACATCTTGATAGACATAGCTTGTGAATGACCACCTTTACTTTGGTACAGTTGATTGGCTGCTCATCTGTTGTTTTCCTCTTTAGCATAAAATCTTACCAGTCCTTTAAGTCTGGTAGCACTGAATAATGTAGAAAATAGTTCCTGATAATAGAAAAACCCTCCATAAGTCATCTTGAAAATATCGAAATTGGATGAAATTCTGCCTAAACTATCATGTTGTTCTGGTACTTTAAAAGAACATTGAATCTATGGCAAATATTTCTTGAAAATTATAACTTACATATTGGGTCATGCGGATAGAGTGAGCTTGGGAAAAGTGGATATTGACCTTTGGACCATTAAGTCAGTTAAAGAGTTCCAGTTAGGTTTCCTATATGTGGTGGTTTGAATATATTTGGCCCATGGGAAGTGGTACTATTAGGAGGTGTGGCCTTATTGGAGGAGTTGTAGCCTTGTTAGAGGAAGTGTGTCATTGTGGAGATGGGGCATACACAGACACACACACACACACACACACACACAACACACACACACATATTCAAGTCTGGCCAGTGTGATCCAGACTCTCCTTCTGGCTGTCTTTGGATCAAGATGGAGAACTCTTGGCTCTTCCAGCATCAAGTCTGGCTAGACTATGTCATGCTTCCTGCAATCATGATAATGGACTAAACCTCTGAAACTGTAATCCATCCGCAATTAAATGTTTTCCTTTATATGAGTTACCTTAGTCATGTTGTCTCTTCACATCCATACATCCCTAAGATACTGACACAATTTCAAGTATCATCTAGGAAGCTAGAATGACATTTAGACATCTAAACTCTATGCCTAATTGAAAAGATTGATCTTATTTACTGTTATTAACTTGCAAGCTACTGCATCCATATCATTATCAGAAGAGAGATGTATTGCCAAGGTGCCATTTCTGTGTGGATGGCTGACAATCAGCAAAATAAGTCATGTTTACAGCATATTTTAATAAATTGGCCACCATAGAAATAAGCAGAGCTTATGCTGTGTGTGTTACAAATAAATGAACTCAAGAGGCTCCCATTCGACTATGTTAGATATAAAATTGTGGTTGATGCTATCTAAAATTATGTTAATTATATTATTATATTTATTTTTTTTCTGTATAAGGCAGGGACCATGAGACCCAATCACAGGAACATATAGTAAGTTTTTAGAGAATAAGATAGAGTAAGAGATGAAGGCTGATGAGAATTCTAACTCGTTTGATAAGCTAAGTGCTGAGTAGAAACATGAAGGTGAGGAATGAGTTATATAACAGTGAAGAGTTCCATGTAAGAAGACAGGTGGCCAATTATCCGAGAAAAGCAGAATATAGGCTTCCGAACCATGAACAGATAAATTCTCTTTTCTATGCAGCCTTTCTGAGATGCCAATCCCGCCCCCCTCCCAATTTAAGGTCAATTATGAATTTAGCCTATAATGAACACAATTCAATGCCATCTTATGGTCTTAGGGTGAATTCTGTGGAGCTAGTCTGATCTTTTGACTAGGTCACACACTGACGAACACACATCACCCTTTCTGTGCCTTTTTGGACATTGGTTTCGTACCTCTACCTCGCATGCCCTGGTACTGAACTTAGGTGAGATTCCCAGCAAGGGAACCCAATCAGCCAAAGGCTGTGTGTGCAAACTTATTTTCAATGAGAAGCTTTTCATGGGAAACGTTTCCTTGTCAAGATGTGTCATTGTTAGTAGAATTTGTTATTTCCTTTTGCAGCTATCTACACTCATCCATCTATACGTATGGAGGCACCTTTAAAGTCACAGTGATAAGACGCAGGAGGAGATATATTAAAAGACTTTATTCACAACAGAGAAATTTTACAAATATAATTTTTAAAAATTATGTGTCAATCTATTATGTTTTCCATAACATCAGAGATTTATATAAAGTTGGAAACGACAGAATGCGTTTATGAACAAATGAAAACCAATCAATGTAAAAATGGATGATACACATGATGGAGAAGTCACGGAGTTCTATAAACTGGCATACAACTTATATGTATATTATTAACTGCACAAAGTATATCAAAACAGGTTTTGTAAACACAAAATTGGGTGCTACTTTAACCGTTCATCTTTAAGGATGCGGACGATACATGTAAATCAAACTGCACAGTTTTGTTGAAAATGAATGAGTTGGTATCTATTTGGAGACTTCCAATTGTTTAAAATGAACACAAAATATAAGCTCAATCAATTACATTACTATAAAATTATTCTCTTATCTTGTTTAAATTTTTGGTGTTTTGAGATCTGGCATTAAAAAAAAAAAAAAGTCCAAGTTTTAAACTGACAACAATGCTTGCCAGTGGCACAGCAATCTGTGCTTCAGCTTCCTCCCTGCTTAGCCTGGAAGAGAAAAGCTACATTACAGTGCAGTAGGTGCACAGGACCTGACGTTCAAACCCCACCTGCTGCAGAAATACTCACCGGCTGCGGACGGTCCTTCACATCGAAATGCAAAGAAAATGAATTACATGGCTAATCTAAGGACAGGGAAAATTATCATCAAAATACAGATGACCAAATGTTGGCAGCAAATTTTAAGACTTTACCTCCGAGCTTTAGGGAAAGAAGGATTTGTTTTTCATTTGTTCTTCCTTGTGGAAGGAAAAGTTTTACAGTCAAATCGAGTTGTAATGAAGAGGTAAGGCAGACTGTCGTATTGAGTTTCATTAAAATGATGTCACAGGTTCATGACCTCCAGAGATTAAGTACATTACAGGCAGAAGTTTCTCTGGATCACAGAGATGCGCTAACAGAGTCATAATGATGTACTGAGCGATCTTTTTCATTTACTAATTTTACTGTTTTATTTTGATGTGTTCTAATGTACAGTACTGGAAACAACCAGGCCACACAAGGTAATGATCCTAAATAACATCTTTTGAAATCATCCCCCAAACTGAAATAGGTAAGACTATTGTCTACTCAGATTTAAGAAAATAAATGTCTTAAAAAGTAGGTTGTACAATATGAAATTGATAAAATTAGAAATTTTGAAAAAAGTAAATGCACAGAAATATATACTTTAGCCTAATCCATGGTTTTGTATTATTTGTTTTTGTTGTTGTTGTTATTGACCATAGCAGGTTGAAATTGAGGTGGTTATTGTCTTTGTCTTTTGGTACATACGAAATCATATTTGATTTTTCATGTAAAGAACAGGCATGGTAGCACAAGCTATCACAACATTTGTCCTTGGGGAAATCATTCATATTTCAAAAATAAGGTTTAAAAGAATCATACAATCATTTTGTTCTGCTGCAGATCAAATTATGAGAGAGTGGGTCCATCCCTATAAATTATTTGTAAGTTAAGATCTTTATGCTGAGCGTAAGCACATTTAATACACTGTGTCCTTAAGAGATAATTAGATCTTTTTTTTTTTTTTTTAACTCCTTTAGCTGAACAGGTCAGAGATGTTTCTTTCACTGGGTAAAATAAAAGCTCCCTTTCACAAACTGAAGTGCAATGATGAGGCACACCTGGGAGGAGCCCTTTTCAGATCTGAACCAAGTACAATGCATCCTTTGCTTAAAGAGAACCAAGGAGGAAATGCAGGTCCACGAGCTAGTCATACGGAATTCTCACTCTCTTTTTAGAGAGCAGATTTTGGAATGGATTCAGTTAAAAGGAAAACCTGGCACATCACAAGTTAAGTCTTTTCCCTTTCAAAACCAATTGGGTAGCCAGGCGTTCTGCATTAACTCAGGCGCTTCCCTTGCTGTGTTGTGGACGACGGGAGAAATTAAGCTGTATGTGATACAGAGGTGACACAGGGCATTAGAGCAAAAGCAGAGAACAAAACTCAAAGTGAGGAAACATGAATATAATCACCCAATAAAAAGGTACTGCACTTGTGACGAGATGACGCCAGTGTCGTCGGCTCTTCTGGGATGACTTTCTCATCTGACTCGCAATGAGAGTGGAGTACTTTAGAAGACATTCTATCCAATAATGATAGACCTGCTAAGAGGCTGTCACAGTTTTAAGAACTGTCTCTAGTGGACGGACAAACCATATTAACATGAACTTGAAAATGAAAAAAAAAAAAAAGCTTTTTTTAATACTTAATTTATTATTATGGCTTTTTGCAACATGGCAAAACATTACAGCTCGAAGCAGACAGCATCTCCTCATAGAGGAGGAAGAAGTTTTGCAGTCAAAAGTCAAATCAAATCATAATCAAGAGGTCACTGGTAGACGGCTCTATTGTGAAAATGATGTCGCGACTTGATGAATTTCAGAAACAATAGATTCCTTGAGAAAAAGAAACCGACAAAAGCAGGATCTGGATCTACTAGCTGAATAATGAACAGGGAACTGAGGTCCGCTTAGGCTTATGCTACTAAACATCAAAGACTGCAAAACAATTTTAGAACTTAGGAATAATCAGAGACTTGTTCCAATCAATAAGAGTTCATCATATGCCTGATTACCAGAAAAGGAATTATTAAGGTATGCAGTGAGGGAACGAAGCAGAGTAAAATAGAAAATGTCTTTCATTTCTCTTTGACATCAACTTCCTTCTTCTGCTCACGGAGTATTGGGAAAGGGTGAGCCTCGGTGTTGAAGATCCAGTGTTCCAGTGGAAGAAGGTCATCATCAGAAAATATCAAGTACAAATACCTTGAGGGAGGAAAGAAAGACAGAATATGAGGCACAAGAAACCATGCCACAGAGACACATGCATGTCTCTGCGTATCCTGTAGAGAACCATGGACCTCAGTTCTAACACCCACATAGCGTTATTCATGCTTGAGAACCACACTGAGTAGTCCCAGGCCATCTGCCTCAGCAGTGACTACAAATACCTGCACAGAGATGGTGCTGGTAACACACCTAAACCGGAATGGCTGTTGCACACATCAGTCACAGTTGGTATGTACTATGAATGTGGACATCCTAAAGACATCCACAGAGAAGATCTCCTTGGGGGCCTCTGCCACACACTTGGAGAATAATTTTATTTACTTACTTCAGTGTCTCTGCCAGGAAGAAACTTTGCTGGACATCGTCATAACTCTCACGGGCAATGTAAACATCCCGTAGGCCTGAGTAGCCTCCGTTCACTCTGCAGTGACTTTCCAGAGCCTGAATTGCCAAGAAGAGATGGGAAAGTCAGTAAAGTGATTATCAGTAGTCTTTTATTAGATTGTCAAATTCAGACAAGACAAGGTTTCAAAGGGAGTAAGAGCTTGAGAGAGTTTTTGATAGAAAATTTAAAAACTATAAAGGAAGGCAAATAAAGTGAAACAGGCACATGACCTATGGGCTTTATGTTTTGCCTCAAGAGAAACCCTTGCATGTGTGGTTTTGGAAAAATCTGCATTCATTTCTAGCATTTGTACATAGTTGGTCCAGACTAAAGTTTGGTAACTCAAAGACCACAGGCTATGACTAGACCACTGATTATTTTTGCAAATAAAATTTTATTAAACTATAACTAGACTACCTTTGTAAAGTGTCTGTGGCTGTTTGCACCATCATGCTGGATGTGAATAGTTGAGGAGGAGTAGTCTCTTGTCTTTTACAGAGCAGTGTGCTGATCTCTATCTACGGGTGTCCTTAATGTCAACGGGGACTGCAAACCATTGGCCAAGAAAGTGTGCTGAGACCCCACAACATCTACTTTCATCACAATACACCAACTCGATATTTTTCCAGTTAAGTCTTATGGGATTTAAAAAAAAAAAAGTATAGTTAACTATTAGTGATGCCAGTGATTGGAAATGAAGAAAACTGAGTCTAGAATCCACTGCAAAACCCAGTTTTTTCGTTTCCTTAATATGATAAAGAAGAGAATGGTATGAATTCACTGATGACTCGTGGAGAGAAATGGCCTGTTGCTGCGTGAACACAATGAATATTGGAAAATGAGATGGGCTGGGAGTGTGGGGATGAAAACATATGTAAAAACTTCAAATCCCACCTTCTGTTTTGTTATCTGTCAATAAATTGACTACTGTTTATAGACTCTTTCCCAAGAAGCCCTCATTCTTACTTTTCAGCCTTACTGATGTATTATTTACAAATAATATAATAATTTGTAAATAATATTACTTACAAATAAAACCCTCATATATTTGAGATGTATTAGTGTGCTGCTTCCTGTACAGATTGTGAAATGACTACTACAATCGGGCTAACCAACATATCCAGAGCATCTTGAATGATTTTACCTATGTGTGTGTGTAATTATTGTGAGAATCCTTGAAATATACTCACACATTGTAATTCACTATAGTTACCATGCTATATAGTATAGTAATCCTCCAAAATGCTTCCCCCCTCTCTCTCCCTTTTCCTCCCCATGTACAAGGTTTCTCCGTGTAGGCCTAGCTGTCCTAGAACTCATTCTCTAGACAAGACTGGCCTTGAACTTTACCTGCCTCTTCCTCCTGAGTACTAGGATTAAAGGTGTGGGCCACCACCACCTGGCATGTGTTCATCTTTTAGCTGAAATTTTTAAACTCTTTGACTAGTGCATGTGGTATATGTTGCTTTCTTCTTCCTCACCAGGTCATGGTAACTACCACTCTGCTTTCTAGTCCTGTTAAGAAATCCAATTATCCTATGTTCTACACGGAAGTGCAGAGGCTTTCTGTGATGGTTGTTCTGTTTAGGATAATGTATGAGTTCCACTGCATATGTGTGCCACATCTTTAGTTCTTCATCTACTGAGGAACACAGGATATGTGTTGGTTACTGTGAATTATGCTGTTATCAATGTGAGACTGCGGACATCCCTTAGGTCTTATGTCGTGTCCTTGGATATATGCCCAGAAATTGGACTACTTTATCTTAGGACCACTCCATTTTTAATTTTTAAAGGAATCTCCATACTATTTTTCATGATGGCCATCCCAGTTTATACTGTCACCAACAGTGTAGAAGGGTTCCCCTTTCTTTACATACTTGACATCACTAGTAATCTCTTGACTTATTTTTCTTATACAGTTGTTTTCATAAATCTGAGGTGATCTCACCATGGGTTTGATTTGTGTTCTATACAATGAGACATACTGGAGCCTTTTCATATAGTTTTTGGCTACTTGTATGTCTTTTTTGCAAAAAGAGGCCCATTGAGGTTCTTTGCTCATTTTCAGAATGGGTTATCTTTCATCACTGAGTTGTATGAAGTCACCGTTTTGGATATTAGTTCCTCATAAGATACAGTCACCAAGTGTACTTACACACTACCAAGCAATAACATCTTATGGGAATGCCATCATACATGTGGTCAGATAGAAGAGTCATCATGCAGTTACATAGTGGCAAATGGTTGAAAATAATTTCTATGCCCTGTTACTTTAGCCTTAGTTGATTGTTTGTTATGTAGAACTGTTGAAGACTGATGTGGTCCTGTATGTTTTATTTTAGCTTTATTGCTGTGCTGTGAGCGTCAAATCCAATAAAATCATTGCCAGGTCAACGTCAAGACGATTTTTTTCCTTAGTTTTCTTCTAGGAGTTTTATTTCATTTACGTCTTATATTTGATTCTTTAATATGTCTTTGTTTTTGTATATTGTATATATTTTACATTTTTACAGGCTGCTTGTTAATAAGCATATTCCAGCCAGGTAATTTTTTTTACCCCATTCTAGGAAATCTGTTAAGTCCATGGCAAAATATAATTGCCATCAAAGGGCCTTTTCCTGAGTCATAGAGAGCTCAGATGGTTCATCTTCCCTGTCAACTTGACTAGGGTTAGAATCATTTAGGAAACACATCCCGGACATGCCTCTGACGGTGTTTCCCGAGAAGTTTGGTTGAGGAGAAATATTCTTGATGAATATGGGTGGGATCAATCCACTGCATGGGGTCCCAGATTGAAGAAAAGGACAACAGGAGAAAATACGAGCACCAACATTCCTTGCTCTTTGATTCCTGACTCTGGATGCAGTGTCACCAGCTACCTTATGTGTCTGTTGCCTTGACGTCCCCAACATGACAGACTCTGCCTTCAAACTGAGAGCCCAAATAAATCTCCCTGTTCTACGTTGTACTTGCAGATAATTTTTTTGGGGTCATAGCAGTGAGTTCTGTAACGAGTAGAGAAAACTGGTATTGAGGAGTGGGGGCAGTGCTATCTATAATAAACCTGATCATGTGGCTTGTAGTCTGTTCAAACTGGTTGGTGGGAGGGCTATGAGAAAATCTGGAGAACTTGGATGGATAAGCACTGCAGTGCTATAAGCAAAGACTAATGAGTCCTTGTGGGGAAAATATGGACAGAGGAGGCTCAGCTCATGATGTTGTAGAAAGGACCACGAATTCTCTTGGGAACTAGACTTGGGGATATTTGTATTATATTCTGAAAAGAATGTGGCTGCACTGTTCTTGTATCCTGAAATTTTGAGTGAGCCTGGAGCTCACGAACAATGGACTGAATTGTTCTGTGGAGGAAATGTCAAGATAGCATAGCACACAGGCCACGGTGTGATTATTTCTTAGTACATGTATCCAGATTTACAGCAGGAAAGGGCAGAAAGATCTTAAAAATGTTAAAGAGATTAGCATATCTAAGAAACTTCACATGTTTCCTGGAAACTATAGGAAAGGTTTTCTGAGGGCAAGACCCCATCGTCCAAAGTTGGAAACTGTAGAATTAATTTTGTAGGAGAAATCTTGAATTGAGAACATTGCTAAAGGGCTTCTCAGCTGGAAAAGAACTGCCTTGGAAAGTCCTTCCCCAGGTTTAGCCACCAAATACACAGAGGTCACTGCAGCTAGGGCAGACATGCTAGGTTATTCTTGACCTGACAGCAGAACTTGAGTATTGCTCACATGGTGGTCATTTTGTAGTCATGCAAAATGCAAGAATTTCTGGGTAATTAAGTCTTATATCGAAGTCCCCCAAAGTGGCTGTGGCCAGCAGCATTTGGCAGGGTTGGATTCTTTACCAGGAGGCTTGGAGAGACCATGGCATAGAGCTGTGAAGGTAAAACCTAAGCTGTAAAGGAGATACCAGGATGTTGGCGTTGCCAACACTATTGGCCATCTGTTGACAATACCAGTTAGCTTTATGTGGAACAAGCCAAAAGGTGAGAGTACGTGGGCTGGCTGCAGTTTGCAGAACTGGAGAAGCAAGGTTCTTTAAAGTTTCTGGATCTCAGAATGATGGCACCACAAACCCTAGATGCCAGGGTTTCCTTGTTTTCCTTCCTTTGGGTTTTGGTCTTGTTTGACCAGTCTTTCCTTGCCATTATTCCATTCCTCCTCTTTGGAATGGAAACATTTGCTCTATGTTACTGTATATTGGAGGCATATAATATGGTATATAAGATGGAATTTTGATTTTATAGAGGCTGATGGTTAAAAGATTGCCTTTAGGAAAAGAACAATAGAACCAACTGGATCCCCAAAGCTCCCAGGGACTAAACTACCGACTAAAGACTAAAGAGTACACAATGGGGGAAGACCCATGGCTCCAGCTGCATATGTAGCAGAGGATTTGCCTTAACAGGGATCACTGGGAGGGGAGCCCCTTGGTCCTGTGGAGGCTCAATGACCCAGGATAGGGGAATGCTACGGCACTGAGGCAGGATAAGTTGGGTGTGTGGGGGAGCACCTTCAAAGAGGCATGGGGAGGAGGGATTGGATAGGGGGTTTGTGGTGGGGAAACTGGGAATGAGGATAACATTTGAAACATCAATAAATAAAATAACCAATAAAAAATGACAAAAAAAGAGACTGCCTTAAGTCTCAGATAATTTTGTACTCCCACTTTTAAACAAAGCATTTTTCATTGTGAGATGACCATGAGCCTTTTCAGGGGCCAGCGATAGAGTGTTACAGATTAAAGTATATCTGAGTCTCAAGTCGAGTTGTCAAAGTTTGTACCTGTGATGCTTCACTGTCTACTCAACCCATTCAGTACCTCTGAGCACGCCCATGAGTCCTGTGAGCATGGGAGGGTGCTTTCAGAGGACTTAACCGAGGAAGTCTCACTGTCCATGTGTGTCGTACCATGAATGTGGTCCTAAGACTGAATAAAACCAGAAAAAGCATTTCGTTCCTTCTGAGTCCTGTCTTTGGACATAAACAGCTATCTCAAGTTCCCTCAACTACTGTTTTTCCCATGAAGGATATACCTTCAAACACAAACATACAAAAATATTTTCTTTATTAAATTGCTTTTGGTGGCTATTTTTGTGAAGCAGCGAGACATTTAACTCAAAAAACCATATAAACAAGAGAGCAAAGACAGATTAAAATCATGATACATTATGAGTAATAGTGAACTGTAAAAAAAAATATAAGGTAAAGTTACTCTTAATTTCCTATTCTAATTTCTATTACTTATATTTACCTTTTTCTTTTATAAATCACAAGCCTGTCTTTTCAGAATATGTATGCACATGTGTATTCCTGTTCGGGTGGAAACGTGTGTATGGGGGCTGGGGAACAACAGCAAATGGAAATCTTAGGAAGGCAATCACCTCCTTTGATACCAGGACTATCATTTGCCTGAAGCCTGTCAACTAGGCTAGCCGATTAGGGTTGGTTAGCCATCCCCAGGGACCCTCTTGTCCATACCTCCCCAATGCTGAGATTAAAGGTACACGCTGCTGCTGCTGAGCCTGGCTTTTTGTGGGGGTGTTGGGGATTGAACTCAGATTCTCATGCCTACAAAGCAAGTACTTTAACCAACTCTGCCATTCCTTGGCGACTCTTTTATTTATTTTTTTTTCCTACAACTTATCATACTTCAGTTTCCTGAAAGTTACAGGCCTTTTCATGCTAGTTGGGAAAAACTTTCACAAGCTAGAAAAGAGGTTTGAAAAAAATTATATTTTGAAAATCAAGCTAAAAAAAAAAAAAAAAAAAGAGGAAAGAGAAAGCACGTAGCAGCCATGATGGCTCACGAGCAAGCAGGGACACTGCACCCGGTGCTCACATACTGACAAGGAGGTCATTGACTTTTCACATCAAGGACATAAGGCAAAGGAGAAGAGAGCAGCCATCCATGAGAAGCACTTAATTGCTAGGTTAAAGAAAATTGAGCCATGTGCTACATGAACAAAAAAGAAAAAATCCCCATGATTTAGTACTTATGAGGAAAAAAAAAAAAACCTTTCAAAAATGAAATGCTGAGCTTAAAACAATGCTTCAATTAAATTCTAAATATTATACAGTAAGACAATCGAGGAGAGCTCCAAAGGTAATGTCTACATCCTATTCTTTTTTTCTCTCCTTTTTTGATAGAAAGGGCTTTTTGATAAGCAGCCAAGTATCAGATGTGAGGATTAAGCCAAATTTTATTTGTAAGTTGAGAAAAAATGGTCAGCATTAAAAAAAAAAAAAAAAGAAACAGGTGAGGTTATTCTGGGATATAATGAAAACAAATTTCCAAATATTTCCTTAAAACAATCTTAATCACAAAACCTTCCCTTGTCCATTCATTCACTCCCTTGAAGCTCATTTGGTGATAATAAGCGGAGAAGGCCAGGCATAGTGATTAGCTCTCCTTTCTGTCCATGGAAAGTTTTATGAGTTCTTTCATTTGCTACAGAGCTGGCAGATGGACATAGCAGTGCAGGCCTCTGATTTCAGCATGTAGGAGGCTCAGGCAGGAGTACTTTTGAGTTTGAGGCCAGCCTGGGTGAGCTAATGATACCCTGTGTGAAGCAAACAACAAAAACGCAGCTATCCACTTATCTCACCATCTATCTATTCAACCAACCAACCAAGGAAACAAAAGAGATCAGAAAAAGGAAAGACATAAAGCACTGCCTTTGGATATAGACAACACAGACATCTTCCTTTTCAGTTTGTGCCCACTCATGGTTTTTATCCCATAATTCTTCACTGGACAATAAACACAATAGTTGTGCTGGCTAGTTTTTGTCAACTTGACATAGGTTATAGGCATTTGACAGGAGGGAACCTCAATTGAGAAAAGGCCTCCATAAGTTCAGGCTGTAAGCAAGCCTGTAGAACATGTTTTTAAGTTAGTGATTGATGGGGGAGGATCCAGCTCATTGTGAATGGTGCCAACCTGGGCTGGTGGTCCTGGGTTCTATAACAAAGCATGCTGAGCAAGCCATGAGAAGGAAGCCTGTAAGCTGCACTCCTCCTTGCATCAGCTTCTGCCTCATTTGAGATCCTGCCCTAACTCTTCCAATGATGAGCAGTGATGTGGAAGTGTCAGCAAAATAAATCCATTCCTACCCAGTATACTTTGGGTCATGATATTTCAGCACAGCAAAAGAAACCGTGACTAAGACAATAGTCAAGAACACAAAGTTGGTGAGAGTGGACCACCAGATTTGCTAATTGCAGCCACTGAAATCCCTTAAGATGGGCAGAGCCCTCAACATAGGCAAAGGAATACTTACCACAGTACAAAAGTCTTTCAGCAGCCTAGCTATTTTCAAGTGTTTCCTTTTCCTTTTTAGTTTTCTAAAACTAAACACCCCTAAGTCAAAGTCTAAATGCATGAACTTGTATGCACTGGCTGAAAATGCTATCATGAGTCCTCTTATTTTGTATACTTAATATGTGCTAATAACCCCCCCACCCCCAAAAAGTATAAACGCTGAGATATGAGGAATGTGAAGCTGGGAACAACCGGTTTCCTGGGCTAACAGGATGGATGCTCATCCTAACCGTCTCTCGGCAGTGGAAACAGTCACATCTTGAGCAGATCATCTCATTTAGTCTGCTCTGGCAGTGCTTAGCCTCTGGGCATTTTGTGTAAGGGCTTATGTTATTAGGGACCAAATGTGCTGCAGCGTGCTAATAGCATAGGACAGGATGTTAGGGCTGTTTACTGTGACTGTAGCCTGAATCAGTGGATGGAAGACAAACTTGACCCGGACTGATTATAATTTGGGGTTGGCTGAGGAAGCCAATAGCTAGCAGGACCAGTCAGACTCAAGTCAGGAATCACTGCTATGAAGATAGAAGTTGAATAGCCAATCCATGGAGATTTGTAAGAGTCAACCCCAAAGCTATAACACCATTAATGGTGTCTGCTTGAAATTGTTCTGGTCTCAAGGAAAAAATAACAAAAGGCTCAGGCAACACAAATGTATTAGAGAGAGTTTGGAAAGAAGGATCACGTCTGGGGAAGTAGAAGTGGGATTGGGAAAGAAGCACTATTCTCTCAGATTCAGAATGTTGGCCTACAAAGCATGAGGTGCAAGGCATCAAAGAAAACTGTGAAGAAAGCAAAGGCCTTATTGTCTGTGGATCAGCTGCGATATTACCTAATCTGTATGAATAAATAGGTACTGCTATTATTCAGATAAATCTTATCTGCCAGCTGTCGCATATTCAATCGGGACAAATGCAATACAGTTCTTGCCATTACTGACCGAGAGCAAATGAAGTACCAGCTAGAAGTTATTTCTGGTAGGTGTGTTCACAAGTGCCTGGATGATCCTGATTACTGGAGTGCTATTTTACTCAGGCAGGCAGGCTCTAGTGTTGCACTGTGGTGTATACATTGCCCAGATGTATTTAAAATAATTATCCTATCTAACGAAGACATGGAAATTGGTTTTACTGAGTGTATCGGTGAAAAAATACTGGGTAAAGGGTAGTATTTGTTTTGTGTGTGTGTGTGTGTGTGTGTGTGTAGAGAGAGAGAGAGAGAGAGAGAGAGAGAGAGAGAGAGAGAGAGAGGAGAGAGCTGTCACCTTAATATACTTATTAATCACCTGGGAGCTGGGAGCTGGACATGCCTATGGGGGATTATCTTGATTGCATTAGGTGTGTGAAGACCCATGTACTGTGGGTGGCTTTAGTCCCTAGATGGGATTCTGGACTACTTAAGTGGAGAGAGGATGTTGAATGACAGCATTTCTCAGCAGTGGAACCAGTTGCTTCAAACTCCAGCTGCTTAGACCTGGCCCCCACCATGGACTGTACCTCAGAACTAGTATTTTATCATATCGACAAGAAAAGAAACTAAGACAGTGATCATGTGTGTGTGTGTGTGTGTGTGTAATACAAAGGTGACGTCGGGTATTGATTCTCACTTTCTATTTTGTTTGTGACAGGACTTCTTATATACCCCATGCTTCCTGGACCATGAATTTCTGTGGATTCTCCGATCTCTGCCTCTCATCTTGTAGAATAAACACTAGCACAATAGACATATGCTAGCATGCCTGTATTTATGTGGTTTTGGGTGATTTGAACTCTGAGGCTCCAGTGCGTAAGGCAAGTATTTAACCATTGAGCCATCTCCACAGCCCAGAATGCTGTGTTTGACTATAGAGGTATACTAAATGGGTTTTCAATTCCCTACATTTTAGCTGAGTTCCCTGAAAAGTGACATGCAACGGAGGTTGTGAATAGGAAGTTTATTGAGATGATATCTGGAAGGAAATGAGTATGTGTGAGTGAACCAGGAGGTAGTAGGACACGTGCAATGAGTGGGCTCCAGCTGTGTGCAATGAAGGACAGGTCATTGGGCCGAGCAGTAAACATGCACATGGTAAAAGTGTTCTTTAAAGAAGAATAGAATGGTTAGACACTAGCTCTAAAATCTCATTGGCTAAAGATTGCCTTTGAGGCCAACTCCCCCAACACAGTGAGTTGCCTACAGGAAAGTGACCCCACCTCTTCCTGGCATGGCTGCTACTGTGGTCTCTTAGGGCTAAGAGGGAGGAGCAGATGCCAGCATCAGAATGGCTATGAAGCAGGGCAGTTCTGCTCCACAGCAAGGGCCCTTCACTGGGGCTGCAGGGACCACGAGGATGGGCAAGTGTGCTGCCTTTGCCTACGGGGTCATGACTTTCATCCATAGAAAAGGCAAGACCTCAGGAGTCTGTGCTCAGCACTCCAGCCAAGTTTTAATTGAAATTACTAGGAGCTACATCAGGGGACACCTTGGTTTGGACAGAGGGAAATAATTTCATAGCATGTCACATTAAGTAAAAAAACAAGATAAAATTCACCTATAGGAAACCACAGCTATTATTACAAAGACACTCCCCTCACTGGAAGAATCAAGCAAAGCCACTTACTGCCCACCAAGTACCAGAGATTTCCTGTTTTTGATAGCCTTTGTTAAACATTTTTTCCTTTGTACATTTAATATCTATAACATTGTTATGAAGTGCTGTCAAGAGTGGTATGTGAAATGACGTTGCCCCTACAAATTATGCTGTTAAATTTTTCTTTTAATTTTGGTTGGGTGTGTACAGCTATGCTGACTTGTGTGAGCATATATGGAGGTCAGAGGTCAATATTGGGTATCCTCTGTCATTTTGTATTCTGAGGTAGCTCATTGCTGTGGCTAGACTGGCTGGCCAGTTGAGAATCTTCTAGTTTCTGTCACTCTTAGCATTGTTGGGGTTACATGATCACACAGCCATGCCTGTATTTTACATGGGTTTGGGGGTTCTGAACTCAGGCCCTCATGCTTGTACATCTTTTTTTGAGGTAGGATGGTTTCAAACTAGGTACATAGCAGAGTATGACCTTGAAATTTGATGCTGTTGCTTCCTGAGGGCTGCATTTCTAGGTGTGCACCACCACGCACAATGTATTAGTGCAATAATCCGACCCCAGGCCTGTGTGCTGCAATACTCGAATTCTAGCAACTGAACCTTACCCCCAGTCCTGGTGTCAGATGTGATGAAATACATTATTCTTGATGTTTCCAATTTAAATCAGTATTTGCAATTCAAGCTCATAACTCCTTTGCAGGCCAAGTCACAGCCAGCCCCTTATCACTGAGGCTTGGATGAAATTCACTTTTAACACATTTCCTTCCAGAGGAAAAAATGTAAATTTAAACAAGTGGAATCAGTACTGATTGAATATAATTAGAGAACTGAATATTTTGCTAAAAATGCCTGGCTATTAGTGATAACAGATACACTAGGTGAAGAAGGTGGTAAAGAAGGTTAATCAATGGCTTCCCAAGGTGATTTTTTTGCTTTACAAAGACTTCCTGAGACTTCCCAGAGAAGTCCTTTCTATGATCAGTGTTTAAGACAGATAGCTTTCTACTAAGAAGCTAGGGAGAAGAGAGTAATTACAGTGTCTGCTTGCTCTCATTCTCTGTGTGTTCTCCCACTTCTTTCTGCATAATAGCCCTTAAAACTTGCCATGGTTTGATGTATAGCTGAGGGCACCTCCTATGGTCCTAGCATAACAGATTGAGGAGATAATGCTCTGTATTGGGTAGGAAGAGACCCAAGAAAAGCAGTTAAAGCATATATTGAGATAGAGAAATTCTGCTGGTGGACAATCACTGTCCAAGGCAAACTGTTCTCTAAGTTCTTCTTAAAGCTAAGGATATAGGTCACTTTAGGTCAGTGGCTCTCAACCTTCCTAATGCCGAGATCCTCTAATACAGTTCTTCATGCTGTGGTGACCCCCCAACCGAAAAAGCATTTTCATTGCTACTTCATAACTATAATTTTGCTGCTGTTATGAATCATAATGTAAATATCTGATATACAGGCTATCTGATATGCTACCCCCATAGGGTTGTGACCTACAGATTGAGGACGTCTGCTCTAGGCAAAAGCATAGGGCATCATTAAAGCCCAAGGACTAATGGGAAAACATGGATTCCGCAGTGATTTCAAATAGAAAACAGACAGTGCTGAACACCCAGAAGTGTCCATCCAGTATCCCCGTTAGGGTAACTTCATGCTGTAACATGCCTTTCTAGATCCTTCTGTCTAATATATCCTTAAGTATTCAAGTCTATCTGTAATACAGTCTTATTATTGTTCCATAAACCAAAGCTAAAGGCCACACTATACAGTGAATTAGCCAGAAACAGCCAGTCCTGAATGGAACAAACTTCATCAAGATATGGAAATCTCAGAAAAGAGGCCACAGCAGACTTGCAGTCATCGTTGAACATTTTTTTGCACTAAGAAACTGATCTGTAAGAAATATGCAAACTAAAATATCACCTCTACAGCCTCCCAGGCCCAGGTCCTGTACTTGGGATCGTGAGTCAGTCGCCACATGTACATGTACGTCTCGATGACCTCTGGCCGTAAGATGTAATACTTTTCATTTTGCCTCGTGGCAATAGCTTCCACACCGCCATCAAATCGAAACGCTTCTGGTCCCAACTTCACATCTAGAGCACATGCAATCAGGTAACAAGGGTTAGCTCCCGACCTTGACAAAATCAGAAAGTATGCAGCAACCTTGATGACAGATGCCAGGGAGATTAAGGGAGACCTCTACACCATACAACGCACAATACTCAAGGTGCTCCTAAATTTGTATCAGCTAAAAGAATCCGTTGTAGAAAGTGACAATTCTTGTTTTTTTCCTCTTTGTCCCCACTTAACTCCTATTTACTGAACACCCACCAGGTGCTTCTAAGGCACTACAGCCATTTGCTAGGTAGCTGTAAGCTTAGTCATTGAGAATTCTCTTAGAATGTCACAAAAGGCCACTTATTTAATCTTTCCATTTAAATGCCTATTTTATAAATAGGAAGCCAGACATATAATCTCCTTATGGGGCTTTGCAGAAAGTTTCTTTTTGTATTGGGTCAGAGACCCTTGCTCAGTGTTATTGAGGTAAAGCAAAGGTCAGTGAATAAGCTTAAACTTGCATGGCCTATTTTTTTGTTACTCGACACACTAAGATGTGTATTTTTATATATAGCGGTGACTTTTAAGTACAAGCATAATTCCTTTAAAGATATTGGTATCATCAAACTTCACAGTGGTTTTCTTTCCCCTCTCTCCCTCACTCTTCCCTCTTCCTCCTGGATGATGGCCACAGCAAAGCCCTTTACTGAATGAAATCAAAGCTTGAGGGAACGGCGTGTGAGTGGAGAGTCATACACACTCACATGTGCGATTGTAAGACTCATGACAGGTGCGGGCAATTTCAGCTCCGAGTTCAAGGTAGTGTTGGGCCCGCGCTTCCGGAGCTCCGTCTGCCCCAAGTGCAAACATGCCTCCTGCAAAGCACGTCAGGTGGCCCATCTTGTGTTCTAGGAGGCCCCCTTTCCACTCTGCGATGTACGTTAGTCCCCCACTTGACTTGCGGATCAAGTGAGTCTCGATGGCCTGAAAAAGAGACATGTTAAATAGTCTGTAGCTTTTCTCAAATTCATAAATTCTGTATTATTATTGTGTAATCAATTATTTCCTTTTCTTTCCTCTTTTTCTTTGAGATATGGCTTTGCTAGAGATCACAGATTGCCTTGAATTCACTATGCAGGGCAGGATTGCCTTTCACAGCAATTCTCCTGCCTCAGCTCTTGAGTGCTGGGATTATAGGCATATGCCACCAACACTTTGTTTTATACTATAATTAAACACACACACACACACACACACACACACACACACACACACACACACTTTGTGTATGTGAACACAATTGAAACAACTACAATTTAAAACACTGTTTGCAATTTGCTTGTTGTCTCAAATCTAATTTCATCAGAAATATTCCTGCTTCCTGTATTCTTTAAATGCTCCACTTCTTCATCTGGTTAGGATCTTCTCTATTGGCCCAGCCCCATTGGCTTTGTTTGACTCCACGACCAAACACTTGCCATTCTCATTCCATAAATGCCATTCCCTTCTCAAAGACAGGACAATGACACCATGTCTCAGTTGAGTCAGTACAAAGCCCAGGTCTCACTGTAAATGAAGAACAGAACGTGCTCGGGTTTAAAATTCACAATGGCGGCATTGCTGTTTTCTCCCTCTTAGGCTTGAGCAGCAAAAGGGAGTGGCAAAGATGGGCTGTCCCTGAGTCAGAGTATAAGGATTTAGATGATATCTTTGATGCTTTTGCGGAATGCTGCAGGTAACTCGTTTAGCATGTCTATAAGTCTTAGTATATTCCTCATCCATGACATGAAAACAATGCTATCTGTGGGGAAGACTGCAGCATTTTGTTCGAAAGAAGTCAGTATAGACACTAGTCTTGGTAAGCCACTTATTTACATCTCTTGTGCAGTGATAAGAGACCAATCAGATGGTTTAGGGAGATGGCTCAGTAAAGCATGGAGAAAAGCTGTCATTGGTGGCATTGCTGTAAAACTCAGCGTTTGGGAGGAGAAAGTCGGTGGCCTGGGCCTTGCTGGCCAGCCAGAGTAGCCTCATCAGGGAGCTCCAGGGCAATGACAGGCCATGTTACAAACAAGGAGGGACAGCTCCTGAGAAATGACCCAAGTTGACCTCTGCCCACATGTGCACATGTGTACCTACACATACACAGAGAAATTAAGTCAAGCGCATCTCCTGTGTATTCTCTTGAGAAACATACTACTGTACAGTTGAAAAATGTAAAGCAAATGATATTAAATCAGGGATAAAAAATAATATTTACAAAACTGATTTGTAAGATGTATTTTATTTATGCTCATGAACTGCTGATATTATCAAAAACTAGGTTAGAAATAAAATAAGTCTTGTATTTAAAAAAAAAAAAACCATAAAGCATGAATTAGGTTTGGAATTGCTAATTTCCAATTCCTCTGATAGAAAATGATCACTATGACACAGGAAGAAAAGGACTCTCATGGGGTTTGCAGTGATCTCTGTTGTCAGAAAAAGGAGGGTTTTCAGGATGCACATTTGCAAAGGTAGAAGAATGACTGATAACGAATACATGGGCAGATGAAACCCTTTCTACCTTTATTAGAAATAAACAAACAAAAGCAAGACAGTCAGAAATAAATGAACACCGCTGTGCTCATTAGCTGTGGTTAAGCTAATTTTATTGATGGTTTAGTTATCACATTAATATTTCATTCTCATTTAATGCAACTGAACATCTTAGCTATTTACACTTTTCATAACACAAATTGCAATAAAGTCCTTCAAGCAGATACTTGTTCATCACCCAGGAAATTATTCTTTCTCCATGGCAAGAGTAATAGCTTTTGAGCACCGATTAGAGCAACATTATTACCCTGTTATGGAGAGTGAATAAACTACTATATTATTTTTTTGCGTGATTCTGACCAACTTGCTGCCTCCTAAAATAAACTATGATGAAGTTCTGTGCCAAAGCAATGGTTTTATGTGGAGATGAAAAAATGTAAACATACTCTAATAGGACTCTAGTAAATAAAATTTTGTGTGTGTCAAATCTATAGGGAATTGATTGAAGAAAGACAGCATGATATATTACTCCGCAGTTTAATTCTTCCATATTTGTATAATTTGATGAAGCCTGTGAACTCTTAAATGATACATCACTTGCCCACATATCTTCCCCCATTACAGAGTCTTTGTGGTGTTCAGGGAGGGCCCTAATAACCAGACAAGAGGGCAAAGTACTGTCTAGTTAAAGCACTCCTATCTGAATCCACCTAAAGCTAAAACTTGTGACCATATCCCCGCTGACTCACCAAGTCAGAACAATAATACACACTGCTGACTTCTTGATAAGAACAGGCGTGATTTATGTCTTGTATTTGTTATGTTCTTCAGGCTGGCCATGACCTCCTGGAGTCAACTGAGGCTTATGTCTCAGGGGTGAATTACTGCTCCCCATTCAATCATATTAAAAATGTTTTATTATTTATACTTTGAAGTTTCATACATGTATGCAATGTGTTTTGATCATGTTTACCCTCTCCTAAGCACGTCCCCAACTTCTTCTAGACCCCTCTGCCTCCCTTCCCTACTTCATGTCCTTTTTAAGGAAAAAACCAAAACCCCCAACCCCTCACCCTTGAGTCTGATTAGTGCTGACCTCATGCACTGCAGGGGATGTAGAAGTCAATCTTGTGAAGGAACAGGTTGGGTGGAGAGGGAGGTAGCACAGGCTCTTGTGACTCAGAGAAGCCCTGCTCTGCCATACGGGCATTAGATCTAAATTTGCTCTGGGCACACTTGGAGTCAGCATAAAGGACCAAGGCCGGGGAGGTGGCCTCTTCCTAGTCTTCACAAAAGTCCTCACTGGAGATGATACTTCCGACTCCTGAGTTACCTCACCAGGCAGAGCACGGCAAGTGTGGCAAGATGTGACTGGGGCTTGGGATTGGGTCCAACACTGTATGAAAGCTTAGGGACTGGGGAGTAAACTTAGATCTGTACCCTGATGCTGGCCTCTGTAGTCAGCTTTCTGGAGATGTGTCATGTGACTCCAAGCCTCTCATCCCATCCCCACCCCACCCTCGGTTTTGTTGCCACAGTGCGCATAAGTGTGACATCATGGGCAGTCTTCCAATGGCCACAACCCTGAAGAAAGTGGATTTCGCCAACCCAGCATATACGTAGCAGACGTGTGGTGTGGTCTTCATGCAGGTTTCCTAACAACTGGAGTCAGGGCTGTCCAGGAATTGGTTGCCGGGTCTGTGGATCCTGCTCCCCTAACTGAGCTGCCACCCTGACTGGCCTCAGTGGGAGAGGATGCACCTAGTCCTGAGGCGACTTGATGTGTCAGGGTTGGGGACGCTCAGGAGGGGTTCACACTTCTCAGAGGAGCAGTGGATGGGAATAGGGGGAGCAGGGTGTGTATGTGGGTGCAACCAGGATGAAAAGTGAATAAATAAATGAATTCATGAAAAGCAGACCCTCCTCCCCTCGCATCCACCAACTGTCGAAAGCTCAGCTGGTAGTGGGAGCTCTGTGTCCTTCCCAGTCCATGATGGAATGCCAGTGTCTTGATCTTGTGCAGTAAAGCATGGCTTTGCTAAGAAGATTATGAATGCTACTTCTAAACTCAGCACTTCGTTTTTTCTAGCTTTGCTCTGAAACTTGAAAATATACAATGGGTTGGATTTTTTTCTTTTTAACAATTAAGAGTCACAGGAGACACTTTGCCCCATTTGTTCTTAATGGATTTTCCCGTCAACTGTTTGTCTAAACAGAATACGCTAAGAGTTACATGGGAACGGCTCTAGAAATTGGGGGGAAAATGCTTCAAACAATATTTCAAAAGGGCTTTTCGTGGACTCTCAAGGCCTTAGAGGGCGACTTTGAATTAAAACAGTTAAAATGTCTGCTAGGATGCTAATTAGATGACATATGCAAAACAAATTATCCTGAAAGGAATTCTCCAGATTAATACCCAAAACCTCACTGGGAGGAGGAGCCTTCATAGGAATGGGCTGTCTAGCGGTACCAAATGAGGACAGGACCAGAGGGACCACAGCCTAAACTTGCATTTGATGCTCATCACAGGCTGTACTAAAGGCTCCGTTCCAGTCTTCCTCCTAAGGAGTTCTGATGCCTGCTTGTGAGAGTGAAGGGCTGTGGTTGGCTCAATGAAGCCTTCAACTGATCCTGGGAGGACAAGTACAGAATACTCAATCTTGGAAGCCAGGTCAATGCAAGCTACATTATATTCCAACAAACAGCCACCCAGACCTATTGGAGAGGACAATACATTTAGGACAAAGACTTAAAATACATGGTGTTACAGGTGTCTAAGGCCAGATGTGACAGTGTGTGTCTGAGATCCCAGCACTTGGGAGGTGGAGGCAGGAGGAATGGTTTCATGTCATCCTAGCTAGATAAGTTCCATGCCATCCTGGGACAGATGGGGGCCCATTTCAACTTTTCTCCCCTATATATGAATACTGTAGATTACAGAATATTCTGAGCATTCAAGAAAAAGGTTAATTTTCCGTGGATTTAGCTATAATTTTATTAGATCTCTGGAGATGAGTTCAAAAAGGAGCACCGGGCAGTCAGGGAGCATCAGCAATTTCAACTTAGCCAGTTTTCAGAAAATTAAACCCCAGATTCCTTCCCCATAAAGGAAAATGTAGCCATCAGAAAAGAACATAGTCACATTCTTAGGGAAAGGGGTATATCCCAGGCAACCTGCCATCCATCAGGCAGTGTCACTGGGGCAACATAACAGAGGCACCAGTATGATCTTAGTGGACAGTGTCATCGTCAGTCAACACTGTCTTCCGTATGATCTCTTGTTGACAAGAATGGTATCCGGTCTATGATCACCTGTCTTCACACAGGTGGCTGTAGCTCAGGCTGGCCTTGAACTCACTCTGTAGCCAGTCTGACTCTAAACTCAAAGCAGGCCTCATATCCTCTGCCCACCCCGCTCCCTATGCTGGAGGTACAGGGGGGTCACCACTGTGCTTGGCTAAATATGACACAGGTGGGATTTGAACTACATATTAACTTTCAGTGCTCTGTTAGAACTAAAATTATAAGGATGGTTATTACAGTTAAAAATGACACTGCAGACATCGAACTCTCCCTGACTGAAAATACTTTATAAGGCAGTCATGAAGTACTCCATATTTTTTTCATTAAAGCTTGATTAATATGCAAGTTGTAAGGCAGAACTGACTAGCAAGGTGATTTAAATATTGGGTTACCTGAACAGCATCGAAATACATCTTCTTGGCTTCGAGATCTGTCTTGTCAGACATTAACCATGCCTTAAGCAAATATTCATAAAAGCTGTCTCCAAGTCCTCCAACGGACACATGATCTGAAAGAGAGAGAGGGAAGTGAATTCCTAGTGACTCAGCTTTTAATTCCGATAATGAGGCAAAATCATATCAGTGGCTAGGATTCAAAACCCCATCAGCTGCAGCTCAATGGAACACGTGAGTCCCAACAAATCCCCTCTTTCAGAAAGACCTTCTGAAACCAGCAGATGGACTGTGAAGTCACGTGATGTGTCCTCAATAGTCACTGGGCTACTCCTGCAAACAGGATGAGACACTATGAGGGGGTCACGTTGAATTCTAAAAACCTGGTTCTCTACTAAAAAGAAAAAGGCAAATTAAGATGGTCCATAGCTAAGTGTTTTAAATTTAGTTTAGATCTGAGTCATATAAAACTCCAGTAAGATTTTAGGCGTTAAATAAAACAAAAAATAAGAAGCCAGGGACTCCCTGGGCTCATGTTGTTTTTAAGACTTTGTTGTTTTTCTATTGCTCTGAGTCTGAGGGGAGAAAGCAGATGCGGCAGGTATAGTGAAGAAAGAAGAAAGCAGGGCTGGAGTGCTGCAGCCATGGCTCAGCAGTTAAAAGCAGTGGCTGTTCTTCCAGAGGACACTAGTTCAATTCCCAGCCTCCACATGGCAGCTCACAAGTGTCTGTCATCCAGCTCCATGTATCACGTATCACACAGAGATACATGCAGGCAAAACCACCAATGCACATAAAACAAAAATAAATAAACCAAAAAAAAAAGAGAGAAAGAAATAGAAAAAAGAGCAGCTAGGAGGTGGTGGCACATGCCTTTAATCCCAGCACTTGGGAGGCAGAGGCAGGTGGAATCTGGGAGTTTGAAGCCAGTCTGGAGTGAGTGTCAGGAGAGTCAAGGCATTGTTACACAGAGAAACCCTTTCTTGAAATACCAGAAGGAAGGAAGAAAGCAGAACTGTTTGACTGTTTGTCTTCTCACACTACATATAGTACACCTCCACCTCCACTGCCGCTGACTATTGATTATGCTTGGTCTAAGGCAACGATCACCTATCTTCGTGCAGCTGCAGCCAGGTTGCCTCATCTGTACAGCAAGAAAGTGGCGCCCGAGGCTAGGAGAGAGCACAGGGTGGCTGAGAGCCATTTGACCCCACAGCCCACATAGGGTCCCACATAGGGATGCTTGCCTTCCATCATAAAAACACCCACTCTAAGTTGAGTGAATCTTCATTGTTTAAACACATTGCTTCCAAACCGAAAGCACAATTGATGTAAAATGCCATGCTCAGAACTGAGAGAACTTGACCATTAACAAAATGGCTTTTCAAACTTTCATAACACAGAGCTAAATCTGACATGAAAGGAGGATTTCTTGACTTGGTTATCCAGGAGTGTATTAGTCTATCTCTAGCTACAAAGAACTGTTCTGCTGCCTAGCCACCAACTTCACTTTGAATCTACATGGGTGTTTAAAATAGTTCCTTCTTTCCTTCTTTCCTTTCTTTCTCTCTTTCTTCCTCTTTCTCCTCCTCTTCCTCTTCTTCCTCTTCCCTCCTCTCCTTCCTCCTCCTTCTCATCTTCTCCCCCCCGCCTCCTCCGCCAACTTCAATTTCATATCCTGGTCAGGTTTCCACTTGCCTATCTACAGACACTGGAATTCAGGGATCAACAAGGCTGGGGATGTAGCTCAGTACAGGCCACTTGTCTAGCTAATGCTGAGGCTCTGGTTCAGTTTCCTAGCAACACAACACACACACACACACACACACACACACACACACAAACACACACACAAAGTAGAGCAAGAGCCATTAAATGATTAAATGGCTATTTAAAAAAATTATATTTTCTGATTCCCTTTCCCACAAGCAGTGGGCTCTGGAACTCTACACACTGTACTTCCCACGTGTCTTTTGAGTCCCCCTCCCCTTCCTCTGTTCTTACTGTTGTGATCTGGCCCAAGCCATCATCACTTCTGTCCTAGGTAGCTTTAACTGACAGCTTGACACAGCCTACAGTCACCTAGAAATGACCCCCAAATAAGAGACAGATTGACTCAGATTGACCCTTGGGTGTATCTGGGGAAGGCTGCTTTCTTTATTAGTGGGAGCACTCAGCCCCATGTGGTGAGTGCTCCCACTCACCACAGGACAAGTGGTGATAGCTGTTTACGAACGTTCCAAGAAGTTCAAGCCTAGGAGTGAGCCAGCTAGCATAGTTCCTCCGTGACTTCTCCCTTATGTTCCTACCTGACTTCCTTCAATGATGGGTTGTATATTGGAAGTGTGAGTCAAACAAAGCCTTTCCCTTGTAAGTTACTTTGGGTCAGAGTGTTTCATCACAGGGACAGGAAGGATACAGAACAGCTCCGCTTGTCGCTGCTAGGCAGCGGCCACGTATCTCATTTCCTGCTTTCACTCTCATGGGGGTGTGCTATTCTACTTAATTTTAGTAAAATTCAATTTCAAGGTCACTTCCTCAACTGTCACAGTGCTCGGGCAGCTCCATGCAGTCCTGCCCACTGCGCAGGACACAGAAGTCAGCATGTCCTTCACTGCAAGATGCTCCTGTAGTCAGTCAACCTCTCTCCACATCTTGGCACCCGGCCCCTTCACAGGAGAATCTGGTCACCACTAACTCAAAGTCCTTAGACCTTGCCTCTTTTGGAACCAAGAAGGGCTTTCATGTCTCAGTCTTCTCTGTGCCATTGGCCACTTGGCCTCAGCTCACTTTTCATACTTCGGTCCTCAAAATTATCAGTGTCTGTCTCCCTTGGGGAATGAAAAGGACATACTTCATATTAGGATCACACAGAGACCTCCCGTGAAAGCCTTGAAGGTCTGCCCCTCCCTTCAAAAGTTTTTGGACAGCATGCCTTTGCCATGGTCTAAGTATCTTGCCTTGTCACCAAGTCATGATCTAGGATGGCAGAGACAGGTCCTCATGTTCCACACTGGGCCCTGACAAGCCTCTTTCCCTCAAAACTAAGTGATATCAATGTTAATAGGGACCTATTCCAACTAGTAGGGCCCGATGTTACGCATTTAAATATGCAATTTCCTTATTATGAATAGTCCAGAATCCTCTGAATTCAATTTTAGGGAAAATGTTTTTAAAGTGGTAGCTCTGATTTCCTAAAATAGCAGCGCATGACCTTTACAGTTTCCTAAATGAATTACCGCAGAAACCTCTGACATTTACAAAGTAAATAGACTAAGTCGGGTCTCATCAATAATGAGACCTGCTGTTGTAAGCATGGCTGTAGGAGACAAACTCAAGTGATGCATGGCAAAGCAAATCCCTGTCCAGTTACTGTCAAAATAACAAGGGCCGAATGAAGTTATGGGGAATGATGGCCCCGATCCAGACATGCCCTTCGGAGTCAGAACAACGGAAAACTAACAGCCTGGAAAGGCTGGGTATTGCCCCCTTGGGTTATGAGTCCACAATGAGGGAAGAACAAGCTTGGGCATCCGGGAGTATTTTAAAGAAAAGAAGGTTATAAAACAATATATTTATTTCAGTTAATTTTGGTGTTAGTTAATTTAAAACTTTTTCTGGTGATCAAAAATTAAAGTAAAGGAACAAAGAGAAACATCATGCTTTTGATACTTTAGTATCTTATGCCAGTTGAGCTTTCCTAGGTCTGGGTGGCAGTTTGTGTGGTGACAGAGTTTTGTGTGTAACTTCTTAGAGGGTATAGGAGAGAAGTTTTTTTTTCAGGACAGGATCACCAACTCCAGAAAAACAAAAATTTGGTATTTTCATGCCTAACAGTTCTAAATGAGTAGTCACTCAAATTTTATGTTATTCTCTAAAGGGTAAATTATGATTTTTATTCTTGGTAGGAAGAGGTCCCACACAAAGATTTCTAATATAATGTCTGAAAAAGGAAAACAAGACAAAATGACAACAAAATAGTAAAAAACAACACACAGGGGATCAAAATAATCATTTTCTTTAATTTTTAATAACCATATGAATCTGAATTTATCTGTTCACAGCATTGTTTCAGTGCTACTTAGTGACTCAACACACACACACAGTCACACAGATACAGACACACAGACACAAACACACACACACAGTCACCCAGACACAAACACAGACACACAGACAGACATATAGACACAGAAACACACAGACACATAGACACAAGCACACACACACAGTCACACAGATACAGACACACATGGACAAATACAAATGAAGCCACCCAGACACAAACACACATGCACAGACAGACATATAGACACAGAACACACACACACACAGACACATACACAAATACACAGTCACAGTCACATAGACAGACACAGACCCAGAGGCAGATACACAGACACAGAAACATAGAAACACACACAGAAACACACAAACAGTCACACAGATACACAGTCACCCAGACACACACACACACACAGACATACAGACAGAAACACACCGACAGACACATAGACACAAACACATAGACATGCGCACACGCGCATGCACACACACAGTCACACAGACACAGACACACACACAGACACAGACACACACACACACACACAGACACACACTCCCAGCACCTCACCTCTAGCAGCAATGATCACTAAGCCTGTTTCTCTCCATGGCTAGGCTAGGATGCTCTTTAGCCACAGCTAAGAAGCAGTGACGACTTTTATAGAAGAGTAAATAGAACTATCACCGAGAGAATGAAAGGTCAGATACAACACACCTCAGTACAAAAACCATTCAAGTAAACAGTCACTGAGTAACTACAAAGTACTGTGTTCTGGGTTAGCAAACACACCCACGGCATGCTTACCAACCTTTGAAGCTTTGAATCCCTAGGAAGAAGGATGTGCATGAGCATCAGGAAGGGGACTGTGGGAGGAAAGAACCAGAGAACTGTTCATCTGGAGAGAAAGAAGTAGAGGTGTAGTGGGTGGTAACAAATTCCAGCCAGACCCTTGAGGGAGGAGGCCTCTGGAAGAACAAACAGGTATGTGATCTTAGTGAAGAAGTTAGATAAAAGAGTTGAGGAAATAGCTTAAGGAACAACCTCTACCTATGGCCAAGTAGGCCACGTTGAGAAATAAAAGTAGAAGCCTTTCTTCCTTATGGCTGGAACACAGGATGGAGGGTGGGACAGGGCAAGCACGAGACTCAGCAGTCCTGTTTGTTTTCCATCAGAAAATCAGCTGATAAGCAGTGCAAACGTAAAAGACTCTTTGTTCTGGAAAACAGAGCCAACTCTATAGTGTATGGGTGACTGAGCAGGTGAAGTCAGAATGTTCTGGTGTCTTTCTTAGTATCCTTCTGAGCACATTCTAAATCCAAAATTAAAGCAAGAGATCACAGACTCTTCTCCAACTTTTGAAATATCTGAGAGAAGAACTCTTGCACTGGTCACCCTTTTGGTAAATTATATCTAATTTTCTTGTATGCCAATACTCTGGTGGGCCTCACACATGTCAGATTAGTCTCAGTGCCCCTTACACTCTTAAAGAGCGACAAGTACCTGAAGACAGTGCTCATTTGAGTAGGATCTATCAACATTAGAAACAAACAGAATTCAGTAAGATTTTTGTTGATTCACTGAAAGTAATAGTTGTAACAACAAATGGTATTTTTCATAAAAATGTCACTTCAAATTTAAGTGTATCACTGGGAAGACTAACACTATTTTATTCCCACCCCCGATCTCCTTAATGTTTGCTTTCCTGGCTAGATTCTCACGTCTGATCCAACTCTGATCCATGAGTATACTTTGCTTTGGCTAGAGTATACAAAGGGAAGTGTCTCATGCAGTTTTACAGCTGGAGGAAAAGGAAGCACATCTTAATCGCCCAGTCAGGGGCTGGAGGTGGGGCTCAGTTGGTAAGTGCTCTTCAGCTCATCATACAAGTATGGGGACCCGCATTGGCTCTCTCTGAACCCACATTAAAACACGGTGAGCACTGTGTCACATGCTTGTAATATCAGCATCTGGGAAGGCAGAGACAGGAACATTCCTTGCTAGCTACCCTAGCCCACAGACTTCTAGGCCAGTGAGAAATCTTACTTCAAAAATTAAAGTGGATGGTACCTGAGGAATTCAGGTTAATGTCTATCCTTCTCTGTCTCTCTGTCTCTGTCTCTCTCTCCCTCATGCATGCACACACACACACACACACCTGTATGTATGCACAGGAGTATAGCCGTGTCACACACATGCAGTTATCTTAATATGTCTATGTCTATGTCTATGTCTATGTCTATTATATATATATATATTTGCCATAACAGCAAAACGTAACAAGTAGTGTTTAAAAGGTTAAAGTGCTACAATGCTGAAGGACATCTGGGTTCTTTCCAGCTCAGAAGAATGGATACAGAAAATGTGGTACATTTACACAATGGAGTACTAGTCAGCTATTAAAAACAATGAGTTCATGAAATTCTTAGACAAATGGATGGAGCTAGAAAATATCATCCTGAGTGAGATGACCCAATCACAAAAGAACACACATGGTATGCACTCACTGATAAGCGGATATTAGCCCAAAAGCACACAATACCTAAGAGCAACCATAAACCTCATGAAACTCAAGAAGAAGGAGGAAGACCAAAGTGAGGGTGCTTTTGTCCTTTTTAGAATGATATCAAAAGATTCAACCAGAGCTCCCAGGATCTAAACCTCCAGCCTGAGAACAGGTAAAAAGGAAACACCTGTGATGTCTGCTGGTAGAAGCTCTAATCCTGATGCTGGCCTCCAGACTTATACTACTCAGACCTTTGATGGGCCATTGACAAGGACACCAAACAGCTAGAGATGAATCACTAATCTGAAGAAATCCCTCGTTTCGATGTCTGAATTGATCTCCAAAAATTGCAAAGGACTTTATTGGACTTGATTTATTCTTCTACAATAGAAAAGACTGTGTACAGCCAAAAAAAAAAAAAAAAAAAAAAAAAGAAAGAAAAATATGTTGAACTTGTTTGTTTAAATAAAAAGTTATTATCAGTAAAAAAAAAAAAAAAGAAGAAAAAAAAAAATTGTTGGTCTATTACATATATCCTTTTGAAGTAAAAAAAATAGTTGATGTCTTTTCATATGCTTATTTGTGATGAATGTGGTTTTTGAAGATTGTTTAAAATTCTGTTTAAAAATAAATACATTCTTATTGTTTTAAGACTAAAAAAAAAGTGCTACAATGCAGGGTTACAAATCATATCAATAAACTGTATTTTATGTGATGTGTGAGTGCTTGCCTGTATGTATACATATTATGTGCATGCTCAGTTTCCCCATTGAGCTGAAGACAACGTTTGATCTCTGGAACTGGAACTATAAGCAGCGTGAGCCATCAGGAAAGGCGCTGGGAACTGAACCTGAGCCCTCTGTAAGAGCAGCAAGATCTCCTACCCATGGAGCCATCTCGCCAGCCCCTCCATAAACTTTATATTTCTTAAATCAGTTGAGTAATTTTTGGTATTATTGGATCTTTTGGTTATGCGTGACTGCTTGTTTGGAAACTATTGTTTTTTTTTTTTTCTTTTCTGAGTTTATAGATATACATGTCGACACATTCTACTACATAATAAAAGCAAAAACCACTTTGTTAAAGTCACCACCAATATTATCAGGAAACTAATGAAGTCAAGCTCATGGCGAGATAGACAAGGTTTCTAAAATTCTAATTTTTATTTAGGAACTCAACTTTTACCACCATTGTTACAAACAGAAGTTTTTCCTGTTCAAGAACCAATGCCAACCAGGTCTGAATAACCAGTTGTTTTTAGTTGTAAAGATGGTGACGATGAAAGATAATCACAATCATGCCACAGCAAGCAATAATATCGGTAATAACACAATCTTAAAACACACGATTTCTCCCATCCAACGGTTATTTTTCATCCGGGTCAGAAATGCTTCTGTGTCCCTTCCTTTCTTCATACAGTGGTCATTACTCTGGTGGTTGTTATTAATGGTGAACCCAGCAATCTAGAACCACTTAGGAGACAAACCTCTCAGCATGTCTGCAAGGGAGTTTCTAACAACTGGAGTGGGAAGACCCATTCTAAGCGTGAGTGAGTACCATCCAGTGAGATAGTGAATAAAAAGAACAAAGCAAGCTAAACATCTCTCTGCTCTGAACGCTGCCTCAAGCTTTTACCACCATGATAGATTACCCCAGGGATGAACCCTCCCTTCACTAAGCTGTTTGCTGTGTTTTGTCTAAGTCACTCACATGATCACCTTGCCATAATGCACAAGTTGGTGTTTACTAGAATCAAAATCATTCCTCTGCTTCATGAGAACATGCCTAAGTGAAACTGGTCTATTTTAAATGAAATGACTGAAGATTAGTACTCTTGGGTGTTTGCCTTGCTTCTTATACAGCCGACCAGTTTTACCCACCACTGTCCACTCGATATAAGTGCAAATGTGCCCAAGAAAAAGGCAAGTTGTCTCAGCATTTATAAACTTTTGATTCTGTGGACCCATGAAAGGTGTGCAGGACTTCCAGCAATCTGTAGACCACAATGAGTGGGAGCCTTCCTTATGGGCCTAAGGCCTCTAGATGTAGGCTCTATTACCAATAGGAGACATGGGGGTCACCATGCTTCTCCTGCTAGCACTAGGGTGTTCTTTAAAAGAAGTACTTCTAAAAGAACAGTGATGCATAATTATCTAAGAATATGTTATTTAATATAAAGAAAAATGTCATCAGACTCCAGCTCTGCGGAAACCAAGCTGACTGCTTCCCCAGTAGCACGCTCTCTAAGGCTGGTTAAGATCCAGTCCCCCTTCTCAACATTCCTTGACAAGAACTGCACTCGCCCTCCCTCTGCCCCTCCCACAAGAGTGAATGCTCGGTTTGGACTTACGTTGACCCCACTGTCCACTACTGGGGTTCAGATAGTTAGGATAAAGGCCTTCTGGTTTGTCCAGTTTGTTCAATACTGTTCGAATATTCATTACCTATACAGGAAATGGAATGTTAATGTGAAAAGCTAAGAAAAAGTTCACACGCCATTCATATTCTCTCTCTCTCTCTCTCTCTTTGCCAGGATAGAAAAAAACTTCATAAAAGTGTTTCAGATAGAAACCCAAAGACCCCCCCAAATTGAGACCCCAATCTCTATATTAAGGCTATATCAATGCATAAAAACAGTAACTACTCTTTTGGAATTGTGCCTTTGAATAGGATGATATGGAAAAAAAACAAATATAAATAGTAGGTCAAGAGAAGACAAATGATGTGGAAAAAAAGAAAAGAAAAGGGATTATGCAAATTCCCTCATTGAGCTCCATTCACTCAGTGCAAGGGTATAGGGAGACCGGGCTTTGAGGGATACTGAGGAGGGAGGAGTCTCCTCACTCCCACCCCTCCCACAACCCCTTGGGCAGAGGCACAAACAAGAGGTTATAGGAGCGTTTATAAGCCAAGAGACCTAGGACTGAAATCTTCCTGGTCTAACCCCTAACTGCAGACCTGCCGTGACCACAGTGTTAGAAATAAGATTCTACTATGAGCCACTCCCTGAGGAATCTTTTGCTGTGGAAGTGTGTGTTCTCTGAGGAAAAGGTGGACAGGACAGGTGGTGAGGTGAGGTGGCAGGGCTGTACTATTGTAGTCAGATGGTCTGGAAAGGCTGATGTGCTTGAGGGGAATTTCAACAAAGTGAAATATAACTAACTCTGTCAAGGAATTTTGCTTAAAAGAGGTACAAGCTAAAAGCTGAGTGGTGTGGTAATTTCGATGGGTCTGCCCCTCGAAAACAAATCTATTCCACTGCCATTTCATATTTATATAACACCTTAATCTTTCACCTGTGTGCTTCATACAGTGTCTACAGTGCTACATATGTTTAAGATGGAATAAATTTCACACAGGTAAGCAACTTCCTTAATGTATAGCAAACCACAAGGGGAAGGTGGGCCTCTCTCCATGAGTTACACAGTATCACCGAAGGACTAAGTTGACAGTCTGGTGAAATAAGGCATGTTACAAAGTGTCCCCCCAGACACACAAACATTGTTTCCTTTCCCATGCTCTGCAAAGTGTTTCCAAGACTCACCTTTTCGGCAAAGACAGGGTTTCCTGATAAGTGGGCCAAGTGCATGAACTCCAAATGGAGGGTTCCAAATTCAGCCAGAATACTGCTGCCTCCAGAGGCCCAGGGCCAGTTCCGCCCGATCCCACTACAGAAGAAAAGACACGGAGGAGTTATGGGTCAGGTGGGTTCCATTTTCCAAGGTTGTAAGTGGCAGACGTTGTAAAGCTCACACCTCTGGATGGCATTCTATAAAAGTGGGCTCAGTATAACAGACCATCACATTTTTTTTCTGGCTACTGGTTTTAAGCTTTGACTCCTATTTTCCACTGAAAGTCCAAAATATGTTTCACATAACATAGTTTGGAAGGCCCAGGTACTATGTAGCATCCACGATCTGATGCAGCATACAGCTTTTCAACATTTTAATTGAGACTGCATGGAATTTTAGATATTTCCATTATATTTAAACATCTATTTGGATAGGAGGTATATTTCAAACACTCTTTACTTAAAGACTTCTGTCCTTTTCCAAATCCTGCCTCCAATTACTAGACTTCCGTATGTGTGTCTTCACACTAAATTTTATCTATTTTTTCCAAGGCACTGACTCACTGCCTGTCTTACTTAATCTATGCTTAAGAATATAAAATTATGTTATATAAACCTCAAAGGCATGAGCTGCAAATATATAGCTGATTGGTTTATCTAAAAAAAAAAAACTTAAAAAACAGAGATCTTTTTTTGTCTTTTAAAATGTGTGTTGTGTATGGCTTATGATCGTGGCACTAGTGCATGTGTCCTTAAGCGCAAATGCAGAGGCCATTGGAACATCAAGTGCCTTTACACAATACTTTTGTCTTACTGCCTTTGAGAAATGATCTTCCGCCCAACCCTGAGCTAGGCTGAGTGAGGGGCAGAAAGCCCAGAGAGTCTCCAGTCTCTGATTCACTACAGCACTGGGTCATAGAACTATGGAGTCGCAACCAGCTTTTTGTGGGAGTGGTGGGATGTGAACTCAGGTCTTCATATTTGTGCATCAAGTATTCTTACCCACTGAGACATCATCCCAGTCCCAAACATGATAGCTTGAGACATGATCAGACTTTGGGTATAGTTTGTTTCGGGGAAAAACACTTAAATCTTCAAGACATATACAATTCAAATAAAGTTAAACATACACCCGGCTGATAATTTCAATCCCTGTACCTGCAAATGCACATTTTGGTTTTGGTTCAGACTTGCGTTTATTGCACATTATTTGCTATGCAGTAGTGACAATGAAGGACACGGGATACAAGCATGCTGAGACAACAAGTCATTTTCCTCAAAGACTTTACAGAGCATTAGAGGCAAATATTTGAGCAGAAAGAAAAAAAATTCAGTGTGGTATGTCAATGCCAAGGTAAAGGTGAGGAGAGTTCCTAGGGTATCTTGCACAAGGATGTACAGCGCAGCCTCAGAGCATCACGGATGCCTCCTTTGAGCCCTGCGTTGAGTTAAAGAATAAGAATTAGGGAGGAGAGAGCAGTGAGGAGGTGAAGCTAGCCTCATGCCCACAGCAGAAGGTACCTAGGGGAGGGTCTGACCTCATGGATATAGGGCAAGAGGTGGCAGGCACAGTGGCTGTCACACCTGAGCTGGCACCCAAAGTCAGCTGAAGGGCTGTTTTTCCTATTTTGAACATAGATTCTTTTAAGAGTTCTTGGTGCTCCTTAAACTTTTTACATGGGTAAACCTCATCAGCCCTGTCACGCCGCTAGTGCCAGGCTGGTGAAGAATGTGGAGCCTGAACGAGGAGGAGACTGGGCATGGGACACCCCGGGCCAGTCACCGTCTTATTCTCTATCCATTTAGAGCCAAGTTCAGGTTTTGTTTCAAAGCTCACAAGTATGGCTGATATACCTAATGAAAGGAAACACGGAGACCTGAAAACCTTGCATTCATTCATTTTAGACAATATCCTAAATGTTCAGTTCTTGGATTATGTGTTACTCCTACTTTATAGTTAGTTTAATAAAAGGAATGTTAATGTAAATGTAATGTAAAGCTACCTTCAGGTTTACTTAATGGTGGCCAATGCATGTAGCAATTGGTCATTTGTTGTCAGGACATATCAATGTTTTTACTCTACACATTTCATCAGCAAAGTCAAACCCTATTGAGCAGAAGTACAAAATCCTCCATTGAGGAGAAACATTAAGAACTAGTTTGTAACATAAGGTCAGATCAGGGTAAGACAGACAGACAGCTTTATCCAAGAGAAGGAAGAAATCAGGAAGTAGTGAACAAGTCCAGTACCCTCTGGAATCAAAGGACGATTTTTTTTTTTCAATTTAGGGAGGCATAATTAAAAGTGCTAGTTAAAGAACCAAAATGAACTAAATATAGACTCAAAAAAATGTATTTAGATGTACGAGTTTGTTCTTTATAATTTATGTGATGAGAAAGGCTTTAGAAGTGTGTATATCTTTGGCTATCTCTCAGCATGCAGAATTAATGTATTTCATTCAGTACAAATGGCTGGCTGTGCGTGTTCGTAAATATGCAACTGGGAGGTAGTTGAAGAAGTCAGAGAGGGCACAACAAATCTCAATCTCAGAACTAATGTACAAAGACTAGAAGCTGATCTGGACAGTGGATGGAGCACACCACGTGATGGAGACCTGTGTGACCTGCGAGACAGCGTCTACTCTTGAGTACCACAGAAATCCAATTCAAATTTTGGTCAGAGAGGGATCAACAGAAAACTTTCTAAAATTGTTTTACTTAGCATTTTTGAAAAGACAGGGCCTAGCGATAGACTGACATGGGACTCATGTTAAAGGTTAGGCTGCCTTGAACTTGTGATCCCTGTTCCCCACGTGTCTGGGTTACAGGCACAAACCACCATGCCTAGTTACAAGGTCTTTTATTTTGCTCCAAAATTCTGAGTCGATTGATGAATCTATGCATTCCTAAAGCCAAAATTCCTACATGCACCATAGGCATAAGAATGGGGGTGGGGGACTGTGGAAGGAGAAATGAATCTTGGGAGAGGTTTTCTCTCCTGATTTAGAAGTCAGGGTATCCTGTGTATTCTGCTATATCATAAGCCAAACATTTTAGTTCTTCAATCCAAAATTACTCTTATCTGGAGGAGCAGGGGACTGAAGATGCTTTTAATGTTGTTTCATGGCCCAGTTGTAGAATTGTTCGTCTGGTCTGTTTTACAAACATGAATAATATTCTAGAAAAATATGTTAAAGGCAAAATAATAGTTTGTGTAAAAAAAAAAAAAACTATTAGTTTCGCAAGACAAGCCTGAAAGGGAGGGCCATTTAAATATTCCCAACTTTGTTATAACATCTACATTTTAAGCCAAAATGATGAGTCAGTGTATAGAAATGTATACACAAAGAGGCAATTAACATGATCTGGGCAGCTGCCAAAAGGCTGGTTCAAAGAATCCTCGAACAGAATTTTGAACTGCTCTGTCCATCTAGTGTCACAGTCTTCTGTTTCCCCCAGTGTCTTGCTCTTCCACTTTAAGCAAGAATGCTATTTGATATGTATCTTTCAACTTTTACTTAGCTTCAACGTCCAATATGCTACTAAGGTCATCGGGACTTAAAATAAAACTTATCACAACAAAAAAATAGTTGTCTTCAACAAGTGAAAATACGAAACTGTCTTTAATAAAGACTGGATTCATTGGGTCCTTTGGAAACTGTGAAATAGTATTTTTTTAAAATAGAGTTTATACAGTTGATTAGTAGTGGCAATACATCCTGATGCTACTGTACTCACAGCATTAAGGGTGATTACTTACTGACTTCTTAGCTCTCATTTACAGTGGGTTTCGTGTGCCTTTTCTGTCGCCTGGGAATAATGGGTAATAGGGCCGGAGGAAGAAAACACAACACTAATGACCCATTCTACTCCTGTCTGAATCCCATAGGAGATAAGCTAACTCTTCCTAAAGCCGGTAATGATGTAAGTAGCTAGTCGAGCATTCTGGATTGATGGTCCACCCTTTCAAAATAATCTGAAATGGAGTTTACCCCACAGGAGAGAGTGCATTTTATCGATGCTACCTAGATAAAATTGGGTCAGTAACACATATAGTTGGCACTGTAGTGCAATCAAATACAACAACTGGAGAATTTGCAGAGCTGGAATGAGTCTTAAGAACTGCTAGATTAATATATAAGCAAAGCATTAAACAGTTATACAGTGCCCATTAGCTACAACTTTCAATTCACCCTTCCCTGTGGCTTCCTTTTTATGCAAAATGGAAAAGGGAGCAATTTTCATTAAAAAAATAAGGAAAAAAAAAAAACCCATAATCTTCAAGAGTCCTTTTGCTTGAATGATTTCTGATTAGCTGATCAGTGAATAAACTTCCTTTAAGTCAACAGTCTATAATCCAGTTTACTCCTTGGGGTAACAGAGCCATCAGTCTTTGGAAGAAAACTTCCCCACATCCTATATATTACCCGAAAGCCTTACTCAAGCATGAGAATGTAATGGCCCACAGGGATATTGAATAAAACAGAGGAAATTCATCTGGTATTACTCCTTTTGGATTTTTTTTTTTAAAGCACAAATTAGGAAAGAATAATTAGGAATTTCCTCAATGATTGTTTCATTTAGCTGTATCCTCAAAGCTAATCCATTTAGAGATGTGGCACTTTCAGCTGCAGGGACTGATGTCTCCTTCCTGCAGAGGTGTGCAGAGAGCCAAGGACCCAGTAAAAGCTGCACCCCAGGGGACTGCCATCGTAACACAGGTCAAGACTGTCCCCAAGTCTACCATAGGAAATCCAACAGAGAGGACCATGCCCTCAGGGAAGAGCAGCTGATTCAGGGCAGCCAGTTGACTAAATTACTCACAATCACAGCTGCTACCTCTAAGTAGCAGCTTGAGTGTGCTTAAATCTCTCCAAAGTTTCCATACAAGACTTTTCACAGTGTCCAACATAACATTCAAAATTAGTTATACTCTGCTCAATTTCATCATATATATTTATTTTAGAATATTTTAATTTATTCTGATTCTTAATATTCTTCTTTGTGTCTCATTAGTTAAATTTGGGGCTATAAATTACAAAGACAGAGGTGCCAAGAAACATCTCTTAACCTTCCTCTGTGATCCCAAGAGCCCATATGCCTTTTTTTTTTCCTGCTTGTCCCTTGGGTGGGATCTCATTGCTAACTCTTGTCAAGGAACAGCAGATTAGATGGATTCAGCTTTCTTTGAATTCTTAGGTGAATTTTATTGGGTTCAAGAAACATTACCAAAAAATCCATAAGAAGACATTTTGGTGCATGTAGGATGTATGAGTGGGCACATGTATTTCTCTATTTATGTTAAGAAAAACAGAATTATATTCTATACATTGCATCAAGTGCCCATTACATTGCTTTCATTTTCCATGATGCACACACTTATTTTTGTTGAGTGGGGTTTCTTTCTTAATGGATACTCTCGTTAACTTACTTTTGTTTTGTTATGTGTTCTTGAGACAAGGGCTCACTGTGTAGGTTTGACTGGCCTGGAACTCAATAAATATATCAGGCCAGCCTTGAACTCAGTGCCACTTGCTTGAACCTCTCAAGTTCTGAAATTAGAGGCTTATGCCACTACTTTTGGATTGTATGGCTGACTTAAAACACTAGCAATGACCACTGAAGTAAAGTTACATTTATTTCTTGCCACTATTGCTAGTCTAGATGTATCTTTTTAAACTAACTCATTTTCAGACAGAAATAACTATATAGCCTCCACTTGGAAGACATTACTTTAATTGTCTAAACTGAAAAGAGGACTTATTTGGGAAGTGTGACAGAGGTGCAAATGGCCAGTCTGATGTCTTGTCACACGGAGAGAGACATCTAGAGCTTGTGGAGATTTCCTCACTTCCCCTGATGTAAATCATGGCACTAGGTCCTTTAAACTGGAGCAGGTTAACTGCAGTGTTCATCTGTCCCCAGACACTTCAGAATGGAACGGAAGTATGCTATAGCACATCCTTTGAAAATGGGCCCCTATTCACGTGGTTCTCCCGTCAGCCCCTTAAAATTCTCCCACACTTGGATTTTTAGTATGATTGTTCCAGTACTCTAATTTTACACATATTACCACTTCAAGACAGTGACATTGCTGTAAACTTTGGCTCTGATTGTTCACCTGAGGGTCAGCCATGGGATACATTGTGAAATCAGTAGAGATTCCAGGAACCAAACAGTTCTCCAGTTTCTGCATCACTGTCTCTTGCTGCTACAGTGGGTAGGTGGCCAGTACCTCTCACCTCTATCAGCTGTCAAGATCCTCGGGACAGAGATTCCTAATCTGTGCCATGAACATAATTCCAGTTTCTTACACCGCCAAAAACCAGAGGTACCCAACAAACAATTTTAAAACAAAACAAAAAATGTTCCATTGGCTTCCACCACAATCTTGATTTTGAATGATGTAATATTGTATTTGCTGTTACTATGTAGGTACCCCCTGACAATCAATTAAAACACAAAACAGAGGTCTGTGAGATGGATCAGTGGGTAACAGCACTGACAAGTGTATAGAATTGAGTTCAATCCCCAGGAAGGAGAGAATTGACTCACAACTTGTCTGATGTCCTGTATTCATGCACTGTGGTACTCATATGCATAGGCGTAAACACACAGACACATACAGGCAGATACACACACACACACACACACACACACACACACACACTCACACACTCACACATGAAAAATAAAAATGTAATAAAAACACCCAAACAAAAAAAATAAATATATAACTAGCATTGGCTGGCTGATTTCTTGAAAAGACTTAAACGACCTTATATTGGGGCGTGTATTCCTTGTAATTATGAGTCACATCAAGGGTAAAAAATCTATGAACTACACTGTGCCTTTTCCATAAATGCATATGATATGCTCTAATCAGGTCTACCCTTCATTTTAATAATTAGGGGTATTTTATTTGTTCCATAAGAGCTGAAGATCTGGCATCAGTTACCTTAGGATAGGTGTAGCGCTGGAGCAATTTCTATTGGAAAGAATAGTTTGCTATCAGTTTTGCCAGAAGTAATGTTAGTCTTTTGGAGAAAAATCTGTGATCTATCAGGATACTATTAAATAATTTTGTTCACCAGGCTGAGAAATAAGTACTTCCAGATGTCCCTTGCTCAATAAGCTCACCCCACCGTAATCTTATTGAGTGCTTACTCTGTGCCAGCTAGTGTGTGATACAACAGCGAACTCTGTGGAAAATATGCTTAGGTACTTTTAAAGTCAATCTGGCCTCCACTGAAAGTGTTGAGGGTTGAAGTCTCAAGCACAAGTCAATTAAGTTTTGGTCCAGTCAGCTAAGCTGAATACACAGTTTGGGGGGGACTCAATTCTGTCTTTTCTATAAGTGTTCCTTAAGATTTTTATTCGAGAAATCAAGTGAATTTTGATTATATTTTCATAAAAATGAGCTTTTCTCAGTGTTCTACCAAACACTCTGATACCTCATGGTTGAACACAGATCGTCAATGTTGGTTTTTTCCAGATAGTAGACTTTTGGGAGTACGTGCAAGAGGATTCCTTCTTTGATGCCAAAAGAAGATGGACAATAAATTGTTTTTAAGGAGAGATCAACAAACTGAATATTGAAAAATCTATAGTGAGAAAATGCAAATACTGTAATCGTTCTTTCAATTCTCAAACAACGAATTAATTGCAAAAATGGCTGAAGAAAACAGATGATGTTTAGATAATCCACACTAGTAATTGGGGTGTTCTTTTTAGGCTGTGCTATACAAGCTTAGCCATTCCTCTTAACACATAAAGTGAATATAACCAAGGAAAGAAACAACCATTCATCAAACCATCTTATAATTTAAAATGATAGCTTTTCCTTAGATTTGAATTTTTATGTAGTAGTAATATGCCTGGTTTGTGGTAAGAACAAGCAGATCTGGGGAGGGTCTTGGTTGGTAAAGTGTTTGCCTTCCAAGTATGAAGACCCAGGTTGGATCCCTAGGAACTATATAAAAAGCTGGGCGTGGTGGTGCATTCCTTAACCCCGGCAATGAGCATGTGGGAGGTGGAGACAGGTGGGTTCCTGCAAGCTCACTGTCTGGTCCACTTAGTCTAGTGCTCTTGAACTTCAAGTTCCACGTCAATGAGAGACTCAGGTGGAATTCACATGAGGAGTGACACAGACACACGCACACACATACACGTGCACACACACTCTCATGGGGTGGGGGATAATAGATAGGTATTGAGAGCTGCCTATGGTTAACCCTTTGGAGGTTGTTAGTACTTTATGGAATAGTTTGACAACCGAAGTTTTAGACAAAAATTACGACAAAGAGGAATAAGGTCAATTAAGAATCCAGAGACCCACAATAAAGACAGATATTCTTCTCAACAGAACACGCACCACCAGAATGCAATCAATGGTGGCCCTGGTTTTCTTCTGCTCTCTAATAACTTAGAGCCAGTGCCATGGGATAGTCTGACACGGATCATGACACACATAGCTTTGTGACACCTTGTGTGTTTAATTTTTCATGGTTAGTTCACCTCCTAACTGGAGACTAAGATCAAAGGCAGGAGGACACATCTGTTTCCTTTGCCCTTATCAGTCCTCTGCATAGACATTCTCAGAACAGATGCTGAAATTTAACAATTATGGCAGCCACTAATCCATTTCTACAATAATAATCCTTAATGTTTTCTATCAAATTTAGGAAGTATTTAAAGCAAGATTTATTGCTCACAGCTAATGTATTTCCTATGTATGGGCAACGTACATATTTAGTTTATAAGTTTACATATTTTCAGTGATTAAAGGTTCTTTATGTTATTAGAAAAATACTGAAAATCTAAGTTTCAGCAACTTGTACAGAGAAAGAATCATCAAAATATTTTTATGGGCTTAATTTCTGGGAAGGAAGAAAACAGAAGGAAAAGAGAGCCAAAGTCGTCTCCTTGCATTTCCTGTGAATGGAGTTCTGTCTTCATGTGCCACCAGGTAAAGGCGCACGGCAAAGGCTGCAGGAATTCTGACACTGTGTCATTTAACTTTTGGGGATGTGAACTAGTTATAGGCACAGAGTTCTGAGGAGTGTGGAAAAGCAAAGGTGAACTCCGCACAAATACTAATAAGCCAACATGACTTCTGCACACAGATGTGGCTTGAGAAGGATGGCTGTACAATAAAGTGAGTGCAGGAGCCCGGGGCTTCACGTTGGGTCTGCTCCTGGTACAGCATAGCTTATGATTGCAGTAAGTGCCCGATTTTTCCTTGAATGTCAATTCAAGAACAATAATGGTGTTTATGGGCTATTTTTTCCCTTCATTCAAAATGAGAATGCTTTCTTAGATCCCATGAGGAAAATGTACATTCTTAGAATTTCAGATTACCTACTTCAGTTAATAGCAGAACGCCAAATGTGAAAAATAGCACAATTATCTTGTAATGTGAAATGCTAAGAAGGAAATAAAGCAAGATGATGTGACGGAGCCTGGTGGGTAGCTTCTGTGGGCTGGTTTACTGGAAAGCGTCTGTGTTAGGGGAGACGTCTATGGTGATCATGGGAAGGACCTGCCGGTGCAGACCATAGGCAAGACTTCCCCCCATGTCCTCAGGTGGGTACAACCGCACAACATAACAACACACTGCTGGTTGTGTGGAAAGAAGTTCGCCAGTGGAGCCATCCAACAGCAGGGACTCCCTGATGGCTGAGGAGGGCAAGATCTGAGATTTACTCTAAGCGCAACGGGAAGTCATTTTAAGTGGAGCATCCAATCGGTCTGCATTTTCATATCCATCCTATGGACTACAGGAGGAAGGCTGCATGATAACAAGACAGGAAGTGAATATGAAAACTGTCTAGGTAGCAAGCATATGGAGGCTGGACTAGCAGCTAATGCCAGAGACAGATAAGAAAACTGGGGTTACGTTCCAGCGCTGAGTTTGGTCTTCAGAATAAAGTCCCATATATGGAATTACAGTGCAGAGAGTATGAATTTAAAGTTTAATGATCCTTAACCAACAACTTCCTTCTAAAGCTTACCCCAGTGTAATGTACATACGCACTAGAATGGTCCAGCTGCTCATTAATTGGGCATTTGTGTAAGTAAAAAAAAAACTTGCTCAATCCTGTAGATTAGTATTTTCATGACTTACATTTCTCCACTATAACCTTCCAATGTTTAATGGACAATTCCCTTCCTTTCTTGAGAAGTATGGTTTTTCCTATAGGTAGTATTGCCTCTTTTACTTTTATTACATTCTGTATAAAATTTTAAAAATTATGTAATACTCATTTTATGAGGGCGACAATGAATAAATGATTTTGGAAGAGATCAATATTATATTATCCTTTATCTGTAATTAGCTCTGAGTCTTAACCAGCCAAGTCTACCTAACAATATTACCTATCAACCTGTCAGACAAATAGATTTACTCTCACAGTCTGGGTATACTGTTCCCATTAAATCAGGCTCATGTATGTTTGGCCTCCAACACAATGTCCATTTTAGGGGAAGTGACTGGATCATGTGGGCTTTGGCCAATGGAGAATCAGGAGTTACTAAGTATGACATCAGCCTGAGTTGCATGAGCTCCTGCCTCAAAACAAAAATGAAAGTGCAAAAAAAACCCTAAGACAAAAACATAAAGATTATATTCATGACATTTTTCGTGAGAATGCAAAATTTACTTGGAAGCAGGCTACAAAGCATTTGAGTTATGGCCCAGAAAAACAAAACAAAACAAAACAAAACAAACAAACAAAACAAAACAAAACAAAACAAAACAAGAAACCAAATCTTGAGTATGCTTTGCCCATACTTCAATACTTTGCTGACATTTAAACGGGGTGGACTCTTAAATCTGATGTACAGATTTTCAACACAGCCCAGTAGTCAATGCTATAGCAGTATGTGTATTTCTGGCTGCTTTTAGCAAGATTTACAGTAAGAATCATAAAGCAAAAGCAGAGTACAAATACTTTAAATACAGTTTGGCTGCAAAATAAGAGAGTAAATCAAGGGCCAAGGAATGTGTCTCAGCTAAAGACACTGAAAAGCCTTGTACCTTTCATCATGCCAGTAGGACGGATATTTAAGGAGTACCTGAGGAATTCTCTGTAGATTTCACCTCCTCAAATGGATGGAATATAAACTAATTTGAGAGACTTTCTTGTAATAACAGAGTGCCGCTGGGTTGCTTTGGAGTTTGTTTCCCAGAATGCATTTTGTAGTACCCAGCTATTCACAGGTCACCACAGTGATGGTTCAAAGGGGCTTGACTATATCTTGAAATGGTGGCAGAACTTAGAATTGGCCACATGATTCTGGGTTGGTAGACATATTTAAAAGGTATGCATCCCATCTGTAGCAGATGTACAACTCAGTCTTCGTGTGGGCTCCCCAACAACTGGGGCAGAGGCTATCCCTAAAACTCTTGCCTGGTTTGTCAAATCTGTTCCCCTAACTTGCTGCCTTGTTTGGCCTCAGAGGAGAGGAGGCATCTAACCCTACAGAGACTTGATGTCCTGCAGGGGAGATACCTGGGCGGGGGAGGACCTACCCTCTTGGGGAAGAAGGGAAGAAGAGGGATTATGTGAGGGGGGAACTCAAAGAGAGTGTATCAATTTGGAAGTAAAATGAGTAAGTAAATAAATTAAAAAGGCATGTATCCCTGGAAGCTCCACCAGATTTCAAAGGACAGAGTCCCAAGCTAAGCACTGTGTGCCCATGTGGGAAAGCCTGTTGGTTTCTCCTGAGAGGGGGAAGCATGAAGCTAAGAAAATAAAAGGAGACAGCAAAGGAGAGCCCAGAAGTTCCATCATGGTAATGCAGTGTCTCTAGGGGAAAGAGACAAGGGAACAGGTATAGCATGTGCAGGACAGTGGTCATGTAGGCTGAAGTTAGTAGGTTTATTTGCACGCCTGTGGTGCCAGCTATGGAGTTTGTCCTGACGAACTCAAGCTTGCTTTGTTCCCCTTACTCCTTTATATTTCCCATTTCCCTCTGTTAAAAAATGGAAAGATTGAATTCATGATATGTTGTATGTTGGAAATATAAAACTTGTTTTCCTTTAACCGGGGTTTAGCATTTGCCCTGAGTCTCATAGGAGGCTCTGAACTTGACCTTTGGAGCATTGCTGGAACACTTGAGACTTTGGAGATGGACTAAATGCCACTTTTCATTCTGAGAGGCTCATAAAGGCCGGGGATAATATAGAATGTTAAGGTTTAGACATGACATATTCACATAAAAAGGCTCCTGTGTTTGGTCCCCAATACAATGTATCAAGGTATAGGATTGGATAAAGAGGGATTCGATTAACTAAAGATTAATCTGATGGATTCATAACTTTATTTCACTACACTGGTCAGTGTTGGAAACTATGGGTTTAGGACCTGTTAGAGGAAGCAAGTCACTGGGAATATGTCTTTTAAAAGTATACATTGTCTGCGCTCCTTATCTCTCCTCTTCTCAGTTGCCTCTGTAATTGTATCCTGGCCACCATGACGTGCCTCACATTAAGAAAGCCAGCTGAGCCTGCCCTGGTCCCTTTGAAACAGGGACAAAAAAAAAAATAAGATTTTTTTCCACATGTTTTTGTCACTGAATGTCTCTCTCATACACAGGGTTTGCCATCCTCAATAAAACAGGATTATATTATGTACATTACTTAGTAACATGTCTGTTTCCATTAGTGCTTGTCACAGACATCTTTCTGGGATAATCATTTTTAATAGCTGTATAATAACATTCTATAAAGTACATAATCACATTTTATTAAACACATCCTCTACTGACAGGCAGGTAGACCTTTCTCATTTTAAAAAATGTTACAACCATGCCACATTAACCATGAATATTTATTGTAATCCTCTCATAAAAAGCATTTTATATAAAAAAAAAACCTCATCTTTTATACATCCTATGATTTGCAGGCCTTTTATAAATGTGTTGTCTTTTGACTTCTTTAAGTTTATCTTTGTTGTAACTAATTTCTATTTTTATATTGCATGTGCATTGGTGTTTTGCCTGCATGTATGTCTGTGTGAGGGTGTCGGAGCCCCTGGAACTGGAGTTACTGGAACTGGTGTTACAGAGAGTTATGGGCTGCCATGTGGGTGCTGGGAATTGAACCAGGCTCCTCTGGAAGAGCAGACAGTGATCTTAACCGATGAGCTATCTCTCCAGCTTCTGTTGTAACTAATTATTACTTGGTAAATTCTTCTGAAATCTTCCCCCTGCACTGTATATGCACTGAGTTCTGTGTTTGAGTTAGAAAACCTGGCCTCTACACCCAAACTTACATTTTAAAAATCCCAAAAGTCTGGGAAACAATTTCTCTTTTCAGTTAGGTTCAAAAGTAAAAGTTATAGTAGCATGACAAGAATATGCATACATTTATATTTTATAGCTATATGTATTTTGTTTTACATATATAATGCATTTAAATGTATTATGCTCACCTGTTCAATAATCTTGCTAATTACAGATGCTAAATATGTAATTTATTTTTCAGCATTCCTTTTTCATTTAGATTTTACTGAAGAAGTTTATGAATTGATTTATTATTTCTTGAGATTTAGGAATTTCACCAACATTTCCGAATAGTAGAGACAAACCAATATGTACTTAACAGCAGAAAATGTTATATCCAGAAGGGGAGGGAAGAGGTGGATCCATCAGGGCACAGACAAATCCCCATTTAATGTTATATTTGCATCTATTGCATCTCAGGAGGGACCTTGGGTAAGTCTTTAACTCTGGAAGTTGTTTCCTACTGTATATGCAGACCTCACCTTGTAGAGATTAAATGATATGATTCAGACAGAAAGTGCCTTGAAACTCACATGGTTTGTCCCAGAGAAATATTTTTATCTTTTTAGATTAAGCAACTGACATTTAAAAAAAAAAAAAAAGTTCCCTTTTTTAAAATTTGGTTTTTCTTTTCAATTTTAGAGATCTCTATTCAATAAAAATAAATTCACCAAATGTTCACTTGGAGACAGAAATTACAGACAAGTAGTAATGAAATAATGTTAGGCATTCCCAAGATTCAAAAATCTAACAAATTTTTACTGCTAACAGCCAATTTTCTTAAAGCAATTTAATTGGTATGCAACCACCAATATGTAGGCTTTTAAGAAAGCTCAAATGCCCTCTAATGTTTAGAGAAAGGTAATTAAAATGCTTCAAGTTGTAATAGAGATGTATAGATACTAATGACACATCAAATGATATAACAGAAAGGACCAGAGAAATCTTGTTCAGACCTTTTTTTTTCTCCTCGAAGTTTAATACAAATCTTATTCTGTCTGGGGAAGGCACATATCCTTCATGCAAGATGACTAAATAATCAATGATAACTACCTAATAGAAACATCATTTATACAGTCTATTTCCTGTGCAGTGTTTGGTTTGGGGGGCAGTGTCTCTCTGTGTCAATTGAACGTCACTGCAAGAAGAAGATTCTCTAACGAGACTTGAGAGATTATCTCATCTGAAAATTTCAGAACTGGAGACTGTGGGATGCTCAGCCCATAGTGGGACATCTACAGGACTCAAGGATCTTTGTAGACAAGCCAGTGGAGAGATTATAAGAGGTGGCTCAATTGGCAACATCAAAGAAACAGTATTTTCCAGACACAACAGGGCAGTTGTACATATGAGGAGCTATTAATATTTAATAGCTGATGGGAGAGAGGAAAGCCAGTTTTCTTTGATGATCTGACCCCTTGGAGGTTGACCACATCCTAGGGCAGGCTTTATCCCCAAGACTAGCTGGGCAAAACAAAGCATACTGAATAAAGAAAGAAAGAACAACAGAAGAGGAGATCTCAGTTGGGTGGGAGAGGATGGGAGGAAGAAGACAGTGGTTATAGGAGGAGTTGGAGGAGGGGTGAATATGCTCAAAATACAATGTATTTTCAAAGAATTAATAAAACTATTGTTAAAAATCTGTGTATTGTTGAATAGCTATATAAATAGGAAACAAAGTATTTTCTTAAACTATCCCCTTTTAGAACATTTTTTTTTAACCAAAATATTCATTTTAGGGTGACTTCCAAAACCCTTCCATATAAACGTTTTTGGGTCCAAACATGTTTACTATAACAACTGTTTTCCTATAGGTAATACATCATATTTCTAAGAAACATTTTGATTTTCAGAACTTCTAAGCCAATCTCCTGTGAATAAATAAATTAAATACAATAGAAAAAATCAGAGCCTAATTCTAAAGAGTAAATCTAATAGACTGAGATTTAAAAAAAAAAAATTGGCAAGTTTGAAGACGACCTGATTAAATTTTAATTTAATTAAAACCACTTCCATAATGTATTCTATTTGCATGTAAAATGAATTAGGTTTCTTTTTCACCAGATTTGTCTTGAAGTTGCCTCTAAATAGGGATAGTGACATAGTACAGATGAGCAGTGGACTAGAATGTGTGTGTGTGGGGCCCTCTGGGACTCTTTTTTTCCAGGATTATATAAAAAGAAGAAAAACCAAATCTAAATATGAATTGGGACAAAAAACATACAAACAATAGCAATGTTAACAAATTCTCGGTCCTTTTTAGATTTATTGGTAATCCACAGTTTAAAGATAAATACCATCATTACCATCATCGCCAGAAACTGTAGCAAAGGATAGTCAGTACCTTTAAATGAGGTCATGCTAAATGTGAGTTCATTTAAATAGTTAATTCCTCTTCATGATAGCCATGTAGGCATCCTTAATCAACACCACAGGGAGCTGGGCTTCAGCAGGGTCAGGTGGTTTGCTGCAGTTTCTAAATGGTAAGGACAGAGTGGGTGGTTTCCATGCAAGGACTGCACCTTGTATTCTGCTCTTTCCACATAGTACGTGGTGCCATTTATCCTCTTCCTGTCTAGCTTGGCAGTTACATCAGAAACTTAGCAGTTAAGTTCATGTCTCTAAGAGAGTAAACTTTCATTAGCACTGAAAACTGAGATATCAAGAATCTAGATTTATTTATTTATTTATTTGAGAAAGGATGCCATTCCGAAAAGAAAACAATACACAAAATGGGCTTACCCTATAGCATTCTTTAAAATAAAACCACCCAAGGAGAAATGCTTAAAGGATGATAACAGGTGAAAATGTTGACATGCAACAATACTGTAAAATATGTCCTTGATGCAAATTCTAGCTGGGCTATCATCAGGTTAAAAATGGTTTCTAGGTCCACAAGCCCAGTGTTTCCCCAATATCTGAAAAGTCTCTGAAGCCTAGAGTAGTCCCTACTTTTAAGGCTCTAGTCCTTAATGGAATTTTGTGAAAAGGTTCTGTCATCCATCCATTCATCCATCCATTCATCCATCCATCCATCCATCCATCCACTCATTACTGTCATCACCATGTATTTTTATCAGAAAACAAAATATTTCAAAATATAAAAAAACAGCATTTCAAAGATTTAGAAGTAAAGCTGTTTCACTCCCAGTCCTGGACTCACCCGGTTTTCCTATTCTTCTCGCCATACAATTACTATAATTTACTTCTTGAGAATCATCCTGAATATATTTGTATGTTTGAAGTAACAAATGAGTAAATACCCACTTTACATAAATACTAGTAGACTAAATACACCCTCAAGATAATATCCTCGTTTCTTCTCTAGACAACTCACATGTATTTTCTGAAACTTGTAAAAAAAATTCAAATATCCAGAGAAGGCAAAGTAACATAAGAATAAATACTTAAACACATCCACAACTACCACTAAGATTTCACAAAGAATAATGATTGCTTTTGTTTTAATTTCTTTGCTCATGTACCTGCAAAAAATATTTATGTTGATTTGGGAAATGATTTTGAGGAATTACAGACATCAAGTGACTAAATATTTCAAAAGGCATCTTCCAAAAGAAGGCACATTTTCTGTAGTCCTGATAGCATATGGCAAACAGGAACATTCACAAGTTTCCTTACAATATATAGTTATTATATTATAGTGCTTAGTTCATGCTTGTATCTTTCTCACTGAAAATGTGAGTGGTATTCTTCACCTAGCTCATTTCCTTGAAGTTGTATATGATAAAAATTGCATGTTAATTAACATCAGAAGTTTGCCTTTCCAAAGTTTGATTGTTGTGGCTGTTCTTTACCATTTCACCTTAATAAATGTCTATTTTCTCAAGTCTACTTCCATGTTGAGATAGGAAATACTTGCCATGATTAACTCCCTCTAGTTTAGCATGCACAAATTTACGTTAAAATGCTACTTATATATCATAGTTAAACTCAGGAGCAGAGCTAGAGAGAGGAAAGGAAAAAAACAACAGGTGAACAATCTAGGTTCCTTGCTGCAGGAACTTTATTCTGATTCATTCACATTCTGGAATAATTCCACTACTATACAAAGGGATATGGAGCTGTGGTGGATGTGTGACTCTGTGAATATACTAAAAACCCACAGACCGTTATACCTCCGAATTAACTGTATCATGCGTGGACTGTATCTCAATAAAGCAGTTAAAATGGGAATAGGATGGAAAATATTAATAATAAAGTCACTATAAAATATCTTGTAAATAGAGCTTGTTCCTTAGAGTGGAATGTTTAAAAAGTTTCATGGATTTATATTTACTAATATAGAAGAGCAAAGATTAAAAATGCTAAACCCCACTCCCATTCTGTCCTGGCTACACAAACCCATTCCAAGTGTGACTGCTACATAAACCCATTCCAAGTGTGACCCACCAGGGTGAATGGCAGGGGCAGAGATTTTACATAAACAGATTATTATGGAATTATGGAATACCTTTATTATTATTATTTTTTTAAAAATGGCTTTAAAAAACTAATCGGTTCTTTTAGAAAAACCATAAAACATCCAACCCTATAATAAATTTACAATTATCTTACTTTATGTAGCACTGAAAACCAGGACAGCCATTCCGTAGGACTGTTTAGCATAATTACCAAAAATATTCATCATTCTCATACCCACTCATTCAATAACTCCATTCTCAGTAATTGACCCTAAATTGTTATAATTTTCCCCCAGTAAAAATACTTATAATCTCAAGTAGAAATACACAGCTTACAAGTAACGTTTATACTATGTTTAAGACTGAGGAGCATTTGGATACGGTGGCTGTTAAAGTTACCAGCATCACAGGATATAGAAGGACCTGGAAGACAAACCACCGGCTTTCTTACTGAGAGAGGCTGGGTCAAGGTCAGAATCCAATCCTAAAATGTGGGCAGTGGCATCTCACGCGCTGGGGTCCCAGGCAGAATAAAACAAGAAGGGAGGTCAACTGTCTGTTGATGTGGACACAGCATGATTAATTTTCTCAGCTCCGTTGCCACTCCTTCCTTGCCAGGATGGACTGTACCTTCAAGTGTGAGTCGGATCAAAGCCTTTCTTTCCTTATGCTGCTTTTTGTCACAGCAACAAAAAAGTAAGTAATTTAGCTATCTAATAATGAAACTACCTTAAAACTTACGGCCCATGGAGAAGATGTACTAGTTAGTATACATGCATTGCAGATAGTCTTCTAAGACAAAATTCTTTGTATAATATTAAAGAAAGTGGAGGGATTTCTGTTCCCTTGGCAGGGCAAATCTGGATGATGGGTGATATCTACCAGCCTACCTGCAACTATTTAAAGGTCTAGGTGACCTAGACCAGGCATAAGCACAAAGCATTAATCACTGAAATGCAGCAACTATAACAAATATGAATTTAGAAAGTATTGGGTTTTTTTCTAATTTAAGATGGTTAAAAAAAAAAAAGTATAGTGTAAGATCTAAGAAATAAGTAGGCCATGGGATGGGTAGGACCGATAATATGAGTGTAATGTTCACATGAGCTCTATTTAAGATGTGCACAAGGGAGGGGGGCCCCAGAGATTTCCAGGGAAACAGCTGACAGAAAACAGAAGGACATTTACTGCACCAGAGGAACCAAAGTACATCAGAGGAAATGTATGAGTGTGCTGCTGTTATAACTGCTGGACTCCTGAAGCAGTAAGTGGTTCAAGAGGCAAAAGGCTAAATCCTGAATAGTTTGACACATCAGAGGACAAACCCTGCTCAGATCCTTGACTGAAGTCAGCAGTACAGTAGGACAAGGATCACAGGGATGCCGGGCTCAGAAACAATGGCAGTTATCAATGGAAAGGACTAAGTGGATGGATGTTGCTGTTCCTGCTGCTGCTGCTGCTGCCTCTGCCGCCACCGCTGCTGCGGCTACAGCACACCACAGGACAGAGCTGATGGCTGGCACTGAATGTTAGCTGACTGCTGTACAACTATCAAACCACCCTTAGAGGACCACATGAGTTGCTACTGAACATGTTCCTAGCACCCAGATCGTGGACCTGTGCAGAAATAAGAAAATGCTTGGTTTTGTTTGGGTGGATGGATATTTAACAGAAACTGATGTCACTGGGTCTAAATGTCAGATTAAGAATGACTTCAAAGCAATTCTTTAAATACCATTGAAGAAATAAAGGAACTATACTAAAGGAATTGGCAGAAGCAACAGTTACGTTAAAAGAAATCAATACAAATGATTATGAAAAGCAGAGAAAAGAGATTGAATATACACGAGCAGTGCTTAGGAGACCCATTGAAAGTATGAGTGTCGTCCTGGAGGAGGAGAAAGGAAAGATTAAAAAAATCTGAACACATAATTGTGAAATCTCTATATCCTGTGGAATTTGCTACCTAAAACCCCAGCAGACTCAAGCTGGGTGAAAACACAGAAGCCCTCACTTAGCTGCTGAAGACTCTGGAAGCAGTAGAAAAGGAATAACATGTTACCCACAGGGAACCGACAAGGGCACTTTACTCTTAGCAGAATACTGGAGGCTACAAGACAGTTATTACTTCAAATGTCGATAAAAAAAAAAAAAAGCTAAGAGGCTGGAGGCATGACTCGGGGACGAGGAGGGTGAAGAGCACTTGGTGTTCTTATGGAGGACTCTGGTTCAGTTTCCAGCACCTATTAGCAGGTGGCTGACAACCACATGGAATTGCAGGCTTATTGGCCTGGGAGGCTCTTCTAGTGCACACACAGGGTATACATAGACAAGCAGATAATCATGTGTGCATGTGCGCACACACACACACACACAACACACACACACACACACACACAACACACACACACGCAAACACACACAAGCTGGCATACATCTATAAATCATAAACTAAAAGTATAAATTATTTAAAAATCTGAAAACAAGGAACTCAAATTACAAGGACCCAGAAGTGACAGAGAAGAAAGCATTTTAAGATAAGCAAAGATCTGAGACCATATATTACCAGCAAATATGCAGTAAAATAAATACTAAAAGAACACAGGCTGACAGGGACATCTATAAGTGGTAACATATCTAAAGGAAGGCATTATGGATAGTGAGAATGGTAAATAATGTGAGTGAATGTGAAGTCAGACTATCTATCTATCTATCTATCTATCTATCTATCTATCTATCTCCATCATCCATTTTTCCTTCCTTTCTTTTTCTTTTTTCTTTTCTGTCCTTCATTTACCTGTCTACCTATATACTTCATGTTTCTGAACTTTTCCTTTCTAAAAGATATTATCCTGTTACAAAGGTCCTCTAACTTACCTAAGCCTCAATTTTTTTTTTCTCTAAGAAGCCTGCAACTACTACAGTAAACATAGATTTGCTAGGCCAGCCCTTAGTTTAATGCACTTAATTAAATGTATACACACACACACACACACACACACACACACACACACACCCCTACAGGCACACACACACAAAACACATCAAAAGGCAAGAAAAGAATAGTAAGAATATTTGATGAACATAACATAAACAGATATGAGGATGAAGAAAAGGGGGACTGCAGGTGGGGTGAACTTCTCTTTACCTCAGCTCCCCTTGACTCCTACCTCACACAGCTGAGCAAGGGTGTTGGAGGAAGGGCCACTGTGTTTATCGTTAGTCTGTGTTAAAGTCTTTTAAGTGCTTGCTAGTAGACCAGCTCAATTTCTGTCTAGAACAGTGATTCTCAACCTGTAGACATTGGAGGTTGGATAACTCTTTCACAGGGGTCACCAAAGGCCATCAGAAAACATAGATATTTATATTATGATTCATAATAGTAGCAAAATTACAGTTTTGAAGTAACAGTGAACATAAATTTATGGTTGGGGGTCACCACAACCTGAGAACTGTTTTAAAGATCAGAAGAATTTAATTTAAATTTAAATTTAAAGAATTAGGAAGCTTAATAACCACTGGGCTAGAGAAAACATCATCATCATCATCATCATCATCATCATCATCACCAACAGAAACAACAAACCCTGCCCTCTGAACCAAGGCATTTAGGATACTTCATCTTCTAAATTAATCTTTTAATCAACACTGAAAAGAGAAAAAAAAAAAGTGACAGGATTCAAGAATTCCATTCCTGTGCATTTTACCTTAGAGAAATGTTCACATAGAGATAAAAAATTATCAATTATTTTGATCAGCCAAAACTGGAAAGAGAACAAATGTACATAAAAAGGCAAATGACTAAAGAAATGATAATGTATACAATGTATATTCATGTATACAATGAAGTACTATTCACCAACACAACAGAACTATTAAACACATAATAACATTCATAGCCTTAAAAGCTATTCTGTAAATAGAAACCAGATAGGAAAGATACATAGTAAGTAGTTCCTTTTGTGTGAAAGCAGTTCCTAGGGTTAGGTAAAGAGAAGGCCACACGTCCTCTGAAAAGTTTTGTGGTTGGTGAAAAGCTGTGTGTTTTGATTGTACGATGAGCTTGTCCAATTTCATTGAAATTTATACTTCACCGGCTGGAGAGATGGCTCAGCAGTTAAGAGCATTGACTTCTCTTCAGAGGTCCAGAGTTTAATTCCCAGCACCCATATGGTGGCTCACAAGGATCTGTAATGGATCTGATGCCCTCTTCTGGTGTGTCTGAAAACAGCTACAGTGCACTCATATACATAAAATAAATAAATAAATCTTAAAAAAAAAAGAAATTTCTACTTCACAATTTGTATGTAAATTATAACTGAAAGGTTTTAAAGCTATGAAAAGGTTTAGCATTTAGTTTAATGCATGTACCTAAAAGTTAAACAATGTCGCTGTATGAACTTGTATAGAGATATGGTTCAGTGGCCCTGTTGTAATACAGCTCCTCCGTAATTACTTATCGACTGCTCAGTGGCATATTTATTCCTTGTTAACTTAATTGAAGAAAGTTTTACCTTTAGTTCAAGAGAAAAAACCTGATAATCTTCATTCTAACCTACTGGTGTTTCACATGTTTACATGGACGTCAAAGCTCCAGTCAATACCAATGATCATACTGAAAATGCCATGACACGGTGGTATCGACACAAGGTTTTTTTTTTTATTAATATATATTGATCACTCTTAAACACCATTTTATTACCCTTTTTCTTTTGGTTATTTTCCCCTGGCAAATTTAACCATCTAAATGTGTCATTTAAATGTGAATCATGGAATATGTCATTAGAATACATAAGGCCCTTGTTATTCAGGAAAACAGAGATCTATCAATAAACATCTCACATTTGCCTCTTAGATTAGATTTTTTAGAAAAAACACACTAAGGATGCTTGAAACAGCTGCAGGATTCATAATATTATAGTTTAACTAAAATTACATGATATGTATGTATACTCATGTGTATTGATATGATAAGATAAGAGTTATGATACTAGGGGTGCTAACGCTACATTGAAGATACAGCCTATTTAACAAAAACTTCAGTACAAGACATGAGAGATTTACCTTCTGGTTGTTGATCATCAGAGTACAAGAAAGCATAGAATAATTTAGGCTACTGCCAGTGCCTTTGGTTGCCTCTCAGAATTTGAAGTTAAATCCCTACTGCTGAAGACACCACACATGTTGGACACAGGGTTGGAGGGACTGAGCTGGAGCTGATCTGTATGTCTCTCTGAGGGTTTGTCTCTCATAGTATGAGAAGGTAGCATGCAAGCTGCTGAGGGAGAAAAGGAATGAATAGTCCTACCTAGCTGTGACACTTATAAATCACAGCAATGACCAAAATGGCAAGATATCCCCAAAGGTGCAGTAGTGCCATTTATAACTTGGCAGTAACCAACAGCTGCATAGACTTAAAGCCTGCTTATTAGGAAGGAATTCATGACTGGTATTGTAAATGTAAGCCATTACATGTGGCTGGCTGGGTCATGGATCTTAGAGGAGAACCCATTGCTGCCACTTCCCCAAATAAGTATAATCTCTAAGTGCATATTTGATACTTATCCTTACACACACACACACACACACACACACGTAGCTCTTACTCCTTCTCAATGAAGCTTCTTTGCCCAGGAGACACATGTCGTTACAGAAGGACAAAACTGGTCAAATGCAAAGAGTTAATGAGTGTGTGTTGCTCAGCTCCAACTGCACTATCTACAATGCAATCCTTACTCTTTATGGCTCAGGAACATAGTGGCAGAGGGAGGCAGAGAGATGGTAAGAGCCAGAGGGCCAAGACGTCTACTATGAGATTGTGTCAACTGTTTATGAAAGGGTAATGCAGTCACGAACTCTCAGCAATTAAAGAAAACCTGAATAAGGACACCACCAGTTGACATCCCAAGGAGGATGGGGGAATCTCATGAGGCCCCACTCCTAGATGAAGAGCTACAGAAAATAAGTCTTCCCCAGGAATAAGCCCCCTAGTTGCTTATCTAGTACTAAATGGTAAATCCTAAGAACACACACACACATGTATATGTATATGTGTATGTATATGTGTATATATACATGAGTAAAGCTAAATGAACTTAGCATATAATATGTGCATGCTAATATAATATAAATCTTATAATATATTAGCATATGTTAATTGTATTATCATATAGACATAAAACATAATTAAAGGGAAGGAGATGATGGATTTGAGGGAACATAGAGAACTGAAGGGAAGGGAAATCAGTAAATACAGTACACATATATAAAAATTTAAAAAACATGGAGTAAATCTAGTCAAAGAAATAGAAAAACAAAAGAAACCATAGGAGTAGGGGGTGACCTCTTACTTTCTTAGCCATTTTCTTAGTTTCTTATAAACTGAGAAACTAAACAACTTTTAAAAACCATCAGATAATGACATATTAAAGTCTTTGTACAGATCCAAGTGATGCTATACACACTCACCAGTGAAGATGGCATCAGACACGAATGACATACCTACTCATCAGTGAAGATAGCTTTAAAGCCTTATAAACGGCAAACTTCTTCAAGCAGAGAAAAGAGGGGGAAGAAGTGAGTGCACACTCTTTTGCATGTGTTATGTGTAATTGCACCACTGTGCCTACCACACTCCCACGTCCCATGCTTCCTCGTCAGCCAAATAAATGTTAACCTAGTCTTTCTTGATTAAGAAGAAACTTAAAGATGCGCAACAATGCAAATATCTGCAGAGGGAACTCTTTGAGATTAGCTTATTATTCTATGTTACTTAGTATATAGAATTCTCATTAGTATGCATTATAAATGACTTGCCTTCAAATTACTTCGAAATATATTTGGTCAAGACTTTTCTTCTTAGGATAATACAGTCGCTAAGATGACTATTTGGAAGGACATAGAGCAGCACTCATCCTAATGAATGATTATCAAAAGTGCACCCAGGAGTCAGGGAATGCAGATGAGAAGGCTATCTGCTGTTCTGGATAAAACAGTATTCACAGGGAAAGCAGCTTGGCAAAGCCTGTCTCAGAGATTAGCAAAAAAACCATAGTTTCTCAGAGACTGGGATATACAGAGTGAGACTCTATCCCCAAAGCAAACCTCTAGTTTCTGAACTGAACTGAAGTGAACTGAACTAAACTAAACTAGACAACCAAGCCCTAACTGTAGCATTTCTGACTTAAAACATGGAATTTCAGATAATAGCCCCAAGAATGTGTCCTGGGTCACAAGGCCCTCCTGCTCCTGTGACTTCTACTCATGCTGGTTTCTTAGTTTTGTGAACACTTGTGGCCTCTTCGTACAATAAAAAAAGAAGATAACGTCTGGATTAAATTTCTTCAGTATTAAAACTGAACCTCAATTTTTTCACACAAAGAAATTTACCTACAGCTTAAAAACAAAGGCAAGAGATATACATTGTTAGCAGTTGGAAAACCACATGGTTGTGATTCAAGGGAGCATTTCAAAATTGTCCCATGACGATTTTCCACTTTTAACATTCCTGATAACTGCTGGACCTAAGACTCATGATTAAACATTCATAATTACCACTCATCATTTAATTAAAATGCTTGCATGCTAACAAATTATCAAGAAGACTTTGCCAAATAGAGTAGATCTACCTTTATTCTTAATGAAGTTCTCATCTATATTTAAGGTGAACAAAGTATTTTGATATATTTTACACACATACACACTGAAATGGTTACCGAGTCAAGCTAATTAACATAGTCATCGTCTTACATAGTTAGCATTTGTGTGTCTGTGTGTGCATGCACATACTCATGCATATGCCACTAAAAATGGAGAGAGAAGAGAAGCTGACGTCAGGAAGACGGTTTCCAAAGCTTCTGTTCAAATGCAGAACTGAGCTGATAGGGGCTGAGACAGGTCAATATGAGGGCAATGGGAAAGAAGGTTGTTTACAAAATGTGTCAAAATATCATAAGAAACTAAGTGGATCGATTTGATGACAGACTAGACACTGGGGAGTAATACTTAAAGATGACTTCAAAGATGGTGAACTAAGATATAAGAAAAGATCAGTCCAGAAGGGAAGTGGTGTGGGGTTGAAATGATGCACAGGATTTATGATAGGTGAGGTTTAGAAGTGACCTCAAATGCAGAGATCTAAAGCCGTCATTGACTCCTGAAGATGGCACCAGAGCCAGCAGTTCAGAGTGCCAGTGTCTTACACATGGTAGAGGGATCCTGGGTACCTTTGCTTCCAAGGGTTTGAGAGAGCCAGTGTAGCTCAACCCCACCCCCATGTTCACACACTGAATATTTAGCTACTTGATTCTGTCATGATTTGAGGTAGAGATCAGCTACTCCCCCAGGTGCTTAGTTAGCTCCTCAGCTCCACAGGAGCTACCTGTCATGCTTCAGAGTCACACTACCACGTGTTATCACCCTCACAGTGCTCACAGAGAGATACTTCAGGAGACACCGCTGCTCACAGTCAGCAGTGTTCAGCCAGATACCAAACAATCTGGACAGAGACCACTGGCAGGCAACCAGGAGAGCATGCCAGGTCTGGTCAACAGTAGAGAAGGAAGTCTCCAGCACTGGAGAAATAAGGGGTGATGGGCAGACTAGCCGTCACTACCAATGCAAGCAGAGAGGGAACACTCCTTGGAAATGATGACGCCCCATGAGTTTTAAAGCCAAAGCAAAAGGGACAGTTGTTCTAGACTGAACAATACAAATATGCAGAAGAAATAGAATTATGACAAAATTGGGAAAACGCAGAGATTCGCTTATTAGAATAGATTATGTAGTGTTTTCACCCATGTTAGTTTGATTTCATAATCAATTCACAAACTAAACTGTATACGACGGATAAGAAAGTGATAACAGAAGTTTCTTTTAAAAATATTCCAATCATCTGAGACTCTGAGAAATGTCTTGGAAACCAGGAAGATGAAAAAAGTTATTGCATTTGTTGAAGCAAATCATAACGAGGCCCCTAAACAACTTTATGTGTTGATCTGCCTGGCTTAAAGATACCTAGATAGCTAGTGAAATATTTCTGGCTGTGTCTCAAGAGTGTTACTTCCTTGAGGAGATCAAGATTAGAATTAGTTACTCTCTCACCTGCTGGGTGAGCACTATCCTGACCTCTGAGGGCCTGGATAAAACAGTACATAGGTGGACAAAGTTGGGGATTCTGTTCACTTGAGCTAGGACACCCATATCTTTTCCTGCCCTTAGATGAGGGAGCTCCCGATGATTCTCAGCCTTTAAACTGAACTTACTGTACAGTGACTCTCTTCCATCCCTGGCCTTTGGAGTCAGTCTGAATTACAGCTTCTGCCTTTCTGGGTCTCAGGCTTGTACAGGGAAGGCTATAGGGCTTCTTGGTATCCACAAGGAGACATGCCAATTCCCACAATAAACATTTTCTTCTTTATATTTCTGTTTCTTACAGTTTCCCTATCCCCAGAGAGAGCGATGGGAACTGAAAGGAAAAGAAATGTGGGGAGCAGTGGACTAGTGAGAACCATCCAGAGAGAAAGGGGTATGGTGGGAGAAGGAATGACAGGCTCATAACACAAGCTTTTGGGAGAATGAGAGTGGAGATGTGTGGGGCGTCTTTCAGGGAAACAAGGGTTGGCAGTAAACACCTTTCTGCTGTAAGGAGTGATTCATGCACCATGCAAGACTCATGCATTAGTGTTGCTGAGATGTTTCACCGGAGACAGCTCACAGAAGAGTGTGTACAGAAGGTGAGGGTGAGGTAGTGAGCTGCTTCAAGGAGGACCCATGAGGAACAGGAGCCTCGAGAAGCAGGCAGAGTAGGGAGAGGGTTAGGGAGCACAGGCAGGGGCTGGAAAAAAAGACGTGATGAAGAATTAGAAGAATGTTTCTCTCCATCACACAGGCTTGTGCTGAACATAGTTTCAAGTGTGTTCACATTTTTCAATGGGGAGGAAGGGAAAGATAAGGAAGTTATAAAGATTGTATGGAGGGGGAAAAACTAGTTCTAACAGAAGGCATGGGCAAAGACTCAGGTTGATTATTCTAGAAGAGAGATCAAAGAGATTTTCCACAATCTTATTATTTATATTAAGATATGAAAGAAGCTAGAAAAAGGTTTCCATTTTTAACTTAAAACATATTCATTTTATTTTTGTGTATGTGTGCCTGTGTGTGGGCACAGGAGCAAGGGTACCCTGGAGGTCAGAGGATCTCCCTAAAGCTGGTTGTTCACAGCCATCTATGGGCATTGGGAACTGAACTCTGGCCCCATGCAAGAGTAAGAGCAAACGGTTCTAACTGCTGAGCCTTTGAAGACTATAGTATAAGAGAATCATAAGGCATTAGTATTAGCTGTCTCATGCCTGTGGCTTGCACCACAAATCGTCTGGGCTCCCCTTTACTCTCATTATCTTAGGATCAACAGAGTAATACATGTATTTATTTTACCTTTATATTGGAAAGGAACCTAGGTACTACCACCCTCTTTTGGGAAACCTCACAAAGCAAATATATAATTCTTCAAGATTATTCTATACACAACTTTGCTCATTATACAGATTCTATTCTTTCAACTTCTATGCAAATAGAAGCATGAAGTTAGTGCTTACAACTCAGATTGGGAGTTTGATGTAACTACACTGGAGACTAGCACCAACTTTGGTCTTCATTTAAAACCATCACTCAGCACAGAAGTCCTTGACCTTTTACAGTCTATTCCACAGTATCAAATGGTTATATGTTTAAGCCCTTCTGAGCTATTTCAAATGGTAGCAACCCAAGAAAGACGCTGCCTACTCAACACACCTTTATGAGGACAGCACCGCATATGACCCACTTCTAAGTCGGTAAAATCAAGGCAAGGGAAAGTGAAGGTGGCACCAGATTATTTAATCTTTTAATATTTACATTTAGTTAAAAGTAATTTAGGACTTTCCTCTAAGCCAATTAAAAAAAAGTGCTCAAGAGCAATCTAAACAAGATCAAAGGCCACTTAACATAATGAGACGATGTGGCCATTACAGACTGCCAAGTGATGAGAAACTGGCCTGGCCTTAAAGGTAAATGACTCTTGGCTATTTACTGTTTATGGCAGCAGCCTCTGAAGGCAAGTGCCAGACTGTTAATTAGGAGTACAAGAAGAAACTATCAAAGCTGCTATTTCTAATTTTTTATCTAAAAGTAAGAAAAGAGAAGTTTCATTAAATTAAACATTCAGACATGCACTGCTCTTGACTGTGAGTCTGTGAGAGGCAACAGAAAGAGACAGAGAGATGGGAAGCGGTGATATGCTCCAGCTTTCAGTGACTTCTGATGCTGCACCTTGGAGTTCTTCCTACACCAACAATTAGCAGAATAACGACAGCACTCGTGCTCCTCAAGGAGTAGGAGGGTGACCGGGATGAAGTTTTTAATGAAGAAGGGTTTTCTGGTCACCGAAGGAAACACTGAATCGAAAATGGCCACGTCACAAAAGGCGTATCCTCAAGTTTGCTCATATTCTCTGTGACTGCAGCTTAGTTTGAAAAGAAGAAAAGAAAAAGGGGGGAGATACACCAGTCCTTTCAAAATAGAAGCTGCCATTTTGTATGAATCAAATAAACGGCCATTGAGGAAACTGGTCTAAGGAAAGAATACTTCGTTTGAAACCAGGTGTTTATGGAAATGTTTCTCAGGTAGTTCATCTTTTTAAAACACATATTTGTATTTGACTCAAAACTAGAAATTCCTACCTTGAGCGTTCAGAGGCAGTGTGTCAGAAGTGTTGGAATTCATTTCTAAAAACTGTGGCTATATACATATGCATTTATTATAATTATATATGCAAACCATTCACCTATTAAGTTACAGAATAAATGATATCGGGAGTGACACTTCCTAGAAAAACTTCCAAGAAAATTCTTTGTGTAACCAAAAAAAAAAAAAAAAATCATTTGAAATACATATGCTTTGGGAAAGTTTGGCAGTACTTCGTCTTCCTTGTGCATTTGTGTGTCATTTTATGTGGGTGAGCAAGCAAGCACCCGTGTGCACGTGCATGCGAAGGTCAGAGGTGGGAAGCAGGGGTCTCTTCCTTAGTCACTTTCCACCTTACTTTCTGAGTCGCAGTCTCTCCCTGAAGCTATAGCTCACTGATTTCATTAGACGGGCTGGCCGGAAGGTCCAGGGATCCGCTTGCCTCTGCCTCTCCAGTGCTGGGATTATATATGTGCTACTGCACCGGGCTGTTTATGTGGATGCTGGGGATTTAAATTCAAATATTCAAGGTCATGTGGCAAGCATTTTGTATATTAAACTAGCACCTAACTCTTCATCCCACAGTTTTAAAAAAGCACATAGATAAAGCAATGAAGAGGAGGCAGGACTAAGCAGTCTAAAACTCTACAGACATCCCCTCTTGTCTTCAGTTTTATTTCAACATTTGCCATGTATAAAGGCAAACCAGCTGATTCTATCAACATGCCCTTGTATCTGTTCCACTTGGGACAGATGTTAAAGCCCTGTTGTGGAAGAAGTAACACAGAATAAAAGCTTTGCATCACCCACTACCACATTCAGAAAGTGAAAAAACGAATGCTCTCTCTAAATCCATTTCCAACTTAAAAGACCCACACTAAAATTATTCTTAACATAGTTCATAAATATTTCTTCAGCTACTGCTTGCCCTTTTATTTTCCTTTTTTGAAAGTTTGAAGACGATCATGGCATATTAAGATGAGTATTTATACATAATTCATAAATACTAAGGCATGCTTGTGTTTTGGGGTGAGCACACATAATATTTTACTGTTAAGAGAGCAACCGGAAGAGTTTAAAGATTACTGTTCACAGTCTTGATGTATTTGTGGAGTGCTAACCCATATACATGCAACTAGCAATAACAATTCACACGTAAATAATTAGCTAAATGTGCTCTCCTTAATACAATGCTAACATTCCTTCTTTCCCCTACTAAATTTAAGAAACAACACAATACCTCTCAATTAAGGAAATCGCTACATTCTTCCTTATTCCAGTCTCATTTCAGAGTATTTCAATAATTTAAACTAATCCTTCTTCAGCTGGGTAGCTTCATTATTGAAGTCCCTTTGTTGTCCCAGATGATAACGATTACTCCCAGCCTTTAGAACACTGCCTGGTTTCCGGAGTACTATGCGTTATAAGCTGAGTACTTGGAGAACTGCTAGAATTACAAATGTGTGTAGACATTACATACTCTTCTTTACATGAGGGACCAAAGGCAAAGATGACCTCATCATGCTTTTGGGAAAGCGCAAAAGAATGCTAAGTTGGCCCCAAGCACCTGAGAGGTCAAAGTTTCTCTGTGAACTATTCTTTTGGTTTCAGAGCATCTCTCTCATTTCAAGGTCCTGTTGTAAATATTCTTCCTGTCAAACTGACAAGACTTATCAATCCTATGTCCACAAAGAAGAGAACCCCAGCTTAGGGACAGGCCTGTGATGATATTTTTAAAAGAGTGATAGTAAAGAAAACAGCGCATTCCATATGGTTTAGTGTCTTTTGATTTATATCCCTGCCTTTTCTGTTGCCCTTTCTTTCTGCTGATCTTTCTCAAATACAATCAGCACCATTATAGGAATTGGCACTGTCAAATATTTTAAAATTATGGAAAACCTGTAATAGATAATTCATTAATTTTCCAATGTCCATTTGCAGAGTCCCTGCCAGGTACAAAAAAGTTCCAAATTGACGTTATTTAGGGGACAGAGTAGGAGAAGAAAACATGCACATACACACACACACACACACACACACACACACACACACAAAACACGGGGGGAGAGAGAGAGAGAGAGAAGCATTAAGAACATGCAATAATTGATCCAAGGAACAAGGATCAATTATTCTTTGACTTTTGAATAAGCGCATGCAATCAGAATGGAAGAGAAACAAACAAACAAAAAAACCCCAAGCTACTCGTACAATTTCCCCAGTACACTATTAGAAATGGCACATATCTTGAAGTTAACTTATGTAATTTTTTATGAAAGCAAGGGTGTGGGAGGAGGACAGATTTATTCCTAAAATTTGGACAACTGTTCACTGATAAAGCCATTACAGTAATTGCACTAGATCTGTTTATTAATTTGTCACAATTAAGTCAATACGAGCTTTACTAATGTCCTATTACTTGATTAGTTTTGAAAGTGATTATCTTAAGAACTCGACTTAATTGGAAGCCTCTCAATTTACAAGGTACATTAAACTCTCAGTTGCATCTTAAAATTATTCAACGCATGCAGGTCAATTACCAGTAATCACTGTTTTGTACAAATGTTCCATAAAAACCATGGCATGGCATGACAAGGAGGGAGAGTGCTGTTTAATTAATAATGTGAAACTCCCATTGACATTTTCAGGATAAAAGGGCAACATGAGCCTCCGCAGCATCTTTGAGAATGGGGTCCGGTTCTCAAGCAACCCGAGCAACTCTCCACCTCGAAGATGAAGATAATTAGTCGTGATTGCCAAGTCACCAGATCACACCTCCCGTACCCACATCCAGCTGCACACCGGTTTCCAGATTCATAAATTACAACAGATTTCTAGGATTGTCCCATCATTGTCCCTTCTCTAGTTAATAAGAGACTACAGTCAATTATCGTTCATCTCATTTTTCAGATCAACTGAAGCTTTCAGTACATAAGCAGGAAACGCTGTGCAGTTAATGCACCAGTGAGACAGGCGGGCTTTAAAAACTATTGGCAGAAGTCTAAGTGTTTTATATCATACTTTCAACTCCCACTCAAAGACTCAATGCATCCAGTTGAATATTTACAATGATTAGCAATCACAGGGGCTGATAAAGTACCTATAGGCCTGCTGTAATTTTCAAATATCTTTTCAAACTGCTTCGTAAACTTTTACACTTTATTAATTGGCTATTTGAAGGGTTTGCCCCACACTAACAATCCAGTCTTGAGATCAATCACAGGAAAATTGACTGCTGGCTCGTTTAAAAACCTGGGCAAGTCAATTCCTTCGAAAAGTTGATTTCATCGCCGGTCTGCAGAGGCACCGTATGAATTTATGCGTTGTGACTTGACCGTAATCTAAGTTCTACACAGAGAATAAATTTAAAAGTGCCAAGGCTGACTTGCTAGCAAGTGTATAAGCGTGTGAACATAGTGAACCAAGTTGAAAATGTCAAACACTAAGTCTGTACATTTGTATACTGGTGCCTTCCTAGTAATCAAGCTCACATAATTGTCGCTGGATAACATTTCCTGGAGATATATCTACAATATTTATTATAGAAATATTTATATAATATATATTTAATGATAAAATATAAATATTATTACATAGATATGCATACTTAAATACTATAATAATAATAATCCACTCTCCTGTGTTTTAAATCAAGGTTTTGTATGTTTAAAACTAAAAGTCAGAGTAGGCTTCCTTAGGTGACTTCCAGTCCTTCAGTTGATACATGCACAAGTCCTTTTTAAAGGGGTTTAGTAAGCTTGAGATGCATTGTTATCTAAACTGCCTACATACCACCTCTGATACATTGTTACACTTAAATAGTCATATTTATCCTTAAACTAAAGGACGTTTGGAAGTTCATAAAATATTAAAAACCACCTAACTCTTGGTGGAATGCACCACCAACTAAGCCATTGCTTTCACATGTCAATTTTCTGTGCGCCGCCCCCCACCCCAGGTCCTGGAAGAACAGCAGGTATCTGAGAGGACATGGGTTTAGTCACGAGGGAAGTTGAGATGCAGGAGAAATGTGGACCTCCAAGCCTGCACTCAGAGGTGGATGGGGGGTCTGCTGTTTCCTCTGGAGACTAAAAGACACTTTAAAATCCATTTACCAGGGTGTTACCTTCACTTATGACAGAGGTGGGAAGAAAGGAAATAGTTCAGGCATCCTGAAGATCTTCAGATTCCTACTGCTTTACACTATGGGACTAGGAAGATCAAAAAGCATCCTGTGTTCAGACTGTGTGTTCTTCTCCATCAAGGAGGCTGCACACAAAGTACATGGAAATCAGGTGTCGCTCTCCTTGTTGTCCACATGTAGGAAGAAAATGCCTTTGGTTTGGTTGTGAATGCCTGGCAGAGACGTAATGTTCCAACACAGAGAGGGTCAATGGACCTCAACGAAGTCTTGGCTCTGTCTTTCTCCTTTGGAGAGAGGAAGGGCCTTGCCTCTGTTTTGGTATGTCCTCCCAGGTTCCTCGCCACTCATAATAAAGTTTTGTTGCCTGAAGGCCCAACTATGTTTTTCTGGAAGTGGCTTTGCTTTAAAACAGTTACCCCAAAGTTCTTAATTAAATTTAATTAAAAATAACGTTCATTTTTCTCTCTGCTAGGATGGGTCAAAATTTGTTTTGTCTCCACACTGAACTAAAAAAGGGGGTGGGGGGATTATGGAAGAGGTACAGAAAAATAAAATCTTTTAGAAAAAAAATCAATATTTGGAATTAACTACTTTTTTTTTTTTTTTTTTAAAAAGAGCAACAAACTGCTTTGAGGTAACTAGAGCATTTTCACACAGACTAATGAAAACATATTAATCACAGACACAGAACATGCTCCCCTCTCTGCAAACACTGGGTTACAGAATCTCACTGAAACCACAGACCCACAAGCCGGGCATCCTGGACACAGCGCTTGAGCAAGCTCTCCAGGCCACCACGCAGGCTGTGAAGTTTGAAAGGTTTGCTTCTACTGAAGTTGGAACTTTAGGCACGCATTTTCTGGTATTTGTATATTTGAATAATTGAACTGGGTGTGCATGAATAGAGAAAAAAAACTCCAAAGGCAACTGAGACAGGAAACAAAGCCAAGTCGTCAACCTGAGCTGAGTCTAAGGATGCCTGCCCGTAAGCTCTGGGGCTTACTCCAAATCGACTTAAACAGATGGGACAGTGGATGACAGAGGCAGACTTAAAAAAAAACCTTCTCAAATTATTCCAAAACACTAGGGAAGTTGAGAACCACTGACATAGAGTGACCAAATTAGACAGTGGAATTAGAATAACCTAATAATTAGGAAATTGGCCGATGTGAGTATTTATGGCTGAAACACACGCCTTTTCAGCCATTCAATTTGTACGGCAATAATTAGGCAAGAGGTAGTGTGTTGGACCTGGGAAAAGAACATAACACTTACTGCCTCAAACTCACTTTAAATTAGCAATTCTAATTAATAGAGACAATGAAAAAATAAATAAGAATTTAGGTAATAAATTCAGCCTGGATCTCATATACAAGACCTAAAATAACAATAAAAAATATTCACAGCTTGAGCATGGGCGTGTGTATCCTGCATGCCCCATGGACCACACAGAGATACTCTGTATTTTCTGTCATATCACCACAAAACCCAAGCTCTTTCCTGGTAAGGGCAGGAGAATTCACCTCACAAAGTGGGTGCTTGAAAGTGGAAGACCACCATAAAGGGTCATCATCACCAACTTAACTCTGGCTGTACACTATGTTACTGAGGAGGAAAGACTTTCTCTGGCCTTTACTTTTGTTCTTATGTGGAATTTTTGGCTAGATATGGGAATTCCATTAATACAAGGGTGATGCACAGGATAAAGAACATCCAAGGTTTAATTAGTGAATAAAAATTAATTACTCATTCTTCGGGGTTGGTAGAAGTTGTCTCTGAGTTCCTACAGGATTCCTAAGACATGAATGAAGCATCAACTGTCAGACAAAGCTCGGAGTCTTTGCCTATGCTTAGATCACTGGTGTAATCTGGTCCGATGACTTAGACAAGATGCTTCATCCTTTTCAGAGAGAACAGTTAAGATGTAAAGGAGTGGCGGGACAGATGGATCTCTGGACTAGGGGAGTCTATTCCAGGGATTCACTGAGCTATTAGGAGGGGGAGGAAATACTAGTTGGGGCTAAGGGTTAATATCATGAATTTAGGTTCATCCTGCACCAGATTCCATCCTTTGGTGAATAATGCTATTTTTTTTCCCCGCTTTGTATATGAAGGGTACTTCTCCTCCCAAAATTACAGGCATGTAGAAAAAGACAGAATACCTGGCCTTTCTGCAGGCAATTGTTCTTTAGTAAGTTCAGCTTGAAATAATTAATATGCCAATTGAGTATCTTTTGAAATGCTATGTCCTTGTCTCCCTTACTTTATATGCCACTTTTATGTATAGCATTATCCTCAATACTGACAGTAAGGCTGTACGTTAGGAATGAATCCAATGTGTGTTTCTTTCTTTCATGTGACTCTGCAATATTTCTCTCATGCATTAATTGGATTTCCACAAAAATCTTTTTGAGATCATCATTACTGCTATTATTTTAGATTTAGTTATAAAAAGACAAACTCAAGCCAGTTGAGAAAATGACCCAAGCTTCAAAGTCACGAGGGTAATGCCAATAAATTCTAGTTTTCACTATTGCGAAGGAGTAGCTAGCAAGAGGCTGCTGTTTTATTTTTTTTCCCATTTGAGAGATTACTTTTATTTTACAAAATTGTCCCTGGTAAAGCAATTCTCTGCTTAGAGTTGTAATTTCTAAAAGAAAAGAAAATCTTTAGCTGGGAGAGTGCGTGCGTGGTGTGCACAAGGCCCTAAGTAAGATCCCAGCTCAATAAGCAAGGTGTGCTGCTGCTGAGCTGTAAGGAGCTAGGAGTATCAGAAGTTCAAGGTCACCCTTGGATATAGGAGCAGTCTGAGGCCAGCTTCATACATGAAACTCTGTCTCAAATACAAGTGAGAAGAAGAATCTCTTTATGTGGCTGATATACTAACTACTGTAATGAAGTATTTGAGGAAAGCGATTGTTAATTAGAGACATTAATTAATTAATTATTAATTAATTTTTCAGAGTAAGGAATATGTAGTGCTCTTCAGATGATACCAAAGCTCTGACCAAGGATTTGAGGATCCTATTTCTCAAATTAAAAGAGAATGTCTGACTTGCACGGGAACACAGCATTCAAAAGGAATACAGATGGTCTAGGCAGGATGGTCTAGGAGCTGAGGCTATGTATAATCCCAGAAAAGTCCCACTAAGAGAAAGAAAAACAGGCTCAGAGATGTTCAACTCAACACACAGCCTTCCTGCCCATCACAGTCCCTCCATTGCTTCACAGAGAAAAACCTTTTACATATCTGAGTTCTGTGACAAGGTTAGAGGGAAACTGGCCATTTCCCCAATCACTAGTTGACTGATTCCTGTCCCCTCTTGTCCCACACCTTGGTGGCAGGAATTGTACTAAACACATCATTTCTATGATCTTCAAGTAAAGTTGATTAGTATTTCCTGGAGAGTAAGAATGGCTAACTGAATTAGACACAAACCTGGTATAACAAAATAGCCAATGGGGGAAAAGATAAACTCAAAAAAGAGGTCAGCTTAGAATACTTAGAAAAACTTATTCTTCTGGAGTTGGTAGATCTTGTCTTTGAGTTCGAAAAGGATCTCTGGGACATGAATAAAGCATGAACTGTCAGACAAAGTTCTGAGTCTATGTGCGTGCTTAGATCACTGGTGTAAAACACCACAGGATAACGAAGCAGCATGTTGTCTGGTAAGATACTAGGAAATCATTAAATCAGCTTGCTCTCTTTCGCTCAAAAAATGTTTATTGATATTCTTAATCTTACTCCTATGAGGTTGAAGTATGAAACTGTATTCTGCCTCCTTTTAAAGACATAATGCATTTCTTTGGAGTCTGAAACCAGAAACTTTAAAACATGGTATTTTAAGTGTAGTAACATTGAAATATACACACTAACTGCCAAGTAAAATCATAGTGATATATTTAAAAAAAAATCTAAAATTATTTAGGCCACTAAGCAGTTTCCTTTAGTTTGTCCATTGAAAACTCCCAAATATGACGTATAAACATTTTTTATACCACCCAAGTATTAGTAACTCAGAAAGCGGGTTATCAGCATTTATATAGGATAATCTTTCTTTGTCAGTAAACATTAAGCTATGTATTATTCCTAATTAAGATCGTGTTTCAGGCAATGAGATTTATAATTTAATTATAAGCATATAAACCACAATGCAGCTCATAATACAGTATGTGCTTTGTCAGATAATTAAAAGAGTAGGCACATAAAGTTTTACCAAAGCAGGGGAAAAAACAGGTGAGGGAGCTGTGTATCATTCATCACCTTGCTGACTAATGAGACTCTAAACAGAGAACAGTCAGGTCCCAGTGTATCCCCTGATGGTGAGCAATAAAAATCCGCACACTGCAGAGAGACCCACTAACTTAATATACCCACCCCGCAAGTGTTGGCTCAGAAAATCCACAAAGAGAAAGAAGTGATAATACAATATAGTTAAAAACTAACTCATTTATCAAGAGAGACAGAATAATTATTAGGAATGCCCAGACTGTATGTCTGGTGATGGAAAAGAATAATGGGCACATTAACTACATTATTTTAAATTAAGAATGCACTTTAGAAAACCAAAAATCTAATATAAGTCTCTTCTACACCTAACTTTGAATTATGCCTAGAAATAAAGAAATGGCAAATGCCTGATTTTGAAACCCACATAGGTGAGTTTTCTGTGGTAAACTGGAGAAAAATAAATGCATAGAGCCCCTTGCTAATAGTAATAATGAGATCAGACATCAAATCTTGACATTCTGTCATTAAAGAAACTGGGTTCTACAAAAATCTAATCTGCTAGCATGGCATTGGTTTTGTTTGGCAGAGTCATTGGATAAGTTGTATAGCCTTTTTCTACAAGAGTACTAGGGAGGTAGGTATGTTAGTTTAGTCAACTCTTGTAACACTTAAGCTATCTAATGGCAACTAGCTCTGAGATCATAATTCAAACTAACTCACAACTTAAAATGCATCTCTTGAATTAAGAATTTGTGACAGGTGCAAGAAAAGCACCCAGCTCCACTCCCCTATACAGTTTGGGACAGAATTCCCAAGATAGCATATAGGCAAATTAGGTTCTCTACATATCTTTCAGCTTATGTAAATAATGAAATCCAATTTTGCCTATTGGTATTTTGGCTCCAAATATATAAACCTTCCCAATTCAAAATGCTGCTTGTTTTAAAATTCAACCCAGTAAGCAGTTATCTCTGCTTGGCAAAACTCTCCTATATTTATAAATTACAAATGTGAGCTTGCAACACCACACGCAAAATACATATTCTGCTTTCACATCCAGGCTGTGGCTCCTGAGGGAATGGGTCTGCCTATCAACCTCTTCAGTAAAATCAAGTGAACAGAAGTAGAAAATCTTCCCAAGACTTAGAACGGAACAACAGCACAGCAGAGACACAAAGAAATGCTTATGTATTTACTTATTTATTTATTTATTTATTTATTTATTTATGTATTTATTTATTTATTTTTGGCGAAGGCGAAGCAAAGAAACCACTTATCTTTAGGTGATAACTTGGATATTAGAGAAATATGCACAAGTAATAGCACTAAATTTACAATTTTTGTGGATGTTGGCAAAGAACAGTATTCTTATTTTCATAACTGAGAAGGAAGTGCTATGTTACAATGACACAGCCACCGATTAATTACTGTTTCCTTTAACAGAGTTCTTGCTGTTCAAAGCCAGTCAGCAGTAAGTACCCGTTCTATTCTACAAGGTATCCCCAGCCTCCCTCCACGGCCCTTCCCTATCTGCATACCTTGGGCACAAAGTCTACAAATTGCTCTCTTGTTTTGAGAAGATACTTGAGAAAATAGGATCTTGCTGCACCAAATTCCTCCTTTTTCCTTTAAAACATTTACTATTGACAGCCTTCAATGGTTAGAAAAGTTCTATGCTAGCTGTCCCCTTTCTTTGGACCTCACTGTGAAAGTACAGCATCAAAGGAAATAGCACACTCATAAAATAACAGCAACCACAAGCATGCTGTAGGCATATTCCAAGTGTCATTTCCCCCCATCAGAAAAATTAAAGGATGATAACTCAAGTTTTTCAGGTGGAAAGAGACTGGGTCCAATTAATGTGTTTAACTAGACAGATGAGTACCAAGAATCCTACTATACTTTTGCCAATGCTTATTTTGTAAATTTGCGTCATGTCATTGCTGTTTGGTAAACAGGAACGAGAGTGGATAAAACATTTAGTAGTGAAAACATCAACAAGACTCATCTAAGTTGGCAAAAACCCAAACACCAACAATAAAAAAGATGTTCCTATCAGCTGCCAGATAATTACATAATTTCCCTTATTATAAAAGTAAACATTGGAAATACATAAATACAATCCTTTTGTTTTTTTTTTAAAAGCCACATACAATTGTTTTATAAACTTTGAAGCAATGCCCTAATACAAAATATTGTTCTTATAAAAAATCTGAATGTCCCAGTTAAAGAATCCTTGACTCCTGGGGGCACATGTTTGTGCGTGCGTTCATAAACACACACACACACACACACACACACACACACACACACACACACACACAAAGAGACACGAAAATTCAAGATTTAAATAGTATTCCTTTGTGTGCTGAAAAATATTTCTGTAGTACATTAAAGATTTCATTAAGGAAATCTACTTCCCTAATTAGAAAGAAAAACATGAAACAGAGTAAAGTTAATAATATTTACAATTATTTCAACACCAATTAAATATTATACTACCCAGTTCAATATATGCAAAGAAATAGGCCCATCCTTTCCCCCTGGTTTTCAGAAGTCTTTGTTCAACAGCAGAGCCTCAGCATTGGCTCCAGTGAATCTTGGAGTAAAAGTTAGAGCCATTGTCTACTCTAGGATCCTAATCCAAGCCTTCAGGTCCGAGGTGTACTTGCATGGTAAGTCAGGGTTTTGGAGACTGAGTATCATTTGGTTTTCTAAGGAGTGTCCATTTTATCAGAAAAGGTCCAGGTTGATCAAAATCTTAGTCTGTTAACCTGGGAAGGATCACCAAAGACTACTGAACTAACCTGCCTTCCAGTTTCTAAACAAGCCTGCAGAATTTATAGAGATTTCTCCAAACAAAACCTTGAAGAAGCTAGAGAAAAGGCAGAAGCAAGTCTCTTGGTAAGCAATTACCATACTGCTATGCTTCTATCAGCTTCCTTGGTGGGCAGGGAGAGGGAATGTGAGCTAACTGTACAGTGTTTTTCTGACCAGATCTTATGGAAGGTAAGGTAACAGTATCTTGGTCAGAATGTTACATACAAATACCAAGTCTGAAGATCTGTGAGGTAAGAGACAGTCTACATGCGCCAAATGCAAAGAACATCAAAAAAAAAAAAAAAAAAAAAAAAAAAGAAAAGAAAAAAGGAAAAAAAATCAAGCTCTTGCAGGCCCACTTCAGAGGCAGACCTTCCTTGAGATCCCACAGAACATGGAAAGATAATGCAAGCTCACAGATACAGCCTCAGGAGCCCAGATAGGGAAAACAAATCCAGAGATATCACACCCATTGGTAGAGAAACTAGCTCAATTTAATACAGGCCTATAGTGTGACTCTTCTTTCTGCCTCAACATGTCCAACCTGCCCCATAGAGGCAAACAGATTCACTTATCAACAAGTTAAATGTAATTTCAAGGCTTATATAGGTAATTTATAAGTGAAAATGAAACTGAATCATGAAGTTTGGGTTTTTTTTTTTTTTCACTATAGTAAAAGGAAAACAAACAATGATTATTTTCTTTGGTTTTTCATGACTAACTTGGGGATACAATGTCACTAAAGTAAGTAATTATGTGTTCTAGCTTTGTCAGACCACTCTGTGGCGTCCTGTAGTGTTTCTAAGGTAAGTAAAAAACATTTCTGTGGACTGTATCACTATATACATAAACATCTTGGTACACATGCTAGCACTAGTATTTACTGTTTGGCCTGAGAAATTTTCATCTTTCTGTGACTCTAGTTCCCCATGAATAAAGGGGAGAACCAATAGGGGAGACTATACTGAGCTCTTCACCTGGAAAACCCTATCACAGTTTATGTTGATCATGATAGTGATCATTACCGTCGTATATTGGCTGAAAAGGCTCCTATGCTATCAGTAACTTATGGGTAGAATAGTGTTAAGAAGAAAAGCTCAAAACAAAATTATTTAATTGATGAAATACTAAAACTGCAATAAAAACTCAACTTACTCCCTTGGGAACCACTAGAAAGTATTTGTCTGGCCTGTTTGTTTGTTTGTTTGTCTGTCTGTTTTTATTTGTTTGTTATCAATTGAGACACTGGTGGTCCTTACGGTCTTAGCTTGCCAGTTATCTCTATGCAAAGGGGTTGGTTGATCTGTCAATGGACCAGCCCTATATGCTCGTTACAACTGTACACCTGGAAGTCTTGGTTGCTCCCAACCTCAGATACTCAAGTTTACCAGCATTTAAAAAAACCAAGTTCTGATCAGTCTAAGTGTTATTCCTCTGTAGAATCTCCATCTCCAATGGTTTAAACAACTATCAGAGTAAGCAACCCTAAGGATCTGCTTAAACGAAATGCTTTCTCGATACCTAAAAGGACGAGGTGCTCTTGGTATTTATAGGGTGGGACAGTATCAGTTATACAAGAGCACTATAAAACAGAGAAAACTTTAGCATGAATCTGTTTCACATGATTCTGTTAGGACTATGTTAGCTCACGGCAGCAGCCCATCTGAGGCCACAGACCCCGGAAGGGCTAAGAGCTTCCCACACTGTTCTAAGACACTCAATTCAGGTCCATTGTCAGCATCGTACATGTAATTAACCATCTCATGAGGCCACCATCTCAGATATTCCACCTTAAAGTACGTTGTTGAAAATGAAGACTTTTACCTTTTCATATTCAGCAATGCCCAAGGTATTCCAGAGGGAGTATGAAACGCAGGTAGCAATTTTACCCCAAGCTCCACTGCCTTCTTTCGAAATATCTGAAAAGTTAAACAATTAAGTAAGCTACTATTGCAAATAAAACATCATTGCTCTCCACGATTATCCATATTTAGTACTTTACTTGGTGATTCTATCTAAAACAGCAAGTAGTAGAACTATGATCTGGTCCAGGGGTCATTGCACTGTGGGGTTCTAATGTCCAACTTTGGTTATACCTTAGTATGATGAAAGAGGGAAGTAGCACAATTCAGACATATGGGTCTTACTTCCTTGTTCTTAATTGCTGGTTTGATTCTGCTGTTGCAGGCATTTGAAAGCGTCATAGACAATTCAGGTAATTTCTACATGCAGACCAGGAGATGAACTCACTGTTTTTGAACGACATTTCTTGGCTTGAAAAGGTAGGAGCTTTATCCTAGGCATATTTACTTAGTAGGGCACAGAGAAAAAAAGAAGTTTTAGAAAGAGATAATGTATACAGTATTTAAGCCCTTGCAGTTTTAGCTTTCTATGAAAGTAAATGAAATAGGTAAAAGTTAAGTTGGGTACACATTCTGTCCAGGGTGTGGTACAAAGATTCACATAAATACATAGAACACGGATAATAAGTCAGCAGGATTTTCTTGTGGAGAGAGTCTTTAGGTGAATGGCTACAACACTAGCCTGGGGCTAAGAAAAGACTGGAGAGAGGGTCAGGAGTGGGTATGCTCTTCCCCTGAGGGATCAGCCTAACACAGACGGATCCATGAGGAACCTACAGGATAAAGTGTCTTTGTCTGACCACATGAGCACACAAGCAGATAGGGCGGTGTCCACAGTCTAGGTCAGAATCATGAATAATCATCAATGTCAGACTAAGAATTTGTCATTGTTAAACTAAAACAATGAAATGTTCCGAAGAAAAATCCATTGGGCTGAACTGTGCTTTTGGGAAGAGTGATCAGATGATATCTGTTCAGCCAGGAGTTCAAATCAAAGTACAGGCAGAGTCATTCAAGGAAGGACACACCTTCCGGGTTAACAGCTATGGCACCAGACTGGTACTCTGTCCCGTCACCTTCAAACTGTATGACTTAGTCTGGTGCACTGTTCCCTTCTACTTTCTCCTCAAAGATGGAAAAGGCTGGACAAGTAGAACGGAGGATTACGCTAAGGTCCTTCTACCAATGGGTGAGCACTGCCTACAGGGCTTGTCAAGGAAGTCCTCTGTGTTTTTCCCCAGAGAGGATGACTCCCCACAACTCCTAAGACCTGAGTCCCACTAAAGAGAAACCCAAAGACTTGGGCTCTACAAAGGACAGTGACCCAGAAATGCTAACATGAAGGCCACCATATAAACTCTACTCTTTTGGAATCTAAGTCTCATTTAATAATGAAAGTTAGAAAGAAAGGAATTTCAAATGAAAACTCTGGCAAATGAACTGAGGCAAAGTGATACATTGTGTAAAAATAAAGACACATATATTTGTAGCATACAGAAAGAAAAAAAAGTGGAGGTCATTTCTGCCACAAATTATCAACTATCATGAAAAGAGACAATTTCTTGCAATAATAGTGCAGGGAAAGAAGAAAATAACAATAATAAAATAGATCCATGGATTCATTCTTCCTCCCCATTCTTTGTTTTAGCCTGAGAATTCCAGGCTGTCTTCTATGGTAAGGATTTATGCTACCACTGCCCGGCCATCTGTGGACTTTCTGGTTTTCACCCAACTTTTAAAACTGTTAATTAACTCCTTTTCAAGACAGTTACATAAGACAGAAGTCAAACTATGCAATTAAAACACCATCTTGGATAGAAGCATATGGCTGTGTGAGCTAACGGCTCAGGCTTTGAAGGCACAATGCCTGTGTTTGAATCTTTGCAGTACTGCTTCAAGTTGATTCATCTTGGCCCCATTGCTTAATCTCTCTGAGGCCAAGATTTCTTGCCTATAAAATGCAGATAACAGCAGCATTTGCTTCTGGAAAGTTGTGGAAAGGCATAAACAAGTTATTATATTTATGAACCTTAGGTTAAGCAGTGCTCACTCTACAGGTTAGGTGTAGTTTTGATGATCGTAATAACATAGATCCTCAAGGAGGTACCATAGTTACTGTTTGAGGCTGTTTCTTTAGATAATACTGCTTTGCTCTCAATTATGCTTCCCCATCTCCACGGCTCAATTATGAGCCGAAGAGCTGCATCTCTGGTTGTCATCACCTGACCACATGACAACCATGCTCTTCCCATCCTTTGCTCTGACTCATTAGAACACATCATGATGTGGGTACTTGCTGTTTTCTGAAACTTAACGTGTCCCACACTGAGTTAATAATTGAATATCCCAGATAAACTTCCCTGGTTCCATCACTGATGATGTTTCGTGAGTCCCTTGGACTTGGTATCTGATTTATCAACCTTCAGTCACCAGAAGGTGAACCAGGGTTAATTCTGAAGTGCCCCTGTGCACAGTTCCCTTGAAGATGGGTATAGTCCATGTTCTCACCACCAGGTAAAACAAAATGAATATTAAAAATAAGTTTTCCTACTTTAGCCATCAGGTTTTCTCATTTCCATTAAATGTATAATTTTTAACATTTTTGTTTAAGAAACCATAACGATTTTGACTGCTCTACTAATCTTTTTAACAATGCCTGTGAGTGAATCAGGCCTGTCTATCATCTTTGTTCCCTCAAAGGTTGCTGCTTGGCTGTCTCTTGTGAGACTTCATAGTCTCAAATTTTGTTCAGAGTCTGACACTGTTAGCATCTTTATTTAGGCAGTTCTCTCATTTTACTGCATCCTTTGAGTTCATCAAATCTATTCATTCTCCAAGGCTCAAGCCGATTCTCACTCTAAGATCTTTTCGGTCCACAAATGCCAACTCTGACAGCCTGTATCACACAATGCAGTATTTGCAAAGGCCTGATATGGATTGCTAAATGTTTTCTTGTACTTTCATGTCACCTAATAATTTTCTTTTCTTTCTGAAAGTAGAGAGAGATTTCAATTTCCCTTCACCCTTTGTTTTATAGGCAGTCAAGATGAAGCATTTTTGCATTTAAATTTGTTCATATCAGCACAGTATTCATATGACCAGTATGGAGGAAGATAGTATTGTTCTCAGTTGGAGGAGGGAAGTGGTGACTTGCCAGTTCAGATACTGACCTTCATGGTGTCTGCTCCCTGCAAGCTCAGCTTATTCTCATCCTTGGGAATCTATGCAACCATCCCTCTTAAGAGAGTTTTCCAAACATCTCCTCCCAAAGTTGTCCCTCTTCCTTCAGTGTTTACCACATTACTCTCTATGCTTCCAGTACCACTGCATAAGCCATGTTATAATGACTTATTTGCTTCCTTGACTGATATTTTGACAACCCCACAAGATATCAGCATAAGAAGAGCATGGGCTAAAACATGAAACAACACACACACACACACACCACCACACAACAACAACACCCAGCAACACAGGAGTTGGAATTCAAACAATGCCCATTTAATAAGTGAATGGATAAATCAAACATTGATTTAATGCCTGAGGCACAGGGATAAGATATCACTGACTGTGCAGTGTTTGCAACGTGGTTCAGTGCATTACACCCGTTTGCTATTGTCATCAAGTAATTATCTCAGGAATTCTGGAGTCTCAAGCCTGGATGTAATTATGGGAAAATTACAAAACAGTTTTGTAGATAAACACTAATTATCCCATTGATGCTTTAAGTAATAAGTGATAATTTTCAACTCTCATTGCTATTTGCTATTATTTAAGTTTTTTAATTTAAAATTTATTTTCTTGTGCATAGGTGTTTTGTATATATTTTGTATGTGTATCACATTTGTGCAGTGCTGTTGGAAGCTAGAAGAAGGTGTCAGATCCCCTGGAATTGGAATTACAGGCAATCGTGGGTTGCCATGTGGATGCTGGGAATCAAAGCCAGGTCCTCTGGAAGAACAACCAGTGCTATTAACTGCTGACTCATCTCTCTAGTCTCCTGTTATTCAAAGAAAAGGTACTTGAAAGAGGAATCCAGACTCTAAAAGAGAATAACTTTCTCCCTGCCATGATGTGCAGGTAATAAAACTAGCTTATAAAATTAACACTGTTAAAAAAGTGAAGGAGACACACCACAAATCAGTCTAAAGGGCAATTAAGCTTTAAGTGGTCCATCTTGGATGATGTGTTGAACATAAAATTATTCCAAAAGCACAGTAGAAGGAACAGTGGTGTCCCTTCAAGGGGCACAGCATTACAGCAGGAAAAGGGATGGTTGCAAGCACCTGTCCTCCAGGGCTGATCTTGCTCCTTGTGTCTGACTTGGGGGCAACTGTCTGGCTTGGTTTCTCCAGTATAATCAAGAGAGTTGGCAACAATTTTTGTTTTGCTTTATCATTGGAAAAAATATTACATAGAAGTCACAAAATGAGATCTGAAGTGTACTTGACCATATGTATGTGTGTGTGTAAATTAAAACAAAATGAAACTTAATGTCAATTTTTAAAAACAGGGTCTGCTAACGTACCACCCAATTCTGAATCAATCTTGGATTCCAAGGCTTGTTGGCCTTAAACTTGTCAGGGAAAATTTAAATTGAAAGGGTAAGATGAGAGTTCATAAAATGTAATCCTGCTTATAGCTGAGGACTTTCTATTCCCTCCTCCATTCCTTTCTAAAGGCCACTAAAAGAGAACAGTTTTTAATAACTACCCATCAGCTGGAGACGGGCAGACATTTTATGACCCAACAAGAGTTTTCAAAAGTGTTTTCCGTTACAAAGATTCTGACTATCTTCGTGGCAAAAGTCAAAACTAATAGAATTTGCCGAAAGAAGGGCATCAATATGATGAAATGGCTTCTCAAGTAACCTTTCATGCGTGTAACCCACAAACATCTTTAAATAAGAACGTTAATGGCCCAAAGCTAAGAATCTCAGAACAAGCACATCTAAACCGGCATCTTTCATTACATTTAAGTAACATCACCATAGTCTCACTGCATTTTGGCTCAATGTTTTAAAAACTTCAAAAGTTAAACCCTATCAAGTAAAACATTAATCTCTTTACTCTAGCCTTACAGATAGGATCAGACAAGGCTGTAAGCAAGATGTATTGCTTTCCTTGTCTGTCTAGTTTACAGTTCCCCGAAGAACAGTTCAAGAGTAATATACACCCCAGAGCAAAAAGTAAGGGAAGACAAAATGAATAAGAACAGAAGGTGGCGGAAGGGAACACTTTCACCCGACAGGCTGCATTCTCAAACACACACCTTCCATATCAAGGCCTTAAAAATCTTAAAATTCTCACATTGAAAACTTCACCGTCCAAAGATCAAAAACCTAATTCTCCATTAGGCTAAACAGAGCTTACCTATTATTCATTTTTACTAATGTACAGCCATCAGTAAAAGGTGTCATCATATCTATGATAAATATCTTGCAGAAAATAAGTGAACTGATACATCATTAAATGAGGTGATTAACTGGCACAGAAAATGAGCCAAATTTAGTCACTAAACCAACATGTACTACCAAGACACTCCAGTTTTTTTTTTTTTTTTTATTTAGGGTTACACTTTGAAAGTTTTAAATATTACAATCAAGATGCATAGGGGAACTAATTCAGCAGAACTTAAAACGCAATGTCACCAGAAGTCATTGACCTCCATAAAGGCAAAGACCTTCTATTTAGCTTAAATGCTGGTTTGCTCACAACTTTATCACTGTCAGCAGCTCCTGACATCTCTGATGGATGCCATTCTTTTGCTTTTAGAACTGTTTATATGGTGTACATGTGTATATACCTGTTCACATGTGTATCTATACATTTGCACGTGTGTCTGTGCATATGTGGGTGTGTGTGTCTGTGCATATGCAGGCCAGAGGATGGTGTTGCTATTTTTATTGTTCTCCATTTAATTTTGTTCTAAACACTTTAAAAAAAAAAAAGCTGTGTATGTGTGTGTGTGTGTGTGTGTGTGTGTGTGTGTGTGTATGCAGCTACCTGCGCATGTGTATCACAGCATGTATGAGTGTGGAGATCAGACCACAGCCTATGGCAGTGAGTTCTCTCTTCTACTTTGTAGGTTTCAGAGATCAAACTCAGAAATTCAAGCTTGATGGCAGGGGCCCTTACCTGATAATGTAGCCAATGTTGCTCTTCAATTTATTTATGTGGATGAGTCTTACCAGTTCAGATAGTCTGGCTTGTCATGTTGTCTGGGAATTCCCTGTATTTGCCTCCTGGGCTCTGAGATAAAAAGGAGGCCTCCACACCTGTCTAGCTTTTATGTGGATGCTGGGGCACTGCACTCTAGGCTACACTTAGAAGGTATATTTGCCCTGCAAATTGCTTATCTACTGAGCCACTTCCCCAACCCTCATGTAACTATTTTACCCAGAGGGACGATACTACATGTGTCCTACCATATGTTTCTCACTCTATGTCTTTCCTTTAGTTGATCAAAACCTAACGCTGGAAGATTATTGAAACTAAAGGTTTGAGCGTATTTATTATTATATTATAATTCCATTTAAAAATCGTAACTGCCTTTGTCAACTTTTCTGTTATGCTTCCCTGTGATTTTTCTATGCGACAATCCAACTTCTAGCCTTAAAATAAGTAAAGAGAGTGTTGTCCATTTTCCTGAAAAATTAAAGAATTAATAATATACTTCAACTTTTCATAGAAATGGTGTGTATGTTATTCTGCCCATAACCATGGGTTACAGCCAAAGAAAATCCATTAGAATCCCTTTGACCTCATGTTTGTTATGTATAAAAGTACAAAGTTTTATACAAATGCAGGTGTGTTAGTGAGTAGGCATTTTAGGTTTGCCTACCTTTTAGATTTCTTTAGTATGGGGGAGCAAATCCAAGGCATTGTACATGCTAGGCAAACACTCTACCAGTGAGCTATTCCTTAACCTGATCTAGAAAAAACTGTCATAAATTATTTAATAGCTAGTGAAGTTTTAAAAAAGAAGTTGCTTTTATACTTTCCTGTAGTCAAAATGAATAAATGTTGATAAATGAATAAAATTGAATTTGATATTGATTTTTTTCCCCTGAGAGAGGATGATTTCATTGCCTAACTCTTAAATGGGGAGAATTTAAAGTCAGGGGGGGCAGGTGAAAAAGAGGTGAAGTATTGGTGAGAATTCTAGGTTCTGTACAAGGTCAGGCAAGCTTCCACTGCAGCTCATGGGCGGTACCCCCTGCTGCCTCCTCCTGGACGGAGTCCTGTGGGTGCCATGAGTGTCCCATGTCAAGGTTGCCTGGTAACAGACATGCTGAACTGGGAAGCAGACACTCTGGGCTGTAGTTCAGAATGAAGAGGGGCCAGTTTGCTGCTTTTCTCTCGTTGTAAAATGAGGACAGTGGAAAAGAATTTTGTTTCAGTGGAAAGAGGATTTTGTTGCTGTCGTTGCTGCTGCTGCTGCTGCTGCATAGTGCATCCTTTTGAGATATAGTAAGCACATACCCCTGGCTACTGATGTGGTGAGGACTATTAAGAGAGATAGTATGAAAACAAAACAAGATCCTCCATCCCATGAAATTCGTAAGCAGGAAGGTAAGGCTGATGACAATTTAAACAAAATCATGTGAGCATTATTTCGCATACAGCATAACATATAATGCAATAAATGAAATAGTACAGACTTTATTGTGGAAATGAAAGAGGGTTGGGGGTCTTGGGATGGACACACACACACTATATAATTTATATTATATATGTATATATATGCATATATACATATATGCATATGGAGACATGGAACTTGGTGCACGGTCAGCTGCACCATTACTTGGGCTGGATATGTATTTGTTTGCATACATCTTTGGGTTTACGTGGAGGATATGGGATAGGCAGTGGAGGGAAGGCTCACACAGTTCATCATATAGAGAATGTGAGTAACAAGTCAGAAAGGAATAGATTAGGTAAAACAAGTCAATGCCCTTTAATCAAGATAGGGAAGTCAATGAGTGGTTAAAGGAAGAAGTTTAGTTGTCTTGGAAGTTCATGTTCTACCTCAGGGTCTCCTAGTTACAGCAAGTAGATGTCTGGCTTATCGGGGTTGAGAGCGGGCAACAAGAAAGTAAGCTGCTATTCTAACTAGCTATGGGCCTTTTCTGAGTCAAACTTACATCCATGATATACCAAGAGAATTCGTGGGTATCTGATAGAAGTGAAACCTTGAGAAATAGTTCAGTTCCTTTAGTGTGTGTGTGTGTGTGTGTGTGTGTTTGTGTGTAATACATGTATATGGGTATGCATGATGGGCTCTCCTCTTCCACCTTTATGTGGGTTCTGAAGATTAAACTTGGGTTCTCAGGACATGTGGCAAGTGCCTTTATTCTCTGAGTCATCTCACTGCCCCCAATTAAGGTCCTATAAATAAGCATTTACTTAAAATGAGACCTGGAAGGAAGCCACATGATTAATGCTATCTGTCCTTCAAATTCATATTCAATATAGAACCTGCAAACACATAGAAAAGGCAAAAGAACTATCCAGGTTTTAATATTACTATGTGAACTTTACATTGCTTTATATTAGACTTTCTTCTCCCCCAAATCTTTTCTAGAGCAATAAAGAATATACAATGAAAAGAACAATAAACATTGGCACTAGAAGCAAAGTCATTATGCAGCTTCTAAAGATGGGCTGTCAAGTTGCTCATTCCATCTCTATTGAGGTTTCAAAGATGGGCAAATCACCAACATAGTTTGGGAAAATACACTGTATACAAGGAATTGTGCTTAATATTTTTCAAGTATGCCAAATAGTTACTGGCATTCTTAAAATTTATATTTTATATCAAAAGAAAACACCTTTGTTTAAAAACATGTAATACCTACTACAACAACAGACAGCAATGAAACTTCTTATTTTTATCTAGTTATAACTTCTAATAGATTTTTGTGGAATCCACCCTATAGAGATTGTTCCCTGATGCATTAGCATGGAAACATCAACTGGTCTATTTGCCATGCTTTTACAGTAGACATCACAAGCTATTTGAAATATAGGTATATATCTGGGCTTGTAAATACTTATTTGATAAAATGAGATAGAAACTCAAGAAACTCATCTCTGCAGTTCCTGACACTTTTGAGTTATGAGGCATTCCACGCCAGTGAATTTTTCCAGTTAACTGAACCTCACCTTTTTATTTATATCAGTTTTAAAAGCCAGTCCCTTTGATTTAATGAGACATGCAGTGATCCCGACTTGGTGACTCAGCATCACGGTCCTCTTTAGATCCTAAGGCCAGATCAGGTGATGTAGTTTTCTCCCCTGAATGGTCTGTATTGGCCTTAATGCTCATCTAAGCCCTTTGGTGCCTCAGTTTCTAAGTATGTGGATGGGGAATCACTTCTCCAAGTCATATGATGGCTGTGATTAAATTCACGAGAGCTTTTTTAAAGAGCAATAACACTTACAGTCATCTTCCTTTGCTATACGATAGTGGTTCCCTTAGGAATCATAGAAAGGTTTTAGGCTTTTTGTACGCACACTAAATGGTCCAAAAACTGCTGAGCTTTTCTGTCTGTTTTCTATGGCCCTCCTCATTCTTTCTGCTATTAACTATCAGTTCATTGCGATAAAGACTCCTCGTGTATTTATTTGCTCTCCTTTGGGTTGCAGATTTCTTCTGTGAACAGTTGCCTGCATGAGGGTCTGGGGATACGCCAACTGTCTATTTTATGTCTCCTTTATACTGAAGGGCATAAGCTTCAGAACATGTCAGGTTCTGAGCTCATGCCACAGTTTGAACTATTCAATCCGTAGGCTTAAAAAGACAATGCATTACTGTTGTTAATAGTACTAACAGAGAAATTTTCCAAACTAAATGTCTATGCACATATAGATTTAGCTTGATTTGTGTTTGTATGTAAAGGTATGTTTGTGCACATGTGAATGGAGATAGACATGTGTGCGTGTGTATATAGGTCAATGGTCAAGGTTGGTGTCTACTTCAGCTGCTTTCTACCGTAATTTATTTATTTATTTTATTTATTTATTTTTTTTTTTGTGACAGAGTCTCTTGATTGAACCCAGGGCTTAGGAATTTGTCTAGGCTGGCTGGACAGCAAGCTCCCTCGCCAGCACTGGAACTATAGGAGTGTGCTGTCATGCCTAATTTTTGACATGGGTTCTGAGAACTATAGCTCAGGACCTCATGTTTGTGCCCATGGCGCTTTACCAAATGAAGCATCTCCCCTGTCTACAATTACTTCTTAAGATGCACAGCATTAAGCTACTCATTTTTCATCCTTCCTCAGCAGATATCCATCTGTCTGGTTGTAGCTCATCACAGTAGTCCTGTGGTTTGTTTTCATTCGTCATATACAATATGCAATCCCTGTTGATTGTTTTTGGGCATTGAGTTTACAATTTCATAGGAAGATGGATGAATATTTTAATTTATCAATTGGTGAAACTACTACAAGAGAAATCTGGAAGTAGCGCCATCTTTGTCTTATATTTGTGTCCTTCTATGCTAATTAAGTTACCCTATCAGCCTCGCCTCCTAATTCCAGAAATGAAGAAATGCGTCTTGTCACTTACAACTTACTCCTTTTTCCTACACACCAAATTAAAAACTTAATTTTTCCATTACAGAATGTATATACTTTCATTGTTGAAAGAAATTATAAAATTTAAGGAGACCCAAAAATATAGTGTATTATATTAATACACTATTTTCATTTATATCAATATTTTATTTATATTAATATAAAGTATTAATCTTGTCTTCCCTGACACAAACAGACATTTAAGTGTCTACCCTGAATAGTACTGAATACATTTTGAAGTGGCACTATTCCACATGTACTATGCTGTATTCTTCAAATTCACCCTCATCAACTTAACTCATCCCTGCCCCCAACAGTCTATATTAAGAGTCTTCAAACAATTTTTGTCAAGATTTACATAGTAAATCCTTTGGGCTTTGGCATTCATATGGTCTCCCTGTCTTGTGTGTGTGTTGTTTTATAATTTTTTAAAATGTAAAAACCATCCTTAGTCCTGCTGTCCAAAACAAGTCTGAGGTTGACTTTGTTCAGAGTCACACTTTGTTTTTAACTCCACAGATAGACTTCTGTAATACCCTACCCTCTATGGCAAGTGCTGGGGTTCAAGTCCAGATCTTGTGCATGCTAGGCAAAAGCTGTACCACTGAGCTAAACCTTCAAGTCTGTAATAGTCGTTAACAATCCCGACACGGCAGGCCAGTAGAAGAACTTCTACAACAGGAATTAGGTAGCTTATCTGTCATTAATTCGTAATTAGGTTTTGACTGTTTTGATTATAAAAATGGCTGTAAAATGAAAGTCTCCACAGATACTCATGTGCATGTACTTTGTCAACAGAACTATTTCCTCAGGACTGTTGGCTGGTGTAGTTTCTGGTGAGAAGACTTTCCATCACTCATTTACTCACTATTTGCAAGGTCCAAGTGCTCACACAAGGTCACAGGCAAACGTGTGTCTGAACCTTGCTAGACCCTGAATGAAGTTAGCTTACTTGAAAGCACCTTAAATTTTCTCATTTAGATGAACAGATCTTATAATATTTTCACATATCATGAATATACATTTAATAGACTGGCACTATGTTCTAATGATCTTCTATGTGGTTCAGTGAAAGAGTTTCCTGAATTAAAAGCAACCATCCCCAGAACATCAAAATAACCTCTAGTTCAATGGGTTTCTTAGTAGAAAGATTTCAAAGATATCAAATTAAAGTATTTAGGAAGACCTTTTCTCCTTAACAAACAAAAGTGCATAAAAACCTAAGGAAATACAATTCCTTGTCTTCCATAGCCACTCATGCACCTACTGAGAATTTTGTTTTGTTTTTCTGGAATGCTCTTTCAAATGATCACACACCATTTCAACATAATTTATATTTTCCAAATTATAAACTTTCAAAGAGGAGCCTCTTTTACAACTCTGACCTTTTAAAAATGTCAATTCATTTACTCAGCAAATATTTATTGAGTGCCTACGAGCTGCCTTGCAGGCTGCAAGAGACATGTGGAATACAGAAGTAAACAGGACAGCTGAGGTCAGTAACTCACGGGAACACAGGAAAAAGGCCCGAGGAGCAGTATTTGTATTGTTTTATGGTGCCCAGGGAAGGATCAAGAAACAACTTCCATTTCTTCTTCAAAAGCAAAATGAAGACAAACATTGAATAACTCTTGCAGTAACCAGGCAAAGCTTCCTCTTTGGTTTTACCACAGAACGCTGATAAATACATCACAGATTTAAAGAATGACAACTCTATTAAAAATCACAGAGAAAGTTATCATTTCCGTGTATGTGAGGATCTTAAATTCACATTTTGGAGCAAGACGATCCTACCAATATGCACACAATACATTCATCTGTTCTGCTGAACTGCTCAGCATCTTGAAGGCTATCCTTCAAACAAAATCACCCTCAGTCCCGTTAAGTGTGTAAACACTAGGAAGACCCTGGGTTTGACTGCTAGCTCAAATGAAAGACAAGGAGAAAAAGGGATGGAGGGATGGCAAGGGCAGAGGAAGGAAGACAGAACAAAAAAATCAATGTCTAAAGATTGACAGTTCAGAAACTTCAGATCAACCTCATTGGATTAAGGTGCAAATGCTGTCCCAGAAGTCAGTGGTTTCCGAACCAAACAACTGTGCATGCGCCAGTGAATGACTCGGTATGGATGCCGGAAGTCCCATCTACTATAAAATGGAATAAGATGCGGGCACTGTCACTTAGGCATTAAATTTAGTTACTCTAAGCCAGTACTCATGGGCAGAAGGAAGGAAATGTCCAAAAACCCTGAGAAGAATAAGCTATGTGTGACACATTAACGATGACAGAACCTTGTGTCACGAACTCTTCAGAGTTTTTGAGAGGATTTCTGTTATCTGATTTATTGGTGAAACTGGGATTTTCCCAAACATAGATAAGACCTCCAACAGCTTAATATTCTATTCATAGATATATTGTTCCCCAGATGTTAGCATAAGATCTTTATTACAATGTCCTAGGGAAGAAACGCTTTTCTTAATCCTTGGCCTAGTAAATTAGCACAATAGCAAATTCTCTAAGTATTTTCTTAGTGTGTTTTTGAAAAAAGCATACAGCAATTGAAGACAGGGAGTTTTACGGTACCAAGTCAGTGGCTGCCATGCGTGCTCCTAAGAAAGGCAGCACTAGCCTACCTGGGAACTTGGAAGATGGGAACACTTGAAAGACCTACTCAGGTCGACTCAGAAGTTGTGAGAAGGAAGGCTACAAATTTCTGTTTTAACGAGCCATGTGATAATGAACCTTCCAAGTCCTCCCTTTCAATCATCCTGAGATGTACTTCACTTATATCTCGAATCGCCTACGGTGCTGTACAATGATACAACGTATTTCTCATCCCTGAACTGTATTTTGGTGCTCATTACTCCTCTCTCCACACCTCTCCCTGTCCCCTTGGATTTGATAGACCACAGATGGGGATCCACACAATCGGCAGGCTTAGGTATACTACCAAGCACGGCAAATACCCTGGCTAGAAACCATACTTTAATATGATTTGTCCAGCACACCTGTACCACACTGCTTCTGTAGAGACAGAGCAATGATATTAACAGTCTTTAAGGTGAGCAAATAGCAAATAGCACAAGAGTACAGAACCAAGTGGTTCTGAATGTGTAGCTTAACTACAAGCTGTTACATTTAAGAGCAAATGGGACAGCCACTTCCTAAATGAATGGCGCGTCATCACCCTGAAATCTCAGGTTTTATGTGCTGGGCATTGAGGCTCAGGCATTTATTTTATTGTTAAGTTATGTCTCTAAATCACTTAATTGCATTAGAATGGAAAGATACGGTCAGATTTATGGGGCCAAGAAGGAAAACCCTGTGAGTGCTTTATCCCACAATGAGAATCTAATTATTGGTTCGCAACACAGCATTTATTAGTCCTTTTCTCACTTCAGGCAGACTACGCTGCGAATCAGCATATAATAGTCTCTGGTTTTAAAAGGCTATTTGCATGTAAAGTAGCTATTTTATCTATCTGTGACAGTTCATAGGTAAAACAAATTCTATTTCAGCACAATACTAGTCATACGAGCTTAAAATATTTTCTTAAATAAAACTATTTCCACAAGAGCTATGGCAACACTGTAGATTCAGAGCAATGTAATTAGAAAACATTAATAAAAAAGAGACATAGCTTCCATCAATAATATATTTAGATGCAAGTATGATAACAAAACTGGGGTCATGAGCATCTCCTCAAATATTATGTCCCATGATGGGGACCTTTCAGGTTCTTCCTTTGTACATTCTGTAATACATGTACAGTCTTTCTGAGGTGCACAATTCATTCACGTTTCTCATTGCCCTACAGTGCTGTCAATGATAGAAAAGTTTTTCTGTTGAACTATATTTTGGTATTCATTACTAATATCTTAATATCTCTTATCTCTCTCCCCTTAGGAACCTTCAGTGAACTTCACGTTACTTTCTATTTCTTTGTGATCAATTTCTGGCACAATAACAAAACAAAACATCCCAATTTCACAAGCAGGGCATAGACGACATCATTCATAGATGACATCAACAGAGAAGAAAGGAGTGACAAATAGGCAAATAAAAAGATGTGCCCCCACATCATCAGAAAGATAGAAATTAAAACACCTACCCAAGATACCAAGGCACACTGATTAGAATGGCCTGAATCTACAGCACTGACCATACTGAATGCCTTGCTATCAATCTGTATTCATGGATATTGATAAATATATAGCTCTAAATGATAGAGGTACTTTGGGAGATGATTTGATAATGTTTTATGAAACTAAACAGAATCTTAGCATATAATCTTGGCTGTCATTCTTTTTGGCATTTACCTACAGAAGCTAAAAATTTATATCCACTGAAAACTCTACACACATATGTTTATAGAGTATAAACACATCATATTTGGATTATGCTTTAGATCTGAAATATGTGATTTATGTACATCAAATTAGCCATACACACATAAACCTGATTTACATGCATAAAATTAATAAAATTTCTCAGACAGACTGACAGGGATTCAAAATAAATCACAGGCACTGCTAGTGGCCCTGTCCCAATCGCAATTCCTTCTTGTTCTTTAAAAAGAATTCTCATTCTTCCATTTTCTGCCTTTATTTTTTTAGAGTTTTACTAAGTAATCCTACTTTAGCAGGCAGATTATTAAACATTGTCACACTAAAAAGAAAACAATAATAACAAAAAACAAACAGAAACCAAACAAAAACAAACTAAGACAGCAACATACTTGTATTAAGTCTCTTCTAAATCATTGATTCCTTGTTTATCTCCTTTTCCTTACAGTTTGGACAATGGTCATTTGAATTTCAGGAGACACAATTTGCGTTTTCCTGGTTGCACATTCCTGGTGAAATCTGACCAATCAGAGGCTGATCAAGGAACAAGAGTGCAGGTGATGTATTCCTTGATCAGGGGGCATCTTGGTGGTTGATTCTCTTCTGGAAATATTAGTAGCTATGCATCATGGGTTATAAAAATGAGTGCTTTCCTATTGTCACGGTTCACTTTCATTAATGAATAGGGTCATTAAGAGACAGTTTGCTGGTCTACTGTTTGGTTATCAGGGGCATAGTTAATATAGGAAAGGAAGGAGAAACCGATTCGTTACTGTTATTGACTTGTTTTCAAGATAACGATATGCTTTTTGGTCCTTCTTTGAAAGTGATCAATTAACTTCACTTTTCAATATTATTTCCATTCAAATTAAACAAACTTAATGAGTTTTATCTGCTACATTTCTTGACTTAAAGGAAGCTCAAAAATCTGTATCTCTGGCCTTTTCCAGTAGACTCCTGAGACTTTGGACACTATAGTTCATCTTTGTTAGCTGCTCTGCCTCCTGGCTCATTGAGCTGTTTTACACCAATTTCATTTCCAGTTTCATTCATTGTTCTAAGACATTAGGATTATTAAAAATTCAAGCCAGGACCTGCGTATTAGAGAATTCTTATATCCTCAGAACACAGTATTTTCTAGATTTTTGAAAGATGAACACACATACACACACACACACACACACACACACACACACACACACGGGTTGTTTGAAGCATATTCTCTGGTAGAAACATATGAAGTGTTTATCTCTCTAGAAAGAAGAATCTCTACATGCTTATAATAATCTGCCTGTGCCCTCTTTATAAGAAAGTCAGTTTTGCTGGGTGTAAAATTCCTGGCTTCACAGTTGCTAGAATTCTTTTTGAGTTGATCATTACAATCACAGATACATTTATAACGGAATGTAATCTTCACTGATAATTATGATACGAAAAGAGTCAAGATTGTAACAATTTCATCAGTAAACAACAGGTGTGACTGATAGATCTATAATAATTCATCATTTTTTTTGCCTTCAGGTACTTATTTATTTATTTTATTAACATCTCCATTCTGTTGTTAACCAGCCAGGTTCTTGACTATAGAACACAAGCTGAATTGCTAAATGGTCAACCTTTCAACATCTTTTTCATTTCCAAGTATATTTCCAATTGTATTACCTAAGCAGTACATAACAAGAAATACATTTTATCAAGAATCATTATGTTCATAGCAGCAAATGCGTTATAAAGTTTTAAGTATAGGAAGACAATTCCTTCTACCATATCCTTTATAATATCATAAGGACTTGAAAAATCAATATTATCTTAGTTCTAGAGAAACAGATTTCATATATTTACAAAACAATGACTTTCTTTTCCATTATTTTAAACCAGTGAAAAAGATCTTACTGTGAATAAAAGGGCTGCTTAGGTAACACAGTGAGTCAGTAATCAAACAGGACTTGAGAAACCAGGCTTCTGGACCTAGAAGCTGAGCTTATTCCACTCATGTGACAGTCCTCAGTTCATTAGGTGGCTGTTTCCCATATAATGACTATTTTAAGAATCCCTCTAATTACAAATGGTTTATCTATAGGCAAAACTTTGGCAATTTCCTTTAGAAATACAATTAGAAGTAGAAAGAGCTTTAGATCATTACTTAAATGTCTATTCCAATTACAAATTCTCATGTGGTTAATATCCCATAACAGTCAGGGTGGCAGAAGCAGTGGAAGACGATGATGATGACTTTTTAAAAGTCACATTTTGATGACTTCCGGTCTGGGCCCAAGCATGGAGGAGATCCCGAGGGGCAGCTCTGCACCCAAGAACACAAAACCTGGTGAAAGTGGGGCTCCCAGGAGCTCTAACCCAGGCAGTATCTCAGGTAAAAATGAATCACCCGTGATGTCTGCTCGTAGAAGCTCTAATCCTGATGCTGTCCTCCAGACTTATACTACTCAGACCTTTGATGGGCCATTGACAAGGACATCAAACAGCTAGAGATTGATATCACTAATCTGAAGAAAACTCCCGTTTCACTGTCTGAAATGATCTCCAAAAATTGCAAAGGGCTTTATTGGACTTGATTTACTCTTTTACAATAGAAAAGACTGTGTACAGCTCTTGACTGTGTACAGCCCTTAAAGGAGAATGTTGCTTTTACATAGACAAGACAGGGATGGTTAAAGAGAGCATGAAAAAGGTCTGAGAAGGCCCTGAGAAAAGACAGAGAGAGAAAGAGAAAGATGAGAGCTGGTATAAGGATTGGTTTTCAACCTCTTCATGTTGTCAACCCTACTTTCTCCCATCTTGGGACCATTAATTGGGTTTTTTTGCTTATTTCTTTTGGTCCCTGGGCCTTAAATAGGCTGACTAACTTTGTGAAACAACAGATAGATGATTTGATAGCAAAACTTATTCAGATACATTATCATAAGTTAGCTATGGAGGACCATGAGACTCAAGATGAGGTTGTTACTCTATCCAGGGTGTTCCCAAAACCCATCTCCACCCAACCTAAAAGAGGGGACTTCTGCCCCTAAACCAAGCAGAGAGGGACCACCCAGGACCCCCTCTGATTGACAATCTGAATTCTTGCTTAGGCTGCGAGGCTAAGTACTGTAAAGGAATATAAATAAAAGTTAAAAATATCTCTCTGGGTTCCCTGAGGGACAAGCCTGACTGCATAGGGATTGATGTCAAAAATATCCCCTCTCCAAATAAAAGACATCTGGATGGGTATGGCCCTCATGCCTCACTGGACAATGACAGGAGGACCGGAGCCATTACAAGGTCCCTTCAATTATTGGAGGTCAGGCCTCTATCCCCGCCTTCGCAAGATTAGAATCGCCATACCCTTCTATACTTAGAGAAGGGAGGAGATGTCAGGGGCAGCCCTGCTTATACACTGAAGGCCTACAATCATCCATAGGCCTAAAATCAGCAATAGGCCTGACCTACATACATGTTAACACAAAGTCTTGGGTGTCTGTGGAAAAACACTGAAACAAATGGCTATAAGCTATTGTAAACAGGCAGCTTTTATGGAAATTTACCAGCCTGAGTAGTCATAGACCTTGTAAATAGGTAGCCTCGGTGGATAGTACCAACTTAGATCAGGACAAGTGAATGTTAGGCAGAGTCATAGTGACCTGTCCCCTGAACCTTCACCCATCCAATACCCTATTCTGAAAGATATCTGTAATCCCCTTGAACACCTACGCTCTGATGTCATTCCCTTCCCCACGTCCTGCCTTTTTGTGTTTATAACCCCTGTGTGAATAAGTAAAAATTACGACTAAATAAATAAATAAATAAATAAATAAATAAATAAAACAAAAAAGTCACATTTATAGATTCCCTAAATCATATCTAAATATTTTTTTAAAAAAATAAAAACAACAAAATCCAAAATCTTTATACCCATAGTCAAAGTCTACCAATTCACACTGCAGACTTACTTAGAAATCTGCTTTACATTTCCAAAATAAAATCTCACAGACTTGAAAAAATCCCACATTTTCTAATTACCTTGGGTTTTCCATCATGAAGCGAGCCCAGGTTTTGGTTTGTGAAGCCTCACCAGTCTCTGGTAGCTTGTGTCTTCCCCTTTCACAGGCACCTCCTTTATCTCTCAGGCCAGCCTTCCTTTTCTCCCTGGCTTATTACTGAATAGTTTTCTCCCACCGTCTTCTTCCTCAAGCAAGCATGCATTACTTTTGAAGTTTCTTAAAGGAACATTTCCTGCTTGCAGCAAAGGGAAAAAAATGGCTCACCATTATGTCTTTCCTAACGCTGCCCTTTCAATTAGAATTGAAAGAAAAAGTCACAGACTGTGCGAGATGCCTCAGGATTCCCCAAATTCTATCGCAGCAATGAATGATAACTCTGCCATTTTTGGAGTCTAAAACACCTTTCAAAAATAATTCTATTATTTCATCTTTTAAGGAGATAAAGGAATATGCAAAAAGACTTCAATGGCATACTAAGAATATAAAATGTACTATACATTATGCCATATCTGGTTTGGCATGTGTGCATACATACAAGTGACTCTGTCCTTTTAAGCTGCTTTTGTTAATGCAAAACCCAAGTAATTGGATCTGGGATTTGTCAAGGATTCATGACCAGTCTGTTTACTTAAGCTCTGTTTCCATTTTCATGTGAACTGAGGATAGTATTAACAGCTACTAGACATTGTTATAGATAAATAACCATCTGAAATGGAAACCTATAAACTGGCCATAAAGAAGAATATTCAATTATCATTAAGTAAAGTCATTATTTTATAAGCTCAATGTCAGAGAGGGAGTAAAAGGTGACTTTCAAGACATTATGGTTTATATCCTAGTCAGAAAAGTTTTAAAATGTCAAATCTTAGAAAAGGTGAGGACAATGGATCCCTGAGGAAAACAAGAGTCAAAGTTTATGATTGAGATCCCCCTCCCCAAATCTGTTGGGATTTTTGTTATTTTTGTGTTCTTAAGAATATTACAGCTTCACTATGAACGTTCAGATTGAGAAAATAAAGTTACAGTGGAAAGGTCATTAAAATATAGAATTAGTATTATGAGCACTTAGCATGACTTACTGTGCATTTCTCTGTCTCTGTCTTCCACAGCTGAACTCATACATTCATATTATACATACACAGAGTTTTGCATCTTGCTTTGTTTATTACACTGACGTTTGCCCATTCCTTTAAGTAACTCATTGCGCATGTATCTTTAAGGGTTGTCAGTATTCCATGAGCTGTTTGCTCCTCCATTCCTTTTCTATCGAATAATTTGAGTGTTTTCCTGTTTGTTAAGTGTGTGTGTTTGTGTGTTTGAGTGCGAGTGTACACTTGCATGTGTACACACGCACATGCACACACACATGCACATGAGCACACACACTCTCAGTAACTCCTTGACATCTTGAGTGTTTCCTTTAGATATACTCCTCAATGTTTAATAAGTAAACCTATGCAAATACCGTGACCAAGGATGTTCTTATGTACTTGACAGTTTAGAGTGGTGGTTCTCAACCTTTCTAATACTGTGACCCTTTAATACACTTCGTCATGGTGTAGTGATGCCAACCATAACATTACTTTTGTTGTTACTTCATAACTGTAACTTGAGTACTGTTGGGAATCATAAAGTGAACATCTGTGTTTTCTGATGGTCTTAGATGACTCCTGTCAAAGAGTCGTTTGTCTTCTAATGAGGTTGTAAACCACAGCTTGAGAACCACTGGCTTAAAACCATGTAGCAACTTCTATTTCTACCAGACCTGACAGAGAGTTAAGTCTGTTCTTGCCACACTTGGTTTATACCATAGTTTTTCAATAGTATTATCATAGTTTTTCAATAGTATTACCATAGTTTTCAATGTATTATTTTAAATGACGTTTTTTTAGGCTTTGAAAGGACATAATTTCTATTTTGTTAATTTGGTAAGAATAACAGTTAGGAGGGATGACAATCCTAAGTACTGATGTTGTGTTTTAAATATCTGCAAAGTGCTTAGGTGACTTATGCTTTATCTATCTGGTAGGAAAGCAATGGATGGACAAATAAGAACAGCAGGAAGTACAACAAGACAAACTGGACAGAGCTGGAAGTGTGGGACTCACTCCTATGCTACCCCAGATGCACCTCTGTGAAAAACATAAACAGATACCACCTCAGAGCCTCTAATTAGTTTAACCATAGGGACACCTGTTTGAAACTTTTGAGGACACTGATAGCACTCAAAGCAAATATTGGCTCAAATGCTTACTGTAAGTCTTTAAACTAAGACGAGTAGACATTTGGTCATTTTGGGGGGCAGTTTACTTTTATAAAATGGTAGTAAAATGGTACCTTTATAAAATGAGTTTTCCTCTCTCACTTTTTCTAAGTAAAAAAATATAAAATACAAATAGGTAACTGGACCCCAAATTGTTATTCAAGTCTGGAGATATTTATTAAAGTGCTGTCAACATATGGTAGATTTATAAGCTATTTCTAAATGCTTTCTGGAACTCTCTAATTACATAAAAGCATTCCACTTGTACTGTATTTATATCTGTTGATAAAGGCAAACTATTTTTATTTTATTTTCATGTGAAATGCAAAGGTACTACTTTTCCCCCTTCATATTCTTTTCTTAGAAAATACAAGCCAAACGTTGAGATAATTCTAAAGTGTAGATACGTCCAAATCATTTAGTGCTCACAATTACTTTCATCCTCAATATGCCAGCCTTCTAAAGAACAGGTTGGATGTATACTTTCATTTTCAGAGTGTAGGTACAAATTTTATCGACATTTTGAATTGTTCTTGATCCTAATTCAGAGTAAAAAAAGGCAGCTGCAACGTTGAAATCACATTTGCATATTGAAATCACATTTACATATTGAAATCCCAACTACATATTGTAAGCTTCTGGCTATATGTAGTTACTGGACAATGAAAGTACTTTACTGAAGTGAAGAAGCAGATGAAGGATAAAAACACGGTGAAGGAAGACTGGTGAGAAATTCAAGAGACTTCAATGTGTTTTGAAACAGGCTTAAGCATCAGGCTTATGTAATTTCAGATGCAATGTAAATTTAAAAGTGTGTTACTAGGTAACAGACCTATATAGTTTTGACTGTACCATAGTTGAGTTCTCATAGTGTAAGCTGCTCTTTGTTGATGAGAAATTGGATTTTATTGGCTCGAGATTTCTGCTGTCTTATTTTTATAAGATTTAGACATTGAGTAAGTAAAGAAAACTTGTGGCACCCACCACAGTCAACACTGATTTTGGTCACAATATATTTTCAGGGCTGTGAGCTTTAGAGCAGAATCTAATCACAGGTTAAATCCCAGGATCTAATCCCAGGATCAAATCCTAGATCTGTTACACAGATGTGAAATAAATTTCAGTGCATCTATAACACAGGTATTACATAATTCTCCAGCACTTATACTGTAAGCAAAGTATATGCACCATGCGCATATGGACACATCACACACACACACACACACACACAAACACACACACCTCACACGTGCTCACAAACACATGTCTACCCAGCTACCTCACAAATACATTGTCTCATTGCCATTATTATGACTACATCCCTTTTTCCTATTCTTCAGCCCACATTTAAAATTCAACTCTTAAACTCAGAACTCACTGTATGCCTCTGTTCAGAAAGTGATATCCCCCAAATGTCCCAAGGCCAGCTCCATGTCATTCAGACTGTGATGTTAATTCCACCTTAGGTTGAAGGGTCATCAGCTCCCTGGTCCACCCTCAATGCTCTCCACCATATAATTTTCTTCATAGCACATACCAGTGTGTGAAATTATCACATGAACATTCTTTAGATTGTACTATCGAAGACATAGCCTAGTATAAGATAAATACAATAAATACTACATATTCGCTAAGTAATGAGTCAAAAAAGGCATAATTGGGCTAATGATAGGGTCTGTCAGATAACAGGGAAAAGCCAATTGCAATTCATTCGGCAGAAGCAACTTTGAGTTTTGTTATTTTCTGTCTAGTCAGAGACTAGGAGAGAAAAACTTCAATGTTAGTGTTGGAGTGGCTGCGTGAAGTGACAGGCAAGCCTAAACAGATGAAGGCAGTGTGCTTTCCACCTGCTGATAAAATGGAGGAGAGAAAAATAAAGAGATGAAATTGTTTATTATTTACTTTTGGTTCTAGGGATTAAATCCAGGACCTCACATACCTGAGCATACCTGTACTCCTGGCTACACTTTCTGTCCCTAATCACTGTTTAATAACTGTAAATGCCAACTTGCAACTAAATATTAGAACATGGAACTTGGCAGCAGATTATAAATGAGAAAGAAACTGCAGCCATGGCTCTAAGAAGGGAATGCACCAGTCTGTCAACAGAAGGTTAAATAAGCAAAGCCATCAAGCTAAATGATGCTTTGATGGCCAATGAGACATCTCTTTTGCTTTCCTTTGAGTAGCAAGTCAAACACATTGAGGTGAGGAGCTGTAGAAAATTTGCACGCTCTTTTGTGCTTGTCCGTTAGAGTTCTTGGCAGGACCAAGAGTTAGTTACTAATGGTGCTATTTCAGAAGAGTGAGGTCCTTCAAGTTAAGATAAACATAAACTTCTTATGTTCCAAACTAAAGTTCCTCTCCACACTTGTGTTTACTTTAGTATCAATGCAAACGAATTTTCAGCTAAATTTTAAGACTAGAATTGTTTGGCTCACTCTGATACAGCAGCTGAAACTCTCAGAGAAACATATCACAATGTAGCAGACATGGATTCAGTTAATAAGATGATTAACCCCAAGGTCTGCTGATGATCCATATTCTAAAATGTTTCAAAACTAATTAAAAACACACAAACTAGGTCTGTGCCATAAAATTATAAGACATTTGGCAAACAAAACATTCAGAAGACTTATTTTAGAAGGATTCTAATTGGTAAATCCTAAAAAAAATTTTAACCAAGGCAAATTTTTGTAGATGCTTTTATATAATTTGTAGAGGATAACTGAAACAAACTGGCGTCACTAGCACATTTTATAGAACTGTCCATGTAGGGAAAATTCCAGGAGTAACAATTTGAAAGAAAGAACCCTGGATCAGCATACTTGTATCCAGCTCATTAGCAGATATGCATTTTGTCTACATTCCTCTGCCAGCTCTAATCATATGTACTAACTTCATACAGCCCCAGAGTCATGAATGCTGGTCCAACAACTATTTATTTAAGTTTCATTCTGCATGACTATTTTCTCTGCTTTTTTTTTAGTGGTAACTTTGACCAATATATATTTCTAACAGATTACTGAATCCCCTGTAAAGAGGATTTATACCTGAGAAAATATCAATCTCTATAAGAATATATATATATATATATATATATATATGCATATATAAGTATATATATTGTGTGTATATATATATATAATTTTCAATTAAATATGTTTAATAATCAGCCATGCAGACTGATTCTGAAAGAAATCTCCCTTCTGTCAATGGTTTCATGATTCTGTTATGAATTCTGAATTACTCAAACTGCCCTGTTTTTGTTTGATTTTTATTTCTCCTAATCCACATATCTTACCTTCTAACCTAGACATCTACACCTCCAGTCTCCAAAACCCACCCGGATCCTCCTATGCTAGTTTGGGCCAGTTAAGTAGTCTGTTTTCCATGACTACTCAACTTGACTAAGCCCCCTATTCTCTTCTTTGTCTTGTCTTTCATAGCCTGTAATTGTGGTGGTCATTGTCAGTACCTTAAAATCCATCCTAAATACAATGAAAATCTCCATCTCTATGCTTGGTCCATAGTTCTGGGCAGTGCGTGAGAAAGAGGTGACCATTACGAGACTGTTTTCACTACTTCCAAAACCACTGCTTCCCACCTGCTACCTTCCCTGGAACAGCACTTTCACCTCACTGTATGTCAACAACTGGAGCAGGGGCTGTCCCTAAAGCTGTGCCTGTCTGTGGAATCTGTTCCTCTAACTGGGTTGCCTTGTCTGGCCTCGATGGGACAAGATGGCCCTATCCCTGCAGAGACTTGGACCTCACCTTCTCAGAGGAGAAAGAGAGGAGGATCAGGGGACAGACTGTGTGCGGAGGGACTCAAAGGATGCAGCAATCAGATGTAAAATGAATAAATAAAAAATAATAAAATAAAACTTATTTTTTAAAAAAATCTGAGAGTCTGATGGCGCAGCCTAAGAGCCGAAGGTCCTACTCAGAGAAGCAGAACTCTTAACTCCAGGTTTCAGAGTGACCTTTTACCTCACTGTGAATACTTCAGCAAAGGATGACTTTCCATTCCACTCTTGGCTGGCTTCTGTATAGATGCTTCCTCTAGCCTGGTCACTGATTCAAGCTTGGGAACTGTTTACATCATTTCTTGGAAATAACAATTCTTCCTCCTCCTTGGTGAAAGGAAGACTCCATACTTTAAACGAAGTGGAAGTTGCTCAATATGTCACTTAGGATTTGTTAATAATAACTGTATTTCTTCAACCCTTTAAATTACACTGACCTTGTGATTTTCTCTGGCCAATGAGCTTATGAGCTATCTTTCAGCTGGAAGCATTAAAAAATCAACGGGATATTTTCCTAACAGACTGTCACAACTCAGGTAGATTGTGAGGGAGATACTACACCATAGCCAGGATGCACTCCCTCAGGTCTATATCTAAAGTCTCATGTGCAAGGAGCTTTGCTAACTCAAGAGTCGGAAACAGGTCATCAACATACAAACTGACTCCCTTGCTTTAAGGTGTCCAATACTCACTTGGCAACCAGGTCAAAGGCTGAGCCAACTTCTATTATTTACAGATTAGTATCAATAAGCTTTACAGGTGGAATTCTTAATGAACTCAGTTCAGAATGCTTCACAAATTGCTGAGACAAAATGCTCACAGTGATAAAACTTCTAGCTTTTCAAAATAATCATAAATACAGGAGTGGGACTTACACAGTTTGAAATACAACAAAACCATAGTAAGAAAGACATATGGTTTCTATAATTTAAGGCAAGGAAAGGTAGTAATTTCATTTTGACTGAGATGCATGGTATTTCAGAGTCAATTCTATATACTGGCACATACCTTTTAAATTACAAATTAAACTCACCAATTATAATGGGATATTCAGTGTGTGACAGCTATAACTCATCAGCCATGAAAATGTAATTATAAATATAAGCAAATTGACTATTCTCTAATATGTTTTGTTAAACTAAACATTTCTCTATGAAAATATTAGCTATTTTTACAAGAATTTCAGTAGCAAATGCCAAATACTAAACTAATAAAGTATATGCAGAGACCAATCTAAATGTCTACAAAATTATAAAGCTAAACACATTAGGACAAAATAACAAGGAAACAGCATCATTTGATAAACGGGATTAAAATTGTTCTTTTCCAAAAAATTAACATAAATGTGGCATTAAATGGTTTAGAAAACCTTGTCTGGATCGGATAGTTCCCTCAGGTTGAAGAGAATGTGCAGAATCCCTTTCACTTTTGCTCTTTATCATTTCCTTCTAGGCTTGTAATTTCAGAAAATGCCCCAACAATGTCAATTCAATTTAAAAGGTCCACAATAAATGACCTAGTGTATTTAATAATGATTTAATTTAGATAGAGTCTCTAGCTCACTGGTTTTCAGAACTCATCTCTTTCAGAGAACTAGCAGGCGCATAACAGATAAAAGGGGAGATGTAGGCTGTGTGTGTGTGTGTGTGTGAGTGTGTGTGTGTGTGTGTGTGCACGCGCGGCACACACACGCACGCATGTCGGGGATTGACTGAAGGTAGAGAATGAGTAGAGACACAAAATCTTATAAGACAGTATTTCTCAATCTGTGAATCAAGACCCATCTGGGGGCAGTATGACCCTTTACCCTAAGGCCATTGGAAAACACAAATATTTACATTATGGTTCACAAAGGTAACAAAATTACACTTATGAAGTAGCAACAGAAATAATTTTATTGTTGGGGTCATCGTAACAGGAGGAACTGTATTAAAGGGGTGTAGCATTAGGCAGATTGAGAACCATTCTTATAAGGGAACAAGTGATCATGCAGATTTTCAATCACGACACTACATTCTTTCCCACTCAGCTATCCCAGTCTTCCAGCCCAGTTGCGGGATTATGTTATCAATATACAAATTTTAGTATAAAAGTCATTGAAAATATTTTCTGTCGGGATTGTAACAAGTAAAGGTCACAGAAGAGCCAGTGAGGAGCTCAGTTAATGACCACTTATTAAATGCTTTCCAGAACTAGGCACAGAGGGCTTAAGTAAAAAATCATACGAATGCAGCAGAAACTTAATCTTCCTTTTGGAACTAAGTTCAAACTATTGGGGAAACATAGCATGTTGGTTAGCTTTTGTCAGCCTGACACAAACCTAGACACGCCTGGGAAGAAGGTCAGGCATTGGTTCCATCAGATTGGCCTGTGGGTGTGTCTGTAGGACATTTTCTTGATGGCTAATTGATGCAAGACACACAATTCCATCATTGTTTTAGTGAAGAAATGTCTGAGGGAGTTCAAATGGAACCCTTTCAGTTAGGTTGGCTTATTGTCCCATCATACCCAAATTCAAAAAATACTTGACTTGCTTGTTTTTTATGAGTCTGCTCAAATTTTCCAGTTTGGGTTTCTGAAGTTATATTGTCTCATTAAAACAGAAGGTCCACAAGGGCTGTTTTGGACTCAAAGCAGAGTCTGACACAGTCTGCGAGGAGAAAGGAGACTTCTCCCACTTTCGTGTGACAATTTCAGATGAAACATTCCATTCTGCAGGGAAGTGGTTTTAAACTAGAAGGAAAACAACTCAAAATAGCCCAGGAAGTCCCTAAAATTGAAAAGATTAATTAGGGACCTCCCTCTCTGGGTAAGCAATAAAGTTGCAAAGAAAATCTCAGACAAGCCAGGCTGCAAAGACAACCAGATACCTACAAGAAGCAGAAACCAGCAGAGCTGTCTGGAAGAGGACTAAACCAACTTAGGCACCAGAAAGGATGCTCTCCAAGCTACTGAGCTGCCTGCAGGCTGTGAAGGCTGTGCAGCATGCTCAGGGTTCCCAGCTTTGGGAACTGTCACCCCTTCTGGGGTGGGCTTTGGTGATGTAGCTGTCTTTGCGTACTCCAGTAAAGCTCATTGGCTCACTAACTTGGAGTTTGTATTTTGGTCTGTTTACGTTCTCTCCCTATCTATGGTGAATGTGTGCTGTGTCTCCAATATTGTTCTTTACACAATACCCACCCCATGACAGTTTAGTGTGTGTTTTCTCTCCATGTTTCATCTAATCAATATTTTCCCCAACCAGGACCACCATGGTAAGCCTGATTTGGGATACCTCAAAAATATACCTGTGAGATCTTCCTCTTTGAAGGGCTACTCAAACTGATCCCTCTGAACTTCCAGTCTTCTAGTGGGTGAATATTTGGTCCTTACTACTCTGCAGCTCTTTCTAGGCAATTATCTCAATAAGGTGTGGATGCAAGAAAATGGTTGATATTTTGGCTTTTTTGCATTTAAATTATATACTTACAGATCATAATTAAAATACCTTTCATGTATTTGAGAAAGAAGATGAATTTGAGCCCAATTCTTGAACAGTAGTTGTGACTGTAGCTGAAGTGGATCCAATTGTATTCCTGAATTTTGTTTGCTTTTATGATTATTCTTTGTGTTGTGGAAAGTTTAGTACATACATGTTTAAAATGAGCTCTTTTATGTTATCAAATTTTAGTTTCAAAAAAAATACAACCACCAAATTGGTGTTAAATCTCTTTGCTTTTTGGCTCTGGTCGCTAGGAAACCTGCAGATACATTTCTGTCCAACGCTTAGATGATTAACAAGTTGGCAGTCTGTGCTAATCTTATCTGCAGCTATCATATGCCTTGACTTTCCACAGCTCTGCTTGATCATGCGCAGTTTCTTTAAGTCATTTTCATTCTTTGCAGAATAAGGCAGGAGACAGACGGATTGTCTCAGAGTCATCTCTTGCAAGCAGATTGTGGCAGACTGAGTGTGAAATAAAACAACATCAATATATCCTAATTTCTAAGGGATTTCTAAATAATTTTGTGATTATCCATTACTACAATACATTCCAAAAACAATTTCTAATCCTCTAAACATTCCAAGTGTCTAAATCTTATCAAGCCAGAAATGTCACCCATACAAGCACACATCTCTGTCTTTCTTTCTGCTCAGCTTCTCAGTCTCTCTCCTCCATATTTCCTCCTTCTTGGGTGGCCTTAAGGCTTGCATGTATAAGCTAGTCCTCTTAGTGAGTCTTCACTAACTTTTGTACTGGTGTTTTAGCATGGTGGATAACATATAGGGGAATTTTGCTGGAATTAAAATAAAGGTCCACCCTCTGCTTCCTCAGTCTTGGACCAAATACTCTCTACCTTTTCTTATGGAACGATAGACCTCACTCCCATCATGGAAAAATACTCCTCCCCACCATGGAAGATTAGTCCTCCCATTAGTTTGGTGTCCAAGAGTTGGTTATGTTCTTCTAGTTTAGAGTCAATAGCAGCCTGTTTCCTTCAGCATAAAATGCCACTAGGTGTGATCCCTTAATTTAAGGAATAAAGTAGGCTTTAAAATCAGGTAGATGTTTCATTAAGTTAATAGCTTGTGTGGCTATGTCCTATCTCATTCCTGTCTCATTTTTTTTGTCACATTAGTGCATTTAAATCTCATTTAAATGCCTTTCTCTTCTAACAATCACCCCATTCTATCCACACTTCATTATAGCTTGATGTTGGAGGGTTCTGCCAAACCTAGTAAAGGTTTCTGACACTACCCTTTTATCATCTCAATTCTTTCACTTTTTTGTCTTTTTATACCTCAGGGACTTGCATTTTGAGTAATGTAAGACAAGAACAGAAGAAATAGTCTGTTTCTTAATTTGCAATGTCTCAAGGTGTAGTCAACCTATAGAAATCCCAAAGATGTTTTATCCAGATTGTTCTTCAAGGCATCAGTGCCACCATGTCCTATGAAATGCATTTCTGCTACAATACAGTTGTTGGTACGTTCTACCCAACAAATATGAGATGGTATATTTAAAAACCTTGGGCTGGAGAGACGGCTTGGGAGTTAAGAGTACTTGCTGCCCTTGCAGGGATCTCAGTCTGGTTCCCTCAGTGCATTCATGGCAGCTTACAAACATTGGTAAATCCAGTTCCAGAGAATCTGATGCACCCCATCTGGCTAGCCCCTGTAGGTATCAGACATGCATATGGTCTCATATATGCATGCAGGCAAACATACACAGAAAAACATTTATATTTGTGTAACTGTGCATGAACACGCAGTGGGATATGGAAGGTCAGAGACCACTTTGTGGAGACCTAGGGATTGACTTAAGTTCATCAGGCTCAAATGGTAACCTCATTCACTCACTGAACTATCTTGTCTGACATGATATGTAATATTCATGTGTTCTTTCTCCTACATGAAAACACTTATTTTGATATGCCTTTCTTAAGTTTATTTTATTCATTCATATTTGTAACTTTTCAATACCATTTTTGATTTTATTACTCTTATTCTACAGCATTGGTTCCTAAAAATTGTTGCTATAGATAATTCTACCTTAGTTTTGCCATTTTAAAAATGGGAAGTTATAGTTAATTAACTGTGTAAAATACAAGGTAGAAATAAAAATTATGTTATTCCTTTACATTGAGACTTCAAGAAATACACAGAATGTAGCTTTTTAGCACACCCAAAATTACAGATTTATTCTGGCACATCGAAGATTCTAGTGAGTGCATTCTGAATTTTTGTATATTTACTGTCCCCAGTGAGGATTTCATTTCCCTTGAGTTTACTATAGAGCAAATCACATTCATCTTTTATTCTTAATAAAGGCCATTCCTACTTAGTATTCATTTTATCTCTACTTAATCTGTGTATAATTATTATGGTTCTTGAACTCCTTATACAGACTTTGAAAAAAAAAGTTGTGGATTGGCCTCTTAATGATATTACAAACTATCTTAACTGAGTTCAGATTCTTCACATTTCTGAATGTGCTCATAATCAGTTTATTGCAGGTGTTTCCTGTCTTGCTCACACAGTGGTAGACTAGAGCTCCCCTGAATCCATACTTCGTGATTTATGTTTGTAATGATAACTACCCCATGCAGTGCAGCCCAAACCAGAGGCTCCCAGCTTCTTCAACTTCATAACATAAATCTGAGTATTATTTTGTAGACTATGTCAGTGTAGGGCTACATATATCTATCTAATGGTGATCTATAATTTTCACAATATTCCTAACTCTCTGATGAAATCAGAATCTTAAATCATGGCTGCTTAGCAACTCTTCAGTGACATAATTTATGAAGATGAATTCTAGACAATTCTAGGAAGCTCTTTGATCTACATGTGAGTGTAGAGAAGCTTATAGGTATATGAAACCAAGTTATGAATAACTTAGGTACATTGGGGATATTTCTATGAAACAACTGCATATTTTTATCTTGACACAAAGTCAAATAACTGGCCAGGTTAGAATAAATATTCCTGGTCAAGTTCTTGGTAGGCAGTTCTCCAGAATGCATTGGGGGAAACAAAAAACAATTGTTAGGTGACAAAGTGACTAGGAGGAAAAGGAAGGGGTTGACTATACAACCAACCTAGCACCAACCACTTCTCATGTAGCAATCACACTTTCGAGAGTATATATGTAACGACAAATTATAACCATAGTAATCAAAGCAGAGATACTGGAAATGACCTAAATCTCAGTATTTATAGGACATTCAAGAAAAAATATGGTAAGAAGATAAATCTTTATGAACCAACATTTAAAAATTATTAAAAACAGAAGTATATAAGAAAATAATCTTAACTTTTTCTTAATACAAAATGTAAAACAAACAAAAAACCACAACAAATTAATTTTTACATAGTGAAAGTGACAGTTAAATATGGTGAAGTGATAGTGATTTTCAATGAAGGTGTTCTTCATTGTCTTCTCTGTTAAAGATGGGCGAATAAAGAATCAAAACCACCCTGTTAGCTTTGACTATAGGTTTATACCATGCTACATCCATAGGTAGCTTGGGTCTCACATCCAATGCCCCAGCCTTCTGGGCACCCCTGCCTGTGCTGCAACCAACTTCTAGGCTTCCACCATGACTCACAATGCCTCCTACTGACCTACAAGCTCCTGCCACCACACCCTATATAATCTATCAACCTAAAAGCTACATATACTTACCCAGGTGTCTAACCTTGTAAGTATCTCTGGTCCTTTCTTCCATAACCACCCTCCCAAAAAATTCCAAATACACCCCTATAGTCAAGGCTCGAATCAGGATGCACATACTGTATACCAGCCCAGTACTCTGTGTCCCCCTGACCTCAAAGCCATACCCAACATCTAGGCCAAACTCGCCTGCACATCTTTTCTTTTGCCCTGATCTGCTCTGTCTATATCAGACATGGAACAAATAAAAGAAACCCACACGCACAAATCTCATTGCAAAAATATAAGCAATTTGAAAGAGAAAAGCAGTTATCTCCCTTATAAAATCCAGAAGTCCTGTAGAAATGTTTGCCAAATAAGAATTACATAGATGAAACCAGGACACAGAATTTAAAAGAATAATTATAAACTTCAGCACAAAATTCAAGGAGTTTAAAGAAACACAAAGAATCAGTTCATTGAAATTAAGGAGAAAGAACTCAGAGACTAAGTCCCTGAGCGGTGGCCAAGAAAATATAAACGTAAGGCTGATAGATATGGAAAAGACAATCTAGTACTTGAATATACAATTCTATAAAGATAAACACTGAAGCTGAAATGAAGATAGAATTTCAAAACCAAATAATTCAACTAGAAAACTCAAAGGAATCTTTAAAAGTAGGATGAGACATGCCAAAGATCAAATATCAGGACTCAAAGATAAGTAGAGGCTCTAGACCAAATAAGTAAAGGAAAGAAGAAGGAATTAGGCCGGGCGGTGGTAGCCACACCTTTAATCCCAGCACTTGGGAGGAAGAGGCAGGTGGATTTCTGAGTTCGAGGCTAGCCTGGTCTACAGAGTGAGTTCCAGGTCAGCCAGGACTACACAGAGAAACCCTGTTTCGAAAAACCAAAAAAAAAAAAAAAAAAGAAATTAGGATACAGGAAATGTGGGATATCATTGAAAGACCAAACCTTCAAGTTATAGCATAGATAAGGGAGAAGAACCCCAAGTCAATGGCACAGAAAATATCTTCAACAATCTCACAGAAGAAAACTTCGCCATTAAAGAAGACACACATACAGATACAAGACTACAATACAGAACTGCAAATAGAGAAGACCAGAAAAGAATATTCCTACAAAGTATCATAGTTAAGACACTACATATACAGAATGAACAAAGAGTATTGAAAGTTGCTGTAAACCATCCAACCTCCCAACCATCCACAACCAACCAAGTAACCAACTAAGCAACCAACCAATCAACAAATAAACAAGAAAACAACCAAACATGAGTCACATGTAAAGTAACATCAACAGCATAATAGCAGATTTCTCAATGTAAATGCTGAAAGCAAGAGAAGCCTTGGGCACTGTACATTATAAGTCATGAAAACCAGGATGACCAATCTAGACTAACATACCCTGCAAAACTACCTCCCATAATTGAAGGAGAACAAAAAAATTTCCAGACATAAATATACTAAAAGAAAAATTATATCCAACAAATCAAACCTAAAGTAAATATAGGAACCAATATTTTGGGATAATGAGAGAAATGAGAATAGTCAGAAAGCTGTGGAAAGAGATTAAGGCCATAATTACTAACTATAAAATAACAATAAGAACATAAGCAATAAAACCAAAAATCAGCAACAGGATGACAGCAATTAACACACACATTCCAACAATGACTTTAAATATCAATGGTATTAGCTCTCAGTCAAAGGACACAGGCTGGCTGAATTGATCAAAAACCAAAATCCTTCAAGAAACACACCTTAGCTTTAAAGATAATTACTACTTTAGAATAAAAGGCTGGAGAGAAATATTCCCATCAAATGGCACCAGGGAGCAAACAGGTGTCACTATCCTAACAGCTGACAAAATACCCTTCAAACTAAAACCAGTAAGATAAAGAACAACACTTCCTTCTAGTCAAAGGAATAGTCATCCATGAAGATATCACTGTCCTAAGCATGCATGCAGCAAACTCTGGTATACCCAATTTCATAAAAAACGTCTGCTAGGTTTAAAGACACAGACTAACATTAATAGGTTGGTGATTTCATTAGTCCACTTTACAACATAGGTCATCTGGACAAAACATAAATAGAGAGAAACATCAGAATTAACTGATATATTATCCAAGGAACTTAACAGACATCTACACAATATTTCATCCATTCTACTCATTAGCATAGCAGGATTTTCTATAAGATAGACTGCATCCTGAGACATAAAATGAATCTTTATAAATTCAAAAAGATTGAAATAACTTCATGCATCCTATTTGACCATAACATAACTTAAAATTGACACCAAACAAATCTCTAGTAAACACTCAAATTCATGGAGGTTAAAAAAAAGTCATTGATGAATGTTTAATGGTTAAAAGAAAAATAAAGAAAGAAAACATTTCCTAGAACTAAATGAAAATGAGACACAACAGAAAACCTTTGGGACACATTGAAAGCAGACCTGCAAGGGAAATTTTATAGGTTTAAATGCCTTATATTAAAAAATTTAAGTCTTGGTGGTACACTCAGGAGGAAGAGGCAGTCAGATCTCAATGAGTTCAAGGCCAGCCTGGCCCTACAGAGTGAGTTCTAGAACTCCCAGTGCTACATGGAGAAACCTGTCTAGAAAAACCAGAACCAAAACCAAACCAAACCAAACCAAACAAACAAACAAAAAAATCAGAGTGAGAGTGAGTCTTGATATCACTCAAAAAAAAAAAATTAAAAAAAACTTGGAAAAAGAACTAACAAACCAAATTCAAAGCAAAAATTAACAAAAGAGAAGTGAGGAGAATGTATCAAGAATCAATGAAATTTAAGCTGGTTCTCAAGAGAATATACACAATTAATAGACCTTTGTTCTTTGACGTGACTGAGAGAGGAGGGGTGGGCAGTGGGGGGAGGGAACCAAAGAAACAGAATCAGAAATTAACAAGGAAACAGACACCAAAGAAATTCAAAATATTATAAGGGAATACTAAAATCAAAACCTGTACTCTGTTAAATTGGAAAACTTAAGAAGAAATAGATGAATTTCTAGATTCTGCCAAACCACCAAAAATAAACCAAGAAGTCAAACACCTAAACAGACCCATATGAAATGAGGAGATTAAAATATAACAAAATCCCTCCAAACTAAAAAAAGTCCAGGGCCAGATGGATTTACATCAAAATTCTACAAAACTTTCAAAGAAAATTTTGAGACAATCATTCTTAACCCATTAAAAAAAAGAAAAGAAAAAGAAAAAGAAAGAAGAAAGAAGAAAGAAAGAAAGAAAGAAAGAAAGAAAGAAGAAGGAAGGAAGAAGTCAGGAGGAAGGAAGGAAGGAAGAAGGAAAGAAAGAAAGAAAGCAGCTCAAATTCCTTCTATGGAGCCAGTATCACTCTGATACTAAAACGGATAAAGAAACAAGAAAGAAGGAAACTATAGAACAGTATCCCTGATGAACATAGATTAACAACTTCTTAAAAATATTTGCAAACAGAACACAGACACATATCAAAAAGGCTGCATGCCATTACCAAGATGGCTTTATCCCTGAAATGTAGATATAAGAGAGGCAAGTTAATAAATGCAATAAAATGCATAAATGCACTTTATAACATACATTGAACGATGATTTTAATAGATTTAGAAAGAAATTCTTTGATGAAATCAAACACCTTCATGATAAACATCATAGAGAATGTTGGGCTAGAGAGAACATACCTCAACAGAATAAAAGGTATGTATGAGAAATCAACAGCCAGTATCATTCTAAATGAAGAAAAGCATGAAGCAATTACACCACAATCAGGAATGAGACTGGAATGTCTATTATGACACACCTTTTAATATTGTTCTTGAAGAACTAGCTATAGCAATAAGGCAAGAGGGGAAAATTAAAGGGATACACAAAGGTGAAGACATTAAGCTAAGTGACCACACTTGCAGATGACATGATTTTACTTATTAGAGATCTCTCCAAAAACACTCACCAGAAAACTCCTAGAAACAATAAACAAATTCAACAATGTGGCAGAATACAGAATCAACTTGCACAAAGCAATGCCTTTTCTCTGAATGAACAACAACCATTCCTGCAGAGGTGGAAGGTAACTCTCTAATGTTGAGATACCATGCACTTCAGACACAGGGCCCAGAGGACTGGAGCTGGAACTGACCTGAAAGCCTCAAGGTTCTGAGGACTAGTTTTCATGGTACCAGAATGCTCCAAGGAAACTTCCAATACAGAAAAGTAACCTACCGTCCTGCCCAGCAGCTACACTTACAAACCATAACAATGTCCAGCAGAGCTCAACAGTCCCAAGCTGCAGTAGTGGCACACACATCTTGGCAGTAACCACAGCTCTCTAATTGGACTCAAAGACCAACTCACCAAGAGGAAAAATCATGCCTGGTACTGGAGTCAATGGATCTTGTAGGAGAACTTATAACTGCTACTTTACTAAGCCGGAATGATCCCTAGATACATTCTAAAACTATGCCCTTAGACCTACTAGATAATGTAATCCTCACCGCTCACCCAAGAAACTTCTCTTTGTAGCAGAGACAGACCATTGCAGAAAGCCACAACCAATGGAAGCGCAGAGTTGTGGAGCCCAGTTGCAACTGATATATTTACAGCGTAACTCCTGCATGTAAGACTCAGAGAGTATTGCAGAAGTGAGAACAGCATGATTGTAAAAACCAGAGGAACAGAAAGTTATGGGATTTACCTCCTAAAAACATCAGAAGCTACACCCATAATATCTAATCAACATGAGTTCTTAAAAATAAACTCAACAAGGGTGCACACTCATAAACATTGCAATGTAGATAAAGAAAAACTCAGGGGGGCCTCAACCTTAACCAAAGATCCACAGACAACTAAGAAATGTGGACAGTGAAAGTAATGGTCTTCCCCAGGAAAGAGACACTAACTGGGTATCCATTATCAAATGAGCAGCCCTAAAAATATACACATACAAGTCCCATCGTACAAACTTGAACAGGTTGTATTTATGCATGTGTGTATATTGAGTAATTATATATATGTGTGTATACACATATACATATATGTACAATATATGTATGTAATGAAAATTAATGAAAACTGAGGTCATTAATTTGAAAGAGGGCGAGCAGAAGTGTAAGGGAGGCTCATAGGGAGGAAAGAAAAGGGAACTGATGCAATTATTTTATAATCTCAACAATAAAATTAAATAAAAATTCTTATAAGGCCTTAAACTGATTATTGTACGTATAAGCAAATGACATCATCTATGGACATTTCATTTAGATAAGCACATCCACATATATCAAATATTCATAGAAAAAGAACCACTCATATGTATGGAATCCTGAAACAAGACAAACTTAAAAAAGCTAATGAAAAGGGATGTATCCTTAGAAGAAATATAGATTTGTTTCTCTTTGTATTCCCTCCAATCCCCATAAAGCTCACAGGCCGAATGACACACGCTCTATGTTTTCCAAATTGTGTCATCTACGTGTAGATTATGGAGGAACATAAAAGCAAGGTCATCTTAGCACACTGTGTCCCAACAATGAGAAGATTAGGGACATGTTCATAAACAAACATTAATTTGCATGCTGCTTTTATAAAAGATAGCTGCTACCACTTACGGATGCTAGCCTGGGCTGTCCAAATGAGAAGGAAACAGAGAAAGCTAACTGGGAAAAAAAAGGGGGGGGAAAGAGAAACTAACACAACAGAGGCCTTTGTTTCCCAGGTAGAATGATGCTTTAGACAGAATGACACAGGGGACTAAAGGGACCATCTACATACTTTAAAAAAATTATGGTAGAACCAAACCCAGAGAGAGAGAGAGAGAGAGAGAGAGAGAGAGAGAGAGAGAGAGAGAGAGAGAGAAGAAACAGGAGCGTGAGAGCTGCCTTGCTCTAATGAGAAAAGCACCTTGGAGACAGGAACAAAGTCAAGCAGTCTCTCTCATTAAACATTTATTATCCTGCTTAAATCTGTTTGAAGCACAGAAATACATGAAATACTACGCAGGCTAAGATCTACTCTCCCGAGCCAGAATGCTGAGCCTCACGTAAATCTGACTGACATGTGGCTGAAATACGTGACTGTATTTCCTTGATGTCAGCTCTTAACGCTGTCAGTATTACAGGTGAGTCCATTCCTAAAACTCTTTAGTGGACACTTAACATAATTCACAAAGTTGTCCAAATGCTTTCAAGAAAATAGCATCAGTGCCATTGATGGGCATGATACAAAAGTCTTTAATCTACCAAATAAAAAAAAGAGTAAATTAAAAATCCATGCCTTGCCCCAAGCAGCAGATAATTCATTAAGCCTTGACTCAGGCAGAGAATGAAGCACTTCTCACAGGGACACTGGCCTGCAGGGCCATGTGCTGGCAAGCTCAGAGCTGCAAGTCCTCAACTTCACAACTACTGTCATTTTGAGATCTTGTTTGTCATGCCTTCTTTACTTAAATAAGTTTTTACTATGCTAACATACTAACATGAAAATAAATTTTGAGACAAAAACTCACCCACAAGTCTGCGTTATGCTAAGCATTGTTAATACGCCTGCAGACATGTGGGATTTGTACCTCTAATCACAGCACACACAGCATAATGGAGCCATGCTTTTAAAGGCAGCACCTTAACCTGACAGTAGGAACCATCAGACTTCCCCTGGCTTGTTCATTTAATTGGCACACATTTTGAGAAATAAAACTGAGCATCAGAACGTGAGACTTCAGTGGGTTTTTTCTAAATCCACACCACAAACGGCACATTTAACACAAAGAGTAATTTGGAGACATTTCATAATTCACACGTCTATACGACTTTGCAACTTACCTCCTCTCCGGACAAATAGTAGGCTGACAGCAGTCCACCAACAAAGCGTATGTTTACTTCAAAAACAGAAACTTCAGCATTCTATGGGAACAAAGTGAAGAAGGTTAAGACATAATGATAACATGTAGAATGAATGCACATGGTGTGGTAAGCTGCTCTAATTTAAAGTCTGCTCAGACCTGTGTGCTTGCCCAGGGCACCTATAGGCAAGACAGGAAGTCCCTTGTAAATGATGGCAAAGTATAGTTAAGAAGATAAGGAATAATTCTGACTCAAAGCAAATTATAAAAATAACATAAACTGAATTCTTTCTTTCCTATATGCGGAAGCAGACCTAATACTTGATATTCTGTATCTGTACAAAGGCACTGGGATCAGGGCTTTTATTATTTTTTTTCCTATTCTGTGTTCTCGTTATTTCCTTCATTTGCCTGCTTTTTCTTCCTGAAAGGCCAATCAGACTATAGTGTGGCTGCTAGCTCCACACTAGTCTAGCAATCTGTTTCCATTATGTTAAAGCAGCACTGACAGAATGCTAATGGGGCATAAGCCCAGGACTTGAGTTCCAGTGCTGCTCCAAGCCTTTGCATTCCCAGTCACAGCTCTGAGGTGACATTCAGTGTGTGCCATCATTGCTAGAGTGGTTCGTAGTTCTATCAGTAGTAGCTTGCTTTTATTATTTATAATATGGCACATGCTTTACTCATCTCCTGTGTCCTTTAATCCCCACACAGACCTTTGGAATTAATTATTATTCCTATGTCCTGTCCACAGAACGAGAAACAAGCCAGGCTGATAGTGATTAATGTGACCTTTTGAAGTTCACACAACAGTGGTAGAATTAGGATTTGAATGGGGACATGTTTATTCATGGTTCAAACCCTGTCTGTTCTGAACTCTACGGATACCTCCAGACTAGGCTCCATGCCTGGTTATTAATGGTCAAATAATTGTGATACTTAATAGTAATTGCCGCCAATAGTTTTATGGCTCTATAATATTTGACTGCTAAGTGCATCTGTCTTGTATTTTGAAATGAGGTGATTAGCACAGTATGACCCCCAACAGATATAAGGTATACTTCATTGGGCCTACTAAGTAACTGTCACTTCTGGTTAACATCAAACCACTCACGGATAATGACAAGGGCTAAGAACAAAACAGAGTGTATGGAACTAGCATCTGTCAGACGAACTTAGAAAAGCCATTTGAGAGACCACCTTTAGGGACCATTTATTAAGCAACTACTATGGGCCAGGCCCAGTCCTAGGTCCTGTGTGCACAGCAATGAAAACTGACAAGATCCTTAAACTTACAGTCTACATTTCGGAAAACAGTTTCAGAAACAAAGAAGAGATGGATTGTTTCATTCCTACATCCTCTCCCTCAAAAGACCTAGGGATCTAATAATTGAAGCTCCTACTTAAGAAAATTCATGCAAAAGAAAGCTTATAAAAAAGTTAGCACTGTTAGATAAAGGTAGATAAAACCAACATAAAATAAAATCATGCTGTGAGTTTGTTTAATTGTACTGAATAATTTATGACTTGCAACTTATATATTTGGATTAAACTGTCTGTTATGCGATTTATCACTAAACTGGATCACTCTGAATGAGTCATTTAAACCCTGCTGTTAGTCCACACAACCTCTGATTTAAAAAAAGGGGGGGATTTATTTCATTTAGTTTGGTTCATACAACGTATCTAACAGAAATAATGTCTAATAAAACTCAAATGAATTTAAGTCCTTAAAGCACATTTGCCTTAGTTGGTATTTGTATTTTTTTAGTTTTTAAACCAGAAAACAGGCCTTCAAGGTTTTACTTACTCTACAGAGGTGCTTTTATTTCCTGATTCTGGCTCTAGGTTCATTGCATATGCTTTTCCTATTTCCCCTTTGAAATGCACTGGACAGTTGAGACCTTTGTATAGACATCTGATAAAAATTATTGCAAGGTAGGGACTGAGCCATGTCAATTGCCATCAGAAATATATCTCAATCTAGGCATCAATCACTTATTGGATGCAGTTAGTCAAACAGCTATTGATCCAGCTCTGTGTGTATTCCAGAACCTGCATTCTATTTATCTTGCTTTGCTGTAACATATGAAAGATAACCTTGCAAAGTCCGGTGCTCAAGGTCGGCGGCTATGACATTTCAGTTGCAGGGACTGAATCATCTAGGGAGCCCAAGGCAAAGTCAGGATTGTTAGTTGAAGCCACCCAGGTTGCCAGTGATTAGAATGCCCTTGTCTTTGAAACACTTGCTCAGGGATATCACAGCATCACAATCCTTAACTCTCATCATCTTCCTGTGATTGGAAACCAGAACAACACAGGAAACAATGCCTCCAGCCCCTGCCCAATACAATTCATTCGATCTCATTTTTCCAAAGTTACATTATTTACAAACCTTAGGTTGAGCTCTCTTAATATTCTAGGGCATATTATATTTTAGGACAGAAGATTGACATTTGGATACTTTGGATCATTCCTTACAGAACCTTAGGTGAAAAAGGGTTGGAGGAAATAAAATTTCGTACTATAACAAAATGGTTAGTAGCTATGAACATTCTGGTCTGTGGCTAGGAAGATGGCTTAGTGAGTAAGGATGCTTGATATGTAAGTATTTGGACTTGAGTTTTAATCCCCACACCCATGGAAAAAGGGTGGGTATGACCATGTGTTACTGTAAGTGCAGCACTGAGGGCTAAAGAAAGGAAGAGCATAGGAGCTTCATGTCCCTGGCCAGCCAGCCTAGCCAGAACAGTTGTTTTCTAAATGAGTGAGAGACCTTTCAAGGGAATAAGGTAGAGAATAATAGAAAACAGTCACATACGTATGCTTATGAAGTATGTGTGTGTGTGCACACACACAAGAATATACACACTACCATGTACACACATACATTAAAAAATTAACTAATTAACTAAAAATTCTACTGTCAACTAGGAGGATTGGGTTGGAGACTGATTTGAGTGTTAGATCCTAGAGAACTTATTTGCTCTCTCTTAACATCTGTTTTGTCACTGGTAAAAGACATTTCCTAGAAGATACTCTGAGTCTATGAGTGTCAGGCAGAACACATACCTGGAGAAGTCACACATCCAGTAGACAGCTGTTGCCATATGGATATTCTGTTGTATCTAGTGTATAGTCTTATGGGAGTTACAATTTGAGCAGTATATTCGGTCTTTTGTTTAAACTGAATGAACCTGCTAATAATGATTAGCAACTATAGGTTGGACATATCTGAAGATATACTATACTCTTAAGTAGATCTCAATTAGAGACTGCTCTTTGGTTTTTCTTCTAGCATTGCTATCCAAACATAGAACACATTCAACAAATTCATACATAAGTTTAATAAAATATAATTAAGCTGATGTAAAAATATCAGTAGGTTGAGTACTGTAGTTCATTGAGAAAGTATGCTTTGGTTATGAACATTACTTAGAACCTGTGCTGGCTAGAGATATATCGACTTAACACAGGCTAGAACCATTCAAGAGGAGGAAACCTCAGTTGAGAAAATGTCTCCATAAGATCAAGCTGTGGTAAGCCTATAGCACACTTTCTTAATTAGTAATTGATGGGGGAGAGCCCAGGCCATTATGGGTGGTGGAATTCCTGGGCTGGTTGTCCTGTTTTCTATAAGAAAGCATATTGAGCAAGCCATGAAGAGGAAGCCAGTAAGCAGCATTCTTCCATGACCTCCTCACCACCTCCTACTTCCAGGTTCGCGCTCAGTTTGAATCTGCGGCTTCAATCAATAGACTGTGACTCAAGATCTGTAAATCAAATAAGCCCTCACCTCCCGAGTTGCTGTTGGTCCTGGTGTTTCATCACAGCAACAGAAACCCTGACAAGGACAGTGACTATGACTGGGTCCCTTCGACCATTAAATTTCACCTCAAATTCTTTGAATTCTCTTTCTCTTTTTTCTTCTCCAATTTACAAGACATCTAAAATTATCAGATAAATTGACAAAGAGTGCTAAAATGGAAAAACAATAATGTTCTCCTCTCCTAATCCTTGAATTAGCATCTTGTCCAGCTCCTGTCCTGGAAAAGTTTCATCCTAACCAGCACACCATGAATCCTGGATATGAAGACTCTTATCACTAATTTGGTGACAAAAATAGTGACTCCTTCAGAACTTTTTCTAAAATGAGTGTCTGAAAGACTCTTACCAGGTGAGACAGCATTTTAAAGAGCACAGAGAAATTCTAGTTAGGTTACATTTTCATAAGCAACTTTATCCTTCAAAATAGCATGATATCTATTAGATCCCAGTCAGCAGAATCACAGGCTTGGCCAGGAAAATAAAACGATATGACAGTTCTAGAGCCAAGTCAGCTCCAGCTCCCATTTGTCTGAGAAACTTCAGAACCATAAGCTTCCCCTGAGAAAGTAATTTATTTCACTGGGTCTCCAGGCCATGAGCTAGTTATTTATAACAAAGCTTATTCAGACTTTAACTATCAGGATTCTACGCAGCACCACATTTTCATTGAGTTGAAAAGATCTTTTGAAAGAGAACATTTCCAAGGCCCCCAACACATACATAGCAGAGGACTGCGTGGTCTGGCCTCAGTGAGAGAAGATGCTCGGAGTTCTCGAGAGACTTGAGCACCCAGGGAAGGGGCTTGGTGGTGGGGAAAGGGCTTGGTGGTGGGGAAGGGGCTTGGTGGTGGGAAAGGGGCTTGGTGGTAGGGAAGGGACTTGGTGGTGGGGAAGGGGCTTGTGTGGGGAAGGGGCTTGGTGGTGGCGAAACATCCTTGTGGGTACAAGAATGGGGTGAGGAATTGTGGGAGGGGGATTAGGAATGGGGACAATGGCTGGATGTAAACAAACAAACAAATAAAACTGAAAAAAAAAAAGAAAGAGAACATTTGATCCCTGAATTCAGACAATCTCCTTTTATCAACTCTTCCACTAAACTCTGTCAGCTTTCTACTAAGAGATCTGTAAGCAAGTCGTTCCTGCAATACACAACCAACACACAAGTTTCAATGACAGCTGCCCCACTGCATACCAATGCAACGACTGTGATTAAGAACTACTTTCCCACTACAATCCATTGTAATTTTGTCCAGGAGCAATGCTACTGTACCCACACATATGATAACTACACTGCCTTATGTACAGGAAACCTTGCAACTCTTCTAGTCAAAGGAATTGCCTACAAGCCTGGCCTGTGTTTCCCAGTAATATACTCCTCCTTAAAGAACACTTCTCCAGGTATGTGGCTACTTCACATTTCATGGATTTAGAGTAAGTATAAGACTTACTCTATTAAAGTGTAGTCGCATCTACTGTTAGTATCTACTCTCGCAGCTCTTAACTGCAAAAATAACAGAACTCATGTCTAAAGACTTTTAGCAGTGTTTAAACTATTAAAGCTACAGAGAAAGGCAAATAACCATGTTGTCTATGTTACTAGGCTGGTTTTGCTATGAATGTTCAAAGGATCCAAGATACAGTCAGTCTATCAGGAATCATCACTAGAGCAACAAGGGCCTCTTAGAGCCATAACTGTTGGTCAGGTAACCCTCAGCATCAGGGTAAATACCCCATCACTCCATTCAGCAGGATAATAAATTAGTGGTCTGTACCAATCAGGATGTAATACTGCTTATAAACAAATCCTTTTCTAGGAGCAAAATTAAGAAAAATGTCATTTCTTTTATGTTTCATGGCATGGAACAATGGGACAAGTAGCCAAATGTTCATTCAGTGATAGAGAAGACATGGCACTGGGATGAATTGGACTCAGTCTTTCCAGAGGACCCCAAGATTGTTTGACTTACATATTTAAATGAACATGTTTAAAGTACTATCTTTAAGTAAAACAAAACAAAACCATAAACAAACCAACCAAAACACACACACAAAAAAATCACCTTTCCGCCAATTTTACCATGCAAAATGTAAGGGATTTATTACATATTGTGCACAACCTTGACACTTTGCTAAAGTTCTCAGCATCAGGGTTAGTCTCGAGCAAGCTAACCTACTCCATCTTGTCTTTCCCAAAGAAAGCCCCACCTCCTACACCCAAGTCCTACTATCCTGCGGTGCCCAAACACAGTAAAGACATCGCTCATCTAGCTTTCATGTTCACAGAGGCTTTGTGTAAGGAATTGCTACCCGGAGAAAATCTCTACCTTTATAACATTTGCTACTAAAGATAATTTTTAGTACTTTCTAATTAATACAGTATGTTTTCGAAGTGCTATCGAGAAGCTCAAATTTGAATCGAGTAGCACTCACTCAGAAATCTGTTCCCACACTAGGAGCCACCACAGACATGTTTACAAGCAGGCGAACGCTGTGTGGAGCACCTATAATGCATTCCAACTATAGAAAAATGACTTAGCACAGGTACCAGTGTACTCCGCGAGCGGGCTTTCCAGCTCAGTCTCCCATATTCAGTCAGGAAGTAGGCGGAGCCAGGCATCTTCTCTGTTTCACCAGCATTGTTTGAATTCTTACTAAATGATAAACTCTAATAAGCACTGTGATATGAAGATTCCATGCCTAAGTCACAGGCTCAGATTCTTAGCATGTGTGTATATTTCTCAACTTTTTGTATTTCCTCTCCACAAAACAAAACAAAACAAATAAACAAAAAAAACAAAACAAAACAGGGCAAATCAATTAGGCAGATCTTGTTTATTATATCTCCTGTTTGCTGTGCAGCCTTGAGAAAATTAATTAACTATGTATATCTATAAAAGTAAAAAAAAAAAAAAAAAAACACCTGCCCTTCCACAGAGATTGAAATAACTTATGCAAAACACCAACCAGCTTCAATCAATCAATCAATCAATCAATCATCAGGTGTTAACCTGGTACAGCCCCTTTGGCCTGTCTGCCTTTTCTCCTTGTCTTCCTCAGGAAACCCAGCTCCAGGAAGGTGTCCATTTTTCCAGTTAGAGAAGCACCTGAAGTGTAAGTCACTAGTCCTTTGAAAATGCTTGGTAAATAATTAGCATATGAATGAATGGATAGTGAATAAATGAGAACCCAGACTCTGTCATCCTAGGTTTACACTGAATTGAAATCAGGAAGCTCATCAGAGTCTATTCTAACAGTGTTCCATCTCACCTGTACGCCTCTGCAGATACCTGAGCTGAACACCAGCTCCAACAATGAAGCCCAGCTCTTACTCCCTAAATCATATTAACTCAATGATTTATTTAAAACCGGTCCTAGAAGATGCTTAGATTCTGCACTACCAAGTGAATCAACTTGTTATGCTTTAGTGAATGGCAGTATAAAACCATTGAAAAGCATTTGGTGAAGTAAATTTTAAGTGCTATAAACTGAATATTTTGCATGTACACATTTATTCTCAACTTTCAGACTGATTTACACTCAGAAATGCTGGGATTAAACCCCCAGCAATAGTGTTTCTGTTTCAGATCGATTTCTTCTTCCTTTGCAGTGACATTGGATACATTTATATGCATTAACTTAAAAAACAACACACACACACCAACAACAAAACAAGAAACCTTGGACTTTCAGTTAAAATACATTATAAGGAAAAGATGTTAGCTTAAATGCAGGCCGTGGTGTGTCCACTAGGCTAGACTATGACATGTTATCTCTATAAGTGAAATGCCAGTTGTTTTCTCTTTCAGGTAACTTTCCTCTCCTCTCCCATGAATGCAAAATCAAATTCTCCAAGTTTTGTGGTGCTAAATCAAGCAGTTGTTGAAGCAATCACATGAAGCTCTCACATGTGGCTTATAAAACTAACAAGAAAACATTGTGCTAAAGACCCATGTCACTCAGTGACAGGGAGAAAAAATAATCCATAGACCTTTCCTGAACTTACATATTAGTCTTTTTAATATGAGAAGCTCTAACTCTGTATTATTGATACATGTGTTAAAAAAATGTCGTATATAGACCAAGCTGGCTTGAACTCTTTATGTAGCTAAAGCTGCCTGGAATTTCTGATCTTCATGCTCCTACCACCTGAGTGCTGGAATTAGCAGGCATGTGCCACCACATTCAGTTTTATATGGTGCTGGGACTGAACCTAGGATTTTGTGGATGCAAAGCAAGCACTTTACCAACTGAGCTACACTTTCAACCAGATAACATATTTTTTTAATGGGGAAATATGGTAATTTTGATAAGTGAATCTTTCAGTGAATGTTTCTTTTTTTTTTTTTTTTTTTTTTTTTTTTTTGGTTTTTCGAGACAGGGTTTCTCTATGTAGCCCGGGCTGTCCTGGAACTCACTCTGTAGACCAGGCTGGCCTCGAACTCAGAAATCCACCTGCCTCTGCCTCCCAAGTGCTGGGATTAAAGGCGTGCGCCACCACCGCCCGGCTCTCAGTGAATGTTTCAAGTCTCATCATGCTATGAATAAGGCTGAGGAGATGGTCAGTGGGTAAAGCATTTGCTTTGCAAGCATAAAGGCCTGAGTTGAAATGGCAAGCACTCGTATAAAAAGCTGGGCAGGGATGTACATTCCTGCTATGTGAATACTTGGTGTGGGGAGGTGGGCTGGATTGGGGGAGGATCCCAGGAGTTTGCTGGTCAGGCAGCCTAGACAAAACGGCAAGCTTCAAGTCCAATGAGAGTCTTTGTCTTAGGAAAACAAGGTGGAAAGTGATAGAGGAAGACACCTGGTGTCCTGCTGTAGCTTCTCTTGTGTGTATCCCCAAACATATACAATACCCACCATAAAACTACACACACACACACACAACACACACACACACACAAGAGGGGTGTGGGGAAAAGACAGACAGACAGACAGACAGATAGATAGATAGATTAATAAACAGAAACTTGAGACATATGGCTACAATTTTTAGAAGAACATTTGAAAAGCATAACCAGATTATCAATAGTTACTGATATCGATGCACTAAAGTGCATGTTTTTAGCTTAAAATTTAAACCTTTAAAAGTCAACATCTTTTTTTTTCCTTTTTCTTTCTTGTTTTTTTTTTTTTAATTTATTTAAATCAAATCGTAATTTTTACTTATTCACACAGGGGTTATAAACACAAAAAGGCAGGACGTGGGGAAGGGGATGACACCAGAGCCTAGGTGTTCAGGGGGATTACAGATCTCTCTCAGAACAAGGTATTGGCTAGCATCTTAACAAACAAAGTGATAGCTTTGCTGGTTTATGAAGGATGCGATGGTGACACACTTTCTTGCTTCTACATAAGTTTATATGCCCTATTTAGATTCACTTTGCTTCTCAGGGGTTCGTGTAGCCCACAAAAATTCTCTTTTCACCTAATTAGTGGCCCAAGGCCACCAATCAAACTTCTACTACAGTGATGTTTTCTCTATTACCTTGAGAGGCCTCTGTACATAGTTTTGAAAAATAAAATAGTTCCCACTCTCCAAGTCTCTTCATTCCTCATGTTCAGAGGAAAGAACTGCTGTAAGATTTGGAGCGGTTTGGAACAACACAGCATGTATCAGACAGACCAACCCAAGAATCAGAAAAGGGGCCTGAGACTACTCATAGATCTAGTGCCATTGAAGTTTCTAGGTGTGAAGAGATATTGCCATAGCTGACAGATAAGTGTGTGGGGTAGGTAGCTGGAGTCATTCCTAATAATAAACATTGCTAAAACAATGCCCGTGCACTCACGAAGCACATGCAAGACCCTGGATTTGACTGCTAGCACCACAAAAGCAAGCAAGGAGGCAAGCAAGGAAGCAGGCAAGGAAACAAAGACCAAGTATTACTAAAGGAATAAATATAAAAAGGGAAAATTTTGTACTCTAATTTTTCGTATTTAGTTCTATTGATATGAGCAGAGCTACTAAACAACAGCCCAAATCACAGTTCTATACATTTGAACCACCAGCTCTTTATATCCACTTTTCCTCAACATTTAAAATAATAACACGAGGCTGGAGAGTAGCTCAGCATTTAAGAGCACTTGTTCTTGCAGAGGACCAACGATGGTTCCTCATGCCTTTATGGTATGTCACAACCGTCTATAACTCTAGCTCCAAGGGACCCAACTCCCTGTTTTGACCATCTTTGGGCCAGGCATGCACATGGTACATGAGCATGTATACATCTAAGTAAAACATTCATACATGTTAAAATAAATAAATCTTAAAAAATAAAAATAAAATAAAACACCTTGTCACGCTGGTCTCCCAAATTCTGGAATATTGGAATACTATCTCCCTGGTATTCTAGAATCAGTTTCCAGGAACATTAAGCATAAACTTTTCTGTCCATAAAACCTTCTAAATATAGCATGCATAACATCTAATCAAAGAAGAAAGAATAAAATATTAAAACTTGCAATTTATAAATCTTTTAAAGTGAGAGTGATGGATAAAGACACATTTTTTACTAATCTTCAATGCTCTGGCTAACGCTGATGTCCAGTTTCCATGGGAACAAAAGAGTGCCAAAGCAGCACGGTGGGCAGGAGCCCTCTCTTCCTCCATCCCATTTCAACATGCAGTATGCTTGTTGTGGGGATTCACATATACTAGTGAACGCTTCTTAGCTAGACAAGAAGCTTAAAAAGATTTCTGCAAAGTAATCTCAGATTTAAAATAATACCAATAATGCAGCCATAAGTTAAGGACTTTTAAAAAGTTAGGGCTGACACGCTTTCTTCTCCTTAGATTACGTTCCTTGCCAACATCCTTATGAGGGAAAGCAGTGACTGCCCAGTTAGATCCAAGGAGACACAGTCCTTTCTAGTCATGGGTCATCAAACACCTGAGCTGTCCCCTTTATCACCGTGTTCCCTCATTGGGTCTCAGGGTATTTGCCAAGAAGGTACATATACAAAGAAATTGAAATCCATTATTTATGCACACACATCTAGATGTTAGTGTTTTTTTTTTTCACTGCTTTTTAGTAGGAGTATTTGAGCAACAATGTTTGAAGACTTACTTAAGTGATAGTGGCTGCTGATGTCTTGTACCACATCAGGATTAAGCACCAGGTACACAGCCCCATGACAGAGTCATGGCTCCAGCATATAGTATAGCCAGCTATATGCTCTGAAATAAACCTTAGAGGCTTCAACATTCACCTCAATGGGTTGCTATGGTATTCTTAACAAGAGGATTTGATAATGTAGATGACTTGAAATATTTCTTTCTTTTGATTTGATTTACCCTTTAGCAAAAAGGATATATGCCATGTACAATAAGTGAACAATCACAGAACTTCAGAGTGTCTTTTACTATTTAAAGGTGCATCATCTGGAGCTGTAGAGAGCACTTAGTAAAGTGCTTGCCTTTCAAGTAGGACAACCTGAGTTTGATCCCTAGAACCTATGTCAAAAAGCTGGGTGTGATGGCCTGAATGCGTAATCCCTGTGAGCTGGGAAAGGTAGATCCTTACGTTTTCTGGCTAGCTAGCCTAAGGTGGGTGGCAAGTTCTAGGGAGTAAGAGACCCTGCCTTAAAAACTAAAGGAAGGAAAAAAAAGTGGGTACCCTAAGGAATTATAACTAATGACACTATTCTCTATTTTCCTTATGTACACATCCACCTGGAAACGTATCAACATGCACACACACATGCATTAAAAAGGCGAATTTGTTTCTATTAGCAGATTAGAATGAATATGGCTATAAAGTAGAGATAGGGTAAAACCTAAGGACTCAATGAGCAACTTTAACTTACCACATTAAAATCTAAATATTTTTTAATCCATGATTTAGCTTCTTGAAATTCAGTCTTCATACCCATAATGAAAAGGGTATCCAGAGCATCGACTATTGTAGCTCCTTTGATGTTGCCTGAAAAATACCAAAAAATATCTTTTCAATATATATGTATATATATATACATACCTATGTACAGACATACACACAAAGACCTGGAAAATACGTGACCATACCTAAGAAAGACTGAGGATAATACTCGACTTACTAGTGAACAGTAATACTGATTAGAGTATTACTTCCAAAAAAATAAAATATAAAAATACACTACACCAAACCATTTGTTTCTCATAGGTTATAGGCTATGAACACTCATCTTTAACATTTGCTCCAAGTTGTAAAAACCAAACCTTTTGGAGACTTCATTTGTGATTGCACTCTCCAACAAGAAAAGAAAGAAAAAGCCGGAAGCAAAGGGGCAGTTGTCATTAATTTTTGTGTAGCTGCACTGGAGTGAGCCTGTGTGAAATTTGCTGAATGTAGAATTATCACCGTGCTAGCTCTTTTTTACATCATTGCAGTGCTCGCCCTTTATCTGCAGGCAATATGTTCCGAGAACCCTGGGAGATGCCTGCAATAGCAGATAGCACTGGACCTCATCTATACCACTGTGTTTCTGAAGCATAAATACATTTAATGCCTTTCCCATCTTAACACTTAAGCACCGTGGCCATAACTTTTGCAGTTTAATGTGGGACTACAAAACCAACACAGACTTCTTTTCTCTTCTTTCCAGTTCCATGGACAGAAAATTCATTTGACTGTAGCTCTTAGTGACCTTAGCTTATGATACCTCCCTTTCTTTTTTCATGTTATGTTGAATATCAAGTACTTTCACTGTTAAAGGAAGTATTTTTGGCTCCTCTTTGGTGCACTGAAATTCTCAGTGTGGTCCTCTTCAACTTTTAAACCATTAGTGAAATAAGAATGACGTGGATACAAGAAATGAGACACCAAGAGATATGGGAGCAAAATGGTTACCAAGTGACTGACAGGTGGGTAACACATCTTGTGGATCCTGGGATGAGTCACATCAGGGCAGGACAGGGCAGAAAGTGACCATACTCTCGGGATATCACTCAGGATTGTGTACTGTTTAATGCATAAGGATTATTTTTAGACTGCAGTTGGCCACAGGTAACTAAAATCCAGAAAAACTAAAGCATGGCTAAATAGGAGGAGCTCTGTACTTTGACATAAAATCTCCACTTGGAGCTACAAGTATATGACTCATCCCAGCTCCCTTCTCTCGCCTAGCCAGGCCCAGGTTGTTTATTCCCTCTGAGCTCCCACTGCATGGGCATTCTACACTTCTCAGGCACGTACTACTCTCTGCCATCCTTGAATCTACAAACCTCCTTAGAAGAGAGACATCAGTGTTGTTTATTCCACACTGCGGCCCTCTATGACTGTAGTAGTGTATTCAATGCCTGGCTACTACTCTTAGTCAGTTGCGGATCCATAAATAGTAATGGAACACACTTCAATGCACACACTGTTCAACTAATAAATGGAGAAATTATCTTTAGGAAGCTGGAAGTAATGGAATATTAAAATCCTCTACTTTCTAAAACAGAGAAAATTTTAAGTATTACATAATGATAAGGACATGAAAGTTAGAAAAGTTGTAGTGTCATGGTTTATTCTTACACAGTGTTCTAAAAAAAAAAAAATACAGGGTTTATTTTTTGAGACAAAACTATGGAATCAAGAGAAACACTAGAGGGAATATTTTCAGGTCACATTTTTTAAACATGATAACAGTTTCATGTAATCATTGATCTCTAATTCCTCAGTCATTAAGAACTTTTTTGTTATACTTTATCTTTAGACTGAATATAACCGATCAGACATAAGTCGTTTCCTTTGATGAGCAATTCTGTCAAAACACTAGCTCTGCTTTCTTCTTTAAAGTGGCACTGAGAAGTGGCAGCTCCTGGGGGTCACTTCTCATGCTTGTTCGCATCATGTTAAGCTAAGGAAGGCGCCCATTGTCCTTTTCCTGGCAAACAGGTGAGTTTCAAGTAACTGGAAAGAAACAGTCAGGAGGAAGAGGCATTGGTGCTAAAGGACTCCCCAGATGCCTGGGAAAAAGAGGTTCACAGAGCAGACTGTCCTCCCTTCTGATAGGCTGCTCTTCGGGACCAAATCTGAATAAGCCACTACAAAAAAATAACCACAGCCAAAAAACCAGGGGGAAAGCAGACAAATTCTCCCTTTCTTCTATGGTTTGCTGAAAGAATACACAGGTTGACATACTCCTTACAGACAAAGAATTTAGGTCAGATGTGTCTAAAGAACCTAATTAAAAGTCTTCCTCACTTTAAAAAACTAGAAATTTTAATTTTTGCAGTAAGTCCCAAGTGTTGATTTTATTACACAGGAACATCCTCTGTAGCTTATTCTAATTTGAAAATGCAGGTAGATACTATTTGATTGTTAATGGTTCATTCTGCTATATTAACATTTAAAGTCATTTTTGAGTGAAAAATTAAGTACTTATCTCGGTTATAAAAGCGTTTTGTTTTGCTTTATCTACTAATAAATACAGTGGAAACTGTAAAAACACAGAGACTTGGTATGTTTTTAAAGTGTTACTATTGAAACCATAGATCTATTAGCAGAGAACCAAGCAATCTATTCAATGATGATTATGGGAAACTAACACATAACTGAGTTATCCAATCAACCATCACAAAGACAAAAGTCAAAGTGAGATCATTTTATAAAAAGAATTAATTATTTATTTTGTGTATATAGCTGTTTTGCTTTCATGTGTGTCTGTGAACCACATGTGTGCAGTGGTGGCAGAAGCCAGGAGGACGCGTCAGATCCTCTGGAACTCAAGTTAGAGCCAACTGTAGGTGCTGGGAATCAAATCCAGGTCCTCTCGAAGACCTGAGCTATCCAGCACAGAGTCAGGCTTCTGAAATATTGTAATAATAAATATTAAAAAGGTAATGACCTCTGATTTACCATGAACTTTCAGTTTCTCTCTTAAACTTGGACCTCTAGCCTTTTATGGTACCTGGACACTGAGTCCTGAGACACTACTGTAGCCATGTCTGAAGTTACTCCTGATGCAGGCACTCCCCACCTAAGCTCCCTGTCTCAGAACTGAATCAGAATAGCCTCTTGCACTTACTCTTCCCTGCAATGCCCTTCTCTCCTCGTGAGACCAGCGGCTCCTGGAACTCAAGGTGTCTACTGAACAGCCTCATGCTTTGACAACTCACTGTTTACACACACACACACACACACACTGCACACACATGTTGCAATTAACTCTTGAAAAGTCTTGGATCATCTCCCTTAACAGCAGAGTCCGAACTGGAGCTAAATTCATGAAATGTCCTAAGGAGACAGAAAAGTGGGGGTACCAGGATCAGGGACATGGAGTTTAATGTCAGTAACACTGAAGTTCATATCTCTGAAAAAAATCTTCTCTAATTTTTTTTGCATATAAAAATGAGATTAAATGATATGGGCCTGAGTAGCACTCTATGATATTTGCTCTGTAAAAGTCACCATAAATTGTTATTGTTATAAGAAGTGGTACCATTTAACATGTTCAGTTATGGTATGGAAAGGCAAGCTGGTGAGGTCAGCAGTCACAGAATACTTCTTTTCTTCATTACTTACAGTTAAAATTTTGAGAGCTGGAAAGAAATCAAGCCCAGTAGGAGGGGCCCTGAGGAGGTCTTGGCTCCAGGGAATCCATCAAACATTTCTGTTGGTTTCCTTCTTTCCACAGTAGGGACATTATTAGTACTTACAGGACCAACCACAGAGTGATGCTATGAGGGCCAAGCCCAACACAGCAAAGAGCAGATAGATGAAAGCTGAAACAGCTGGCCTAATCCAAGCACCTTTCTTTCCTTGGAACAAACAGCAAAAAGCTACACCCCAAACTGAGTTACAGACTGGGGGAGGTCATCACGCAGCCCACTGCTTCAGCCAGCTTATTCATAAAGAAACAGCTTTTATACAGCAGGAAGCCCTTGAAGCAGGTAACTAAATACTCTTCTATAGGAATCACCAGGGACCTGGTGGATCCCTGCTAGGGCACTCCATCCCTGGAAGTCAGCCCTGAACATCCTTTATACTTATACAGGTCTCTCTGACACAGAGCTGCTGTTGTTTCTAAAAGATACATTATATACAATTTTTCCATAGTGCCAGCAAGGGTTCAAGTTTCCTAGCAACATGAAGATCCTAGAGAATCAAAGAACCTTGGTAGCTTTTTAACCATTAATAAGTTTAGGGAACTCAGAGGAAAAGACACTGTCAATCAAAATCCAGGAGTGGTTGTTCATAACTATTATCTGGGGGAAGGTGTGGTAATCTGAATGGGAACATTAGCTCATATAGTTGAATACATGGACCCTGGTTGGCAGAACTTGGTGGGAAGGTTTGTCTGTCACTCGGGGTGGGATTTGAGGTTTCCGAATCCGTGCCATTACTAGTCAGTCTTTCTCTGCCACCTATTTGTGGGTAAGAGTGTAAGGTCTCAGCTACTGCAGCCGTGTCATGCCTGCCTGCCTGCTGCCATGCTCCCCACCATGACGGTCATGGACTCACCTTCTAAAACTGTGAGCCCCCATTCTATTCTTTATTCTATAAATTGCCTTGGCCATGGTGACTCTTTACAGCAACAGAGATGTAAGTATTGCAGAAGTTTAAGTCAGAAGCAATGGCATGAGTTCAAGGACAGTCAGGGTTATGTGTTCCACTCTAAGTTGCAGAGTAATACCTTGTCTCCAAAACCAAAAGCAAAACCAAACCAAAGCTTTACATTGTAGCATGTCATACTCACCGAACAAACTGCTTGAATGGCCTTCTTTTGATATAGGTTTCAGTTCGTTCAAGCCCCATGCATAGCGTTTATAATTATTCCACGCATGGGTCATCATCTGAGTGAAGATAAAAACGAGATTACAGTTTGAACTGGGACATTATTGATACAAGATAGATCATATACTTGATCTTTGAAGGTTACAGCATTAAAATTCAATGCTTAGGCTGAAAGGCTGACCATTAATTAAGAGGATGATGGTTGTATAAATTAGGGTAGGTATGAACAGAACGCATGCATTACTTCTTTATCCTTACAAATACAAATCTTCCTTTTTGGAATCCATTTAATCATATTCATATATATATATCGATCATCTTCAAAAGTCAGTCCCCAACAACAGAAATGTTACATTACAATGATGAGTGATTCCTACATTTATCTATTTCACTCTCATCAAAGATTAGATCTGGAAACATTAAATCATATTTTTGTATAAGGTCCTTCCTATTTTGTTTACACAGAAAAATATTCAAGGCTACCACGTTAGATTTGTCAGTGTTTTGTTAACCAAGAAATATGAAAAAGTATTCTGAAATAGGTACAGAAAAAAATTCTACAGTTATACCAATAGTTCGAAAACCTTTCATGTATTGTAATAATCTTTATTAAAATATGTATTTGTTTATACATGGTAACTGGAGATAGACCCTATCTACTTCCAAATTGGAGATCAATAACATTGTTTAAAGTACAACCAGCTGTCCCATAAGTTGGTTGAATAAAAAGTCTTATGACTCAAAGACTAGGTTTAACAATTACTATTCTAAGAACTGACAATTGGACCCAGGGCCTCGCACGTACCAGACAGGCACTCCTTCACTGATCCATTTCCCTGGGTCTCACTAAGTTGGACTGAACTTGAACTCACCATGTAGCCAGGCTGGGGTCACAGTCCTCTCTACTCAGCCTCCTAAATTGTTAGGATCAGGGTCCTGTGCTACCAGGTATGATACGAAAGTGATCCCATCTGGTTCTGAATTTCATAAGATTATTAAAACCATCACACTCAGGGCTAGAGATACAGCTTATCAGTTAAGAGCACTAATTACTCTTGTAGAGAGTCCAGGCTCAGCTTCCAGCAGTAACATAGTGGGTCACAGCTACACACAACTCTACTTCTTGGGGACCTGATGCCTTCTTCTGACCATCTTAGGTACTAGGCATGGATCTGATGAACATACATATATTCAGGGGAAATCCACACACAGAATAAAATAAATCTAAACATGTTTTTATACAGTAACACAGAAAGCTATTGGTGCCATTCAAGGGCTAGTTATGAAAAGTCGTCAGTACAATCAACCTGAGGCAAAACAGAGGCTATACTTGTTCCTGAACACAGTAATGAGTATCTTCATTTACCTGGCTTCTGCCTTACTTTTCACACTCACCCATGTTATGAACAGCTAGCAAGAATCTCTATGCTCTTCTGGAAATACTAGTTAAATGTTTCCCATCAGCACAGTGTTCCAATTTTGCCAGAGCCCTTTAAAATATATCCTCAAACCATATTGGTTTGATAGATAAGGAGACTGACGCACAGACCTTAAAACCAAAACAAAACCTGACTCAGAGTCATGACATTACAGCCAAGGATCCTTCATGCATGCGTACACTGGCATGGCTCCAAAGCCTGAGGGCAGGAACCAGCATACCTCATCACTTCCCTCTAATGTGTCTGTAACAAAGTATCTCCCTTTCAAGTACCAGACTGGATCTTCCAGTAATTGGGAAATGTGTATAGGGTAAGGTTTTCAAGGTTTTCCCTGTCTAGATTAACTTCATAGGAAGGTGCAATCCTCTTGAGATCACGTGACTAGACTTCTGCCTGTGATGTCAATTGACACAGGGATGGGTTGGCTTCTGAGACTCTGCCACTGCTTATCTGAAAAATTAATGTCACAGTTTCTCACAGGACTCATGGTAGGATTCTAGAAGCATGGCTTGTGTCTTTGCACCTAGCCCACTGCCTGACAAATGATATGTGGTCATGTGTTCATAAATGTTAAGCCTATCTCAAAAGCCATCTGTGTGCATATTACAGAAACTAGAAACCAATGAGCTTCGGAAAGAACAGGTACAGGAAATCCACAAGATACCTCGAGATGATATCTCAGTTTTATTTCTTTAGCCATCTACCCTCCATCAAATGCAGTTTGCCAAACCCTTCACTTTATGAATTTCCAAATTTGTGAATTTCCAAATATTCTTTAAAACTTCAGGAGCTTTGGAATATAATCCTCATAAAAACAAACAAACAAAAAGAGGTTAAAGTTATTAATTGCTTCAATTACGAATTAGAATATAGCTTTCACACAGGAAAACATGTTGTCTTATAAAAGAAATATAAAAACCAGGCATGGTAATACACAGCTGTAATCCCAGAACTTGGGGCACAGGTGGGAGGATTAGAAGTTCAAAGCCATGATCCATTACCTAAAAATGAGGCCTACTGGCTACATGAGATATTATCTTAAATCATTTATAGATTATCATATAATCCCTATAAGTTCTACATCTATCTATCTATCTATCTATCTATCTATCTATCTATCTATCTATCAAATTATCTACTAGCTTTTGTAATCTGTTTTTCAAGGGAAGTTGTGATGTTAATGGCTTAGCTGGTGATATTTCATAAATTGCTGCATGTTTCCCAACATGATTTTCTCATCTCTTGAGATTTCTATGAGTTAAAGTTAGAAAAGAAGAAGAAAATAATGTAATCAAATGCTCTTCATGGAACAACATGAGTGCCTTCTGTTGTGTTCTATAAAGTGAAGGGAAACAACCATATTGTCGAAAGGCTCCAGTGTTGATCACCTTAGTTTGAAGTGATCTGCCATAGTATAGCAAGATATAAGACATAGTCATTTCCTGTGCCTATTTTATGTGTGTGTTGTGTGTATATTTATATATAAAAATATATATAATATAATATATATTATATATATATTATATATATAAAGCATTTTATATAATACACACACACACACACACACTCATATAAAATGGGGCAAGGGTATGAGTGAATAGCATTCTCATGCTACTGGATTCCCAAGTCATACATAAAAATCAATTTGTTATTTTAGATTTATGACTTATATAGATATATGAAAACACAAAAATGCTTGCTGTTCTACTGTATTGCCACAGACAGCTGTGGGACCATGGGGACAAAGACATTCAATCTCTCCAGACACAGTGTTATACCACCCTGACAAGACAAGAAGGTCACTTCTAAAATGTAACTGTCATCAGAGAAGCCCATGAATAGAATTGATCCCGCCCGCTTCACAGGCCTCTTATTTTGTTTTGTAGCCCTTTTATATACTTAATTAGGGTTCTATAGTTTGGCATTCTAAGAAGGAGGATTAAAATTTGGCTAAACCAGAGGTTGATTAGGACTTCAAACGCAGTGCTGAAACCCTCACAAGAGGAATAGAAGGCAAATCAGACTTGAATTTGTATTGGTGTAGAGAGCAGAGCTAACACAGTGTACAGATGGAAACAAAGGAAGGACACAAACGTCACAGTAGCCCATCCATTGTCCTGACCCAGAAAAGATGGAACTGACGCATAAGATATGCTAAAGAGCATTTACTTCTCCTTGACTCTGTACTCACAGAAAGGATTTCTCAATTTGTACTATTCTTTTTCAGCTGGCATCAGGGCTGAGTAATTAGGCAATGTCATTTATTGAGTGTCTGTTACTACATGAATAAGAAGATGCTAAAGGACTCAAAGGGAACCAGACAAGCCTATCTCTCCTATAATCTAAGAGATAATGCTTAACAGTCCCATTCACATCCTCAATGAACATTTATAAATACAGAACAATAAGACACTAAAGAAATGACATGGACAGCTCTATAGTTGTACTTAAGAATTTGTTTTAAAGGCTGTGTCTTTCCAAGGACACTGGAAAGGCATTATTTCCCCAGGGCAATAGGTAGATTTCATAGCTGTGTCTTTGTTGGTGGAACTCTCTTACAAATAATTCTGTTATTTACATAATCTTAAGATTTTCATGACAGACATATTAAAACTATCTTTTCAAAAAACCTCCCCATTTTTGCCAGCCAGGCATATCAGACTTGGGGTTGGCACTGTTCCTCTGCAACGCTTGTGATTTCAGTTCCACTTACAGTCTGTTCCATTTTGTACATTGGGTTTTGTTGTTTGCTTTGAAGCAGGGTCTAATTATTGTCTTCGCTGATTTAGAACTTGCGATGTAAAATTTGGCTGACCTCTAATTCACAAAGATCTGCCTGCTTCTCTTATGTGCTGTCATACCTGGTGTCCCTTTGGAAATTTTCGTTGATCCTGGTACACAAAGAGATGCAAGGTCTAGTTCTTGATCTAAAGAGCCAAAACTAGGGGGAAGCCACAAGGTTCTGAAGTGACTTCCTCTTGTAAGTCACTTACTTCTCAAGGGTGCAGCCAGGTTGAGCCGACCTCTTCTATCTCAGATAGTTTTTTGGGAGACATTCCGAGAGAGTCTGGAGGCCAGATACTGGTGTAGAAGCAATGATGTATCAATATACAAAGAAAGGTCATAAAATGGGGTCACAAAGGCAGGGATAAAATAGAGGGTCTGGAAAGAAAGGAAGAGGAGGCTGGGAGGCAGAAATGAAGTAAGGACGCTGTGCTATGTGTGGTGTTCTTGTGAGCAGAGCAACTACAGAGTTACAGAGGATGCTGTTGATTCCTGAATGTTGACAAAATATCTTCCTATCTTCCTTGAGGTGTGGCTTATTTTTTTTGTATTTCACTTTCTGCACCCATCAGATATGAATGAACAAAAGTGTAGCTTCATTGGCTATAATGATAGAGTAAAATCATGCACATAAAGAATATACAGCCCAATACAGCATGAACACTTGATGTATTTTAAGCATTATAGTCATTTGTATTAAAAAGAAAAATATATCTCTGTTCTTTCTAATCTCCAAGTTTCATAACTGTTCCGAGTGCATAAAGGACAAATATACAACAAGCCAGATAAATCTTTATTGTGCCTGAGTGGCCTATAAATTTGAAAATGTGCACAACAATTTGATATCCAAATGGCAGCAGAACGAATGACAAAGACTGGAAATAGTCTTTCCTAGGGTAGGGCCATGTGGGGGATCCTCTAGAACAGTCTTTAGTTTTCAGTCCCAAATATTTGTTTCCATGAAATCTCCCTTGCTCCAGGTAAGCCTGTGGAGAGTGTGTTCTAAGAGATTTGGGGTTGCTGATGTAAGAAAATATGAATACAAGATTCCTAAGGGGCTACAAGTACTTAGGGTATCTGGAGAGAACAATTCTCAGAGCATGAGGCCATCCAGAGGCTCAGAGTTAGAGACCATCATCCAGAAGAAGCAAAGTGAACTCCTTGGGGAGAGGGAGAGAGGGTCTGAGGGAAGGCTAGCTCTGGTGTTTGTGGTGAAGGATGGGAGTCTCTGAACTAGAAACCTTCAAAAGGCAGTAGCAGCTGCCTATCAAATGCCAACAGATGTTGGGTAAAGTTTCACAAAACAAGCAGAGTCTAAGAGGCTAAAATTCCTTCCTGTGTGAAGATTTGGGTTTTATTTCAGTTCAGGGCTTTTGAGCTAATGCACAGCAACATTATCAGTACATAAGGAGCAAGCAGCACAGGGGGCCAAAACATAAAGCCACCCTTTCTGACTTGTAAGGCTGTGCGGCACTAAAGAGATGTTCTGAAGTATGGTAAAACTCATGTACCTGTTGTTCTAGAAATTGCACAGGGCTGTGGTTTAGATAAGGCCTAAGATAAGAGATCTATTTAACTTACCAACTGTTACAGCTAACACCATGTGCCAGTGTGGGCTGGTGGATGAGGTGGGTATGAACAGACTGGGTATTTGCACTTACAAGGATGTGGAAACCAGACGATAACCACAGGTGTCTCTGTTTGTTTGTTTGTTTGTTTGTTGATGTTGCTGGAGCTGAGATCTCTCACTGGAATCTGGAGTTCACTGTGTAGGTGAGGCTGGCTGACCAGCTAGCCCCGGAATCTTTTCATGCCCACCTCCCCAGTGCCTACATTATAAATGCGCACGGTCACCTTGTCACCTCGTATCTAACTGTTAAGCGAGCCTTCTGAAGACTGAACTTAGGTCCTCATGGCTGCCCAGCAAGCCTTTATGGACGGAGCTATTTTCCACACCCCATATTAAATGATGCTGAGGCTCGATTCTTTGAAAACAAAAACAAAAACAAACAAACAAAAAAACCTCACATAACTTAAAACCTTGTCAGTAAAGAAAGACAATACAAAAAAAAAAATCAGGACTGTAATTTCTCCCAATTTTTTCCAGAAATTACTTGCAGGCATTATAAAAATAACTTACAGAATGTTCAGACACTCCCCCAACAGAAATGATCTTGAAGGGATTGCGTCAACGTCTTCTCAGTCTTTGGTGAGAATGAGGTGAGGAAAATGAACAATGTCCAGGGCAACTGGAGGGCATTAGTGCATAGCTGCTCTCACTTCACTTATACCACAGAAAGGAATTTCTAGATAAGGAAGCAAGAGGCAGCCATCCAGCCAGCCCTCCTGTTATCCTTTCCCCCATGTCTCCCTGCCAAGGCTTATCAGGCAGAAGGGCACCAGCAAGCAGGAGACTGTGTGCAGAGGCAGAGTCTTCACAGATAAACTCAGAGTGGGATGTGCAGTGAACCTTGGCCCTGTTGTCTAAGGGTCGGACCTTTTAGCTTTCTCATTTTAAATGAAACAAAACAAAACAAAAAACAAACAAACAAACAAACAAACAAAAAAAACCACAAAGGAATCCTGGCTCGGTGTAATGGTGCAAGCTTGAAATTATAACGCTTCGAAGGTTGAGGCAGGAGGATCACAAGTTGGGACCAGACTCCTTACATAGAGAAACTCTTGGCTGGAAAGAACAAAACAATGAAGAATCAATTACAATACAACAACTGATGAGCTGTGGTATATAGTCTTGACTTTAGGAGAGGTCAAAGGAGGACATTTTATGCTTTCTGCTCAATTTTGCTGTGAATCTAAACTGCTATTTTATGGGGAGTGGTAATGAATCTCCTTCAGACCTGACTAGTAGATGGCATACCCTGGACATGCTCGCCTTTAGTCACTTGGCCAGCTTCTCATTCTGCTCCCTGGCTTCTAGAGCTGAGCAGAGATAAGAAAGAAAGGTCCAGGAAAGGCAAGCGGGCGTTCAGGAAGCTTGGAGCCAGGGTTGCCGGGACAAATGAAGGAGAAGTAAATTAATGGGACAGAAAAGAAAAGAGGCCAATGTCGCTTAGAGGTGACGGAATGCAGAGTGTGGTATGACTCTGCACTCTGTGACTGCAGGCCTGGAGTCTATCATGGTTACACCCAGAAGCACTTAGCAACCTCATTTAACAGGTACGAAGATGCAGCCTAGAGTCTTGAGAAGGCTTTCCACTAGAGGTCCACATGCCTGTTACCTTCTAGAAATTATCATGCTAAACAGAGGAAACCCCCTCCTGGCCAGGGTAGTTTCCAATTTTAAATTAAAACACATTCAAATGCTGTGTTCAATTTCTCTTTGAAATTCTGCGATACATTAACTGTCTCTCCCTTTCCTCAAGGCTACTAAACTCTTCTATTTTCAAGGTTCTGTACTTGGTGACGCCAGGACAATGGAGACAGAGGTTTGCCAGATTGAAGAAACACAGTAACGTCACATGACAAATTTACACCATCACGCTTTTGTTTGTCAGAATTCAATTTAACCGAGAGTGCGGTTTTGCCGAGGTCAGGGGGATAGGATAAATAAAACTCAACTTAGTATCCTCTTCAGGATCTCAAGCTTGATACCCCTGCCCAGCTTCGGATCAAGAAGATGCTAAAACCAAAGGACCAGGCAAGATACAATGACCTCATCCAGGACAACTAGGTATGATGGAAATGAGGCAAAGGCTCTGGCTTCAGCCCCTTAAACACCCTACGCTAGGGTCGGCTGGATCAGTTAGTAAAGGGCTAGTCATACAAACACGAGGGCTCATTGAATTCCCGCATCCACATAAAAAAACTCAGGCATGTTTAGCACACTTGTAATCTTAAGAGGGAGAGGGAGAAGGATCTCTGGAGCTAGCTGACTGGCCAGACTAACCAAATGCCTGAGCTCCAGACCAATGATGCATTTTGTCTTCACACACAAAGCAAGATTAGGGGTTCCTGGAGATCAACACAAGCAGATGAGATCTGGCCTGCACGCACAGATGCCCACAAGTGCATGATTACCTGAACAGACATGTACTGCCGCATACATGTGCGCCTATGTGCACCTTTCCCCACATCTGCACTGTATCCACACTTAGGCCCCAGGCTAGCAGTTTATACTTTATCCTCAGGTTTATAGGCATGGGTCTAGAGTAGATGGCTTTGTTCTTGATTCTGTAGGTATACAACTTTCCCTGGTTGGGAGTAACCTTCATTTGCTCCTAGTGAGGCTTTTCCACAGTGCCACCTTCCCAGACTGCTCTGGCTCTATCCTGATCCATTTATGTCCTATCAATTAGTAAAGTCCCTAAGAGCTGGCATGTGTGCAATCCTGTGCAGACTTCTCGGCAAGTCTCCTTGCTGTGGATGAGTAGCAGTTTCACAGTTTAGATAGCATTTAGGGTTTTAAACAGTCTGTTCTACAAATAAAACCTCAAGAGCCAGTCATCACTGTGGGCTTCGGAGCTGGAGAGCTGTAAAGGAGGAAGTGAATAAGCTCTGTCACACACCTACCACACTGAACTGTGAGAGGCACTTGACTGAAGTTGGCACATAGAAGCCTCACCACACCCTCTTCTTATGGCTGCAGTAGCTGAGGCCTAGCGTGGCACAGAGGAAGAAGAAGGCTGTGAACCTCACCATTTTCCAGAGCCGCTGAGCAATCCATTGCTCCCTTACATAGGAGGAGGCCCCTTCTGGGGTTCAAGGGGCTAGCAACATGATACCCCACATTATATCAGCTTGCAAGATGTGGCTGTAAGAAAGAACCTTGTATCTCGGCCCTCCTCTTCCTGTTTTGAAGTTTTCAACTCTCAGGATACACCCCCCACACACACACCTTCCATTCCAACACTTGGTTCCAGCTCCACACCAGAAACTTCTTGGCCTGGCCCTGTGCTACTTACTCAGACACACTAAATGTCTTGACACCAGCAGGCCTGGCAATGGATTTAAAGAAAAACAGGAATCTGTCTCCATGCCAAGCTGCTGACTGCCCACTGTGGTACAGTTCCTTTCAGCTATGGTATTTCCTGAGGTTTCTTACCACCATCGGGGCAACATCTACTAGTCTGTTTTTATTTTTCTACAGGACTCTACTTCCTTTTCCTGCTGGCTGTAGGCACAATTTGATTATTACCACGGCTGCCTCTGCTCAGGTTGACTTGTGTGTGTGGGGGGGGGAATTTTCTTTAGATTTCTATATCCTGTCTACTTTCCCAGCCAACTTTAATATATCCTTTTTTTTTTTTTAAGGCAGCAGGAGATATATAAAGTAGTAGTGATTATTTAATATAACTGCATGAATCTTAATGGGTTACTGTACATTAGTTCCCCTGGGAATCAAGAGTGGTTAGCAACTACAACTGCAATTTCTTTAGAAAAAAAAAAAAAAAAAAAAAAACCTGATACAGTCAGTTTGAAAAAAAAAAAAGAGAGAGAATCCTAGTAATCACTATTTATGCAGGAGAGATTGCCTGGTGGTTTCTAAAAAAAAATCTCCATCTCTTAAGAAAAAACTAATGTATAGAGTTGGAGAAAAAAAAGGTCTATGCACATTTAAGGGCTCTCCTTATGATAAAATGCTAATGGAATTTTATAACATTTTCAAGAGACTTCAAGGCATTAACAAAAATAAATATACAACAAGCAAAGTGAAACAATAGCAAAACAAAGTACACAAGAACAAAAAAGAAAAGAAAAAATAATTGAGTCCCATACAAGAAATTTTTTCTAAAAAATATTCGAAGGATAATAATTTATCACCTTCAAAGTCAGAGACATTAGCAACTGTCTTGTTCTTGTGTAGACATCTAGTAAATTCTTTTGGAGCAAAGCACAGCTGCTGGAAATAGTTTCTTTATATGACATAATATGGGGGTGTCACTCATGCTATTTCCTGTGCAAATACCTGCCTACAGGTTAATGACCTTGCTCTTGTTATACAAAGGTTACCACTTGAGTTTAAAGGTTTACTCTTGGGGCTTTTGGCCTCTTTATCGAGTTGATTTTTAATTAACACTAAAAGTGTGCTCATCAGTTTAGCCAAGCTAACACCTCTGTAGTCGATGGAAGGCCAGAGGCCATTTGTGGGCCTGGGTACCAACTGGTCTTCATTATCTAGTTCCTAAACTAAGACCTAGTATGGCTTGTGGGAAGGGTCAGCCACTGACGATCTTCCCTTTATCAATCATAGAAATGGGTATCCTCTGCTGCCATCCCAAAGTGCTCCTTCTCAAATCTAAAACCTAAAATCAATTACTTCATATGGACTGTCTCCATAGCAAAAGAGAATTAGTTTTTTAGTTCTTGAATTTGTAATACAAGTGTAAGTCTATGGGTTGGAGAGGTGCTTAGTCACTGAAGTGCCTGCCATGCAAGAGTGAAGACCTGGGTTTAGACCATGGGTGTCTGTAACCCTGGCATGGTGGTCGGAGGCAGGGTATTAGAAGGCAGGCGCATCCTAGGAGCTTGCGTCCCATCCTGTCTGTCCAACCAGTGGGCACTAGGTCTAAATGAGATCAATTTGTTTCAAAAAATAAGGTAACGAGTGATCTAGGAAGACCCCCAGTGTGGATCTCTGTCCTCCACACAAATGCACATGAACACCTTCACTCACATATGCACCTATGCAGTAACACACACATAGATATATGCTCAGACATTTCTAACATGCATGCCATTGTGCAACCATCAAGATATTAATTGGGTTTATTTTCTAGTAATGGTACGCATTTTTTTTTTTTTTTTTTTTGCAAAACTGAAATATTTAGGTGAGTGATATTACTCAATGGTTGGCTCTTGCTTGGTATATGCAAGGTCCTGAGTTGATTCTGAGTACCTGAGACTCCTAAAACATTCATACCCATACTCTGTCCCTTCGCATGCATGTACACCTGCGCCGCGCACACACACACACACACACACACCACACACACTACTGAAATATGTTTTTTTTAAAAAAGAATTTGTTCCCAGGTTTGTCAAGTTCATAGAGACTAAACTTTTGTTCATTTAGATTCCTTTTTAAACTTTACAAATACTAGGAAGTCATTGGTAGTATTGAGAACAGTTATTGACATTAAAGTTACTAGTGATAAAAACAGTCATCAATAAAAAATAAATTAAAATTTATTTTTAAAAAGCCTATAATTAACTTGACTGGAAAAAACAAAACTAACCCAGTTAGCCCCAGAGAACAGAAGTCGGCTCTTTTGCTATCAAGAAGAAAAGGATACATGCGCTCTTTATTTCTTTTTCTCAATGTTTTATGTTTTAACTGAATGGAGGGTTTTTTTTTTTTTTTAGAGCAATTTTATGGTCACAGAAATACTAAGCAAAAAAGCACACAGCTCCCATACGTCCCCCTTACAACAAGCATACAACCTCTGCCAGATCAACCCCATGCAGAGAGGCACATTCATTACAAGTGATGAGCCTACAATGACACCATCAGCACCCAGACTCTGTGGTTTACATTAGGATTCCATCTGTGAATACGTTATGGTTCTGACAAATGTACAACGACATGTGTTTACCTCTAAATATAGTATTTCCACTCACCCAAGGTCCTCTCTGCTGGCCTGTTATCTCTTCAGCACCTGAGCCCTAGACCACTCACCCAAGGTCTTCTCTGCTGGGCGAGTTATCTCTTCAGCACCCTGAGCCCTAGACCACTCACCCAAGGTCCTCTCTGCTGGGCCTGTTATCTCTTCAGCACCCTGAGCCCTAGACCCACCACTGCCTTCAGTGTTGCTCTGTTCAGAATATGACATTCTTAGAATCATCATCGTCTGTGATTGTCTTCTTTCACTTGTCATACATGTTTGATTACTTCTGACGCCCGGTGGCTTGTTTCTTTTAGTATTGAATAACTACTAAACTACTAACTTCCACAGTCTGTATCAACCATATTTTACCTCAGATAACTCCTGAAAAAATATCCTGGCTTTGTTACTGTTTATCGAGATTATTGAAAATGGCAAATTATTTTGGATGGCATAATTTTTAAGGGAAGCACTTACAATTAATCCACTTGTGTCATATTTACCTTATAAATGGTAGTTTCTTGGGATTAAAGTTTATAGGAGATATTCTCTGAGTTATTGTAGAGATTTTCCAAGCCTGAAAATGCATTACTGTAAACATTCTGTTAGAGCTTTAAGATATGACAAAGCCTATTTAAGAGAAAAAAACATCTCTCATTTTACTTCTGCTGGATGGCATGTACCCAGCATTAAATATATGCCAGATTCAGGAACCTGTTAAAATAGACTGCACTGCTTCGTATTAGCTCTGAGTGCAGCCCTTTCCCAGTTTGCTGTGCTTTAAAACGAGACAAAGATCCCAGAAACTTAAGGAAAAGAAAATATGCCAAGTTCGTCAGGAGAGGCCAAATTATTTTACTGTTCAAATAGACTCTGCAAATATGTAAACCAATAATAAACTGGAAAAAATGTGATTATATACATACATGTATTCCAACACACACACACACATACACCACACACACATACACTATTCACCTATTGCAGATAAGTATGGTTTGATCACCAATGGCTCCTATCCATTGCTTATCCTCTGAATGGAATAGGAGCTGTAAAAGTTAAAATTTCCTTCTTAGCCTCTTGAGAGCTAGAGGTTCTAGCCTTGGGCTACTTGCCAAGGTTGGCAGGTGCTTTATTTCATTTTCCCTTCTGCCTGGAACCAGACTGATGTAGATTAGATATGCCATCACACTGAGTTCCTGATCAGTAAGAGTGCCCAAAGCCAGAGGAATTGCAGTGGTAGCATCACACGTTTAAATAAGGGCTCGCTTATTACTATCGAGATTAATTACCAGTCCTTTCGATTTCCATAAAATTTGAGTGGCCAGGTCAAATTGGACTTTATTCCACGTCACCTATTTGGAGAGACAGGGAAATTTTCACTGCCATTATTTCTGGAAATGTTATTTGTTGACTAAAATTACTTGTAAGGTTTCAGTTGTATAACAATAAGAAGTCTGATTTGACAAACAAATTGTGGCAGCTGATCAAGTTTGAAATGACCTATGTGTGGATCTTGAGAAACACGTATGATTTAATGAAGGGATATGAAGTTGGATTCATTCAGTAAATATCATGGAACAAGTTCAGCAGTTTCCTCTGCCTTGTTGGAAAAAGGAAATACATAGTCAAAATGGAATAAATTACTGAAGAAAATCTGTTATCAAGGATGCAGGCTATGTGATACTTTGAGGATGAAAACCTCAAATGATAACTAAATCATTTTGTGTACCGTAATCTACCCACACTGAGAGTAACAGCTGAATGACCCCCTATTGCATCCTGTTTTGTTAAACAGCTTTAGCTTCGTGGAAAGAAGACAAGTTAAGTTTGTAAATGTATTTCTAGAACTGGGGAGATGGCTCAGTGCAGAAAGAGCTTGCTGTGGACATGTGACGATGAAAACTCAGAGCCCCAGAACTCACATTAAAAGGTGGGTGGACACAAACATGGAAGCCTACTGGTGCTCTTAGTAAGGGAGGTGGAGATGGGGAACTGCAGAGCTGGCTAGCCAGACTCATCCAAACTGGAAGCCACTGGGCCAGGAAGACCTTACCACAATACGCACGAGGAAGAACAATTGAGTACACCTGGAGACAACCTCAGGCCTCCACAACGTGCATACACACCTACATGTGCACCTGCACATACACACACACACACACACACACGTAAACACACATCCAAGCACATCACACACATACGCATGCAACAAGTATTTTTATAAACACTACACTTCTACTTAGTAAAACTGATAGCATTAGTTGAAATATCAAATTTTACCTATTTTCATGAATGCGATATCAGAATTACAATTTCTGTTTCTCGAAGATGTAAATCTTCTCTCCCTCATACACATGTGAAGGGGGGGGAGACTTCCTCCCCAAAGTTTTATTTTAAGTACACTACGTCTTATTCAAAAAAGGCCAGTAGACTTTCAATGTCACAGTGTTGATTTCCATATAAACCGACACTCCTAGACTTTGCATTTTCATTGTTTGAATGATATTTGTATTCCATATCCTTCATTTCTGGAAGCAGTACTGTTGTTCCAAACAGAGAAATATGACCTTCTAGTACCGACAGAATCTCCCTTCCCAGCACTGAATATAAAACATTGTCCTTGGCTTAGGAAATCCAACTTGGACTTAAAATACCTTTGTTTAAAATGTTCCTTTGTAGCAGTTGGGTATTTTTTTTTCCTACCAGGAAACTGTCAGAATCTATGAGGGCCCTGTCCACACAACCTACTTTCTTGGTCCCAGTTGAAGTTACTCTCCCAGAAGCTAACTCCTCACGTGTGAACTTCACTGACAAGTCACCTAAATCTTGAAGTCCAGTGGATTGAATACATGATCCACAGATGAATACCCTGAGACATGGTGCTGTTTTGTAACAGAGCCCTCTGCCTGCCCACGACTGCAGAGGCTGGCAGAACATATTCTTACAAAAAGAAACAGACCTCATATTCATCAGCAGACAAAAAAGTAAATCCCCAAAGAGACTGAGATGTGGCAGAGTGGACCCTCCTAAACACCAGACTTTACAGGCAAGATCCCATTTCTACCAGGATGCCAGGGTCCATTCTGCCATGTCTTCAAAACACCCCCCTCAGGGACTGGACATCTGCTCCTCTCCTACAGGCCTGTGGTACACAGCTGTGTCACTGAGATCTCTTGGCATTACCAAATGCATCAAGTCCAGATGTGCTTCCTTGTTTTCCAGCTTCCTGACTTGAAGCATCTGGTGGTATTGGGTTGTACTCAGTGTGGAGTCATGATTACATGCTATGTCAGAAATAGTCATCACTGAAACCCATATCTCAAGTTGCATCTCAGAACTACCTCTTATAAGCAACCTCTTGTAATAGGACTGTCTTTCTACTGCAGTCTCTATTTTCTAGGCTACTGTAGCCAATGGCACAGACTCTCATGATAAATGCCATCATATCCACTTAAAGGAGGGAAGCTACTCAGGGTCTTTGATGCTGGCCACCAGACCATCCCGCTTGTAAAAATTATTACTGCAGCAGAGCATACTTAATGCTGTCTCGTTTCAATACAAGATCCTTCTTCCCCCAGATCAATCAATTCTGATAGTGGTACTTAAAGTACATTCCCTAACGTTCATTGTTGAAGCTGAGGTATTTTCATAAAAATGCTGAATGATGACATAGTGAATTAAGACTGGATAGCAAATTGCAGAAAGGCCTTGACTAGTTTTCAGGTTCTGTGTGGCCAGATTGTTGATGTACAGCTTAAGCTTGCAGTTGAATCTGTAGCAAGGTGGCCGCTGACAGAAGAAGCTCTCCATTCTAACAGCCTAGATCCCTGGAAACAAGCTAGACTTGGCACAGATCCTTGGGAAATGCTCAATACATTTATTTATACCTGAGCCTCCTTAATCACACAGTCTATGAGGAAGTAGTTATCACTTTATCTTCAATTTGGAGTGTCACAAAACCACGATAGAGACGTTTAACAAGGAACATGTTGCAAAATGTAACTATGCATGTTTTCCTCAGCTAACCCTGATACTGCAATATAATAGAATTTTTTTGAAATTAAAAACTGTTTTATTCTTTTTAAATTAAGTGGCTGGTCTATTACCTTTTATGATCTAGATTCAAAATTGTGAATAATGCTCCACAAAGCACCACGCGTTGATCCTCTCAACTGTCATAATACTTTCCTTCTGAGGGGATTTATGTAAGCCAAGAATTTGCTAAATAACGTAATATAAAAGTCCTTCTATTATTTTAGAACTATTATTTCACAACTATTATAGAGTCAATCGTTGGGCGTGTCTGGTCACCTAACTGATGGCTAGCACATCAGGGCTCTTTTGGATCTGTTACTATATTGAAGTGCAGGTACTGTTGTGTTTGTGTCTGTGGTTCTTAATTTCCTCAAGTAGATGAGAGGATGGAAGATAATATGTGCTAGGTTTTTATCCACTCTCCTCAGACACTGGTCCATCAGGTATACCCAACCTTTGACAATGCAACCAACAAAGTGATTACATTTTACAAAGAACTCAAGAACTTCACGATTGGATAAGAACCCCAAAAAGCTATGCAATTCATACGTGGCACAATGGACATGCCTGAACCAGTTCTGTGTGCCCTATGCACACAGATGCATATGCAGGTGTTGATGACTAACTGACCAGTCATCTAGAGGGCAAAGGTATGAGCACAAGATAAACAAGATAAACGAGCTGGAGATTGTGGTAGCAAAACCATCTGACCTGAGGTAGAGTGATAGGTCAACGGGCAGGTCGGGAAGACAGGTGAGAAATGAGTGGAAAAGAACATAGCTGAAGGTGGTTCCAACTCCTTAGATAAGCCTTTGGTGTAAGAGAGCATGAAGACAGCCAACACAAGCCTTATGCAATATTTAGAAAGTAGTAATGAACTTGGCAAAATGCTACCAGTCTTTTAAATGCTATGTGCTACACTCTAAGCTCTATGTCACTGTCCTGCTAGCTCTGAAGTCACCTTGACTATAGCACAAAACACCGAGTAACAGTGAGTTCTCAAATCTAAGTCATTTTCTTCCTTACGATCCTCAAAAGCAAGGTCACTGGAAGATTACAGAATTAAGAAAAACAGACACTCCACTCAATGTTTCTCAGGAGCAGAGTATTTTAAGCCCTATATGTGTATTCAAGACATGAAATATACTCCGTCTATGCTATCTGTGTTACATATAAAATTAGCTACACAGAAGGAATTGTTCTCTTTGCCACACCACACAAAAAAAAAAAAAAAAAAAAAAAAGGTTTTTCGATCTTTTAATTTTTATCAAAGGACTCAATGCTTCCTGATTTAGGTGTGAACATCCTCTCTATTCAAAATCACTCACCATACCTAAACATCTTATTTACAAATGAAGTACTTTCAATAACTAAAAGCATAATAACAATCTGCTAGTTAATAAGAAAGTTTCTCAATCTCACCATTACTGATATTTGAATTGACGTGGGTCATGTTTGTATGGATTCACTGGTAGGGGTGAAGTGCAGGCTTATGTAATTTTACATGATTTGGTTAGCAGCCTCCCTGGCCTCTACTGGTAGATGCCTGTATCCCAATCCCATCATGTGGTCAACTGTTATGTATAGGTACTGTCAAGTGTAACCTGGGGGATTAAAATTATCCCTTGTTGAGAGACAAAGCAAATTGTTCAACTCTAATAATTACCCCAATATATAGTACCAGCTACATTTCTAAACACTGCTAAGTACTGTGTGTGTACACACACATAATTCACCCTTAACAGTAGCGGATAAGATAAAGTCTATATTTCCTTCTCTTTTACAGACAAGAAAGCAGATTTTCAGATACACATGTGGCAGACAGGAAACCAATTCCAAGGAGTCCTACTCCAGAATTTATGCTCTAGCTTCTACATTATCTACTAGGAAGGAAAAGAACCACAGATCAGAAGCCCTGTTCAGTTCTGGCATCCTCATAGACCTATCAAGTTCAGAATACTAATTTGTAAGATACGAAGAAACAGGTAAAACAAGGTATTTTATCATAATCACTTAGAAAGGCTTCCGACAGTCCAAAGACGTCACAGGCTATTCTCTCTCTACTCATCTTCTTTATATGTGGACACTCTCTTTGTTTTCCTTCCTGGTATACAAAGTAGTGTCTGCTGCAACAGAAAGGGACTCCTCAAAGTGAGCTTCTTTTGATTTGGATCACTCCTACCTATAACTAAAGGCACAAAATAGCTCTTCAGTAATAGCTTACTTGGGGTGAGCATAAGTCACAGGTACAGGCTACACATCAGCCGCCAATGGCTGCCGAATGGCTAATAGGACTGAGTCTGACTTTGTATAAGTACTTAGAAAAGATAACCACAATGAGTGACCCTTGATGACACTGTAATCCTTAGACTTGTCTGTTACTTCACATGGCAGAAGGGAGCTGGCAAGGACAACAAACTTCTTTGTGGATAATTAAGCTGACCTGAACATGGAGTCTGCTGTTAAACCCAAACTAATCCCAGAAGCCCTTCAAAACTGGGAGCAGGCTTCAGCAGGGGCCAGGGGATGCAGAAGGGAACGTCATCACTGAGCTGATGCTGGACTTCATCGGATCTGAGGTTTGAAAACAAAAGGAGATGCTCATGTTTGCACCTCCTACAGGATTGGAAGTGCGTGCTGATGTGCCACACACCCTGGACTCGGAAATATGGAAATCATCCCAGTATTTTTAAGGGATTTATAGTACATGATGATGTCAACAGTTAACAATAATTGTGCTGTCCATACAAACTTCTAAATCACATTTAGTTGTTCCCAACACATATAGAACAAGCTCAAAAATGCGTTGAAGCAGAGTCCCTTCCCTAATCTCAGGCTGGGAAGCCAAGTCAGATGTCATCTTGCCTTGAGTCTTATGAGAACTGGTGTAGTGAAAGCAAACAAGCAATTCCTACTTCAGAGAACTTTGAGCAGTAATTCATACTGCTCAAAGCCAGCGTAGTTTCCATAATTTGTTGCCACAGTGACAGAATACCCACACCACACAACATGCTCAAGACAAGGAAGCGAGTAATAGACTTGTTAACTGGTATAGCATGTATGTGGTCAACACAGCAACTGGGGCTTAGACACTTGGTCTTTCAAACTCTTAATCTATTTCCTGAGATGGGTATTAGTATGTACAACTTTACAGATGAGACGCTCAGGTTCAGTAGAATCAGGAACTGCACAGGGCTGGAGTGCTAATAAGAGACAGAGCCAAGTATGAGCTTTGCATTTCACTGCCTTTGCCTGTGCTCTCTTGAATACTAAGGATGCCAAAAAAAATACACAGAGACATTTAAACAACGAATCATTTAAAAAATGGAAAGGGAGAGAGTACTTCCTGCTGGCAGGGAAAGAAGCCCAGGTAAAAGCACATGACGATGATAAGACTTAAATCGAATCCTGACAGACAGGTAGGTTTCAAAAGATGAGTGATAAGACATGATTAGTTGGTCAAGTTGGAATAAATAGGCCTGTGGGGGTTCACACGAAACTGCACGCTTTCTCATCAAGTGGCCGCCATTAATGTTCAGACTCTTCCCATTATGAAACAGCAATACGTTAGGGTGTTAAACGGTGATCATGTGCAATGTCTAGCATCCTGGTGATAAAGAGGGAACTTCCAATGAGGGAATACTTCCATCAGAATGGCCTGTGGGCATGTGTGTGGGAGAACATTCTGTGCTGTTAATTGAAGTAGGAGGTCGCAAGGTCCCGTGCCACTGTGGGCAGTAAGGGAAGTGGATCTGGGTTATATAAGAAAGATAGCTGACCTCATATGAGTCTGAGGACAAAGACAGTAAACAGCTTTCCTCCATGGTTCCTGCCTCAATCTTTGCCTTAAGTTCCTGCCTTGCTTCCATCAATAGCGGACTACAAATTATAAGCGCAAATAAACCCATTCCTTCCCCAAATTGTTTTTGGTCATGGTATTTATCACAGCAACAAAAGCAAAGTAGGACATAATTTTGGTCCATGAGCTAGTATTTAACCAGATTCATTTGTATTACCATTAATGGGATAATGTAAAGATGTTAATGCTAATTAATCATCCATTTCAGGACATTCTGTAGTGCATATAGTACAGAACTCCAGCCAAGGTGACTCACACCTGAAACATTTCCAGTACACTACACATAACAAAGCAGATATCTAGACACAGCATGGGTGTTTGGAGGCCTCTGGACAGCAATGCCTCTGCACTTCAGGGCTCAGGAGGCTGTAACACAGCTACCCTACCAGTACTAGAAAATCATTGCTCCAATTCCAATCGTACCTGATTAGACATTATGGAAACCTGAGCCCAAACTTTCCATCCTAGGAAGTTTGGATTGGGTCTTGGAAACGCTTATTAGAAACATAGTACTCAGACTCATTGTTCATACAACTCTGAGATGTGATCATAGAGAGCTTGTTCGCATGGGGGCGCTAAAGCAGTTGTATCCAGATACAAAAGACCAATACTCCAGATAAGAAAAAGAACTCATGTATTCTAGATTTGTAGTTCCAGGCATGTCCTATGAGGTCGTGTTGCTCTTTTTGACTTAAACTTATGAGGTAGCAATTCTTATAACACATATCACTGTCCCTCTTTCATTACCTGTGCTGAATGGATGTATGTTCTTGCAAACAAACAGTCCTCTTGTCTAAAAGTCCCTGGGGACCATATGACTTCCTTCTGTTTCAGATGCCTAGGAGAACTGTCAGTCTAATTTGATCTGCTGGACTGTCTTCCTCACAGTGGGAAGAGTGGCTGTATCAGTTACTTTGCTATTGTTATAATAAAATGCCACTACCAAAAGTAAAGTAAAGAAGGGTGTACTTCCACGTGGTGGGGGGAAGGGGGAAGGGTTAGAATTGATCCTGACAGGGAATGATGGCAGTAAGCACCAGGCTTGTCTGCAGGAGCAGGAAGCCAAGAACTCCCATCTCAATCACCAGCACAAAGCAAGAGAGCAAATGGAAGTAGGTGAGGCTTTTCTCAAAGCCCACACCAGTGACATCCATCCTCCAAGCAAGGCTGCCCCTCCCGAACCTCCCCAAACAGTGCCACCAACTGGGGACTAAGTGTTCAAACGCACAAGATAGCAGGCATTTGAACCAACCACATTTTACTTCTTGACCCACACAGGCTCATGTAACAATACAAAATGCATTTAGCCGAACTCCAAAAGTCCTCCTAGTCTTTCACAGTCTCAATACTATTTAAAAGTCCAAAGGCTCTTCTGAGGCAATCTCTTAATCGTAACCCTTTGTAAAATCAAAGAGACAATTACATGCTTTCAATATCTAATGACAGAGAATCTACACTACTGTTATATGTGGGAAGTATGTAATTCTTCCATGCCCTCTGCTTCAGTTTCCATCACCAAGTATCTGCCCTGAGTTCTTGCCCTGACTTCCCTTTGTGATGGACTGCAGGCTGTAAAATGACATAATCCCGCCTCCAGGTTGCTTATGGTCATGTGTTTATCACAGTACTAGAGAAATGACTAAGAAAATCACTGATGCTGCTAATGAAAAAGTTCATCTGGTGAGAGAAGAGCCCTCTGCCTGCCGGCTCAGCAATGGCTACTTTGTCTCTGTCTCTACCCAGCCTTCCTGTAGCCTCTCATCATATTGCAGATACTACCTCACTTCCCCACTCTATCCATCGTGACCTTGAGGTTTCTGTCAATGTCATTAGTTCTACTGCAAACACTCCCTCTACCCAAACGCTCCACTGAATCTGCTCCCGTTCTCTCTATTAACAAATCCAAAGGACAATTCTCAGCCCTTCTCTTCTCTCTCGGAATCATTAGACACAGCTGAATTTTACTCCTGTAAAATATTAAATGTCAAACAATGGTCCAGGGTGCCATGCTCTGCCTGTTTTATTTTTGCAACTCTTTTACATTCTCTGTCACCTCTTTCTCTGCATATCCCTTACGATTTGATGTTCTACGGGCTTCTTGCCACTTTTCAATAGGACAGTGTCCTTATACTTTTTTTTTTTGCTTTCAGGATTTAATGATCTCAACATTTGTAGCCTTGGGTTAAACCCTTCCAGTACTGTATAATCCATTTAGATATAATCTTCATTTGATAACTTTCACCTGTCTGAAGCATCCCCCAAACCATGTAGACCACATGTCTCCACACACATACTCTTCCTTCACCTGTGATCCTGACCATCCTGCTAATGCCATGCTCACAAAAAGAAACTTCAATAGTTCGCTCCCCTATTCCTCCCCTCATCTTCTCACTTTTGTGCTCACAAAGTTCTACACATTCTATTTTTTTTTTTAAGGAAAAATATTCCAAAGATACCTTACTTTCTCAGTCTCCAGCACCACTGCATTCATCTGTACCACAGTGCCAAGTCTCTGAACATGTCCTTGATGCTAGGTCTTATGGGGAAATGTAAATTTGACATGATATCCTCACCTTAAAACCCTCTCGGAGCTCTCAATGATCTCAGGATGGACTTGGAACATCTGGCGATAACCCTTCAAGCGCTGTGACCCTGTCATGCACCCTCTCTTATCCTAGCCTCCTCCTCCTCCTCCCCTGCCATGCACTGAGAAACCAAGCTCTAAGACCTTTTATAGTGACCACAAATCTCACTCCCCTCTCCTTATTGCAGGGTCTCATGGCATTGTTACCTGTCCCACCACAGCACTACCCACACTGCCTTTGTGCCCTCTCTCCTCTCCATCCCAAGGTGGCAGTGGCTGTATCTCTTTTGCTTACAGACTCCCAAGTGCCTTTGAGTGGCTCTTGTGAAGTGATAATTCTCAAAGGGTGTATGAGTGTTGGTAGTGATTCCTAATCTGGATTATTAAACACACAAACAAAAGGAATTGAGCAGAATGATTACTATATTGCTTACTACACACATTTTGAAAAGTGCTGTCATGTCTGTGCATGCCTCTTAAGAGGAGTCAAACATGGTCTTTGCTGCTGCTTCTTTTTTTTTTTTTTTTTTTTGGTTTTTCGAGACAGGGTTTCTCTGTGTAGCCCGGGCTGTCCTGGAACTCACTCTGTAGACCAGGCTGGCCTCGAACTCAGAAATCTGCCTGCCTCTGCCTCCCAAGTGCTGGGATTAAAGGCGTGCGCCACCACCGCCCGGCTGCTGCTGCTTCTTTACAAGTACTAGAGAGGAACCCAAAGCAACACACACTAGACATATGCTCTACCATTAAGCTACAGCCCACCTTCTGTATCCAAAACTCGAACAGCAAGCCAGTAACATTATCACCTGAAGTTAGAGATTTCTTTTAGAGGTGCTGGGTAATATACCTCATCATGAATTTAAACTTTGAACATTTGATTAACGTGTTCATACTTTATAGACTCTTGGTTAAAATTTTAATAACTACAAAGTTTAAGAATCATAGTTTCCCATGCTGTTTCTTCTAGTGTCTATTGTCTTTCTCTTCCTTTTGATGTATAACTTTCCAGAGCACCTAATTACTTTAATGTTTAAAGCATTACTTTAAATAATTATATGCATGCATACACATATATTTACTATATATATATATATATATATATTAATATATATGTGCATACATATGTAAGTATCCACACCAATAAACATGCTTGATGCTGAACAAATTATTATTCTCAAGAAAGGCTTTTCCAGGCAAAGTTAATGTAGGTTTCCCTCTGTAATTAAAGTGTGGGATGGAGACAGTGTCATCTCTACATGTCTGACTCCCCTCTCAAGCAGAGATGTGGTTGTGACACAACACTCTGGAGAGAGCCCAGCCCTGGTACTGAAAAGTCAGCAGACGTCAGTGCTTAGGGCAGAGGGATGGGTGTTAGAATCAGACAAATATACAATGATGCACACAGGAGTTACACAACCACATGCAACTTGCTTGATTTTCTCAGCTTTAATTCCTTAAGTGTAAAAAGAGAAACATAACAGAAAACTCACAGGGCTTTCTAAGAATTAAATAAGAAATGCAATAATGTTAGCATAGCACCTCCATAAATACTCAACAAATGGTACACAGCCATTACATAATGATTCTTTGATACTCCAGGGTTAAATTGTACACATTTACTAACTATGCATGTACATATGCCATGTATTTACTATGCACATACATATCATTTAGGTATAATATATGTGTAATACTACATATATGTATGTATGTATGCATGTATGTATGTATATATATAAACTCCCAAGTGCCCTTGAGTGGTTCTTACGAAGTGGTAATTCTCAACGTGTGTATGAGTATTGGCAGTGATTCCTAGACTAAATTTTTAAACACACAAACTAAAGGAATTGAGAAGAATGATTACTATATTGCTTACTATACACATTTTGAAAAGTGCTACAATGTCTGTGCATGTCTCTTAAGAGGAATTGAACATGGTCTTTGCTGTTTGGTTCTCAACAAGTACTAGGGATGGAACCCAAAGCAACACACAGATATATATCATTAAGGTATAATACATATTGCATATATATTATATATTCCACATATAGTATGTACATACAATATATTGCATATTATATATTATGTATATAATATATGCATTATGTAATATTGCCTATTATGTATATGTAATATATAATATAATACATATTACATATAATTACATATATTATCCTTAATGATATGTATATGCATGCATATGCATATATTCACACTAATAAATAATGATTGAGATTGAACAGACTGTTACTCTCCAGAGATGCTTTTCTGGACAAACTTAACACAGATTTTCCTTTTGTAATTAAAGTATGGGTGGAGACAGTGTTATCCCTCCATGTCTGACCCCCTCCCCTCTCCCTTCTCAGACAGAAGACAAGTGAAATAGATCTGTGCAAAGATGAGATTTAAGAGTTAAGAAAACAGGAAAAGTACACCCATTCCATCAGGAGAATGAACTTGCTGGGGAGCATGACTGAAAAGCCATTTTTATTAGGTGTGTGGTCCTTACAGCTGCCTGGTTGTCAATCCCAGGCACCGGGAGGACACCATCAAGCGATGCCACTGTTGTGATTCTTAAAGCAAAAATGCCAAATCCTTAAACCAAAAATTGAGTTTTAAGAGTCAGTTAAGAAATGCTTTTAAGGCCGGGCGGTGGTGGCGCACGCCTTTAATCCTAGCACTTGGGAGGCAGAGGCAGGCAGATTTCTGAGTTCGAGGCCAGCCTGGTCTACAGAGTGAGTTCCAGGACAGCCAGGGCTACACAGAGAAACCCTGTCTCGAAAAACCAAAAACCAAAAAAAAAAAAAAGAAATGCTTTTAAAACATTAAGGCAAACTGTATAATTTCTCAGGATCCCAGCCCTAAACAAAGAACTCCAGGCAAGTAATGACTGTAGGAAGAGGGGCAAGTAGCTTCTGTGAGGGATGAGCCTCCTTCGCTGGTTATCAGTGCAGAATGGTCAGCCTTGAAACCAGATGCACACAAACAGCAAACATAGACTCAGAAACCTGTACTGACATGTATATACCTTTGCAGACACAGAAACACATACCTTTATATATGTAATAATAATAATACTAATGAAAAAGAGGCTATTGACTTGAGGGAGAATATCACAGGTTTAAGGGAGGGTAGCCGAAAGAGAGTGGAGGAAGAAAAGGGAGAAAGTGATGCATTTCTACTTCCAATTAAAATATAGTTTAAGAGAGAGAACTGCATAGTGGGAGAAATGTAGCTCAATTGGTGGAGTGCAGGCCCAACATGAACAAAACCTTCAGTTCAAACCCCAGAATGTAATACATCGGGCGTGGTAACACATACTGGAATGACAGCTCTTGAGAAATGGAAGCAGGAGGGAGCCCCAGGAACTTGGGGTTATTCTTAGTTAAATATTAATTGTGAGGCCAGCCTGGACTACATGAAACCTTATCTCAAAATCAATCAATCAATCAATCAATCTTGGAGTCCTGTTATGTATCAATGAGAAATTTTTAGAATGCCGGAAACAGATACTCTGTTTTCATGGCCACTAATGCACTTGCTGCCCCCTGGGTTTTGTGAAATACTCCAGAATGGAGTATGGGACATAGGCTCCCCTGAAAGTAGACACAAATGCCCTCCCTAGCTTCCCTTGAGCATCCCATCTGCCCAATCCCCCAGTGTTTTGGGAAATACCACACACAGTATGGCGATGCATAAGACCTAGAATCAATCAAAAGGCACTGCTTCCTGAAATGGCCTTCAAGCAAGTCCATGGAAAAGGAAAGGCTGACAGCTACCTAACCAATCATGTACCTTGACAGCTTTTCTCCCTCTGGAATTCTAAATCGCAGCAAGCGCCCTGCAGGTCAAGGGAGTGGTGATCTGTCTTTGTACAAATCTCATGTCAGGAATTCCCCTCTCTGGCTTCCTGGAAGGGAAGCACTCCTAGCTGCTGCTGAGAACTGAGGCTGGGCCTTTATTGTTAAGGTAACTAGAGATCTGACGAGGGTAAAGTGCACAATCTTATCCCTGACTCTCCTGGCACGGACTTTCCAGCCATTGTGTCTCCTCTCTCTAAGAGATGCAGAAGGATGGGAGGTGATGAATAGCATGGGTAAAATAGGATCTAACATGGCACCTAGAATGAAATCAAATAGCATCATGGAAACAAAAACTAATATCTGATCATTTGTCCCATATTTGGTTATAAAACCCTTAATCTCTATTTATCTGTGAAAAGCAGGGGATTCAGTGAAAACATACATCCAGAGTGGCTTGCCTCATGAGGAGCCTTCAACTGGTTAACTTAAACCAAATACCTGGCATGCAGTTTGTAAAGTTCACTGCCAGTCCTCAAAGAAATCCTTGTGAACCTCAGATCTTAACATTTTCTTTGGGAAACCTGGAGTGTAATTCTCCAGATCGCAGGTGGGTGGAGAACTCTAACCACAGAAGTGAAGTCACAGATTTCCAGATGTAGGCAAGGGCATCCTTGTACACTGCTTTTAGAGACGCTGGAAGGGAAAGACGGCACAGCACTGCCCCTCCCCCATGCGAGTCTTTCTTAAACCACCATATCTCACTTCATTTTACTATGCTGCATCTCAGATGCACCACTGTCTCCTTAACTTATGAAATTCAGCACTACCAAAGGACAGGGAACTTAGAGAGATACTTTCACGTCAGCTTTTATTCTTTCCCCAACTCCTGAGGGCAAACATTCGAAACTCGAAGTCTGCAAAATATACAATCAGGGTGGAGGGAAGCAAATACAATTAGGAAAACACAAGAGCAAATACAGTCATGACCAGCAAAGAACACCTTTTAATTTCCTATGTCAATTTTAATTTTTAAAATTTCTGCTTGGAGTTTTCATATGAAATCATTTTAAAAATAAAAAATGATGCCATAGGTTAAAAGTTCTGTTATTTTAGGCTGAATCTGAAGAATATATATGTTCCTTCTTATTTCAAGAGGAAAAGGAGTGCTCTTCAGAAAGTCTTTAAGCGTATAATGCTAAGAAGTAAACTTTGAAAGTATTAGTTGATGCCCGGTTTTCAAATCCATTCTGTTAGGCACAAACTACAAGGCCAACTGTGAGCAGATTAAAGCTAAGCACATGATCAATGCAAGTTTATATTTCACTCCTCAATTCCCATTTGTAATGTACGAGAAACCTCTGCTGCGGACGTGGCTGAAGCTGCAGCCACACCAATAATCAACATGTGTTATCACCAAGGTTGTAGATACACCCTAACCTGAAAGCACACAGACCTAATTAGTGAGCTAAATTTATGCACATAGCTGAAACACTCTCAGCTTTTCAGTTCACAAAATATTTCCTTCAGCGCTCATCCAGTCTCATCTAGATTCACTCTTCTCCCAGACTTCTCCTCCAGATATGAACATCCGCCCAGGAGCCAGACACGACTCTTTGACACTGATGAACGAATGAAACTGTTCAGCTCAGCACCCTGTGTGGTTTCCCTGAGGAAGAGCATCATTTCTGTAGGGCATCGACTAGATCAAGGCAGACAGAGCCTTTTTCCTGCCATGGGAAGCTAGGGCTTGGGCAAGGGCAACTAAAATGAAAGTGAGAATGGAAAATTCAAGGTTTCCGCCAACACAGTAACACTGTAGGAAAAACTTGCATTTATATCCTGTAAATAGCTTCCTGTTTTCAACTTACTTACTAAATAGGGCTGTGTGTATGTGTCTATGTGTATGTCCATGTGTCTATGTGTGTGTACTTGTGTTTATATGTGTACATGTGAATATGTATATACATGTTGAAGTGTGTGTCAATGGATGTGTGTGTACTTGTATATGTGTGTGTGCAAGTGCTTGTCAATGTATGTATGTGTTATATGTGTGTCTGTGTGTAGATGTGTCGATGTGTGTGCATGTGTTTATGTATGTGTGTATGTGTGTGTGTGTGTGTGTGTGTGTGTAAGGTGTAGTTCTTATGCTTTGATGGGGAACCTACATGTAAACGTTGAAGGTCCTGTTCCCCAACTGGTTCTTGATTGAGCACTAAAGATGGTAGTGGCCAATGGCTGGGCAGAAGAGGTGGGAATTCCAGGTTCCCGAAGGCAGATAAGGAGACGCAGGAGGAGGAAAGGAGATTCGGCATGCTTCAGAGGGAGAGAGAGCTACCAGTCATGTGAGATCTTGGGTGGAGTGGGACTTGGGTAGCAGGAGAGAGATTAGAAATGCAACTAAGCTGAAGGCAGACTTAGATTATTTAGCAAAGAGAAGGTAACCAGGCAACTAAGTTGAGGGCAGATTTAGAGGTGCCCAAATAGGACTAAAGTTAACTGAGTCACTAAGTTGAGGGTAGATGTAGAGGTGTTGAGCTGGGAGTGAAGGTAAGGGCACATTAGCAGCAGGAGGTTTAGAAGTATTTGACCATTGAGTTAAAAGCATATGAAAAATAAGCTAGTGTGTGTGTGTTTGTGTTTGTGTGTGGTGTGTGTGTGTGTGTGTGTGTGTCTTTCATCATTGGGTCCAAGGGAACCAGGGAGGTGGCCAGTAGTACAGTCCACCAAAGCTTAGAGCTTAAAGTAGGGTAATAGAAACTACATGCTACAAGATACGTGTGTGTGTGTGTGTGTGTGTGTGTGTGTGTGTGTGTGTGTATGCATGTTGAAACAAGGTACCACTTTGCAGTCCAGGCTGCCCTCAAACTCTCAACAGTTGGCCTACTTTAGCTTCCTGGAATGTGCTAGGATTACAGGTGTGAGCCATAATTGTGGGTTCTAAATATCTTTCTTAATGAATGTCCATATTCATTACTCCTACCAATTTCTAGTTGATAACCAATAAATGCTGTTTATTAAATAATATCACCTGCCAAGCATCACGCTGAGAGAATCATACAGTTTTTCTAATTTAAGGCTTGTAACCCTTCTGTAAGGAAGAATCATTTGCCTCATTTCACAAGTGTGGGAAAGGAAGGCTAGGAGGGGTTTCCACTTTGGCATACAGCCTCACTAGGTTGGAAAGAATTTTGGCCCTGTCCTTAAGTTGTTCCTCATTTTGGTTACATTTATGATGAACTACTTTCTGTCATTCACTTTTGGGCCAGGAACCTACTGGAAAGAAAAGGGTATCTCTATTTGTAAGAGTTCTGAAGTCCGTAGGAAGGTGATCAATATAGTAGTGACATTGTCAGCGGCAGGTTCAAGGAAAGAAATAATAAATGATGTGGCAATTTGGAAACAGGAGGCCTTATTAAAGACAGTAGAGCAAGGGCTTCCTAAGAACACAGAGTCTGAGCAAGTGCGAGCATGCTCTTCTTATGAGAGGAACAAAATAAAGCAAAATCCTAATTTAGGTGCGTTCTGGAGACAGCAACTACGTAAGTTCAATGAAAGCAGGGTCCTTCCTGGTGCTGAAGAAGGAAAGGAAGTGAATGTGACCACGATACCCAGGCAACGAGAGCAGTACGCTAGAACAATGTCTGACACTCAAGTCACTGTACCAGTAGCCTCAGCATTATCCCAGGATCACGCTAAAAATACACACCTAGTCCCACTGACTAAGGAATTCAGGAGACAAGAGCTCAACCATCCATCCCTGCCTTCACACGCTCTCCAGGGAATGCTGACATATGTCAGTTTGAATCACTTCTTTAAGAGAAATGGAGAATTATTAGAATTCTTAGTGGGCCAACAGGAGAGAGATGATATTTTAGAGAGATGAACTTGCAGAGTAGATTAAGAGGGAACAGTTGTAAATTGTAGTGTACAACTGTAAATGTGTACACTCCACAGAGCTCTGCCATGCGTCTGTTAGAATGAGGCAGCATTTTTAGGAGACACAGCATTTACTCGGGAAGAAGAATACCATAGCTCTTTCTCTTTCCTGCTTTTTGTACAGGGAGAACACGCTGATGAAATTCTGATTTCTCTGGTAGGGAAAAAAAACTCACCTATAGCTTTTTTTTTTTTTTTCTCTTTTTAATCACACTGTGATACTAAGAGAAGTGCTTATTAAAATACACTTGTCTCAAAAACTTTCATAGAAATGGAAAAGAAAAATTTAATTAGATGTACCGTGTATAAAATCAAATACACAGAAAATAACAGCCCTTCCTAAATATAGTCAGTACCCTAGGAGATAATGACAAGAAATGATTGGGGACTCTGTAAGAACTACACACGGAAAAAAAAGACCAAAATTTTGGGTGTAAAACAGAAGGCAGAGTGACTTTTCAAGAGACTGTAACTTCTTTACTCCAAGAGAGTACTGACCTTTAACAGAATCCACAGTCATTTACATTTATTCCAGTGAGGTTACATTTGCTCAGAGGATTTTTTTTTTTTTTTATGACCGCTTTCACAGACAGTTTACAAGCACATAATAAAACAAATACAGTTTTCATTGTATAAATCATTCTGAGAAACGGCTTTAAAACTGGAAAAGGTCATTTTCTATATTCATTATTCTCTTCATCCACTAGATATGATTCTTATGACTTTTGGCTGGGAAAATGAAACAAAACAAAACTCAAGCCCTCTCCAACTGACAGCGGCTGGCAGCCCGGGAGGACTTGTGTGATTATCTGAAAGGAGGTCAATTAACCGGAGTTATTCCTGATGCCCTGTGTGTGATTACAAACGTGCATTTAACAAGTATTGGATAGGTTCTCTTTCAGTCAAGACCCAGAGTTGACAACTCTGGCTGCCATTTGGTAAAGTAAGGAATGGATTGTCTCCATTTCCCAGCATGCTAGGTCTAGAACATATTAATGACCATAAAGAGCCTATGCTGCAGAAATTCTGTATTTTTAAATTAAGACAAAGACAAGTAATTCTAACCGGTACTGACCTCATCTTATTACTCATGGAATAGCTAATAAATCATAATTTTATTCACTCTTTCAGTTAGTGCAGTTTTCAACAGCAGTTAATAAATCATCTTCATCTCTATGTTCCTTGAGCCCACTGACCTCCCATGAGAGCTACTGAGTTCTTCTAAACACACTCTACGTTGAGGAACCCCGGGACGACTGCATAATGAAGATGAGCCAAAGTGCTCCATATGAATGCATACAACTTATTAATTCTGAGCCAGCCATCAAAGACACCATCCTTTATACTCCACAAGGGCCCCCCTTACATTTCTAAATAAAAATCCCGTACAAAAATGCTGACTTGTGCTAATAACTCCTCAAATCGGAATATGGGCTACTCGGCCATTCTAATTATGAGCTGAAAATCTATAGTTGACTAGACATAACATTCAACACTTCCAGTTGACTACAAAAATAACATGCTTCAGAGATCGGCATCTTAAAAATTCTAAAATTACCACTATCTCAAACCACTCTTTATAAAAATAATATACTACATTTATGCCAATCATTATTCATCATGTTAACACAGTTCAAAGCCAAATTTAAATGAACCTGGTATCTAGCAGACTATTCAAGATCTGAATATAGACACATTTTCAAATATATAGCTCTTAATTATCCTACATACTGCATCTACAAACATTTGATTTGAAGAAATCAGCCCAAATCAAAACACAGAGAGATTCTCTGACTCCATCAACACCAAGCTTTCTTTCTGCTTAAAAATAACTTAGATAAAAAGCATGCTTTATACATCATCAAAGATCTCTAGCCCACCAAAGATTAGCTTGTTCTTTTACACATAGGAAGATAAATGGTTACAAAGTTTAAATAGTGTCCTTTGGGTAAGCTTTCTGAAGAATTCAACTCTGTAAGGCCATCCATTTGGGACATGAAAAAAGTCATCTTTTAAGCATGTTTGGACTATTTTTAACCTTCAACTATTATTTTAAATATTAACACACCAAGGAGTCTAAACCAAAGACAGTCTCTTCCACCATTCACAGATCTGCAGAGAGACAGGCATCATCAGGGACCTGATGAAGAAAATTCCAACTTCAATTTAAAAGTAGAAACCAGCTAGTAAACTAGGCTCAGCTTATGGAAAGTGGAATGACCCAACTCAAGCCATTGTCTCATCACCTACAAAAAATATAAAGATCCAATAGACTACCTTTAGTATATATCATTGGTCAAAGTAGTGATGGTTCAAGGGCCACTACATCTAGAATGTACTATGATTTTTCAGCCCAACCTACTTACGAGAAAAAGAGATAAAGTTACTAGAGAAAGGTTTATCTTAATATTTGTGTTATATATATATGTATATAAAAGAAAAGAAAAGCTCAGATCCAAAGAAATGGTATATCATGATGCTTTTATCTGACCAAATATGTTTTCAGAAAACATCAGAAGAAAAATTTAAACAATTAAAAGCATTTATGTACACCATGGTCAAACTTGTGAATGAGTTAACATATTAGAGATGAGGGTGGTGAAACCACTTAGACCTTCATCTACACTTCAAATGTCTTTGCAAAAACCGGCCTTGGCTTACAGTGAAAAAGCACAGAAAAGGCACTAGCTGCTTTTAAAACGTATTTTCTCCCTTGCTAGAACAAACATCAAAGAACAACAACTTCTACTGAGCACATTCAATGCCGTAGACTTCAATATACTTCATATCCAAGAAGGGCAAAGTTTGAACAGCTGAAAATAATGCTCTGAGATGGGGCACACACACATGTGCTTCCTTAACAATCTACAACTCTGTCTTCTTCAATTATGCCCTTACCAACAAAACAAAGCAAACAAAAAAAAAATAAAACAACAAACAACTTGAATAAGCACAGGTATTTAGCAGCTTGAGCATATATATTCCTGTGAAAGAAATACTAAGTTTAGACCACCATGGCCTAAAGTTTACTGCAAGAAATCTAGACTGTGACCCTCAGAAAAGACCAGGAGTTCTGTTTTAAGTCTGAGGTTCTCTTGTCCCTTAGGATATAATGTTCCTCAAGGGATCCTGAAAAGACCATTCAGTGAGGAAGGCAATGACAGAGACAGAGGCTCCTCAAACCTCTGTGGTATCTGCATGTCATGGGTCTGTGTCCACCACAGTCATTCATAGGCCTATGTATAAATTACTGCCACACCCTTTCCCATAAACTCTTGGCCTATGTCAAACAGGCTTCCTCAGGAGTGTGGCAACAAACCATGCCTTCGAGTACGTTGTACTGTATTATTCAGCCCCATTCTTTTATAACTGGGTGTTGTTTGTTGAGTTTCTATCTCAGTTCTGAACCTACCTTCACACCAAGTTCTCATAATAAACATACACAGGAGGATCTGGAGACTAGACAATCTAATTTAAAAAAAAAAAAGACCATACAGAAATACATTAAAAATGAAAACAAAAGTTAACTCTATTGCCTGAGATCAGAACTGAGAGAACAGTGCTACAACATGGGGGCTGGAGATTTGCTTAGTTATAATGTGGGAAGGACAGGCTGCCCTGCCGAGAGAGAGGAGTGGGGTGGTGGATGGAGGGAGCATGGAGCATTCTCATCACACATGCCAAGGAACCATAAAGGCTACTTGGGCTCTTTAATTTTATCTGAGTTACATGTAGGCTGATTTACCAAAGCAGCTGCCGGAGGATTCAGAGGAGCGCTAACTCCTAAATGCTCTTAAGTCTTAATCTCATTTGGTCTTCTTTCAGGTACCTAATGATCACAGAAATCTTTATCAGGACACTGTGGGGTGTGGTGGGTTGGCCTCTGCTGTCTTAAGAGCAGATATCAGCCAGCATTACTTTTCAGGAAATACTTGAAGCTGCTGAATCTCCCTCCAAGATGTTTTCAGCAGGGATTCTGCTGCTGCCTGACATAGCTTGACAAGAAGCCATAGCAGACACATCTCCAATTTAGCTCACATAGTTTATCACCATATGAACTCGCCTGTCAGCACTGAATATATTCCTACACCCCATCTTATACACTAAGATATTTAATGGGGAGCCATGGCAATTAAGAGTGCTAGATCAAGAGTCGAGGGTCTTATCTGAAACCTAACACTTTAATTCAATATGGAATTCTCAAAAAGACCACACTCAAAATTCAAATTGCACTTCTTAAAGCTATCAGTGACATTAGCTCTCTTATAGATTATATAAATTTTGACAGTCTATATATTTTCTTTTACTTCTTTACACATCCTTAAGCAACAACCTCGACAAAAACCTTGCACATCTACTTTTGGCTTTTCAAATTTAAGGAGCTTAACTAGACATGCCCTAGACAGTACTAAGGCAGAAGCTAGAGACAATGGAGTCTGACTTCCGACATGCCTGAAGCTATAAACGACGTATGCACTGAGTAGATACGTTCAAGATGCTAAAGTTGTTGGAAATTATCAATCTAAGAGAACAGAGCTGACCACAGCAAGATGAAAAACACACCTATCTGGACAGATCATTTGGATGAACTGTAGAAGTGTCTCTTTTAATTGTCGAACCTATAACTATTGTTTAACTGTCCTTAGAAATCTCATCCCTTTATCCATGGCTTATTAATCAGCACATGAAATAAAATACTCATGGACATAACAGCAATACAATAAAGCAAGCATTTACTGTATACCAATAGCATGCCTCTTACCACGTTAAGCTTCATGCACAAGGTCACTTTTAAACCTCAAGGTCCAACAAAGTAGGTTCCAATATAATCCTCACATTACAAATGAGAAAAATGAAGTTCCAAGAGATTAAGGACTGGGCAAAGGTCCCGGAGCTAGTGTATGTGATGACCAGACTCAGATCGAGGTAATCTGGGTCCAGCATCCACTGTTCTAACTGTCAAGTCACTGCAAGTGGACAGAGCAGAAGAGGGAAAGGCGCTCAAGCTGACATCCCAGGACCATCTCAAAGATGCAGAAAGGCGTTCTGATTGGTGTGTGGGGTGGCATGTGTGTGTGCCTGTGATGTTTAATGTATATATACCTCCTAAAACCTATATAGCTCTCTTAGGTTAACTGTCAATTTTTCTGCTATCTATAATGGTAAGTATGGGTGGAGAGCACATTCATTTACAGTTTGAAGAGCTCCCCACCTCATGACCTCCCTCTTCTCTGGGCACACACATCTTTAATATATTATAACTCTCTTTGTTTCTCCCTTTCTTCTTTAACTTCTCTACACAAAGATACACAGTGTAACGGTTACAAATGCTTCTACTCTCATAGAGAACATTATACACAGAGAAAAATACATCGTATCTCTCAAAGCCTGTGTAGCTTTAAAAACAGTCTTCTGAGTCACAGCCAAAGTAACATTTTTTTAAAACTTACTAAAGTTTACTTAAAGCCAATAAAGTAAAATGTACAATAGGGAGGAGTTGAGTCATATCTGTTCTATGCTTATTCTATTTTAGGGTCTGTAGAGAACAAACATGGTCCACCTGCTAATTCTTGTCCTGAGAGTTTCATTTAGGAAGTGAAGTGTGAACCAGCACTCACCAAGAACCAGGACTTTGATTCTCCATTTAGCTCTGCTACTAACTGGTGATTTCCAGAAAAATCTTGGTGATGTGGATACTCCACCATACAGTACGTGAGATTAGGCATCACTCTGGTCTCATGTGACTGTGTATTTTATGATCTAATACATATGTTTGGGTTTAAAAATTTAAAAAAAAAAAGACCCTCAAGATTAGCATTTTCCTGGCATGTTGCCGGTAACCAAAAAGAAAAAAAAAAACTTTTCAGAGTTTGTACAAAGGCCCTTTAAGAAAGCATGAGGTAGGGAAGTGATGGACAGAAGACACTGACCATCAGGCAAGGCAGCAGGCTTTAACAAAAGAAAAAAGTTAGGGCCTCTCTCTCTCTCTGTCTCTCTTCTGTCTCTCTGTCTCTCTTCTCTCTCTCTCTCTTCTCTCTCACACACACACCACACACACACACACACACACACACACATAAATAACTGTGTCTTCCTTAAACTACTAGACCTATTTTTCATCTCTTCCTTTTATACCTATTTAAATCATTGTGCCACTTATTTAGGTCATTGTGACAATCATTTTTTATCCTATTTTGGCTAACCAAAACATATTATGTTTATGTATGATACAAAATAAATTAAAAGCCCATTAGGCTGGAGACTGGATGTTAGGCCCTGGGCACATGGCATCTCCTCTACCATTTAGCCTTCATCTTTCCTAGGCATCTGTCCATATTCTTCCCTTATGACCTTGACACACACACTGAAAGCCCTCTGTTAGTACAGATTTTATATAGTAAGGGTTTAAAAACATATTTCAAGTATATAAGTTCTGCAGTGAAGTCAAAGAAGTCAACATCTCATACAAAGGCATTTTTACACAAGTGAGGCAGTAGCATCCACTTCTGTAAGATGGTTTAGCTGATTAGCTCACCTGAGGACTGCTACAGAGGTTTCAACACAGGGTCCATATTGTTAAGCTGCCTTTCAGAGCTTTTACTCCGTTCTAAGTTCTACACACAGCGCCTTTGTGTGAATCTTAGCTGCCTGAGACGATAAAGTCAAGGTATTCCCTTTATCGAACTTACGGAATGGCTTGCAGCACATTAAACTGAAGACAATTCACACAATTCACGTCTACTCACAATCTTTTCTTGCATATTTAACTTTAACAGTTAGCACCTACTCTAGTTGTTACACTGTTGAAATCATGACTTATTCATCTTTCTGTTGAAGATAGAACCCTTTACAAATCTCTATAGCTCCATTGCTTTGGGATCCCTGAGTGAGGCAGCTCACACCAGCATCAATTTAATAAGGGTCACCAAGGAGCAGGGAGCCAGTGAACAGGTAAACAACCCAAAAGTATGCTAGCCCCTTGAGCCAGGACTTCAAAGGATAGCTTTATTACGTTGTAAATGTTCTTTTCCACACTAAAACCCACAAAATTCACCTGGAATGTTAAGCTTCAAAATAAAGCCTTTTTGTTTCAATTTGTCAAGGTAACTCATTCTGACATCTGATCTTTGGGCAAAGGGCAAATAGTTAATATTTAACACAAACTGTAAACTGGCTGTAGCATACACACACACACACACACACACACACACACACCACGCTTGCACCCCACTAGTACTAGTGTAAAATGTAAGAAAATGTGCTTTACTCAGTAGCCATCAGAGTCCATCTTTCTTTATATCTTTGAGTCTACAAATAGGTCAGGAATGAAAAGCTGACCTTTCTCTTAAGAAACTAAGAAGACAGCTGTGCCTAGAGCTGACAGATCCTGAAGCCTCAAGTGACAGACTCAAGGCAACCAGCCTGCAGAACTCCATGCTCTAGAACTATGCTGTGGGGGACTCCAGTCTGAGAAGGTCACGTCTATCACTCAGAATGCCCCTTAACTTCAGAAAAAGAAAAAAAAACGTTCGGTGTTCAAAGTAAATTAGGCCTTCATCCCAAGGTACATGGTAGGCTGTTTTCTTCTTCTGCCCTCTTGCCCCTCCAAATCTTTTAAAAACTTGCTAATTAAAAAAAAAAAATGACATAAAGGGAAATAGGGCATGTTCCTAATAATTCCACAGAACTAACTTCTAACAGTTTTTCTTAAAATCATAGGATTGCTTGAGTACAGTTTTATGGAGATCATACAAATATGCATCTGGCATATATCATAGGTCAGGGAAATTCCAGGATAAATGTTTTCATGAAGTTTCAGGAAAGGGTCATGATAACATTGTGGGAATCTGGAGTGGAAAGAGGAAAGATTACATCAAATCCATCATTCCTGGAATTAGCAGAGTTTACTCAAGCGTTTTGGTGGAGGCAATGTCCTACTTTAAATTAACAGCCTACCTCCCCTACGACACAGTTGTCAAAAATCCAGTGTGGTACCAATAATACAATTATGTCAGCATTATAAAAACACGTGAAAATGGCCCTTGAACCAAATGTATAAAAGTGGAAGCTTGACTCAAATTCAATCCTATAGCCTCTAAATTCTAACTATAAAAGTTTTAGTGCATTCAAGTAAGATAAAGAATTTAAGTATAAAGACAACTCGAACATACATCCATGCAAGGCAAAGGGGCCACAGCAAGTAGCCCATAGTGTGGGAAATAGAACCTAAATGTATAAAGTTGAAGTCTAACATGTCATCAACTACTTTTCTTCTCTATGACCAGGTCCTTTAGAACAGCTTGAGTTGAGGGTAAGGGGGTGGGGCAATAAAATTCATTATATACATGTGCTGAAGCTGACAAAAAGTACTTTTAAAAAGGAGAATAGCATGAGTTATCGCTTTTGGTTCACAAAGGACTATGTTTGAGCTATTCTAATGGAAAATCGTAATTCATCTCTCCCCTCATCCTGTTGGCCTTTGACTAAATAAATACTGAAGCGTATCATGCTGACTACTTAGGGTTTTCATAACTGCATGGAATTTTAAAGAGCATGCTTAGTTCTACGTTTTATATAAAACTGGGCAGTTTGAACTAGGTTCTGATGGGTTGGAACCACATGACAGATGCTACATAAATTTCCTTGACCTGGTAAATTAAGTTCCTTGGATTTAGAGACATAGATAAGGAAGGTCTAATAGCTAGTGGTGGATAGACAGACTGCCAAAATGCCGCTCTCAGTGGACTATCACCAGGCACGGTGTCTATTCGAAACGCACGGTCAGTCATTAATGGCCACTTCTTAATGCTTTAGTGTTTACAATCCCTTCCTCCTACAGCTACAGCCCACATTAACTGGTTACTCCTATGAATTCAGAAGTATGCCATTCGTGAAATACTCCCTTCAAACAGCAGCAAACCCTGATCAGTTGAGGGTAAATTTTCTAATGGTCTGTATTAAGGCGTCTAAGAGGTAGGGTGGGAAGATGTTTAGGAAGAAGCAGAAGTGTGTCCCATTCACTCAAGAAAGGTAGGACGGTTGGGATTTCACAGAGCAGAAAAGCTGTTGGAAGAAGCAGCTCATAATAGCCAAATCCATTCCTCTACTAAGTCTCTGCAAAGCAGAAAGCATGATGGATCATCAAACAGAGCCATGAGCGTTAAAGACTCATCTCAGAGGAGACTTCGCGAGACCCAAGTCCGCTTGAACTTGCTCAGTGACACCTTACCCGATCTCATCTTGTCTTATGCACCTCCTACGGCAACTAACCTGCCTCCATCCTATAGACATTTTAAATCTGTCTCCAAATTCTGTTTACTCCCTCACAATGTCATCACGATCCTTTCCTGATAATGGATCCCATATCAAAAACAACGTCTTCACAAAAATACTACATCCACTCATAATATATTTTAGAGAAATGCTCCAGAGCTGGGAATGTTCCAGAGTCCATAGTTCTAAGGGACTGGATTCCCAGGAAAACACAGAGAAAGCAGCCTGGAAAGACACATGTCCCCAGAGTCTGGTAACTGGGAAGCTTCCGCTCAGGTCTCAACTTGGTCACTAACTGCTTCTTGAGCTGTAATTCCTCAGTTTCACCTTTGAAATGACAGCCTGAAAGGATTTCCTAGGGCTCCTTCGCCTTTAAGCTGGCAGAAACCAATCACATGTTACAAGGAAAAGTAGCCAAAAAGAAATTACACGGGGTTTACCAAAGTCCATGTTTGCTTGAGATTAACTTTGTCTCTGAGCTGCTGTGAAGGCTGACCTGTTGCATCACAGAGAATACCCCCTTTCTGACAATATTCTAGAAATATAAAAAACAGTAAATCTCTCTCTCTCAGTCTCTCTCTCTCTCAGTCTCTCTCTCTCTCTCTCCTCTCTCTCTCTCTCTCTCTCTCTCTCTCTCTCTCTTGTGTGTGTGTGTGTGTGTGTGTGTGTGTGTGTATGTGTGTGTGTGTTTCTCATGTTTTAAATCAGTAAAAGACAGTATGTGGCCCGTGACAGGAGTCTCAAGTTTCAAGTTTACAGCCTGTTACATACACACCTGGCAGGGGGAGGCCATATGACTGAACACTGGACTCGACTCACTGTTGTAATCTGTGTATCCTGTGTGATCGATGCCCCATGTTTACAGTCAGCTTCAATTTCAAACCACCGGCAAGCCTCTCCAAGGAGGAGGGCCGTTTAATACCTGCACAGGGCCGGTTTGCAGGGTGGGCTAACCACAGCCGACGAGGAAGCAGTCTATCACCTTCCCATGTATTCACTCACCCCTGCCTCTTATAAGCTTAAGCTCACCACAGCATGGGCGTTCAACGAGATTCAGCCTCAGATCCTAACTGGCCACTTATCCTAAGGTAGTAAAAGGAAAACGTGCACCTTTGGCAAAGGGTGGAAGCGAAGATCTCCTCGCCTTTGCAGGATAACATTGAAGCCCTAAGTTCCAATCGTTTATCAAACCTCCCTGCAAACAGCAGCGTGAGTGAGATTTCTGGCAGGGTTTACTCACTCACCTCTTTGATCTTTGCCCTCTTCTCGCGGATGGTGGCGTCAGCGGGCTCCCTGTTCTCTACCCCGATGGGGGGCAGAAAGTCCACCTTGGGCAGGCCCCCAAACAGATCCTTGTCACGCAACTGGTCCTGGGCCACCTTCTCCTTCTCCAGCAGAATGTCTTTTTGGATCTCCTCTGGCAGCTTCTGCAGGGTCTCCTTGGCTTCCCTGAGAGCCCGCTCATGGTTTTCGCGGATCCTGGCTAAGTTGTCCTCCAGTTCAGCTCCAGGGTCTCCAGGCACGCCTTCCTCGCGGTGCCGGACTCTCCCCTCGGCGGCATCCTCGGCACGAGCCCCGAGCCCGGGCTTGTGCTCCGCCGGCGGCTGCAAGGCAGGGTTGTTGTGGAACAGGACCCCGCTGAGCAGCTTGGAGGAGTCAGGCAGGAAGAAGATTGCCCCGAAGCAAAGCGTGATGAAGGCGCTGAACACCAGCAGCAACACGAACTTCTCGGTGAGGCGGAAGGCGGCGGGACCAGACCCCTTCCTCCCGCCGCCAAGCCCCCCGCCCAAGCCACCGCCCAGGCCGCCGCCCCCCGGGCTACTGAAGAGCGGCAACAGGCCCCCCACGGGCATCGCTCCGGAGGTTGCAGCCGCCGGCTGACAGTCTGTCCAGGGGCCCGGCGCCGAGCCGCTCAGCAGCCAAACTTCGCTGCCGCCGGCCGTCAGCGGCTGCGGGGCCGGCTCCTGCGCATCCAGGCCGCCCAGAGCGCGTGTCTGGGCTGCGGGTCTCCCCAATGAAAGCGGCTCCCCTCCGGCGATCCTCGCCGGGGCGGCTCCTTTGGCAAACAGGCACGCGCGGCAAACCGCTGGCTGCAGCCCCTGTTGGAGGGGTGAGGGGGGAGAGGAGACAGTAAAAACGCAGTGGTTAGGAAGGTGCAGAGAAAGTTTCCAGTGGGGTCCCCGCCCTTCCCTGGCCCCTGGAGCCGCAGGACCGTATCCCGGCAGGCAACCCCGCGGTCCAGCCGCGGGCACCACCCTCGGAGCCCACTTTGGACTTGGGGTGAAGTTTTCCAGCCGCGGAGGCAAGGTGTCCCGCGCACATCTGGGTTCAGGACGGCGGACACCTCGGTGGCAAGGGCGGCGCACCTCTGGGCAGCAAGGGCGCCGCGTGCGTAGGGGGCTCGTCAACTTCTCCCGCTGCCCATCTCCGAGCGCGTCCCGGCGGCGGGTGGCGCGCGTACAGCCCGGTGCCTCTGCGGGCCGCGGGACACGGCTCAGGTGAGCGAGCGCGCCGACCTGCCGGCGTGTGCCAGCGAACCAAGCACCGCGCTGCCCTCCGCCGCGGCCCCGCCGTGCACTAATAGCACTGCCGGTCTCCCGGCGGTCGGAAACGAGGGCGGTGACGCGTCCGGAGAGTGACAGCGCGTCCGGGCCAATCTCACGCCTCCCAGGGTCCCGCGGGGGTGGAGCCGAGGCGGGGAGGGGGCCGCGCGGGGCGGGGAGTTTACGGGAAGCGCAGCCTCTCCGGGACCCGGCAGAGGCGGGGAGGTCGCGGCTCCCCTGGGCGCCCGAGGGCTGGAGCTGCGCCCGGGAGCCGGGTAAAGACTCGCCCGAGGACCAGAGCCGGAGTTACTCGGATCTTACTCGGCACTAAACCCATTCGGGCCGGAGCCCCAAAGGTGGTGGATCCCCGATTGACCGCGACTAATGCGGTAGCGCCAGCATGCCCCAGTACTCGAAATTGGCGATCCTGAAGAGCACGCAGGGGATTGCGAAGCAAGCTGTGGTTTGGAAGTGGTTTGGAAGTCGTCTCTCCAGCCACCCCTTGTTACCCAAGACAGGGATTCCCCGGTGCCCAATAACTCTCAAATCCAAAGTCTCCAGGCTCCCCCACAGAGCTTTTGAGCTCTCTGTTCTGGCTAACACCCTTTTACATCCTTGGCGACTTGGGGTTTGGGGATTGCTTGGGGCTCCAAGTATACACCCTCTTCCTTACAAGAAACAACAACAATAACAACAACAAAAAGTTGTATGACTACCCCACAGTCCCCCCCACTTTCGAAATTCATTTACCTCATCGCAGTTGGTCAAATTTTCCATTCAAAGAAGACAGTTTTATGCTGCCAGAGCTCCAAGCAATAAATTGAACCCTGTTGAAATTAAGTCTTGGATGCGACAACTCCCAGCGAAGGCAAGACTTGGTCCAACAGAGAGTGTTTTCAACACAGCCTTGCAGTATTCAGTCTCATGGAATGTCATGGAGACTGGCTCCACCTCCCATGACATCGATTGGAATGCCCTGCTGATATTGCATAGATCTACATTTTGACCTGGCTGGGAACCCCCTGCCTCGGGGTGAAGGGACAAGAAAACATTTGCCAAGCTGTGTTATGAATCCCCTGTTGCTCCACAAAGAAACAGTTACCAGAGGGAAATTTGTCTGACTTCCCACTCCTGTAAGCTGTCTTGTAGCAGCTCTGTTTACCCTCAACCTTCTCCGGAAACATGATTTTTAGTTTGCCCTTTACTTGTCTTAAGCCAGAGGAAAACAGCTGGCACCTTCCAGAAGAGTGCCCACAGTACAGTTGTTTCCAGGTGTTGGACTGTGTGCATAAAATAGAAAACCAAGTCAGAAATCCTAAGGTAGTTTTCGTTTAAATGTTAATTATTATTTTTAGCCATCATTATTTGTTGTGTATTGGGCTTATGCAAAATGAGCCAGTGACACAGCCAGAAGTTCTGGTTAATAAGAAATTATGGCTTGATAAATGTGACTTCATAGCTTGATTATTTTGATACTTGCTATGAAATTCTATGCCCAGAAGAGTGCAGCATATCCAAGCAGGGTAATAGATTTAGCTCTAAAAATGAAAGCAATAATGTTTTCTTTTAATGACAGAAAGGTAAATTTGTTTCAAAGTACATTTGTAGGTTGTGGGTAGGCTGAAAACCTAATGACTGTGAAATAATAGTGTTTATTCTCAACCAGACCCTTGAAACAGCTACCTCACAGAAAAGAAGACAGATCCCTAGAAACCAGGGCTAACTCCTGAGGAAGCCAATTGCTTGCTTTCTGGTCATTTGGTGGTGGTAATTATTTTTCCAACTATGTTTTAAAAAATGGGATTATTTTTAAAGAGACAGGAATACCTATGAACTTTCACTTAATTTGGAATATGCATTCCAGGAAGTAATAAAATCCACCTTTAAGTATATATACACGGATAGGACATAGAAGTCTTGTTTTCTTTCTTTCTTTCTTTCTTTCTTTCTTTCTTTCTTTCTTTCTTTCTTCTTCTTAGGACATAGAAGTCTTAACTAATTCTGTTTCTAAACTCCTTAATCTTGACTCCAAATCAATTTGGGCATTTAGGATACTGACTGTAGTGGATGCCTTAAAAATTTAGCATATTGATTTAAGGTTAATTTCCCTTTAGAAATTTAAATTTTATTTATATATATATTATTTCTAAATTTTTAAAGTGACTGTTCTTTTTATTTGGGTTCACTTTTGAGAAACTTACTTTAAGGTCCCCCCTCCCAAGTTTATGATTAGACATAGGTTTATTGTAATCAAAGTTTGTTTTGATAATTTACTAAACGAAACGTTAACTTGTGTGAGGGAATTGAAGGATGCCCATCTGTGTGAGACAGGTTGAGAATGTGTTAGGGATGCCCATACTTGGACTACAGCAAGTCTGAAACAGACTCACAGTGAAGTTATTTTAAGGCATATGCTAATGAAATCTGCCTTGCAAACCTCTTTAAATAGCCACCAAGGCCCCATGTATGTACGGCAAGCAGGGAGGACAGACAGCAGTTAGAAATGAGCATGGTATAGGCTGCCACTGTGCCTTGCTCTCAGTGCTCAGAGCTCTTCATCTTCTCCCTCAGAAAAACATGGAGATGGAAAACAAATGAGACTTCTTCTAGCTTCTCAAGCCATGAATCTTTATTCTGTCCTTTGAGTGAAGACTGCAGCTTACCTACCTGAAGGGAATGCCTTGATCTTTGTGAACCCAGTGGTTTTTGACAGAACTACTGTCGTTGTGAATGGGCTAGCATAGACTTGGAAAGTTTTAACATCATTTTATGGATTTGTGTTCTCCTGTCCCCCCCTCTCTCTCTATCCCTCTCCTTCTCTCTTCCTCTCTCTCTCTCTCTCTCTCTCTCTCTCTCTCTCTTCATTTGATCAGACAATCATTCTGATGTAAAGCTTCCTTGTCCTGTTTGCCACTTACCTATAAATGGAATTCTCATTTTATCTCTCTTTTGGTACTTTTGCCTCAGTGTCTTTCTTTCTTTAACCATTTTTAGATGCTTATATTTTGAAATTTTAAAAACACTCAAAGCAATCTCCAGTTAATATGGCCACTTGAATTTCAGAGTTTTTGTTTTCAAAAATAAATTAACCAAAGGTAGATTTAACATTTACAGTATAATAATTGTGAGCATGACTCAAGGAAAACTGGCAGTATTTTAACAAGTTAATAATCTTGTAAAAAACAGTGAGTTTTTAAAAAATGAAAGCACAAAATGCTGTCTTGACCATTTTCTTCAATCTTCAAGTTATAATTCTATGAAAGAAATTTTTAAAGATACTAATATTTGTTTTGTATTTAAAAATAAAATTCAACTCAATAAATAAGTAAATTTGATCTAGATGACAATTACTGAATATTTCTAACAAGTCACATCCCTGATTTGTAGAGTTTCTAATTCACTTCAAATCCAGATCAGAATGGCTCTTGGGTTTTTATTTTAAAAGTAAAATGTGATATGAAGAAAATAGTTTATTGTGAATGTTAATCTTGACATTTCAATACTTCAATAGACAACCCCGAAATTTACATTATTTTCAAAAAAGAATTAATTAAAGACTTAAAAATGAACTATCAGTAATATTTGTACTTAAATCGGAGGCTATAGTCTATTTGTGATATCATATTTTTTCCCCCCTAACTTTATTTTGGAACTGCTAAAGTAGTAGAATAGTTTCATAGAAATCCCGTTACCCTTGCAAACAAGGAAGAAAGGAGTAGCTATACAAGGTTGAATCCTTATGCCCACCTTGACACTGCAGGATCACGTTGGGACTTCTGTTTTTGTTTCAACACGTCCTTAGAGATATCAGCAGTCTCCAGTTCTGTGACATCCTGTAGCACAAATATTTGTCAACTGGCTTTGAGGATCTTCCCATGGAACCTTCCATAGAAAGGAGGTTGTAAATGGTGCTTTGATTTGCCAGTCTCCTCTACAAAAAACGTGGGGCTCTACAGAAGTCTACAGAAGTGTTGGAAGGAGATACTATTGCAATCCCAATAGTCAATGTAGCATTATTAAATTAGACGTTTTCATTCATTTGATCCTTGGAGCTTGAAGCCAACGTGTATTGGAAAGAAGATATGTAATGAGAGTCTCAGAGAAGTTCTAAACCAACTTTCAGGATGAGAATTCTGTATGGAAGTTCTCAGATGTAGTTTTGATGAGATTAAGAAAGAGCCTGAATAAGATAAGCCTATAAAGTAGCTGGGCAAAGGTTTCAATGAGGAGTTTATTATTGAAGACATTGTATGCCCTTGATTTTGTGACCATGGCACACGAGTTGCCTGTGTTCTGTGACTCTCCTATTACATCTGCACACTGTTGTGGATTTTAAGCAAAATGTTTGAAGTAATGTCTGGCACAGTAGCCACTGAAGGAGTTTAAATAAATGTCTCCCTTTATCTTGTAAGGGAATTAAATGCTAGGACTGGTGAAAGAAAGATATCTGTTGGAGTCTCAAAAGAAAGATCCTAAAGGAGAGAGAAGAAAAGACATTATGGGCCTGTCCTTCTTCAATACCTACCCTGTAAATAACTTCCACCAGAGAAGAAGGGGTGCATGGGTACTTCCTTCCAGTTTGCCCTGGAGAGGGTTGTGTGACATTTCCCCACTCTATGTATAAGCAGGATCAACTCTAAGGCCCCCAAAACCTTGAGAAAGTGTGAGTGATGGCAAAGTCTCAAAATGAGTAAAATAACATTCCTGGCAGTGCTTGAAGATCTGAAGCCAGAGGTTCCCAGCAGAAAGTCTTCATAGGGGACGCTAACAGTAGCCATTGGGACTTGAGAAGATACATTTATGGCTTGAGAAGATACTGTTTCAACAGAGTGAAACAAAGAACAAATCTCCCTCCAAGACTAGAGAAAGGTAATTCTTTTTCCTTTTTTTTTTAGTTTTGAATACATTATAAATATTTTAAAATAGTTTTTTTTCTTCAAAAATAGCATTTACTCCATTTTATGCTTCAGAAAAGATCATATGCTGGTTCAGAAAAAAGTAGAAAAATAAAACTTAGGATTGAAATATTTTTGATACATTATTTTGCCCAATTGAAATATTTTTCATGAAATAAAGTGAAATAAAACCATGTATATTCATTCTTATTTTGGAGAAATGATCTACAAGCATGACACACGAGCACTTGGTGTCCCTTTTTCATTGAAAAATAAACAGGATGTTTGTACAACATGTTCTGTCTTTCTTATTGTCCTTGAAGGTAGAATCTTAACTTCACCCTAGGTCTCTTGGGCTAGAAATTCACTTGCTGTTCTTTGTCAATATAGCTTCTTTTTCAAGTTCATGTGGTGCACTCGTGTCCTCTGCAACATATAGATTTAGTTAGCGACAAGTCAAAGTGCATCTGTGTTGTAGGCAATGCCTGAGCAGATTGTACTTGTTGAATGTGAAACTGGTAGCCTATTCATTTGTTGGGATGAAGACTGTTCTGGACTATGTTGATGTGTGTGTGCGTGCGTGTGTGTGTTGTGTGTGTGTGTGTGTGGTGTGAGAGAGAGAGAGAGAGAGAGAGAGAGAGGGAAAGAGAGAGAGGAAAGAGAGAGAGGAAAGAAGAGAGAGAGAGAGAGAGAGAGAGAGAGAGAGGGAAAGAGAGAGAAAGAAAGAGAGAGAGAGAAGAGAGAAGAGAGGGAAAGAGAGAGAGGGAAACAGAGACAGAGACAGATATTGCCATAGGAAAACCAAAGGAAAGAAGTTCAAATCACTGACCATCTGACCCATGTATGTCATAGTCTTAATTAGCTGGATATGGCAGGGTCTTATGTATTGTTTCTAAAAATCACTGGAGAATAAATATAACTCATTAGTTTATCAGGTACTCAAGTTTACCCCAAATATTAAATGGCCATAGTACATTCTATTCTTATAATACTATGAGGCCCTCAATAGTAATCAACAGGAAATGAAAATAATCAAGTGACCCTAAATGCCATTCAATTTGCATCATTTAATATTAAAATCCATGTATATTTCTAGCAAGAAATGAATTTAATATGCTTAAAGTAGGAATTATAAAGAATTTATTAATGTAGCACTAAGTTCATTTATTACATAGATATTATAGGGTAGAGTAAGTTATGATAAAAGCAAGAAAAACTTGTTTGTAAGGATTCTCGGTTACTACAAAGTTCCATATAGTATGTCATTAAGTGAATTTTATTAGCGGTATGTTGTTTCATCACTTCCATTTTCCTTTAAAAATGTCTGAAGAATGTAAAAGGGTGCAGCTGCTGTGGAAAACAGTCTGGCAGCACCTCAAAAGGATAAATATAGAGTTACCATATGATCCGGCAAGTCTACTCTTAGGTACACAGCCAAAAGAGCTGAGAATATATGTGCACACAAAAGTCTGTGTGTGAAAGCTCATGGCGACAATAGGCAAAATGTGGAAATAGCACAAATGTCCACTCACTGATCAATGGACAAAAGAATGTAAATCCATAAGAGAAAAAGGTACTCAGCAGAACAGGACTGCAGTAAGGACACTAGTACAAGGAGCACATGGCTCTTGCCCATACGACCCTACAGATGCTGTACACAGAGACCAAAGAAAATGTCTAGAGTAGTGATATACACAGGGATGAGAAGCCAATGCTTGGTTGTCTAGGGCAGAGTGGATGGAAAGGTGGGGTCAGCAATAAAGGAAGGAAAGAAGGGAGGGAAGGAAGGAGGAAGAGAAGGAAGGAGAGAGGAAGGAAGGGAGGAAGGAAGGAAGGAAGGAAGGAAGAAGGAAGGAAGGAAGGAAGGAAGGAAGGAAGGAAGGAAGGAAGGAAGGAAGGAAGAGCTTGTGGACAGTGACAGCTGCCTAACAGTGAATACATTAACATTTCTATTCAAATTTAGGGATTTTTAAAAATGTAAATTATAGTTCACTGGATATGCAAAATATTACCCTTTCATAACTGGCTTTGAAGAGTCTTTAGAACCAAGACATATCTACTAATGAGATTAAGTTGACACACTAAATAAAGACATTATATGTTGCAGTGCAAGAACTAAAAAGTAAAGAACTGTCTCCCCACACAGAAGAAATCATCATGTTCTCAAGTTGAGACGTACATCTCTTTTTGTAATAGTCAAACCAAGGAGATGATTTAAAGTTGTGAGTCATGGCTATGCTATACATCTATCCTTACTAAATAAACTATAGGCAAGTTAGTACCATTCACATTTCCTGATGCACGAAGACTTACTGTTAACTGTACCTCTCCACATTAGGGTAAGCAGGATGTTTCCAAGAGAACTTGATCGTGGTATGCAGCCTGTAAGCAAAATGATGCAGAGACAGGGGTTAGGGTACCAATCAGAAGACAGTTTCTTCTGCAATTACTTGGGATTTCTTTCAAGTGAAATGATTATGAAAATCAAAATAAGTATCTATGTGTATTGGAGGGCGGTATAGCAGTGAAATATCACAATAAGAAATCGCTTTTACCGTGATAAAGAGCATTAATATTTCATAATTATAATCTGTATTATTGGAGAGCACAGTGAGAACTCATGGAGAAGCTAGCATTTGAATCCCAGTGCAATAGTAATAGAACAAGCGGATAAAGTGTGCATGTCTTCAACATCCTTACATCGATAACGTAAAAATATTTTAAAGAATTTACTGACCTATTTTAAAAGAAATATGAATATTTCATAGGATCTAATATTACATACAGCAGAATCTCTGTATCTGATTCTTCTGTGTTCAATTGATTCTATCAGAACAGAAACCACTGTCTTGTGATCCTTTGATAATATCAGTACATCTTATGTTTTGGTTCTGCATGTGTACAGTATTTATTCCTTTATGAAAATTACATTTTTTCTCCCTCGAATGGGTGTTTATGCTTTTAATTATTTTATATTCTTATCATAAATGTATCATCTACATTTATTATGGAAAATTCAAAATACATAGACCTTCAAGAAGGAAACTGCATACAAATTTTTAGAATATTGTTTTGCATGTCCTTTGAAGCAGTTATGTTTTCTCTCGGGCTTACAGGAACACTGTTTTTCTGAAATCCTCTTCCTGCTTCCCTGATTCTTAAAGGAAAAAAAAAATGTAATGAGTAATAGCTTTCTTCCCTTCCTGACCTTGAAGGCAGATGGGATGTGTAATCCTTTCTCTAAAAGTAATGTTCTCATTTTTACAAAGTGATCACCATTGAGAAAGAAGACTTTCTATCCCAGATCTCCCTTTTCTAACCAATGTGCTTATGTTTATTTTAACCATCTCTTCCTTTGCTTTCTCGTGATGTCAGATCATTTGAAGAGAACAGCAATTTTCTTCTTAGTAAAATCTTTGTAAAAATATTTTTTGGATGAATAAAAACATTAAGGATTAGGAAATGAAAGAATTTATTTCCTACCTCTTAGAAATAAACAGACTATCTTTTGATACTTTTCTTGTCCTTCAAAATATTCTGCATGAAAAAAATACTGAAACACGTAAGTATAAAGTTGTTAAATATCCAGGTATAATTCTTTTTCCAACCATGGGAAGCTGACACAGTAAGCATCAGAACTAGTTAAGAGAACTTCTCCCCCTCTGCTCTGCCTTTTTTTTTTTTTTTTTTTTTTCTGCTAGTCTATTCTGCTATGCTCAGCAGATTTAAATTTTACAAGCTTTGGGTGACCAAAATGATGTAGCTGAATTTCCTTTGTTGTTATGGTTTGTTCTCCCCTTTGTCTGGCAGTTTCAATTCAATTAAGAGTGTTTGGTTGCTTTCCCAGTCTGTTTTGACTTACCCTCCACAAACTATATCCAGATAGGAGACACTGGATCATTAGTTCTTCCATCTCTCAAAATAGATCTGTTGATGTTAATGTTTCCCTTCAGTCATTGCTTTTCATAAAAGATGTGGGACTGGGGATATAGCTCAATAGTGTTTGCCCAGCATGTAGAGAAGTATGAAGCTTGCTCCCCAATACCCTATAACTTGGGCATGGTGATGTATGCCTACAATCCCACCAGTCTGGAGGAAGGATACGAATTCAAGGTCATCCTTAACTATACAGCAAGTTTCAAAGCAACCCAAACTACACAAGACCCAGTCTCAAGACCAAAACCAGATTTATTGCTTACTTTTTTCTGGACACTGCCTTCCAGGAGTCTTATAGAACACTTAAGTTGACCCATATTTTAGTAAAACGACAGTAAGTGACTCACTGTTTATTACATCACCTGCTGCCATGAAGGGAAGTGGAGATCTGAAGTGCAAAGATAAATTCATTGCAACAGTTTTTGAACTTAATGAGAAACTACACCTACGGAAACAATGAAGTCTGAATTAGTCTACAAAAATAAACAGAACACAGTGTCTTCTATTTCTCATCTTCATTTAGTGCAAAAGAAAAAAAAAAGAAAAGCAATGTTATAAACTGTTTGGGGAAACAATGTATTTGTCTGTGTATATCCAGTGTATCGTAGATGTCTGGACCAAAGCTTTATTTCTAGCTCCCAAAGTTATCTCAGCATTCGATTTTTAAGAAGAGATTATATTTTTAACCCTGCCTCCAACCTTCTTAGATTCTGTGGTTCATAATTTCAATAAATACCTTGCCAGTTTCAATAAACATCTTTCTATTGCCTTTAACATTTTGTCCTTCTGCCTTTTGGTCACATCTATCTGGAAAAATCTCTGTTCCTAGGAAGCATCTACCTTTTCAGTATCTTTGTCCTGGGAGCCCGGCCACTGAGGCAAAAGTCTCCTTAAGTCAATGAGAGGCCATCTCAAAGGAGGTGTGTGACGTTGTTCCTGAAGATGATACTTAAGGTTTCCCTTTGGCTACATGCATCCATGTACCCCCACTCTCTCTCTCTCTCTCCTCTCTCTCTTCTCTCCTTCTCTGTCTCTCTCTCTGTCTCTTCTCTCTCTCTCTTCTCTCTGTCTCTCTCTCTCTCTCTCTCTCTCTCTCTCTCTCTCTCTCTCACCACACACACACACACACACACACACACACACACACACACACTGAAACAAAATTGCCAAAGCACATTCTTCCTGTGTATGTGGTTCAGTCATTTTCCTACTCTGCACAGCGCCACCGGCCACTCTCTACTCTGTATTCTAGTGAGCTGGGTACAATTATGTCCCAACACCCAGGGGACAGTTGATAATGTCAAAAGATAGGTGGAGACCTGATATCTTGTGGGAAAAGGTCAGGATATTCCCATGCAATATACTACAGTCCAGCCCACAATGCCAGGGCATGAAGGTTCTGATACCCTCCTTGGCTCTTCATACTTACAATATGCCTGCCTTCCTGAACAGAGCAAACAGCAGCCCCATCTTTTCTGTTTCAAATACAAAACACTTATATGCTTCTGCACGCAGTCTCACTTCCTCTTATGATGGCAAGGCTGTGCACTTCCGGACAAGGCCAAGCCTGCCTCCTGTGCTGAGGGTTTTACAGTGTCTCAGTCTCTGTAATGCTACACCATGTATTATTCATTTTCTGCTTAGATTCTGTCTTGTGTTTTTGATTTTTAAACATAATAAGGTTTCTACTGAAAACAAAACAGACCCCTTTCCCTCCAGGTACTGCACTGTCCTCTCTTTACAAGTCTTTCTCCAAATAATCATTACTAACCACAGCTGTCCATCAGTCTTCACTTCTCACCCAGTCTCAGATGAACTACAGCCTGACTTCTGGCCTTGTCAGGCCATTGAAACTATTCTAATACAAATCACCTTTGCCCTTTGGGTTGTAAATACCTAATAATTTCAAACTTCGTTAGACTTCAGTTTTCAGTGACAGTGGTCACTCCCTGCTTTCTGAAGCAGTCTTCACTTAATGTCAGTGACCCAACAGCCTCTTGGTTTTCAAAACTCTCTGGCCAGTTCCTATGTTTGCTGTGAAGTCAGCCTTTAAATGTGTGCCTTTCCTTAAGGCTCTGTCCTAGAGGTCACATCTTCTCAATTTTCATCTCTTCTTAACCAGTACTTATCCATTGCTCCATTTAGCACATATATGCAAACCATTTCCATTTTTATATGAGCATTTCCTGTTCAGTGTTCTGGTTTCAGATCTACCTATCTAGTCACCTTTGTGCTTGGATGTATGTCCAAACATCCAACTCTCAGCATAGATCTCTGACAGCTCCTTCATCCTTAGGGCATCCTCTTTTCATTTCCTTTCCAAGAGGGGGGAACTTCTGCAGCCCTGGTCAGAGGGAGTTTCCAGTTGTTTACTACATAATTAAGAAAAGCCTCTTCCTCCACTACATATACAGCTGGAGCCATGTGTGTTCCCAGGCTGGCAACTTAGACTCTGAGAGCTCTGGTTGGTTGGTACTGTTGCTCTCCCCATGGGGCCACAAACCTTTCATCTCCTTCAGTCCTCTCTCTAACTCCTCCATTGGGAACCCCATGATCAGTTCAATGGTTAGCTGCGAGCATCCGCCTCTGTATATGTCAGGCTCTGGCAAAGCCTCTCATGAGACAGCTATATCAGGCTCCTGTCAGCATGCACTTCCTGGCTGTATATGTAGTGGAAGAGGAGGCTCTTCTTAATTATGTAGTAAACAACTGGAAACTCCCTCTGATCAGGGCTGCAGAAGTTTCCCCCTCTTGGAAAGGAAATGAAAAGAGGATGCCCTAAGGATGAAGTAGCTGTCAGAGATCTATGCTGAGAGTTGGATGTTTAGACATACATCCAAGCACAAAGGTGACTAGATAGGTAGATCCACAACAGTGTCTGCGTTTGATGACTGCACATGGACTAGATCCCCATGTGGGGCAGTCACCAGAGGCCCCTTCTTCAGACTCTGCTCCATACTTTGTCTCCGTATTTGCTCCCATGAGTATTTTATTGCTCCTTCTAAGAAAGATGGAAGCAACTGTATATGTAGTGGAGGATGGCCTTGTTGGTCGTCAGTGGGAGAAGAGGCCCTTCCTTAGTCCTGTGAAGGCTGGATGCCCCAGTGTGGGGGAATTTGAGATCGGGAGGTGGAAGTGAGTGGATAGGTGAATAGAGGCACACCCTCATAGAAGCAGGAGGTGGGGGATGGGATAGATGGTTTCTGGGAGAGGGAATGGGGAAAGGGGATAACATCTGAAATGTAAATAAATAAAATATCCAATAAAAAAAGAAGAAGAAGAAAAGCCTGTTTCTGGTTCCTCCTCAGTGGGGTGTTTCCCTCATGCAAATTCTTTGTAAACTCTTTCATAATCAACTCACTTCGTTCAAAAACTACTTAGATTGATATTTAAAGGTGTCAACCCTAAACCTACAAAGGGGTTGTGATGGCTATTATTGACAGAATCTAGAATCACCTGAGAGATAGGGGCATGCCTGTGGGGAATTATCTCTCCTAGGCTAATTGTAGTGGGAAGACCTTCACACCGGGGGCGGCACCATTTTTCTGGACCTGGATGCTGGACTGTGTGAAGGGAGAAGTTCCGCTAAAATGGGTATTTGTTTCTCTCTGCTCCTCATCTGTGGATACAATGTGACAAGCTGGCTCATGCTCCTGCCACTGTGACTGCAGCTAGCTGTCCTGTGTGCTGTGCCTCCAGTGAGCCAAGGAGACTCTCTCCCTTAAGTAGCTTTTCCCTCCTTCAGGTCAACAAGAATATGGGGCGGGGTGGGGCGGGGTATGAAAATCTAATCCTGATTTTTCCAAGAAAATTCTGTGAGTGAAATATCTGAAAGTTTTGTTTTGGCTCATACTGTGAATTATAATTTTAGGTACTTATTCGATAATCTTTGTGATTTTTTTTTAACAGGAGAAAATAGTTAATTTTATCTATAGTCTGGGAGATGATTTTGCTACAAGTGGAGAGTTCAAACAGTTTAATGAGTATGCGCTGACAATATTGAAGCCTGAACACCAAAACCACTGTGGAGGGCGAGGGTGGGGGCGGGGCAAATTTATGACCACAGGGAGTTAACTGATAGAATTCGGGTCGTTTCACTCAGGAAAGGAATGTATTTCCTAGTATGAGCAACACATACATTATGTTAGGAAAAATACTCTTTGGGGCATGCATTTTTGAGATGATGCTTGTGTGTGTGAGAGAGCGTGCATGTCAGTTTGGCAAAAGGGTGGTGTGTATTTGACATTGATATTTTTATCAATCCAGTGTTTAAACCCATTTCTCTTCAGTGGCATTCTTCAGTGAGTATAGACTTCTGTGTTCTAAAGGCTCCATGTCTCGTTAGTGACATTGATGATGTTAGAGTGTCCCTTAGGGTGAAGAAGTAAGCATGCAGTTCGCTCAATGCCTATTGTGAGGGATAGGAAACTTCCCTAGGAAACATAAGGATGAAGGTTGAATTGGGTTTAATCTTTGGTTGGGTTTTGGTTTTTGTGTTTGGGGAGTTCTGGTTAGGCATTTAACATACCTTCTGCTAGATGAGATTTGGAAATTTTACTGGCTCAGGACTTATGTTCCAGAACTCACTGATTTGCTCTTGTATGTCTTTTACCTGAATGTCGTTACCTTGAGATATTTAGAGGTAATTTATATGACTTACAACCTAATGGGCATGGAATTTATAACTAGCCCTTAATTCTGGTCCTCAGTTGAAATCTCTGTCAACAGTGAAATACTTCATGTAATCAAAAGTCCAGGCTACATCTTTGACGATCTGTCTGAAGCTGAGATCTAATTTGTTGTTTGAATTGTTTGGCTTCCCTCCTAAGTATTGCTTGAATCTATCTACTTCTCCCCCAGCATCAGTACCAGCATCCTGTTCCAAGCCACCATTCTAACCCACTAGCACTACAGTGACCTGTTTGGTCAACCTGTACTTTCTCCATCCCCCGCGTGCACTTTCTGCAATGTAAAATCTGCACAGCCATGAGATTTAATTACAGCTCTGAAACCACGTTCTGTTCTTTAAGTTCCCTGGAATGTGCTCGATGCTCCTACCTCCAGGCTTTTTTGTATTTTTCCTCTCTATGCCGTGCTCTTCCTATTTCTTTCATGCATTTATCTCTTTTCATTCTGTCTGTATCCATTTCTTTTATGCTTGCCTAACCCCAACCCTAATCCCGCTTGATTTAAAGGTTTGGATTATATACTACTTATGATGATGGTGATGATGATGTGGTGGTGTGATGTTGATGATGATGATGATGTCAAGGACAAGAAGGCCAAGAGGCAAAGGATTTATACTGCTGATATATTGTGCTCTGCATAAGTAGGATTTGCATCCCATTCTTGTTATGAATAGCTTTGGGGACCAGGGAGATACCATATGTTCGGCATGTAAACTTGCAAACACATCACACACACAACTAACAAACACACACACTATATATACATATACATAATAATAATACTTCTTACAAGAGATATTTACAAGTTTAGCTAAGAACTGGGTGCTTTTTTAGAACACTCAGGTTTTATTCTCAGCATCAGCTCAGCTCAACTGTCTGTAACTACAGTTCCAGGGAATCTAGGCTCTCTTCTGGGCTCTGTGGGCACTGGGCATACACATGATCCACAGGCAAACATGTAGATATAACACTCATATACATAAAACTCTAAAAGAATGAAATTTTTAAAAATTTAAAACTCAAAGATAAATTCATGACATAGTAGGAATGTATTTCTCATAGTTCTGGATGCTGAACAGAAGCTTCTAATTTTATTTTAGGTGATGTCTTTCTGGCTTATGTTTGTCCAGCTTCTCATTGTTCCGTGGCATAGTTATGCCTTTTTCTAGTCATGCGTAAGGAGGAGAGAATGTAGGGAAAGAAGAAAAAAAGTGAGAGAGGCCTTCCTTTTATTTTTATAAAGCCATCAATCTTGTAGGGTTAGAGTTCAATTTATAGAACAATAGGACATCATTTGACCCTGCTGCTCTCCAAATATAGTCACATTGAGGTTTAAGACATAAGAGTTTTAGAGGGAATACAAAGAAGTTCACTAGTAACTTACCAACCAAACTCCCAGAAGAGATTAGAATTTCACTTACATGTTCTTATATCATCATCCTGTGGTTTTACTTAGAAACCTACCATGGGGTTACTTTCTCAGTACACTCATTTAGGTTGCATTGTATATAAAAAAAAAGTTGTGCTTGATGTACCTAAATTATCAAATACCCAGCTTGGCCACTCAATATGTTGTTAAATATCAGTTGGCTACCACGTGGTCAGGAGACTGAGAGCTGTGTCCGCAGGTACCACATTATACAAACACACGGAGACATTCTCTTACATGGTCTGAGATCAAAGCTCAAGTTCTAGCTTCTACTGGATGCCTTTTTTTTTTTTTTAACACTTTTCAAAAGTAGAAAAAAAAATCCTAAGTGAAACCATTATGAACTGTGGGGGTGGGGCACCTGTGCTAGTCATGGCGTACTTGTTTGATGTGCAATCTATGTCCTATGTCTCAGAGAGTAAACTCTGTGAAGGAAGGAGCCTTGTTTTGCTTTGCTCACCAATGTTTCCTGTTGAGAACTTCTCTAAACCAATCTAGAGAAACATAATGGCTAGGCTATGTTTTATTATAACAGCCATCTACTAATGGGTAGAATGTGATGTTTGGGGGCTCCTTCAATCTTGTCTCTATATGATGGTGACAGCTCATCCTAAACAATAATTAACACTCGAATACTGCAAAACTTCATGTAGCTGACCAATTCTCATAAACCTCATAGAACTCTGAGATTTTTAGATTTTTCATGTGCCTAATTACATCACAGAAAAACATTTTCACTGAAAGCAGAGGTACCTTCCTTCATGATTAGTGTCACATGCCAGAATACTCTGGGCCAGCAAGTAGCTTCAAGCCCAACTAGACATGGAGTCTTCAGAGTCATTTCTAAGGCTGACTAGAGGAAAGGTCAAGATGAGCTGTCCTCCAGATCTGTGTGCTTTGTTCCTGGAAACATGGGGATGGGATGCTGGAGGGTGCTGCTGAACATTCCAGTCTAGTCACACACTGTGGATTTCACTAATTTATGTCCATTTTAAATATCCATTATGCTAATTAAAAAGCTACTAATTTTGCTAGAGAAAATGATTTTATCTGTCATCATGCTAATTTGCAAAGAAGGCTGTCTCAGATATATGAGGGTGAGTCTATGTCTGTGAGCATGATTTAAACTCTTGTTCTGGTTGGTTCCAAAATGGACTTTCTGAGAGTGTGTTAGTTGTCCCTCCATGGAACAGAAATAGGTAGACCCTGCTTATGGGCTAAAATACACCTAGGGTGCAACTTGCACATTTATAGTCCTATCTCATTTATTCTAGAGTCTTAAAAGTCTATTAAAATGGCATTTTCCAAGTACCCAGCACCTGGTCATTAGCAGCAGCTCAGCACCTGTGTCAAGGGTTGCACCCAGCAAACAGAGATCAGTGAGTGCTCACCAACTCCATGGCTAGTCTGAGACAGAGAGTACATTGATCTCATTCTTGTGACCTTAAAGGGAAAATTAGTCTGTGTAGTCAAATGAAAAGCAAAAAAATTTTCTTTTTTTACTCATAAACCTACTGTCCCCAGGGTTTTTTTGGGCCTCCTTGTGGCATCAAATGTATTGATCCAGCCTGCTAAAGACCTTGAGAGATAACAGATTGGAAAAGACTCTCTTCAGTTGGCTGCGGGGCCACTGAGGTCTAGGACTCTGAGGCCTTGGGGATGGGACTTCAATATTTAACTTTCAGCCCCCACTTAGTGATGCTTTGAGGATATTGATTACCAAGTGGATCAAGAGTTCACAGCCAGGGCCCCACCCTAAGGCTAACAGAAAGCTATGTGAAAATTTCCAGATGATGAGACCTAGGGCTGTTTTAGCATTTTCTGAATTTGCTTGAGTATAAGATTGATCAAGAATGGATGAGTAATGACACAGATTCTAGAGTCTAGACCAGATCTACGAAGGCAGAATTTCTAGACATGATCTACAAATCTGTACATTTAATAATACTCTAGGGCAGTGGCTCTCAAGAAGGCCCTGGAGGTGGGGGCTGGGCATCACTAAAACAGAGAAGGGGGAAGCAAAGAGCTTCTTCCCTCTCCTCTTCAGTTTCAATTCAGCAAGTCTCTCTGCAGCCTTCTAGAACTTGTATCTCCAACAGGAGAGTCATGGCTCTGGGCTATGAGTATGCTGCTTCTTAGACTCTAACAAGCAGTCATGTTGGTTCCGAGTTAACAGTAGATTCTGAGTCTAGAGTTCCGGGTGACTCAGGCTTGCATTTCTAGTAAGCCTTCCTATTGGTAGTAGCAGGCTGCTAGCTGAGGAGCCTGGGTGTGGTGTGGAAGCGGCTTCTTCATAGACTAGCTTCCTGAACCAGAATTTATGGTTAACAAAGCATTTCAATAGCATTCTGCGCTGGGTACTGTTTGGGAGGCTCCATCCCTAGGTGTTGGCATCATGAACTGTGTAGACTCTGCACTGCCCTGAGGATTCGATAGACTTGATTTTCAGGGAACTTGTGGCTGAAACATGGAAAGAGAGATAACAGACTGGGAGAAAAAAAATGTATGATGTTGCTTATCTGATGTAAGGTGCTACTTCCTGTCCTCATCTTGTGACCAGATACCTGGCAGAAACAACTTCACTGGGGAAGGACTTATCATGACTCAGGGTTCAGGTTGTTAAAGGCTGTCCTGATGCTCAAGGCAGGGTAAGAACCCTGACCTGGAGCTCATCAGGAAGCAAAGAGCATGACTTAAGGTTGGACTGAACTATAGCCCACTGGGCCCATTTCCCCACAGTTATTAACTTCTTTCAGCGAGGTGACCCTTAAAGGTTACAAAACCTCTCCAAAGAGCATGTGAAGACCACTATTCAAACAGGGCATTTGGATGGGTTCACCCTCAAACCATAACAAAGGGCTATTATCCAAAGTATTAGAAAGGTCTGAGAACTAAAGAGAAAAACAGCAACTAACCCGACCTAAAAGTGGGATAAAGATTTAATAATCCTGCCCTCTCCTTTTACCTTCCCCTCTCTTCCTCCCTCCCTCTGCAACTCACCGTTTCTTCTTGTCTTTCTGGCTATGAGACTCTAAAATTCTCCCACAGCTTGGAGAAGAATTGTTTAGAATGCTGCTCCTTCAAAACACATTTTGGGGAAGACATGCAAATAGCCAGAAAGCTTATGAGAAAATGATAATGTCACTGAAAATCAGTGAAATAAAAATTAAAACACAATGGTTGTGCTTTACTTCACACATGGCAGGAAGGATATTCCAAAAAATGATCACAATAACTGTTGGTGAGAGTGTGGAGCCAAGCAGACGGCGGTACACTGTGGTTGAGAACGCATGTTGGTACAGCTTTTAGGTAATGAATATGGTGGTTTCTAAAACATGTATATTCTGGGTTTCCATATGATTCAATGATATCTGCTTTTGATATATATCCAGGAGATTAAGTCAGTATGTCATGGAGATATCTAGTCTCTTCTGTTAAGTAAACATCATTCATAATAACCGACATAAAGGAACAACTCAGGTGTCTGTCAACAGAAATCCTGGGAGAAATTATGATGTAGACCAAATGCAACAGTATTAGGTCCTTCAGAAGGAGATCTTGCTATTTCTAAAATCACGGATGAACCTGAAAGACGTTATTCTAAATGAAAGGAGATATCACACAAGGAAACGGATGTGTGACTGAAATTATATATGAAAAAATTCTTTAAAAGTTTGAACAGAGAACAAGGATTGGGGAGTTGAGGACAAATGGGAACATGTCAGTCAAAGGATACACAGCTATAGTAATGTGGCACAAATAAATATAGAGATCTGATGTATAGCATAATAGCTATAGTTAAAAACACTCTAATGTACTGAAAATTTGTAAGAGAGTATGAGTGGTGAGATTTACATGTTAAACTAACTTAACTGCAGTATCATCTCACCACTGTGTAGAGTAAAACATCATATTCTATACCTTAAACATACCCAGTTTTTACTCAGAAGTAGAAGACTTGTAGACAAGCAGTCAGCAGATGACACACGGTAATGAGACAATCTGTTTACTACTAACGTATAAGGTGTATATGGCTATTCTAAAGTATATTATATTCTTTGAAGGCAACAGTGTTAGGCAGACAGAAGAATAATTTTTACTAACCACCTGACAGCGAGAAATCAAAAATTAGTATAGACTAATCAACCACCTAGTCAATGTCATACAACTAATGCATGACAGGTCGATTAAATCAAGCATTCTGTTTCAACCTCCAGTGTGGTTTTCATTAAGAAGCACTTGCAGACCTCATTACCTAGTTACAAATAGAGCAATCTGGAAAATGTGTTATGTGGGGGAGAGAGAACTGATCTTTCTAATCAAATTGTTCCACATTGCCTGATCCTTCCAATTCCCTAAAAAGTGGCCTTCATCCTTAATACTATCCCCTCCTCTTCCAAGATGAACATTTTGAAATAAAGCTAAAGCCAACAGTGGAAAGCACAGACAGCATTGTCTTATAAGATTATAAAGGAGCTGAAAACCTCCTGTCATCTGGTGATGTCACAGTAGCCCTAAAAGTACTTCACACAGTATATAATTCATGTTTGTGAGGATGCTGGTACACACAGGCCTCCGAGAGTTGTAGAGTCACCAGAGTACAGTACTTATATTTAAGTTCCATGCATAATATCTGGGTGTGATACACAACAGCTATGTTACTTGTAAATGTGTTTACTATATATTGATATATAACATTTTTTGGGGGGTAAGCATGTTCCTGTTTACATATAAAGAAGTCCTGTCAGGTCAAGACATTTGTTGTATTGTACTAGTGCAGACTCATTCATCTTTTCTTCTGCTTTGTTGTCTGAGATAGGTTCTCACCATGTAGCCTAGGCTGGCTTTGAACTCTTTATATTCCTGTTTCACCCTCCTGATTCTGGGATTACAGATATGCACCACCATGCCTGGCCCTAACATCGAGCATCTTATGTGAAAATTATATTTATGAATGCACGTTGAATGACTCACCTGTGCCATTCAAGTTGATGTGAGCACATTCTGTGATGTATGCACATGAAAACTGCATAGCCATGTGTTTCTCAGAACATACTCCCCTCACTGCACATCTATATCCCATTCCTTCAACATTTGGAATCTAGCTGGAAACCAAAAAGAGTTCTCTGGACTTTTAAGAGAGGAAATAGAAGTTCAAAAGGAAAGTGTTTGAACTTTTTCCACAATTTTCAAACATGTAGGAAAGATCCCAACTTCCTCTCTCAGACTGGGGCATATACTTTCAAACAACTCCTAAACAGTAGAAATTTCTGTTCTCTCTTTCCCTTTTATCTAAAGCAATTAAAATGGAGCATGGGGAGGTAGGCAAGTTGTATACTGTCTTACTGAGAGACACTGGCTTTTGGTATACAATATGAAAACATATTACAGTGTAATGGAGAAAGAACCTACTGGAAGAATTATCATAATGTGAGGAAAAGATTTAGCAAGAAGCAGGGATTTCCTAGCAGAGAGGAAATGAGAAAGAAATGGGTGGCTCTGAGCTGAGGGGAGGGGGATGAAAAGGTAGCGGTGCGTGACAATTCAGAAGAGACATTTACCCCAATACCAGCCTGTCCTCCTGGGAGGCTTTTCAAGGGGCATGTGTGCTGGCCCTAGTTGAAGGCAAGCCAAAGTTCAGGGACCCTTGGACTTTGGAATCCAAACTCTGGTAAGCAAACATTTTGTTCCTATTGATTAGTGGGATGAACAGTTTTGCTAATTGTTGATGAGGTGAAGAAAGAGAGTCTGACAAGTTTGTGTCCTTTCTATCCAAGGTGAATAAAAAAGGCAACTAAAAGTCTTAACCTAAACTACATGAGAAAGAACATTTCTTAAGGCACAAAGGATGGAGGGGGACTCCTTTTGTTTACTTGAAGCAGGCATCATTCCTTATGCTGGGGATCATATGCAAACAAGGGTACCAGGCTATTCAAAACAGGCATACATATGTTAATCCTCAAAGATGTACTAAATGAGCTTACCAGTCAAAAAGAATTGAACAAAATCAATTGATAAATATTTATCAAATAGAATTTAAAACTGAGAAAGTAAGACTTAATTTTAGGGAAAATGAATTTTAAAGCAAAAAACATAGATTATTGGTGAATGAAAAAATACCTACCAGGCATCCGTGCCATGTCAGATGCCAATTCAGGGCCAAAGTAATATCGATAAACAGGACAATCGCTATCATCAGAGAGATTCTGTGAATTCTAGACAGCAAAGAACTAGGGCTTAGAAACTAAAGGGCTCAACCTTAAAACTGTTGCACAACAAAACAAAACAAAACCGTTACCTGAAAGAGTTACAGTTTGAACAGGATGGACATTCAAATTCCAAGTATGTTGAGTTAGTCAAACTTTATAAAATTCTATTTCCTGTTCTGTAAAACAAGGATGAAAATAATTTATAGTTACATTAAAGTCATCAGGTGCTGAACGTAGAGGGGTTAGCATCGTGAGAGGGGTTAGCACTAGAAAAGCTGTGGATGGATACCAGTTGGTTCTATTACTCTTTCTTTTTTTTTCCTATTTTTTTTAATTCTTTAATCCTTTTTTATAGTCCAGATTTTATGCCCCTCCCAATCTGCATCCCCTTGACCTCTCCCCATCTCATAGCTCCCTCACTCCCCCAGTCTCCAAGAGGATGTCCACACAACCTTCTAGGCCTCCCCACTCCCTGGGCCACAAGTCTCTCGAGGAACAGGTGTGTCTTCTCTCACTGAGGCCGGACCAGGCAGTCTTCTGCTGTGTATGTGTCGGGGCCTCATATTATATGGTATTTACTGCCTGGTTGGTGGCCCAGTGTCGGAGAGATCTCGGGGGTTCAAGTCAGTTGAGAAAGCTGGTCTTCCCAAGGGGCTACCTCCTCCTCAACTACTTCCAGCATTTTCCCAATTCAACCACAGGAGTCCCCGGCTTCTGTCCGTTTGTTACTCTTTCAAACCTGGAAGTAACATTTTTTTTTCATTAACTTTTTTATTCACTTTACATCACAGCTCCCTTCCCTCCTCTTCTCCCAGATCCACCCTCATAAATGCTTCCCCAGTTACTCCACTCTTTCTCCTCAGGGAAAGGGAAGTCCCCCATGGATACCAACCTTCCCTGCCACATCAAGTCACATCAGGACAAGTACATCCTCTTCCACTGAAGGCCAACCAGGCAGTCCAACTAGGGAATGGGGATCCAAAGGCAAACAACAGAATCAAAGACAGCCCCTGCTCCAATTGATAGGGGACCCACATGAACACACCAAGCTGCATATCTGCTACAAATGTGTAGGGGGCTTAAGTTTAGACCCTGCATGCTCTTTGGTGGTTCAGTCTCTGTGAGCCCTGATGGGCCCAGGTATTCTCTGTAGGTCTTCTTGAAGTCTCCTTGACCCCTCCAGCTCTCTCAGTCCTATTGAAGGAGTACCTTTTAAACTTCGCTGTTTTCCTGGAGCTCAGGTTCCAACCAAAGTTCAACATTGTCGATATTGTACAAATATTATTATGTTGACTATTCTGTTTTGCTAACTTAACATATTTTCCAAGGCAATTTTAATACTATGTAAAAACCAAGAACTTCAGAATTTCTGCTCAAGATGTCTGTATTATAATTATTATATCCCTATAATGTTTGCAAATGTCTTTGTTAATAGTTAAATTTCTTTAAAAGAGTCCCATTTTCTATATCTTAATATATAGGATATATACATATAATACATAGCATATACATTATTATATATTATTTATTATATATTTATTAATATGTATTAATATTATCATGCATTTAATGCATAATAATATTATGTATACATATATTTATATACATTTATATTATATAATATATGTACATTATATAATATATAATAATATATAATTATAATTATATAATATATGTACACATAATGCATAACATATAATGTATGACATATAATGTATATATTATTTATATGTGTATATATAATATATGTATATGTATACTATGCATACATAATACAACGTCATATTGTTTCTTTCCCATAGAAGCCTTTCTGGACACAAACTGTCACACAGAGGGTTGTTACTGTTTGCATTTCTCAGTATTCACCACAGTTACAAGACAGCCACTTATACCTTCCCATGATAAGAAAACTCAGTAGGAATGGGGAACCTGCCAGCATCCTTGACTGTATTCTTGCCCCTGGTTCCTAACAGATACATAATTCATAATTGATGAAGGAAAGTATTTGGAATAATAAAATCATTGTTACTTCTAAGGAAAGGACTATCACTTCATGCCTTTCAGTGTCGATTGTTTTGGTCAATCCACTCACTGTAATTTAATTTTGTGAAAACTGTATGGACCATCTGAAGAATTCATATTATAGTATTCTGTAGTCTATATAAGTTAAATATTACAACTAATTGATAATATTATCTAATATTTGTTATCTATCATGTGTTAAGTATATGTTATATGTAAATACTTCAGAAAAATCCCTTTTTTATTCATTTGCAAAGCAATTTTAAGAGTGAACTCTGTATTGTCTTTGAGTTGTTTGAGATAATTTATATGTAGTCACAAATTAGGATAGGGGAACTACCTAAACTCCTATTATAATCATAAGTACACGAGTCATAAATGTACTGTGAGCTGAGAAAGGTGCTGAGCATCCTGTAGTCCCAGATATTTTGGTGATTGAGTGAAGATGGCCATAAGTTCAGAGTTAGCCTGCCACTGTAATGAGACCTCATCTGAAACCTAAAGCTTCGATATGTCATTGGTGTCTTCATTTCCTGTAGTTAACTTGCATATTATTGCTGAAGTAGGTAGACTATGAAAATGTAGTGTGGCAAAAGGAATTCAGACAAGAATTATTGTTTGCTTTGTCCCACCACTGTAATAGTTTAAATTGGGTTCTCTTTTGGTTGTAGAAATAATTATTTTGTGGGTAAAAAAAAATATACGAGGGGAAACCATTTGCATTAGAAGGAATATACATAACACTGAGTCTCCTGCATCAGTCAAAGAGAACAGCCGTGGGAAGTGATAGAGGCTAGAAGTACTAACTGGAACCCAGTTATTCCTTTGGAATAACTCATTTGTAGATGAATAGCCGTGTTTGTGTTTGGCCCTTTGGATTTTGTTCCAATAAGCTAGGCTTGCATTTGCCACTCATGTCTTCACAACACTCACTAGTTGGGTAGGTAAAGTAATTGAACAATGGTACTCCATATTCCACAGATTTCCTACTCCTCAAAAGTCAATTGTCTCTACAATCTGCTTCAGCCTGTTGGGTCATGAGGATTGAGGTGGACAAAGAGGTTCTTTCTTCTGCCACTGAAACGTGGGCACTTCCTCTTCCCCTTCCCTTCTGCTTTCTGCCTTCCTGATGTCTTTGTGTGTTTGGCACAATGTGGATTGGTGAAGGATGAAGGAAGGAAGAATCCAATGGAAAAGAGGCTCTCTTGGCCTTTGTTCTTCCACCCTTTATTGTCCCAAAGGCAGAACGTTAATTGTAGCTTTGAAATGCAAGGCCAACTCATTAAGAGTGGTGGAAAGGAACCGCTGTTTTAGAATAAGCAGAACTGTAATCATTCTGGAATCATATCCAGGATATAATTTGCATTTTGCCTTCTTATTTTAAGTTTTGTTTAATATAAGATAATGTTGGTCATCAGAATGAACTCAGATAATTAGAATCTTTCATTTTAGAATAGTTCTATACACTGGCCATTGTTCAGGACATGGGATATACCTGAGCTAAAACAACAAAAAGCTCTCATGCTTTCTGGAGTCTACTTCTAATGATAAATATAATAAAAGCATAATATGATTTCAAGGAGCCTTAAGTGCTCTGACAGGAAACAAAGCAAGATAAAGCATAAAATTATGATGGATAATCAATAAAAGCATAATGATTTCAAGCACCCCTAAGTGCTCTGAACAGAAGGAAAACAAAATTAAAAATGAAAATGTACATGTGAGTGCATGATGTGCATGTACATGCGTATGTACCTGTGTGTTTTCACGTGTGTGTGCATGTGCACGTATATATGTGTATGTGAATCATTTTTTTAAATTTTTTGTCAGGTGATGCTAAAGAAGTGATTTGTATGAAGTGAGAGAGCAGGGTGAACAACATGGGGAAAGTGTTGCCCAAGGAAAGAGTAGGACATCAGCCACAATTAAGTCACAAAGGGATCTTGGACTCTTCACTTCTGCAATCTAGCAAGTAATGAGTTAAGATTTTGACTTTTATGTTGTTGATATTCACTGGGAAGACGTCATACAAGAATAACAAGTAGATTTGTTAAAAGAAGCTTACTGGCAGGAAAAGAAAATGAACTGGATAAAAATTTGCATCACTGGGTAAGAGGGAAACTCTAAACGGTAGCTACATAAAAAGAACTTGGTTAAGCCAGGCATGGTGACAGTACTGTAAACACGGAGGGAAGAGGACTTCCAGGTGAAGGTTAGTTGGGGCAAGATGAGGGGGCTCTGTCTTAAAAATTAAATCAGTTCAAGCAAAATAAAACTTCTTTTGAAACTAAATAAAATAAAATAAATAAAATAATCCATCCAAAACCCAAACAAAACACCCTTATTTTCTATTTTCTTCAATACATTGAAAGCAAATATACTTATATACTGTATAGCTATATGTATTTCCATACATATGCAGAAATAAAATGCATATCATGAATGGCATGCAGATGAGAAGAGAAGTGGAAGTCTATTACATTATTAGATCATATGTTAGTTCTCAACCTTCCCAATATTGCAACCCTTTAATATAGTCCTTCAGGTTGTGGTGACCCCCAGCCATAAAATTATTTTTGTTCCTACTTCATAACTGTGATTTTGCTACTGTTATGAGTCACAGTGCAAATATCTGATACACAGACTGTCTAAAATGTGAACCTATGAGAGGGTTATTCAACCCTAAAACAATTGCAACCCACAGGTTCAGATACTTCACCATCTGTGGTGATAAGATTTTTAAATATTTGAAGTGATAATTTGTAGATATATGCTATGAAACACAAACATCCAGTAAAATAAAGTAAGTATCTTTGATATTTGTGGAAAAAGAAGTGCACATGAAGTGTTTAAGTCTATAGTGAGACAAGCTCATGCCAAAATCCACAATTGCCTGAGAAGACAAATTCACGCTACAATCCACAGTTGCCTGAGAAATCTGCTCTGCTAAATGTCTAGTTTCATCTCTTCATGACTTGACCTTCCCTACGACACTAGAACTAGAATTGACCTGAACCAAGTTCTTTGTTGCTGTGATAAGAATCATCTTCTTTGCACATGAGAACTCAGCATAAGGCCTTGGACATCTATAATTTCACTAGTATTCTGCTCATAAGGCTATATATATATGTGTGTGTGTGTATATAAACACACATACATAATCTTCTCTTTCTAAGCAAGACAACCTTTAATGTTTTAGAAAAACAACACATTTATGGCACCCTCAACATTTTCTATACTGTACCTCAGAACTCCTAGCCTTGAAGCATGTACTCCTGAGGGCCTACCCTCTAACTATGAACCTCAGAACTTCTATTCTCTAAGCGTGGACCTTAGTGCCTGGGATGTAAGCATTCCTCAGCTGCAGAGACACCTTGATGATTTCATGTTTGTTGTGACAGTGTTCTACTTCAGGTTACCAAAATCTGTCACCTGAGGCTCTAAACCATCATACACTTTGTGTCTCGGCCTTATTAAACGTGTTAATTTTCTTATAATTTTGTAGACTGGAAGGTCCAGGGTGAAGGTTGTGGTAGGATTGGCTCCTAGTAAACTCTGTTTATGGTTTGTGAATGACTGCTGTCTTGCTACCTGGCAGAAAAGTGGGTAGATAATGAAAGAATTCTTATATGGACACTAATCATATTAAAACAGGGCTCTCTCCTTATGACCTCTTTTAAACTTAATGTATAAATTATGCCTTCAAATACAGTCATACTGGGATTAAAGTTTGAAAACATGCATTTTGGATGGGACACAGTTCAGTGCACAGCAGGCCCCGAAGCAGGAGAGTCATTGGAGCTTTAGAGGAAGACCAAGCTGTCTGTGTGACACAGTTGTGGTGTTTGTGTGGTACAGATGTAATGTCTACACAGCACAGATGTGGTGTCTGTGTGACACAGGTGTGGAATGACTGAAGTGCGAACACTGGGAGACAAGGTCAGAGGGTGACAGGACGATGGGTTAGGGCTTTGTTACTCACTACACAGAATGACCAATTGAGTGAGTTTTAGTGAAAAGAGGTTTATTTTGGCTCACAGTGCTGGAGGCCTAAGGGCAAGGAACCCAAACTGGTGGTGACATTCCCCTTCTGAAGTCCTGAGGCCAATGCAGGTCATCTCCTGGTAAGACAGGAAATGCCCATGAGTGAAGAGTTGAATCAATCATGCATACTTGACAAGTTTTCTACCACTACCAAATTGCACTCTAACTGCTCCTTCCTATAAGGCCAACAGGATTTAATCATGGAGCCCCATTCCGATGACAACATCCAATCCCACACACCCCCTAGTATCCTACCTCTAAATACTGTAATAACCTTACATCTCTGTCGCGTCCGCCTCGACCAGCAAGTAAGACACGACACGGTTGGATCCTGCTCAGACAGCTTTATTTCAGGAACGAAACTTGACTACGGGGACCCCGGGCAGCAGAAACGAGCTGCTTATATATCCACCCTAGGCAGGCTGTTCTCTCAGGATAGGTTAGGCTGCCAATACCTCATTAGCATAAGCCTGCTCGGGAAGGGCTCAAGGCCGACGCATGCGCAACGGGCTTGTTTACTCAGAAAGCTGAGCTGACCTTGGAAAACCAGAGCCATCTTAGAATGGTGCCTAGAAGTAAAAGGTACACCATCCTGGCCAATCACGGGTCGTGGCATGGTCTGAGCCCATAGGTCCAGAGCGGTCAGATGTAACCTCACATCACTGTCAGCACAGCCCCACACCATACAAGGAGTTGTAACTGGCAAGGACAAGCCAAGGCTCACGTCCGCCTTAGGGGCGTGGCTAAACGACTCTCCACACATCTCCATTTAATTCTTCTCCCAGGGTATCAAGCTCCAACAGCAGCTTTAGAAGATGCAAATCATGTTCTAAGCACAGCACCTTGATGTAACTTCACTCTGTATTTTTTCTTTCAGATATAGATGTACATTTCCTCAGAAATAGATCAATTGTGGAATTCAAGAACCAAATGATAGACACTTCTAGGCTGGCCTGGTGGCTTATGTAACCACAGCTCTTGGGCTGTTGTTGCAGGAGGATTGCTGTTAGTTAAAAGGCAGATTAGAATACATATTGAAGACTGGTCTCAGACGAATAAAAAAGGAGGGATTTTTCTTCATTTTTAGAAAAACAATCAAGAAGTATATTGGTAAAATGATTGTTTCCGTAAGTTTGAATTGAGAAGGTTTACTGAAAGATTGATTCATCTTTGTAAAATAAAAAAGTTACATAAAGATGTCCATGTTTTCCTGGGACACACTTACTAAAATTGACAGTTCAGTTTGCTTTGTCCACTTGTATTTTATTTCCCCCAAACAGGGTGAAATGCTGGCCCAGGCAGCTGGTTAGTTAGTAAGCTTGCTGAACACCTCAGTGGCTGCATAAATAGTCTCCCCTTACTTTTGTTTCATCTCATGTAACATACTAGGCAGACAAGTCCTCTTACTTTACTCCTGTGAAGAGGATGTGTGTGTGTGTTTTATGCATACATACACATACATACATGCATACATAAATACATATATACATATATACATACATACATACTAATACAACATACATACATACATACATACATACATACATAATTCAGTCAGTTTCTGTAGAGGAAACTTGAGTAGTACAAATTGGATACTTTATAAAAACTTTTCTTCAATGAAACAAGATGACAAATGCCCCAGTCTTATTCCAATTAGTCATTGTCCCATTCTGGTGGTATTTGATGCTTTACTTTGGACTGATCAATGCATCTCTTCATACCCATATCCTTTAAATGTGAGGGGTGACATGGGTGTGTGAGCTGAAGCAGAAGGAAAAGGGGAAAGAGTAAGTAAGCCCTTTCTTTCCATCTTGCTTACTCTCTAAACTATACTTTTATCACATCCCTGATTCCCGAGTGTACCGGAAGCTACAATCTAATATGTTTCTGCCTGATTAACTATTGATGGGTGAGGTCGTTCCTTTGTCAGAGAAATATTTAGCTGAGAAGAGCAAGGCAGGTAGAGAGGCAAGAACTAAAGGCAGCTGGGAAATGAGACATGACTCTGACTCATGTCTTCTCTTTACTCCATTTATCTCTGTGCTTGGTTGGGACAAAGGTGACAGCAAGGCTCCTGATGTCTGGGAGTCTGGCTTTATGTTGTGAAAGACTTTTTTCCCTCAACTTTAAGATCTTGCTTCACATTTCTTACCCTCAGAAATTTTTCCCTTCATCTAGTTCTTCACTTACTTTTTTTGCATTTTTGTGCCGATTTCCATACTTATATTCCATGGAGTTCATTCACAGCACTTTTGTATTTTGTTTTATGTTATTCATCAAGGTTGATACTCCTCAGGATTCTGGGTACATCCATCAAAAGTGGAGAGCTGAGAAAATTACGCTCCCAGCATTCCTCCTTTAATTTGTACCCTTCCAAAGCTCAGGACCCCTCTGGAGTAGCTGTTCTAATCCTAAGCTAAGAGTGTACCCCTTATGAAGGTTAGGGAGACATGGTTGCCCACATCCCTGCCCAGCTACTGTCCTCCCATGAACATTTATTAGAGCCTAGTTCATGACTTAGCCAATAAATAGACAAAGGCTTGATACGAAGGCAGCAACTCTAACCTTCTTGAGTAGGATTGTACCTGACAGAAATGCTTCTTCTGGATGGTTTGAATGAGTCTCAAGCAGTACTCATCTCTGGAGAGAGGGGATGCAGGACACCTAGGTGGAACCCACATGTGAGTTCACAGGAAGAAGCGGAAGCCTTGAGCGATCTAGGGACTCAGTATGGAGGGAGGAGGAAGGAGATGAGCAAAGGGAGGCTTGAGAGACCCACTGCAGCTAGTAATATCTGGTTGCTAGCACGGAGCTTCTTTCTGTCTCCGTCTAGCTATGAGGTTTATGCTGTAGCTGTTAAGAGAGAAGCCGGGTGTGCCCTGTTGTCCTTGGCAGCCCAAAGGACCTAACAATTACAGTGTCTAATATAATTTAAACAAAGCCATAAAGGTATTCCCTTTGTATTAAGGATGAGACAAACATTCAGAGAAATGACCTGGCCTGGTTGTGCCTTACGGAGACCCCCAATAGTTGATCGTAATGAGCAGAAACAATGAAGTTCTCAGCAACTCATAATTCACGTAGAATAATATGGGATTGTTTCTATCATAATTCCTCTTCCACTTATATTCCAAGGTAACTCTAATGCTTTTCTATCTCTTTCTCTAAACTTACCATCCCTTCCTTTTGTCTCATTAATTGATATGGTGTTCAGATTACTTCAATATTTCAAAGATTTGTCTTGATAAATTGAGATTTTTCTATATTTACATCATTTACAAAAGAAAGTCCCTGGAGTTCAATCAGGATGACTTTTGATGTTGGTTCGGAGTATACAAAGGAATAGAGTACTTTGGGGTTGGAAAAAATGAATTCTTCAGTATATTGTATTGAGTTTACTAGAGTTCAAAATAGTTGTATTTCTTGGGACATTTTTCCATTGTTTTTCAAGGAATTAGAAAATGGAAAAATCATTTGTGAACTTTTATGTATGAGATAAATGCCTTATATATTATTGCCTCCTTAAGACAAAGCAGACTGTGTGTGTGTATATGTGTGTGTTGTATGTATGTATGTATGTATGTATGTTTAAATGTGTGGTCAGTCCCTTTTTCCATCCTTTCCCTCTTTTTCCTCTCCTTCTTCCTTTCCCATACCCTTCCTTCCCTTTTCTCCCTAGTTCCTCTTTTCCTTGCACAATCTATCATTTATACCCCATTCCTTTTCTTTGTCCTCCTGTTTTCTTATTCTGTAGCTAAAGGACACTTCTGACCTATGGCCATCTCCGTTTCTCTCAGATAGCCACCCACTCCTCCATTGACATAGAGTCAATGTTTTTGTTCATCTCACGGCTTTTGCCTTCATGGCTGGTTTAGTACAATAACCTGTTTCTTCTCCAGAGACAAATTCACCACTTTGTTCAGAGTTCTAGCCAGTGCTTGCTTGATTTCATGTATACTCATTTTGTGTTGAGCTCTGTAACCTAACTATGTACATCCTCTCTTTGCTTAGACACTAGTTTGAGGCCTCTTGATCTAGGCAACTCTAAAGCTTTGGTGACTTGTCTGATCATATGATGCTCTGGTAACTTACATCACCACTGCTGTTTTAATTCTGAGATTCAGTTGACAACTGCTGCCTTCTTAATATGAACTCTCCAATTCTGTCCTAATGTGCCTTGCAATGCCACCAGATGGACTGTCTTGAGGAAACATGGTCATCCCAGTCAGCCATTTCCTGCCTGTCCCCCCTTTCACATATGGCTAGGAGGATTTAACTGTGCGAGTTTGTAGCTAAGGCTGTGTGGGGGTGGAGAAAAAAACTTCACACCACATAATTCTTCAATTCTCTGTCTCCTCTTTACATTTCATACTGTCTCATTCATGAGGCAGAACTACCAAATCACTAGCACTTACAAAAATGAGCATTCACAGAAACAGCCTAGACTTTGGCTATGGACATACTGATTTCCAGTGAATATTTCCAAATATATTTTTGTGTGTATACATGTATATTTATGTATTTATGTGTATGTGAAAGGTACAGGTTTGTGCAGGCAAGAGATCAATACCACATTTAAAAATAATTTATTTTGACAGTTCTGTCTGTATTCCCAGAAGCCTGCTGACATCAGAGACAACCCAGGTGAGACCACTCCCCCTGCATGTCAGGTCCCACTCCCAATCCCAAGCCAGGCCAGCAGCAGTGAGCTGTGCCCTATCCCCTGTGCATGTCTTTTTCCAGACCACATCTTTGCTTGCATTCCTGGAGGCCTTCTACAAGCAGGCAAGACTTTTTTCCCACAACCCTTTGTCTGCTGTGTCCCCTTGGGGCAAGATCAGCAGCACTGAGCTGTGCCTTGTCTGCTGTGTGTTCTGTTTCCCACCCCACAAGCTCTGCTTGCATTCATGGAGGCCTGACAGCAGCTGGGTCAACCAAGTAGGACCCTGCCCAAGGCCTCTTGTCTGACAGGTTCTCTTAGTGTTGTTTTATAAAAACAAAATCCCAAAGATTCAGTTTACTAGTGAAGACTCAGGAGCCAGATGCTGAGGTGAAAGCCTGCTTTAGCTAAGAAAGGTACAGAAAACACCTAGGTAACCTTCTTACTTCATTTACAACCCAGAAGGAAAATCCCCTTCTCCTTCTCTACCCTGTTTTAAATACCCTTCAACACAATGTCTCTCTATTTTATTTCCTTATTTTTATACCATGTCAAATGGTTGCTTGCTTGGCTTTTTGACCTATCATTGACTTTATGTAATTCTTATTTATTGAAAGCCCTTGGATAAAAGGTGTGTCCTAGTGCTGAGCCACACAATAACAAGGTTTTTCCAATTCATAATCTTGGGGTTCACAATGTGATCTAATATTCTGCAACACCTTATGGCACGCCCAGCAGCTCCAAACTCAGCCCCATTTGCTGCACTCCATTTTCTGTCTTCCAGCTCTGTCTGCATTCCCAGAGGCCTGCTAGTCAGGGACAGCCAGATGGCTAGAGGCTAGCATAAGAACACAATTAGCAAGATCCAGGGCAGTATGGCACCAGCAGAGCCCCTAGATCCTTTTACAGCAAACCCTGGATACCCTAACTCAGATGAAGCACAAGAAAATGACCTTAACTCAATCTTAAGAAGCTGATAGAGGTATTTAAAGAGGAAATGAATAAATCCCCTAAAGAAATACAGGGAAATATAATTAAAGAGGTGAATGAAATGAATGAAACTGTTCAAGATTTGAAAATGGAAATAGAAGCAATAAAGAAAATGCAAACTAAGGGAATCCTAGAGATGGAAACTATAGAAAAGAGAACAGGAACTATAGATGCAAGCATTACCAACAAAATACAGGAGATGGAAAAGGGACACCCAGGCATAAAAGATACGATTGAAGAAATCAATACATTGGTCAAAGAAAATGTTAAATCTAAAAAGTTCCTGATGTTAAAAACATCCAGGAAATCCAGGACAATATGAAAGGACCAAATACATCTATGAATAAGAGGAGTGGAAGAAAATTCTCTGATCAAAGTTCCAGAAAATATTTTCAACAAAATCATAGGAGAAAATTGTCCTAACCTAAAGAAAGAGATGGCTATAAGTATACAAGAAGCTTACAGAACACCAAATAGATTGGAAGAAAAAAGAAAATTCCCCCACTACACAATAAACAAAACACTAAGTGTGTAGAACAATGAAAGAGCATTAAAAGCTGCAAGGGAAAAAGGCCAAGTAACATATAAAGGCAGACCAATCAGAAGTACACCAACTTCCCAACAAAGACTTTAAAAGCCAGAAGGGCCTGGGCAGATATCTTGCAGTCTATAAGAGACCACAGATCTCAGCCCAGACTACTACACTCAGCAAATCTTTCAGTCACCTTAGTGGGAGAAAACAAGATATTCCATGACAAACCCAAATTTAAAAAATATCTATCTACAAATCCAAGTCTGCTCAAGATACTGGAAGGAAAGTTCCAACCCAAGGTAGCTAACTACACCAGAGAAAACAAACAAACAAACAAACAAAATAAATAAATAACTCACACCAACAAAACCAAAAGATAAGAAATACATACACATGCACACGTTGCGCGCGCGCACACACACACACACACAACCAACAATATCAAAATAGCAGTAATTAACAATCACTAGTATTAATATCTCTCAACATAAATGGACTAAATTTCTCACTCAAAAGCTGACAGCATGGATACAAAAACAGAATTCAGCATTCTGCTGCATATAAGAAACACACCTCACTAACAAAGATAGGCAAAGCCTCAAAGACAGGGGCTGAAAAAAGATTTTCCAAACAAATGGACCCAAAAAGCAAGCTGGAATAGCCATCCTATTATCTAATAAAATAAATTTTAACCAAAATTAATCAATACAGATGGGAAGGGACATTTCATACTCATGAAAGGAAAAATCCGTTAACATGACATCTCAATGCTGAACATTCTATGCTCCAAATGCAAGGGAACCCACATTTTAAAAATAAACATTACACATTTTAAATCACACATCAAACACCACACATTAATAACATGACACTTCAATACCAGTCTCACCAATGGACAGATCATACAGACAGAAACTAAACAGAAATAATGAAATTTATAGATGCTATGAATCAAATGGACCTACAAGATAGCTACAGCACAGATCACCCAAACACAAAAGAGTATGGCTTTTTAACACCTCATGGATCCTTTTCCAAAATGGACCGTATATGTGTACACAAAGGAAGTCTCAACAGATATAAGAAACTTTAAATAATCATTCCTTGTCTCTTATCAGACCACCATGGATTAAAACTGGACTTCAAAAACAATAGAAAGCCTGCAAATGCATGGAAACTGAATAACTCTCTATTCAATGACCCCTGAGTAAGGGAAGAAATAAAGAAAGAAATGAAAGATTTTCTAGAATTCAATGAAAAAGAAAGCACAGCATACCCAAACTTATGGGGACATAATGAAAGCAGTGCTAAGATTAAAGTTCACAGTACTAAGTGCCTTCATAAAGAAATTGGAGAGATCTCATATTAGGAACTTAATATCACACCTGAATGCTTTAGAAAAAAAATCAAACACACTCAAGAGTAGTAGATGGGAGGAAATAATCAAACTCAGGGCTGATATCAATTAATTAGAAATTAAGAAAAATTACAAATAATCAATGAAACCATGAGTTGGCTCTTTGAGAAAATCAACAAGACAGACAAAACCTTAGATTAACTAAAAAAGCAGAGAGAGAAAATCCAAATTAACAAAATTAACAAAACTTTAACAAAATCAGAATTGAAAGGGGGGGACATAACCACAGACATTGAGAAAATCCAAAGATTCATTAAGTCTTACTTCAAAACGTGTACTCCACAAAATTGAAAAATCTAAATGAAATGGAAGGTTTCTTGATAGATATCAACTACCAAAGTTAAATTAAGATCAGAGAAACAATTCAAATAGACCTATATACCCTATGGAAATAAAGGTAGTCATTAAATTCTCTTAATCAAAAAATACCCAGGCCCAGATGATTTTAGTGCAGAATTCTATCAGACTGTCAAAGAAGAGTTAATACCAATACTCCTCAAGTTATACAACAAAATAGAAAAAGAAAAATCATTGTCAAACTCTTTCTATGAGGCTTTCAGAACAATTTTCCTGAGGAATATTGATGCAAAAATGTTAAATAAAATATCTGAGAACTGAATCCAAGAACACATCGAAGACATCATCCTTCATGATCCAATAGGCTTCATCACAGGGATGTCAGGGATGGTTCAACATATGAAAATCCACCACTGTAATCCACCACATAAACAGACAGACAGAATAAAAACCCCACATGATCATCTCGTTAGATTCTGGAAATGTCTTTGACAAAATTCATTCCTTCATGATAAAAGTCTTGGAGAGATCATGGATGCAAGGCACATACTTAGATACAATAAAGGCAACATACAACAAGCGGATAGCCAACATCAAATTAAGTGGAGAGAAACTTAAAGAAATTCCTCTATAGGATAAGGGATAAGTCAGACCCCCACTTTCATTGTATCTAATCAATATAGTACCTAAAGTTCTAGCTAGAGCAATAAGACAACAAAAGAAGATCAAGGGGATACAAATTGAAAAGGAAGAAGTCAACATATTGATATCCATGGGAGGCCGCTTCCCTGAGTAGAAAGGGAGGGAATGTGAAGGGAGGGGATGTGAACAAAAGGGATATGTCTGTGCTTTTATAGATATTGGCCTTGTATGTATGTGTAGGTGGCCTCAGAGGCCTGTCTGATTCCCCTGGAGCTGGAGGTACAGTCAGTGAATTGCTGATACAATTCCTGAGAACCCTAAAGGCTTCGGGAAGAGCAAGAAGGGCTCTTACCCTTTCAAACTCTGTGTCATCTCTCTTGCATGTTATATCGCTTTTACGTGGGTGCTGGGAATCCAGCAAAAAGAACTTTACCTATTGAGCCATCTCTTCAGGCCCTCTAGGAACTTTTAAGATGTATTCTTAAAAAGACTATTTGGCTATTATGGTACAGAAAAGATGTGGATATGCTCAATGTAAATTATAAACATCATAAACCCACTATTTTGTATAGCTAAAAAATTTTAATTAAGAAGCTAATGAAGAAGAATTTTCCATTAAATAGTTTAAGAAGGTCCGAGATACTATCCTTCAAGGATCCATCAAAAAGAAACAGAATCTGGACTTCTTTCTCTGAGCAGATGATTTGGGGTCTGATCTCTTAGGGATTTTAGGAGCTTCCTCTTTGGTGTCTTAGGGCTTCCAAAGCCTTCATGGTGTCTGATTAAGCTTCACATGGAATAGTATTTCTCAAGCACCCAGGACAGCAAGATTTTCAAGCTCTTGTCCTATAGTGTTACATAGGGCCTCACATTTGGAGGATGTCAGTCTCGTACTGCTGTCGCCATCACGTGGTGAAATTCCCACTGTTATTAAGTAATGGGTCTTACACTTTGCTTTCTACAGTTTGTGACTCCAGTCCTGTTCCCCAGATGTGTGCCTCAGAATAACTCAGTGCATCAATGTGTATTGGATTTCTATTGAGTTAGATCCTGAGGGCTAACTCCCCTGAAGCAGGATTCTGAAAACTGTCCCATTAGTTCTCTGGCAGTTTGCATAACGTGAGCACCCTGGGACGGCAAGCTAGGATATCAAATGTTTTGACATGTTTTATTGATGAAAGCTTTAAAACAGAAATCGTGGCTCTGATTTCAAGTGTGGGTGTATAGGTGGGGGTGGGCAAAGGCACTAAGAATGCTTTCTGTGGAATGCATTAGAATTTTTCTTATTGCCAGGGTTAATTGTACACCTGAGGATTCTCACACTTTTTATTTCTAGCTTGGTTTACCTGCTCCATTTTTATTTATTTATATTTAATTTCTTTGCTATCAATTTGAGCAAATGTCCCTTCTCTGTTAACTTTGAGACCTGTTAAAAGGCAACAGATGCTATAATAAGAGGTTCATAGCCTGGAACGTTAGAAGCGATGATTTGTACATTTCTGTAAGTCTTTATAAAGGATCTTGACAGTCCTGCACGTAGGCAAGTGTCTTAGTTTTTAATTCCAAAATAACTAGATGCCCTAGAAGAGAAGCACTAATCTCTAGATGGCTCCACCACAGTCAGGAGTCTGGCTCTAGAAAGTGCTGGCCTGAGGGCAGAATGTGTGTGTGGGCGTGCACACGCACGTGTGTCTTTCTGAGATAATTAGTATTAGCTGCTCTAAGACTGTAGCATTCGATGTTTAATCTGAGCAAGTTCTGACAGAATGTTAGGAGTATCCCATTTTGACACATGACTTCACATTTTCACCAGCACCCCAGAGGGAGAATGCACGCAGTTCCAGAAAGTCCCTGACTTATCTGGTTAGACCACTCTTTGCTTTTGAGGCTTGAAATTTCCTCTTTTTGAACAAGTTCAGTCTGTGACTACTCATATTTTTAAACCAGCATTTCTAGATCTCTATGCTCAATATATTGTTTTACAAAGGTTTCTGGTTGTGTTGTGTACCTAATTATAAAGTGTATGTATATTTCCATTCTGAAATTCAAGATGGAAGAAAGTCTTATGATTGGAGAAATACAGGCCTTTATTTCTGACACATAGCAAATAGTTGCTTTCATTGAATCCGGATAGGTTTTAGAGTTAATTAGCAATTCCACAGCTCAGAAAATCTGATTCTGTTGATTTCCTTTTATTACACAAGCCTAGGTTTAAAATTAAAGTATTTGAGATGAAGTTTGGTTTTTATTAAATAAGCTCCTTTTAATCTGAAATTTTGTTGCCTTTGATAAATAAATAAATAAATATTATGCTAATAAGTTTTTAGGGAGCGATGAGAAAATAAGAACCCAATCGATAAAGAGCGGAATGGATTCTCTGAAAGCAGATTCTCACCTCTCCCTGTTTCCCTCCTGGTTCCTTCGCCAGGCTTCCAGTGGTAATTCAGCTGCTCAGTTCTGGTGTGGCTAATCAGAGTCTGAACCTCACCCAGCTTCTCCCGCAGTGGGCTTCAGGCAAATGTTCTGACATGGCATAGTAAGCTGCATCGTAATAATTTCCTTAACTGTTAAAGTGAGCCAAATGAAAGGGGTGTAAAACATATAAGGAAAGGAAACCTCACCGATGTCACTGAGCAGCAGTCATAAAAAGTTTGTGCTGAAAGGCCCCCAGATAGGGGAGACCCCCCCACTCAAGAGATTATGACCACCCAATGACTCACAGACACCAATCTTGTTGCAATTAGCAAGTGGTATATTTCAATCAGCGCTGAGGTGGAAACTCGGGACCCACGCAGGGGCAGGAGTTTCAACCTCGAGGCTCAGGAGTGAAGGTTTTTAAAGGAAAACCACAAATTGAGGCGGGAGGTGAGGGGGAAATCAAGGAAGAATTGCCTATAAAACAGTAGGAAGTTCTAGCTCATATCATAAAAATAGAGCTTCGACCTATTATTTAGTCAGTCATAAACCAGGCGGGGTAGAAAACACCTTGCACATATTCTTCTCAAGAATTTAACCTTGTTGGTAGCCAGTCTTTGGAACACAGAGCCCAGAGCCTGTGAACCAGGTGACCCGATGACCTGCATTCTTGGTTCTGCCTTTTGTGATAGCTAAGTTTCTGGAGCATAGCTGCCTGGCTAGTTTTCTTTGGGTGGCCGGCTAGTTCTTGGAACCTAGGCCTGTGAACTTGCTAACCTTAATTCAGATGAGGGGTCTACATCTTTTCAGTACATGTACTCATTCCTAATTTAGTTTATGTATTAGTATCTCTATAAAACATCTGTCTGATTATTAGAGAATTTGACATTCTCTGTAAACAGATTTGGTGTTGATACTAATTATTTGGCAAAAAATAGTCAACACTTATTTGGTCTGAAGAGGTATCTAAACAGCCATAGGCACTTCAGCGTTGTTCAGAGCATTGAGAAGAAGTAGTAGATCCACCCATGGATGAATGGATCAATTAAGAAAGCATGATGTCAACCCTACCTAGACCTCCATCACTTCTCCATCTTTATCTCTGTCTCTTCGTTCTGTCTCTGTCTCTCTGTCTCTGTCTCTGTCTCTTCTCTCTCTCTCTCTCTCTCTCTCTCACTCACACACACACACACACACACACAGAGACACACACATTATTTGTTAGTTTGTTTTTGAGATGTGGCCCTAGATAGCCTAGGCTAGCCTTAAACTCACCGTGTAGCCAAGGCTGATGTTAAATCCATGATCCTTTCTGTCCCTATCTCCTATGCTTGGTATTATAGGCACATGCCACCACAGTAGGCTCTATGCAATGGAATAATATCCAGCTTTACAGAGAGATCCTGGTTACATGTTGCAATATGGGTACGCTTTTGGACATGATATTAAATGAATAAAAATCAAATGCTATGGGGTTCCACTAAGTTACATGTACTCATAAAACAGAGCAGAATACCTTATTTCAGAGACTTGGGAGCTCAGAAAAGGGTATGGCTGTTAAACAGCTTCAAGAGTATATAGGTGTAATTTTGGAAGACAAATAAGGTTCTAGAGCAGTAGTTCTCCAACCTTCCTCATGCTGGGACTCTTTAACACAATTTTTCAAGTTGCCATGACCCCTAACCATAGAATTATTCTGCTCTAACTTCATAACTGTAATCTTGTGACTGTTATGAATGGTAATGTAAAATCTGATATGCTAGGCGACTGCAAAGGGGTCCTGCTGCACATGTTGAGAACCACTGTTCTACAGTGATGTTGGAGAGCAATGAAAGTATAGTTAATGCCCCTAAACGGTGTACCGAAAGATGGGGAGGTGCTAGGGTTATTGACTGTAGTTTCTATTATAATTCAACAATTAAAAAATAAATGCTAATGATGCCTACTTAGTTTGGTGATTTAGATCAGTCAATAAAAGCTTAGTCCCAGGCAGAGGAGGTGACTCTGGAGATGAAGTGCTCACTGCATAAGCATGAGGACCCATGTTCAGATCACCAAAACCCAAGGAAAGCCACATGCTGTAGCACACATATGTAATCTAGTATTCCATGGCAAGATGGGAGACAGTAATAGGAGAATCTTTGAAGCTTGCAGCCCAACTAGCCTGGTACAATGTAAGACAACAAAGAGTCCCTTTCAAAAACAAAATGGAAGTCAAGATCGTCCTCTGACTTCTACAAGAGTGCCATGACACACATGTTTGGATAGAGATGGAGAGAGAAAGAGAAAGAGAGAGAGAGAGAAAGAGAGAGAGAGAACAAATTTGAATTTTAATTAAAAAATTTGCTGTCCTTGAGCCGCTTTGTTTTCCTCTGTGACATATTCTGTTACATCATGTGACTCCATCCCTTAATCTGGCTAGTTCTTCTCTGAATGCTTGTCCAATGTTTCATGACATCCGTTACTGTGCTGAGAGCATAACCAGCGTGTGTTTTCAATAGGTCCGTAACCATGAAGGACAACCCATTTTTATTAAAGGGCACACAACACAGCAGCACAGCTGTTCCAGCACCTTAAGAAAGTACCATATAAATACATTTTCCATTCTCCTTTCACTCTCACTTTCAAAGTTCAAGAAAAATTTTTTTATTTTAAAAATGTATGGTATTATAAATTCAAAAGCAATGGAACTGAAGTGGAATTTTAGGTGTAACTAAGTATTTTGCTTCAAATGTGCATTAGTTTTCGGAGGGCGAAGTTCATCAGTGAACTGCCCATTTTACAATTACTGGCTCTTTTTCTATTTCCAGGGACTACACTGTAATTAGGAGATTCTATGTGTAGGCTTTCTGTTCACGAATCTAGTACAGTTCTTATAAACGTGAGAAAGAGATATTAGGTTAAATGTTTAGAAATTTTTCCCCATGACTAATTCTTGACAGTTGTAAAAGGAAGATGGTTTGTATTATTCAAGCTTGACAAGGTCCAGTTGCAGAAGTACGTTGGAGAGAAAGCACAGACCTCAAGACACTATACTTAACAGAAGGTCTGTTTGGCCTGCCTATAGTATGTTGACCCAGTATTACTTTGGTTGACTAATCTTTTATCACTGAAAGTAGCCATATGTGATTTATGGGGTGAAACATAAAAAACATATTGAGTAAATTTATCTCTTAATCTCTTGATTTATCTCCAGATTCATTTTGGGGGGAGGTAGGCAAAGTTAATCTACAGTTTATTGGATTAGAGTGAATTATTGGGAGATTTTCACCCAAAGGTTTTTTTTTTCTTCAGATTTAGATAATTCTTTTTACTGAAGAATGTGGTTCCTTAGGAACCCCAAAAATAGACACAGAGGAAACACAGAGTAGTTTTTTTCCCTTAAGAAACATCTCACCATGTAGCATGCTGATGTTGCCTCAGTTGTATGTATCTTCAATCCATACATTACTGAGGTATCTAAATTATTGTGTCTTTTATTTTACTATTTCTTTTTATATAACAAAAAATCAATCAAAAAGAATTAAAGGAAATAAAAAGTTAAGATACAACAGGACAGATTTAAGCATGTCATAATATAGGTCTTTTCTAGGACTTGGATACCATAGTTATATTGTACTGCCTTCAGTATAAAAACTAAATATATAATTTTTTCTGTTTACATTTATGGGCATATCTTCCACATTTAATATTTGAAATGAATCCCATTGTCCTGGAAAATGCTGCAGTGTATGACAAAAGATGAAAGATGTGTAGGGACAATAGTTTCCTATGTTTGATGAAACAGTGTTGCTATTTGTCTAAATAAAACAGTGATTGCTTAGAATTTGACAGGGCAGTAACTAAACTAAAGTTCAGAAGTATAAACACTTCTAAGCAGTGCTTTAGCTTTCTTATTCTGATTAATGTTTTTACCTATGTCATTATTTCATCCTCTAAGCACATGCATGCATATGTTGACTATTTCTGACCTTTTGCCTTCTTCCTCGAGCAGATGTCCTTAGCAGATGGCATTTTCTATCTCTTATGCCACAGAGAGGAGCATTCTGTGGAGATGCTGTTCCAAGATTCCTACTTCCTCTGTTGCCCCTTTCTTCTAAGATTGTTATATCTAGACCAGGTCATAGCTCTCTATGAGAGAATTGTAGAGACATTATTTCTCTGTCAGAATGGTAATTTGCAAGAGTTCTGCTGGTCTCGTTCTTTTCTTTAGTCCAGTATTGTATATAGCTTCCTTATCTGTTCTTTCGTCTTCCTCCTCCAAATGCATGTAAACATTTTTAAGACTGACTCATATCCCACAGATTTCCACAGACTGCAGCCTTTCTGCCCACTACTCAATTTTTCTAATTCATTTATACCTAAAGTCCTTCCAAGGAGACATTTATCTGCACTTCTTCATCTCTGAACTTACTGCCATCTGTGTAGGAAGCTCCATATCACACAACTTGTTCGATTGAAATTACAGAGATCATTGTTTTGGGCTAAGATCCACCAAGGGACCCCAGACGACCAGGCTAAGCATCAAAATAGAGCTAACTTTGCTAACATCCACCAGATTGTTGATCTCACCTTTTGAGAAATCAAGTGCCAAGATCTTGTAGCAACCAGCAAAGTAGTTTTTATTGGCTTGACAAGGGCAAGCCTTTAAGCATTAATCTTTACACAAAAAAGGTAACCTGAAATCTGTGTTGACTGATAAGTTACTTTTCTGCTGTCGTGTCAGTTTTTCCCCATTTCACTAAGAGTCATTTCTTTTTGACAGGTTATACTGCATATACTGTTGTTCTGGTTTTTCTCAAACTCCCAAACTTAAGTGTTCTTCCCTGTTTAGCTTCCCAGGTAACAGGGACTATAAATATGTACCACTACACATTTGGCACACTGAAGTGACCAATTATATTTTGTTTTTGTTTTTACTTTTTGAAGTCTTTATTTGTCTATGACATCATTTGAATGCTCTCTCTCTCTCTCTCTCTCTCTCTCTCTTCTCTCTCTCTCTATACATCCCTTTCTCTTATTTCATCTCTTTCTATTTCTGCCTTTTTGTCTCCTTGAGGTAGAGTCTGGCTATGCAGCCAAGATTATTCTAGAACATATGATTCCTCTACCTCAGTGCTGGGATTACAGGTATGCATCACCATGCCCAGGTAACATACTCTCTTTCTACACGATGGACCGAAATCTTTAAACTGAGTTGTCATACTCTTGTTGTTTAACAGTAAAATCTTTTCCTCAAAGCACCAAGGTCATCTTGGCTAAGTAAGATGGTTTTCAGCTTTCCCCTTCCCACTCAGGATATTTTTCTTTGTGTATGGCATTGCTAGTCATTGTGTTTAGGAAACATTATTATTACCTGTGTTTTACTGAGTTAGCTTAGTGGTTTTCAGAGTGTTGTTTGGCTCCTTCCTCCTTCCTCTGTTTTCTGAATGATTGGCAGTCTGCACTAAGCCCTCTACTTGCAATGTCCAATGTCTTCTGAATGGTCTGGTTTATTTTGATGGCTTCAGGCAAGCCCTTCATGTCTGTGTAACACATTTAAATCTCGGGTGATCCTCCAAGATTTCATCTCAGCCATGGGAGGCCTATCTTTCCAAGATGGGAGTCTCTGCTGTTCCAGAAAATTTCTTGTGTCTTCTTTTGTTCAGTGTACCCATTAGTCCTAAACTCTCCCCTCCCCCTTCACATTTGGTCCAGTCAATGAATGTTCCATATCTCTAAAAACTTCTGAGTTCATCCATTCTCTTGTTATTGTCTCAATTAAAATCAGTTAGTCTATCACAGTTATACCAGACTCAATCTCCTAACAACATTCTTCACCTTAAAAAAAATTACCAATTTAGACCAAAGAGATAGCTTAGTTAACTTCTTGTCTTCAAAGTGTGAAGACCTGAGTTTGATTCCCAGAACTCATTTAGAAAATCTGGGTGTGTTAACTTACACTTATAATCCCAGAACCAGAGAGGAAGAGAAGGGTAGATTTTTTAAAAAATTTTATTTAATTATCTAAATCAAATCATAATTTATTTATTCACACAGGGGTTATAAACACAAAAAGGCAGGATGTGGGAAAGGGAATGACACCGGAGCATAGGTGTTCAGGGGTAGTACAGATACCTTTCAGAACAGGGTATCAGCTGGGTGAAGGTTCAGGGGACAGGTCGCTCTGCCTAAGATTCACTTGTCCTTATCTAAGTTGGTACTGTCCGCCGAGGCTACTTATTTACAAGGTCTATGACTACTCAGGCTGGTAAATTTCCCAAAAGCTTCCTGTTTACAATAGCTTATAGTCATCTGTTTCAGTGTTTTTCCACAGAGACCCAAGACTTTGTGTTAGCATGTATGAATGTCAGGCTACTGCTGATTTTAGGCCTATGGCTGATTTTAGGCCTTCAGTGTATAAGCAGGGCTGCCCCTGACATCTCCTCCCTTCTCTAAGTATAGAAGAGCTGTGGTGATTCTAATCTTGCGAAGGCTGGGATAGAGGCCTGACCTCCAATAATTGATGGGACCTTGTAATGGCTCCAGTCGAAGAGTAGATTCTTGAACCTTGCTGGACAATCAGTCTCCCTGTTTGGTGAACTCCAGGCTAGGGAGAGATCTTGTCTAAAAACTCAATGTAGAGAGCGAGCACTTGAGAAATGATACCAGTGGTTGACCCCTGGCTTCTACATGCGACAGCACACAGAAACACATATATGCTCCCCATCCCAGATACTGTCTTAGTTTCATTGCTGTTTCTGTGATAAAATACCATGATAAAAAGTAACTTAGGGAAGAAAGGAGTTAATGTAAGCATACAATTAGCTCATAGAGAATTCAAGGTAGGAACTTGAGCAGTTTCTCATATCATATCCAAAGTTAAGAGCAGAGAGAAACAAGTACAAGATGTTCTTTTAATGGCTTGTGCTTGGCTAGCTTTCTCCAGTTTTATACAGTTCAGGAACCCTTGTCAGGGAATGGTGCTCTCACAATGGGCTTCTATTCCCACCTCAATTAATGCAGTCCAGACAACCCCACAGGCCAAACCAAGGGAGGCACTCCTTCATGGAGACATTCTTCCATGATTATGTCAAAGTTGACAAAGCTAACCATCATACATGCACTCCACACCCCCCTAAACACACACACACACACACACACACACACACACAAAGTACAGACAAATTCATAATTTTTCTAAAATATTTATCAGGTGACATATTATGTTCATGTTCTGGTGGTATGCCTGTGCCTCCTTCATACCTCAACCTGGACAACAGCTCCTCAGAAAAATATTGTTTGCTTTGTTGGTTTTTCTTTGTGAGTTTATTTTCAAACCTGTGCTTGGTGGTTACTGCTTTTTTCATTTACTTTGATGTGATTTCCTTTCTTCAGCTCCTAAGATGCTGAGACCTTTATCTCTGATTCCTGTGACTGGAAACACAGCAACTGATAGGATGGTTGGTGTTCAATAAATGGAAAAGGAGTAAATAAAGATGGTTAGAAAATTAGTTGTTGTGTTAGAGTCAGAGAAAGAACTCTGACATCCCATTCTCTTCGTATTGTGATTTAGTAAAGCATTCAATTTTGTTAGCCGGAAGACAGAATCAATTGTGAAAATGATTTGTATTTTTTCTTCTGGCAGGTATTGAAAGTAGAATTTTCTAAGTATAGAATTTTAGGATCAGAAGACACTTTATAAATTACAGCTATATTTCTTAGCCACACATATTTCAGATTTTATAATGTCAAACATGTAAGTCTATCAGCACCATTAACAGATGCAATGTAACAGCTGATAATACTCTTGAAGCAATATAGCTTATTAAAGCATTTTCAGTGGGGTAATGTTTCTAAATGTTTACTTTTTGTAATGAATCTTTGATTTTTTTTCCGACTTATTCTTTTATTTTATGTATATGGGTGTTTTGCCTGCAAGTATGTATCTGCCCCCTACATGCAGTGCCAATGAAGTCAGATGAGGCCATCCAATACCCTGGAACTCAGTTACAAATGACTGTGAGCTACCACATCAGGCTTAAAAACAAACCTAGTTTTTCTATAAGAGTCATATGTACTCTTAAGAGCTGAGCCTCCTCCACAGGATTCTCTGGAAATCCTCACAGATATACTCAGCAGCAAGGGTCACCCAATTGCTGAGTCAGTTCCTTCTCATTCTCTTATCTACTCCCCTGCCTCACTGCCCTTCCTAACTCAAACTCACTTCCCAGATTTGTGTTATCTCAGCCAGTCTGAGGAAATAGACCCTGTTTGTTGTGTTGTCGTAATCAGTTAGAAATCTACCAAAGTACCACTGCCTCGTGTTCTAATGTTTAATATGGTTTTAGAACAAATGGTTTATAAGTCAGTGCTGATGGCTTTTAGCCCCTGTTTAATATTGGGAGCTTTCCCCATACATTTCTTTTTAAATTTATATCACTTCTTGTGTGAAGTGTTTGCCTGCATGTATGTATATGTGCTTGGTGCCTGCAGAGGTGAGAGGAGGGCATTGGATCCATTGGAACTAGAGTTAAGACAGTTGTGAGCCATCATGGGGGTACTGGGAACTGAACCTGGGTCCTTTGGAAGAGCAATAGCTCTTCCAAGCTATCTCTACAGCCCACAAATTCTTGAATAGAAGAATCACATCTTATATGAGTATTGGGTAATATGGCTACTCTTTAGTTAGAAAATTCTTTTATTTCCCCATATAGTATAGTGTGTATGGTCTTGAAGGAACATCTCCATTCAACAATTGTTGGAAAACTCAACACACTTCTGAAAAAAACAAATGAGAGACAGGAAGGGGTTTGTGTGTGGTGTGTGTGTGTTGTGTGTTGTGTGTACTCTCCTCAACATAACCATTACATTATCAGTAATAAGGAACTTGAAGGGTTCTGAAGTATTTCAGCTTGACTGTTGATTACATCACTGTTTTAATATTAAGCTTTTTAGCAATCTTAATACTTATATGGTTTGATTTATGCTCATAATAATTAATGAGGTAATTCTCCACTAGTGTGGAGAGCTTAGGCATCACCACACATCAATGGTAAAGGCTCCAACTGTAGCTTCTTTAGTGGAGGCAAATCTTGCCTGGAGATCAGCAGAGGTCATCCAGTTCCCTGGAACTGAGTTACAGATGATCATGAGCCATCGCATGAACACTTACTCTGTTTTTGACACTGGGCCATCTGTTTCCTGTTTCTCGGAGTTATCTTCTCCCCAAGCAACTGCTGCAGTCATGGCCACTGAATGAGTCACAGCTTCCTTGAGGGCGAACACGCAAAGTCAGCCTGTCAAGTACGTGTGGGTGTGAGGAGACCATGGTGACTCTCAGCCTAGCCTGCTCTCCTCTACATATCTCGTTGTCAGTGTCCTTGTCTCTCCCCTGTTACTCTGTACCTGTCTCTAGAGCAGCAAATTGACATTGTTTCTCTAGTTTCTTTCCTAGAATCCCTGATGGGTTTCAGCCAGAATGTTTTCTTTTTAAAACATTATGGTTTTTAAACATTTATTTCTTCATTTCTTATTCCATGCTTTCTTAGTGGAGTGAAGATCTCCAACCCTTCTTATGTTGCTTCTACATCATCATTCCTGCTCAGGAAAATCAGAGTCCCATTCCACTCTCATGGTGCAGCCTAGCATACCGTATCATTATCATTATTGTCACTGAGATGTCCACCACATCCTTTAATGCCATCAACACTTCATTGTCCCCAGCTCTATCGGCCCCCCATTTGGCAGAGTGTTTAATATTCAAGTCACACTCATATTTTTGTAGAACTCTCAGCTCCTTTATTCACCCATCACATAGTTTTTACCCTCTTCTCCTGTACTGGAACTTTAGCTCTTGTAGAGTTAGCCTAGAATCTGGACCTACATCTTAACAACCGTGGATGGATGAAGAAAAATTGATACCCAGACTGCTTAATTGTTACATCAATACATTTATCACCCTATTAATGTCTTTAAACAGATTCTTGGCATCTCCTGACATTGTTTGTTTTAATAAACGTAGCCATTCTCAAGGGAACTATTTAATACTTTCCCTTCTTGTATTGCACACACTTGCTGCTGACCTTGTTGGTTGTATCATTAAGAAAATGGAAATACAGTGGTAATGGGGGAAGTCCATCTTTCCACTGTTGGACTGACAGAGCTACCATGAAGTTGCTCCTGCCTCTCTGAGTTTCCTCTTCTTGTAGAGGAACTGTTCTTTAGTTAAAGATTACTCTTGGTTTCTGTGTCTGTTGAGGAAGTGCACCTTTTCACATTAGAGCTCGGCTTTGTTATGACCTGGATTTGCATCCTTAATGACTCTCAATTTCAAACACTGCTCTTAATTTCAAACACTCCTTTTCAATGGGGGTCCTTCCTTCAGCATTAGGAAGTGTTCTGGGATAGTCTATCATCAAAGAACTGCTGCCTTTGATGCCACCCTTTCAATTCCAGGGACCTCAGATCTGAAGTGGCTTGCTTGCTTCTGTTTCCTGCTTCTTTCCTCCACATTACTTTGTCCCCACACCAACAATCCATTTTTATCTGGTATCTCTGTCACCTTTCCACTAAACAGCGTTTTGCTGCTAAAATAGCCAATGTGTTTTGTTTTGCTCATCCCAAGAATAGTATGCAGTCTTCACTGTGATGGCTGTACTTGTTCATTTGGCCTCATATTGCTTTGGAGAGACCATCCTTCAGACTCAATCTATAGCAGTCTCTCTCTTCCATGACAGTGGCACTATGGCATTACTTGGTTCTCTTTTGTTCATAGGATCTATTGTGTGAATTTATCTTGTTCGGGTATTTGCTCATTTATTCTCTGTGCTCTCCTTGCTCTACCTAGAACTGTGCCTGGCACATCACAGGCACTCAGTAAGAATCTCTTGAGTGACAAGGACAAGGCTATATTTAGAATTGTCTCCTCTCTCACAACTAGTTTTTGGTTAGCTGTGTGATGCTTGTCTGCCTGTCTCTTTCTGACATCAGGATGAGTTTGCTTTCTCAAAGCTTCCTCCTCCTCTAATTGAGGAGAATTCCTGGTAGGCTCAGCCTTGGTCAGCCCAACCACAATTGGGAATCTAAGTTTTCTTCTCTGTGACCCCCTGCTCCCACACCTAAGTCACTAAGGCCCCACATTCAAGAGCCTAAGCTAGAAAACTGTCCTTAATGCTAATTGTAGGCTGTTGGCTTGGTGGTGTTTGGAACACATGTCTACTAGCAGTTCAAGTAGCAGTTTTACAGCTGCTATCCAGTCTGCAGAAGATCCTTGCTCTAGGGCCAACTGGCTCAGCTCCAGAGCTTGTGTCTTGTCTTTTGAGATCTTAAGTATCTGGGTCAAAGTTACTTGTAGACTTGACTTTTGTTACCTAGCCACTAAACTATCCTCATTACCCGTGAGCAGTGACAGTGAAAATTAGGAGTGTGTCTGTAAGAAGTCCAGCCTGGGTGGTTTTCAGAGTATATTTGGCTAGTCTGGCAGGGCAAAAGCAGTATTAGAGCCAAAAGGAACATCCAATTTCAAAAGTCACTAACTACCAGCCACACACAATTTGTTCCATCTTTACTATATTGTTAAACAAACTTGAGAGTGAAAAAAGCCCATACAAGCATGATGGAAGAAAAAAAAAAAGTTTGGATTGCATTTTAAAGAAGCTTTCTTTGAGCAGTTATATATTTCTTTTAACTATGATTTAGAGATAATGAAAATATTCCAGTTCACACAGAGGCATATACATCTCCTTGAGACTTGGATGAGTCATGTGTATACCCAGGGAATCTATTAGAGAGATAAGACCCAGAGTGGGGGGTGACTAAGTATTTCTGGCTGTCTAGTTTTAACCCCTTGTCTGTTTATGTCCACTTCCACATCTGAGTGATTGAGTAATTGATCACCGCAACTGGGGCATTAATTACTCTGGAGTACTATGAGTAAACAGGGGTCATTCTTAGTAAAGGGAGACATGTGCTCGTTCTATCCAGAATGTGAATGATAAGTGGGGAACACATCCCCTTCTACAGTATCCCTGCCCCTTCGCAATCTGCCAATGATAAAAGGAAAAGAAAAAGCTTGCCTTTTTTGTCTTAGCTTGAGTTTCTGTTGCTGTGCTAAAAACCTGGAGCATAAGCAACTTGAGAAGGAAGGGGTTTAAGGGTTTTATTTCCTCTTACACTTTCATATCATAGTCCTTCACTGAGGGGAGTCAGGACAGGAACTTAAACAGAACAGGAGCTGATCCAGAGGCCATGGAGCAATACTGTGTACTGGTTTGCTCCCCATGGCTTGTTCAGCTTACTTTCTCTAGTATCCAAGACCAGCAGTCTAGGGATGGAACCCCTATGGGAACTCACAATGGGCTGGGTCTTTCCCCATCAATTATCAATGAAGAAAATGCACCATAGGCCTAACTCCAGGACAATCTGGTAGAAGCTATTTCTCAACTGAGGTTCCTCTTCTCAAATGACTCAGGCTCATGTCCAGATGACATAAAAACTAGCCAGCACACCTCTAGTGCACAGGCCGTAAGAGTGATCAGAAGGAATTATTCACATTGAATGAGATTTATTTAATTTCTGTAAATGTCTTTCAGCCATCTTTTCATAAGTGTGATTGCAGGACCATATGAGTTTTGGTGTTTTCCATCTCAATGTCTACAAATTGAAACAGACACTCAATATGCCGCTCTTACCAGGAACAGGCTTGAGTGAGCCTATTTATTCAGTTCAACCACGGTCCAGTTCCACCCACAGCCTTTTCTTACGAGTGAAACTCAACGCATCCTTAGAGGACATCATGCTTGAAACATATTTGTAGTTTCTAGGAGAAGATTGTAAATTTGCACACCCATGGCAGGGTGGACAGAGAAGAGAAATTGAGTGGAAAGTAGGGCTGAATGTGCATTCGCCACTCATGCACTTTAGCCACAGTTCTTATATCTATTTATCTCATCTATCAATCTATTGATCATCTATCCACGGATACATGATGAAAGAACACATGAACCAATACATTTTTAGAAGAAGGTTAAGCAAACCCATAAAACAATTGAACTATTTTTCTTTTCTGATTAGAGGTTTTTTTTTTTTCCTTTTTATTTTTTTTTTGATTAAATTGTATCAATTGTACAAATAATGCACTTCATTATGTTATTTTTACATGTTCATATAACATACATTATATCTACTCCCTTATTTCTCATAAGAGTTTTTTTTTTTTTATTAAAGAATCAGTACAGCAGGTGACTCCCACTGTTATTTAACCCCAATTATGACCCTTGAAGTGAAATCCTGAGGCTGGCCTTGGGCAAGGATGTCAGTGCTACTTTTTGTAATGGCTTTAAGTTGTGACCAGTCAACTGTGAAACAAAGGCTATGAATACTGACAGTTTGAGGATGCTTGGGAGAATCTTGTTTCCGTGGTGGCTCATGAAACGTATCTCATTTCAAAACTGCTCATATGTGTACAAAGGACTGAAAGGACTGGATTCCACAGGCAAGATGGGCTTTGAAAGTTATGAATCTCCAGCGGCTAGTTGCTTTTTCCTGGCACCTTTATTAAAGATCAACTGATTTTGAGCATCTCCATTATTACTGAAATTGTTGCCTGTCTCTGGACAGCTCTCTGACTCCTGCCTTCTTTAATTGCCCTGAAATCTGTCACAACAGGTGACCAGTCTGCTTTGCCTGGACTTCCTGTTTTAACACTGAAGAATCTGCACCCTTGGGCAAATTTGGGCAAATTTGAGCCCTAAGTAGTCAGTGTAGTAGTCAGTGTAGCTGTCACTCTAGTTTTTGTTTTCTGGCCTGGCGGGCTACGCAAAGAAATCCTATTTTTGTCTTCCAAATGACATCCATATTGACAGACTGAAGGCACATTCCTCTTGCTCCAAAGATGTCTTATTGTCCACATGATCTGGTGAGAAAGTGCAGACTTCACTAAGTGGAAGGGGAGGGGCTTCCCATTCTTTTTTTTTTTGTTTTTTCGAGACAGGGTTTCTCTGTGTCCTGGAACTCACTCTGTAGACCAGGCTGGCCTTGAACTCAGAAATCCACCTGCCTCTGCCTCCCAAGTGCTGGGATTAAAGGCGTGCGCCACCACCGCCCAGCGAGCTTCCCGTTCTTATCAGAGTATTTCTACAAAGGAAGGCTTTCTACTTCCTTTGTGTAGAGGGAGTTATGGGTATCAACATTTTCCCTTCCTATCCACATTTTGTTTTCTACCATTCTGCTGAAAAGAAAAGTTAACAGCTGACCTAATTGTTGAGAACCCAACAACTTTTGGGTCAAAGTTGTTCCCGTGGCAGGAGCCATTTATTTCAAAGGTGATGAGGCACCTCCGTGCTTTTCACTCTTTTCAAGTTCAAATTGCTGTGATTCGTAAAGAAATAGAACAGATCGGCCTTGTCTTGCAAGCCTGCCTGTTTTAAATTAAAAGTGGGTGACAAAAGACAACCAGAGCGAGGGTCTCTTCCTTAGGGACTATCTCTCTTGCCTTCAGTGTCCCTTAATTGTCTCTATTTCTTTGATTAGGGTTGTATGTGGTAGGACCTGAAATCACACACATACTACTAAGATAACACAGGCTGAGCAGGTTGTATTTATAGATTTAGGAGCATGTGAGTGTGCACTTGCATGTGTGTATAACAAGACAAGGAAGAGAGGTCACGAATTATGGAAAAAGCAAGGGGATGTATGTGAGAGGGTTGAAGGGACAAAATGAAGTCACTGAACTGTACTTTAATTTTAAAAATAACAAAAATAGGTGACAAAGAGAACACTGTCATGTTCTTCAGTTTTCAAGGGGCCCAACACATTGACGATAAATTTGTCAGACAAATACCACTTATTCTTTTTTCCTTTTTGTCTTAAACCTTCAATTCTCATTCTTTAAAAATGTAAGGGAAAGGAAATTCAAACTTTTAAAGACCAGTAAGCTATTCTTTAAGACACTGTACCCAGTATTGAGTTCAATAATGGCAATGCAAGAATTTCTATTTTTCTAGCTTTGTTCTACAACAATAATTGTTATTTTACTCACTCGTTTTTCTAGATTTCTAGATTCTGTACCAGTAATTAAAAACCTGGTAATACACAAGTACCCCATTTATACACTGGCTGTTGTATCAAGGTCCAAAGGCTTGAGTATCTTCTTACCTTCCATGTACTGCTCAACTTACTACAATGAGGCTCCTAACTTCCAGTATCCCAATGTAACTACAGTCTTTATAGTTCAAGGGACCATTTCAAACAACCATGATTTCCATCCTTTGTTCTATGCCTTATGAATCTTCACATAGCTAAGGTGATCTCCTTTCAAGCAGTGTCTTTTTTTTTTTTAAGTGTGACATTTATTTATTTATTAAAGATTTATTTTATTTATTATGTACAGTGTTCTGACTGCATGTATGCCTGCAGCCCAGAAGAAAGCGTCACACCTCATTAGAGATAGTTGTGAGACACCCTGTGGCTGCTGAGAATTGAATTCAGGACCTCTGGAGGAGCAATTAGTGCTCTCAAACTCTGAGCCATCTCCCGGCCCCCTCAAGCACTGTCTTTATCTGTCATCTCTTTGAGGACATTTCTCAGCTCTCTATCCACACCCCAGCCCTCTCTTACAGGCACCATATTAATATAACCCATTTGTCAACAGGACAACTCTATATACCCTGCTTGCATCTCACATTAAGTATGGCCAAGTTGGATTTATCATATAGATTTAAGATTCTGATCTACCCCTATCTCCTACTTTAGATACTGATAACACTACTCTTACATCATCATCCTAAGCTTGAACTTTGTCCCTAATTTTGTTCTTCTTTTTCTTTCATCAATCAGTTCTGCTAATTCCATCCATTGATTCTCATTGCATTTCATCTTATTATTATAACTGACTCATTGGTATTACTTTAGGAGCTTCAGCTCTTTTCTTCCCGCTTCCTGTTCAGCCAGTCCTCTGTCCACACTCTTGCCAGAGTAACCTTTCAACCAGGTAAATCATAGGAAAGCATGACCCTGTTTTGAAATCCTTGGATAAGTTCATCTGTTCTTGATAACATAAATCAGGCATCTTTAGGACTACTGTGTCTTAGGTCCGTCTCCTGCTGTCTCCTACCCCATCCCCTCCAGCATCCCTCCACTCAAAAGCAGGAAAAAAGTTGCTTCTCCATTAATTAATTTCTATGTCATGTCCTCACATTAGCCCCTCTACCTGGAATGCCATTTGTCTCTTTCTCATAGCAAGATCCAGTCTCTCGATCTTTAGGATGTGAGGGTTCACTCTCTCCTGGTGTCTCCCTGCCTCATGCTTCAGCCAGCCTTATTTCTGATTTCACTCAGTGGGTGACCATTTGAAAACTTTATAGTGAAATATATGAACGATGTGCAAAACGTTCTATAAATCAATATATATCTGGGGTATTATCAATAACAGAAGAATTATCAACATCACAAAATTTTATATTATGGAAGGGTGAACAACACACACACACACACACACACACACACACTCATTCGATGAAATGTGAATTGTTTTCAAGGGAAAAGTTGCTATCTGTTTGTCATAGTCACAGTGGGCCCTTTGTAGTTTGTTCAGGAAATATCTGGCTTGTGTAAATTGACCAACAAAGCTTCCCACTGAAATTCCCGAGGTCTCAAATAACCACAAAATGATTTTTAGATACAATTATTAAACATATACTTATTGAACTAGATACAAGCTGAAATTTTTTTTTTACCTTTAGAATTACTGGTTTTAAGCCATTCTTCCTAACATCTACATGGATTAACTAATTACCTGTCTATTACTGTCATCATTCATGGCAATAAAACTGCCATCCATATATGGTAGAGATAGATTTTTTTTCCTATAGGAGATATGCTTTCAGATATCTTAGCATGGTTTTACTTCATTAGCATACACACACATTAATATATATATGAATATATATACACATACATACATATTTCTCTCTCTCTACACACACACACACACACACACACACACACACACACACACACACACGAAGTTTAAAGTGTGGTTTGATTATTTAGAGGCCTTTTAATGATCTCAATTCTTATGGTGATGTTAAAGATATGATATTGTGTGGGGATTTCCAGCTTGGGAATATGACGTTTAACATTCCTGGCCCTCAGAGCTGGAGTCCAAGTAAAAACAGTCAAACCAAAATGACCGTGGCTAATGTTTTTCCTTTTGTATTGATGGATGTTTTCACAAGATGATGAGAGTTTCACAGGGAAATAGGCAAGCTCCATTCATTTTTTTTTTTTAAATTAACATTTACAGACCTAAGTGCTCATCAGACTTGGATAAAAATGTGACTGTAGTTCTTAAAAACTAAATGCCTATTTGTCTCTACAAGTAAGATATGCTTCCTACTCGGCCAGCCAGAATCACACCTAGACTTAAGGAAGAACAAGTTTCCACGAACTGAAAACCATCAGTGAGAAAAAAAATTATATTGCGCATGTTTTGTAAAATTGAGAAAAATGTCTTTTAGGTTCTAGTTGAAGACTAGACTCAGATAAACTTGATCAGAACCACCGTAGATATGAATTTATCTCTAATCTACATGTCAGTATTTCCCATTTAAGTGAATAAATGTGAGAAAACTTGTCAAAATATTTAAGAAAATTTTCACTAAAATATGTTTCACCGAAACAAATTAAAATATAAAACAATAAGAGCATAAATATTTAAATCTTAATTTTAATCAAAGCATATTCCTATAAAATTTTTGGATAAAGGTCTATAAAGATGATATTTGTTAACTTTGAAGAGTTGAAATGAACTCTCACACCATTTGAAAATGTTTCAAAATGTATCCTAAGAGGACAAGAACAAATTATGTGTAGTCGGCACATGTGGGGCTCCTTGGGGATGGCTATAAGAATGAGCGTTTTCTCAATCTCCACTCATAGGCAATATAAGTTTCTGCTTTTGGCTACTTGTAATGAGAAATTTTCTGTATTTATTGACACTACTGATCTTGTAAGACTGGCAGCAGGCAAGCCCAGCCCTCAGCTACATCGACCCTGGCAGAGCATGGTACCCTGTGGGGGATGAGGCTGCGCAGAATTGTTTTCAATTGTACTTTGATTATCTGTCTTCTTCAGTGTACAGTTTGTTCATTATTTGCAGATGGGTGTGTATCTAGGAATGCTGAACTCTGGGCTTATATGTGGAAATCCCCAGGCAGAAGCATGTACCATTTTTACTGGAGGGAGGGACTAGAATTGGTCTGGAGAGATAAACAAATGTTCTTTCTTTCTTTTATTTTTTCTCTTGCTACCACATGATCTTTGGGCATATGGAAGGAAGAGTGGCTGTTTCCAGCATCACTTTGAATATTACAATCTCTTTATGTGCTTATATGTAGACTTGGTCTCATGAGTGCATTCAGAGGTCTGAGTAAAATGTAATTGCTTGGTTCAGGATCAAATGACTTAGATATAATGGGTAACAAAGGCAGGATGTTTAGTTCCTGGAGGTAGGGGCTAATGATAAACTCATTTAATCCTCTGTTCATCCAAACATCAAACAACATAGAGAGTACCATAGCTCCAGAGCTAGCCCTTCAAGGTTCAGAGTGAGTGACAGAGAAGGAATAAGCATGTCTCCAACTTCTATTAGGGTTCTTGCAAACAGGTCCCAGCTAATGAAACTAGGCTGCTCTAGTCTAATATCATTTTCAGACTTGCACAAAGGGGAAATGTTCAGAAGCATACACTCTGCTGTTGGGTAGTTCTTTTGCATTTCTGATTCTGATACAGCACAGTACTTATTGTCTTCATAACAACATTGTAGCTTTGCCTCTGTTTATCTTTATGGAAGACCCTCTCCACATTTTATTTTTTTAAAATAGAAACTGTTTTTGAAGTTTCCTTTACCTTCTTTAATATTTCCAAAAAAGACTTTACAAAGTTAAACAGTTACTGATAGATCTGACAGCAAAAGATATGGCATTGTTTATGGTAACTAATGGGGCTTTATGGAAACATCGCAAGGCACATACAGTGGTTTGGGCACCAATCAAATTGTATGCTTTCAAAATATAATTGATATTCTTTGCTGTGATGGCACGGACCCCTCAGTGTTCTGAATGGGCTACTGCCAGCGTGTATGGGGTAATGACTAAATTAAAGAATAGGCACCAGCAAAGGAGTACAAATGATTCACATTAGAATACGGGCACAAACTTGAATTTGGGAATTATTTATAAGCTAAGATTCACAAGAACGACCAGGAGCACACACGAGCACATACAAATGCTTCATCTCAGCATCTAATAGAAACTTTGCTTTTCAGTTGTCTGGGAAAAATGTCAATTTTTAGGTAGAACTGTGTATCTGTTAGGAAGATGATGATAATTTTGTCTGGTATCAGAAATTGTATGAATAAAAAGCACAGTTTATAAATGGAGGCCCCTCCCCTTTGGCTTACTCTGAGTGTGCATATTTTAAAGGGCACCATTTCAGAAGCAAAGTGGCCGATTTATGGTTAGAGCATGTTGCAGAAGAATCTTTCCTTTTGAGTTTACAGGTCCAGTGGGAAGAAACCAGAATTCTTTTAGCCATTCAGAAGCATCAGGTTGTGATGGCACAGCTTAAATAATGTCTTTTTTTTCAGTTGGGGGTGAGGTTAGTTATGCCCCTCATGTACTGCCTTGAAAACAATCACAAGTGACCACATGACATTGAGCTGTCTTTCTCTAAGTGCTTTTGTTCTATGAATGGTGTAAGGAAAAAAAAAAACACGCCAAACTCTAACTCATATAAAATCATGTTTCTCCATTTCATCTCAAGTATAAGTTTTGTTTCAGTGACATATTCAAAGTGGAGAATAGGACAGAATATATTTATGTTCTCACTCATCTTCTGAATGGCCTGTTAGCACTGTTAACTTGCAACTGGACAGTTGCTTGGCACATAACCCAGGAGGCAAGAACCTTGACAGAACATGTCTCAAAAGGTTAAAGTAGTTTTTAAACAATTCATTAGAAGTTTTAGACACTAATCTACCCTTTTTAGTCAATTTCCCATGCATAGCAATCTCCTTGCTCTGACAGTCTCTGATTTGTAACTGCTTTCTCCTGTTTCCTGTTCTACTTCCACAATTATCCTTTCCCCATGACTCAGATCTGTAAAACAGAAGTTGGGAATTTTTGTGCACATGAAAGTCAACTCTCTTCAGGGCATTTTTCTTGGAGTACTTGTGTGCCATTAGCAATAACCTACATAATTCTTCAAATGTCATAAATTCCATAGAGAATAAAATTCTCCATTTAGCCCACTTTTCTGTTCATACTTAGAACAAAAACTTCTTTGAGCATAGATTAGAGACATTAAGGAATAGGATTTATTCCATCCAGAACTCTAGATCCTTCATGTCAAGGTATAGAATGGGTGACTTGCCCGCTTACAGAAAGTGCTGTCTTTCTGAGGCCTAAAGACACAAACATTTGAGGCACAAATATTCTTCTACAGGCATATAGACATACATGTACACACAGACACAGAGATGGGGACACACACACAAACACAGAGGGGGGAGGGAAGGAGGGAGGAGAAGAGGGAGAGGAAAAGGAAGAAGGGAAGGAGGGAGAGAGAGAGAGAGAGAGAGAGAGAGAGAGAGAGAGAGAGAGAGAGGAGAGAAAAGGAGGGGAGGGAGGAGAGAGGGAGAAGGGAGGGGGAGGGAGGGGAAGGGGGAGAGAGGGAGAAGGGGAAGGGGAGGGGAGAGGGAGGGGGAGAGAGGGAAAGAGGGAGGGAGAGAGGGAAGGAGGGAGAGAGAGGAGAGGGAGGGGAGGGAGGGAGAGGGAGAGGGAGAGGGAGAGGGAGAGGGAGAGGGAGGAGAGGAGAGGGAGAGGGAGAGGGAGAGGGAGATAAACAGAGAGACAGAGAATAGTTGATGATATTCCTGTATACCAAGAGCACAAACATACAATGCTTGAGTCTCCCTCCAAATCAAAATGCTTTTACCTGTTTCCACTTAATCTCTTTCCCAAAGAAACAGACGGATAGGTGGATTATCATGTTCTCTCCTTGTAGTCCTGTAGTCCTGGTCAAGGGACAATTTGGACTGGACATTCTGAACTTTCTATCTTGGTTTTGTTCTCTTCTGAGTCTTTTGGACATGAGCTTCAGATACAATTTTCTTTTTTCAGCTTTGGCCTTGGAACATTCAAAATTCTTCTCCTTTCAACCAGCTCAAGTTGAAGGTGACTGCCTCTGATTAGCTCTCCGGTCTCCACCTTCTCAAGGCTCAAATCTTATTCCTCCTTGCTCTTCATGCGAAAGCTGCTACCAATAACCAGCCACATCTCCAAGAGTCTATATGGCCAGACCCGAGATACAGAAAGCAAGGCTGTGGAGAAAACCAGAGCTTACTTCCTACTTTTCTTCTCATCATGGCTATGAGCATCTGTGAGCTGATGTGAGATCCCAGCAGTTTGTGGGTGCCTAGAGAAAAAACAATTAGAGGAAAGAGTGTCTTAAGAGCTACTTTAAGGCCTCTTCCTTTTATCTCAGGAAAACAGAATTCTTCATGGTGACTCTATGCACTGACCTTTCACCCACTCCTCCACGAATCCGTGGCTTTAGCATCCCAGTGACAATTTGTGAAAGACTGAATTAAGATTATTGCCCTTACCCTCATTGACCTTCTATTGACTTAGCCACTAGATCATCATCTCCAAAGCTTACTGAAATTAAGATGGGAGCCCAGGTAAGCTGTTCACTGGGAAATGTGCAGATGGGCACAGTCTGCTTGACATGTCTTCTGGAGGTTCCCATTGTTCCTCACCATACTCTCTTGAGTTCTATGTGTGTGGAGTCCAGGAGACAGGCACAAAAACATAGAAAATACTCATGGTCACCATGAAAGTGAGGATCCTGGCTGCATGTGTCACTGTTACTGCAGATTTGACTTTTAGCAAACAAAAATAACAAAATACTAAAGATAAAATTATTATTGCTATTTTAGCAAACAAATTAACAAACAAAATATGTTGCTTTTGGCAATGTTTCAATAAACTATAAACCTTTGTATATAAGGGGAAAATTCATAAACACTGACAATATGACCATTGCTCTGGTAGTTTGGGCTTAAAAATAAAACTAACAATTGTCGTTATATAGTGTAGTTAGGAACGTAAGCCACTCATTTTTACAGCAAAGGAACCAGAAAGAATCCATTAATGCCTTCCTAAACAGTTATCACTAATAACAGTTTTAATTGAGGTTTAATGTATTTAATTGTGCTATCCAAGGTTTCAGATTGATTTGCTTTGGGAAAACCTTTAGTAAAGTATTCTTTGGAAGCTTCTGATTGATGCAAAACATATTTTAACTTCTAAAGGTATTATCTTACTGAGGACCTATATGATTACTATTCCTATTCCCATGCACGGATAGTAAAGGTTAGTCTTAGATTTTTCACTTGCTTTGTGGTGTTGGGAACCTAATAGAGGGCTATATGCATGCTAGGCGAGTTCTGTGCCACTGAGCTCTTCATTCCAATCGGAGCTTTTCAGTGTTAAACCCATAGTCATACAAGGTACTTTTGCTTACACTATGAGTGAAGGAACGTAAGATATTGATGTTATGGATAGAGGACAGCCCCTTGGTCAACTGGGCTGACTCAGTACTGCATTGTAACCTGTGCTCTGGTGTTATCTCTCTAAATAATTTCTTAGCATGATGTACCACACCCAGATGCTCAGTTAAAGAGTCGAAACATGCTGATGTATGAGTGATTCCATAGTAATTTCTAGTAATTCATTTCCTACTTTCGGGGACTATGCAAAACCCCTGGGGCTAGCTAGATCAGTGAACAAAGAGAAAAATCTGCTCTCATAAATTTTAAAATGACAGACCTGGAAGGATCAAAGCTGAGATTCAATCTCTCTTGGCTTGCTCCAAATATTTTGTGCGTGCTCCCCACATGCATTCTTGGTTCCAAATCTAAACATTTGTTTCCACCGTTTGTGAACCACTCCTGTTTGATGCTTTTCCAGTCTCTGCTGTAGGCATTTGAATCTTCTCACATCAGCACGGTTGGCTTTGCTCCATCTTTCTTCCTTTGCCTCTGCTTCCATCACAAGGTTTGGACTTTTTTCTAGGGGCCTCAGCCACAAGAGGTATACCTGTTTTATTCTCTCAGTAAAAAAGTTTTAGTTTGTTATTTTTAAAACTATGTGCCCATGTGTATGGGAAGGGTGTATGTGCATGTGCACATGCATGCAGGTGCCCCTGGAGGACAAAAAATTACACTGGATTCCCTGGAGCTAGAGTTGCAAGTGACTGTGATCTGGGAACAAACTCAGTTCCTCTTATCTGCTAAGTCATCTCCCTGGCCTCACTTATCAGTTTCTTCTTTCTGATTCCCTGAAAGTCTTAGAGACACCCAGAAATCTGTGGTGCTGTGTGTGCAGATATGGGGAATGCTTTCTGTGACCACAGTCCGTTCGATTTGATATGGCTGTGGTTACCTTCCCGACCTCAAGTAAGCACACATGGAAAAACTGTCATGGGAGAGAATGTGAAGCATAATTTTAGGATGTATTCAAATATGGTGAGACAATAATCTAAGGCAACAACAAAGTGGGAGAAAAATAATGGGGAAATATTTGATTTGCCTTCTTCAAAGTGCAACTGCCACTTGGAACCCAATTTCAATGAATCTAGGCCAAGGAATTGCTGAAGTGGAAGTTACATTTGACAATATATGCATGGCCAGGGAAAAAGAACATTAACTTCTAGGAAGCCATAGGTTTCTAGGTAGCACGATTCCTGAAGCCGTGTCCAGAAAGGATTAAGAGGAAAAGCTGGATCTCAAAATCAAATCAAATCAAATTAGAAACAAATGAATAAATAAATAATGAAAGTTTTAACATGCTGGAGAGAGACAATTCTTTTTTAAAATTTTTTTTTTGGATATTTTATTTACATTTCAGATGTTATCCCTTTTCCACATTTCCCCCCACCCAGAAACCCCCTATTCCTTCCCCCTCCTCCTGCTTCTATGAGGATGTGCCCCCACTCACCCACCCACTCCCACTTCCCCACCCTCGAATTTCCCCACTCTGAGGCATCCAGCCTTCATGGGAGCAAGGACTTCCTCTCCCACCTATGCCCTACAAGGCCATCGGGAAAGGCATCTAAAGAAACCGGAAGCTCCTCAGTGAAACCACATTCAGAAGGATGTCCTCCAACATGGGAGCCCTAGGAACATAAGCATGGCCGTGGCATCTGGGACATGTCAAGGGCGTGTAGGTGTTTAATTCAGTCTTGTCCTGTATATCTTGCTTACCTCTAGTGCTTGCTCTAATTGTGAACTTCTGCTTATGAATTCACTCACATGTTTTGTTCCCTCATACTCCTCCCCCAGCTCTTCTGTGGCTCGGTTCTAACCTATTTCATTCCACACTTGCAGATGGTCTACTACTTCTCTGAGTCTTATTTACCTGAGTGTTTCTTCTCTTTGTTCTCAGGCTGTGCATCCCAGTTACACTCACCAGAGAGCCTGTGCTCTAGTAGAGGCCCTGGTTAAAATCTCCAATGCATCTCTTCCGGTCATCTGGTTCCCTCCATCCTTACTCCAGGTTCCTCACATTAGCAAAGCCCTTAGTTGAAAATTGAAATAAAAATTCCAGGATGACTTTATTCACATTATACGAGACAGAGGGATGTGTCCCTTTATGTAGCATCTTCTCAAGTTGTTTATAGATCATTAAATATTTACTTTACTGAGAAACTAGAAGCAGAAATGTTCCAAAGCATTGCTGCTGATTAAATAGCAATCTGGAATCAAGATAAGTCAACTCTAAAACTAAAAGAAAATGAAAATCAAGTGTTCTTGGTATCATGTAAGTAGTTAAAATAGTCAACTGTGCGGTTCAACACGAGATGGCCAACAACCTGGTCTTGCCTTTTCCAACAACTGGCACCTCATGCTCAGCTTTTGGGTCCTGCTGACACCGAACTTGCTTCTTCTGTTTGGACTGCACAAGGGCAGCTGTTTGATTCTCTGTTGCCCTGCTCTTGTAAGTCAGGATATAAGACTGAAGAGGGGCTCATTACCAAGGCTTGGTATACTATAGTGTTGAGGAATGGAAGCAAAACGTCTAAATCTCAGTGAGATGAAAGTCCTTTCACTAATGACAAAAAACATTTGGAACTGCAATGTGGACCATGACATTAGGAAAGATAAGGCTTGATGGAGCAATGACATACATATCATTGATGACAGGAAACAGAACTACCTAGCTTTGATTTCACCTTGACTTTTCCATTAGGAAGAATGAATTTCAAATGCACAAGTGCAGCACATATGCAGTTTGCAACTGATCTTAGCCAAAGGCCGAGAAGCGATTCACACACACAGTTTAAAAAGGCACAGGGACTCAGGTAGAGAAACCCTTTTGAGAAAGCACCAAGATGTCCTAAGAGTTGGTCAGAACTTGGGAAAATGACTCCAGAGGAATCTTACTGCTAGGAGGTGTCATTGGCCAACTGTTTTGGACTCTCAAATGTTTATCAAGAGAGATGCAGAAAACCTAGGATAGGTAAATGTCATAATTAGTATTGAGGAGAGACAGTAGATTTCAGAGACAGGGGATTGGCACATTTGAAAGTAAAATTTATAAAGGGAAATTGCATCTACACTGCTATAGATTTAGATAACCAAAGGCTATCTAATTGGACTTAAGGCCAGCTCAACAGAAGGGAATTCAGGCTGGGTGCTGTAAATATAGCTAACTACCCATGGCTAGTGAGGCCATGGGACCTAAAGGAGAACCCATGATTGCCATTTTCCCAGACCAGTATAATCCCTAACTGTATTTTAACACTTGTCATTATACTCACAAATGAGTGTACCTTCACACAAAGAAGGTGACTTTTGAAATAGATATAACCCATTATAGAAAGCCACTACAGGTCAAAATACAGAAGATTACTGACCTTGGGGTGACTTGCCCAAATTGATACATCTAAACACAAATCCTATCCATATGGCTCAGGAAAAATTATGGAGGAGGGTCAGAAAGACTGTAAAAGCCAAAGGATCAGGGAATCTGTGGCATTGTTCCTTTTACATACAGCAGGAAAGTTGTACCTGTGAACTCTTAGAAAAATATTTACTACCAAGAGAGGAGAATCTCTTCCTCAGGCATAACCACCTAAATTGATGGCCCAATACCAAGTGATCAATCTTTTTTTTTTTAAAGATTTTTTTATTGTTTATGTATACAGCGTTCCTCCTGTATGTATGCCTGCAGGCCAGAAGAGGGCACCAAATCTTATTAGAGATGGTTATGAGCCACCATGTAGTTACTGGAATTGAACTCAGGACTTCTGGAAGAGCAGTCAGTGCTCTTAACCTCTGAGCATCTCTTCAGTCCCCCAAGTGGTCAATCTTAAATCACACACGCACACACACACACACACACACACACACACACAAACACACATGTACTATATGTATATATGCATATGTCTGCTCTGCACTGGGCAGGGCCACTTGGGGAGGTAGAATGCAGAGAGTTTTACTGCGCTTATTCCATGTGGCTATTGGGACCGAGAACCACTTCGGGTGAGAAAGCAGTCTGAGATGTGGGAAAGCCGGAACTGGTTCGAGGTTCCCCAGGCCATGGGGTTCTCAGACTCTTGGACATCCAGGTGCCACTAGAAGTCATGGAAGAGCTCAGAATGGAATTGGGTGTCTGAGGGCTGGGGAGGGGAAAGGGGAGCTCTGGCTAGTCCAAGTGGTGAAAGTCCTTGGCTGATGGTGGCAAGCTTGGTGGCTGGGTGAGTAGAGCAGCCTTCTACAAAAAGAGCCAATCATGGTTCCAAGAGTTTTTCATGGTGGAATGGGTGAATAAAACTATCACCACTACTCAGGTAGCCTGAAATCAAATATCTTTTTTTTTTTTTTTTTTTTTTTGGTTTTTTCGAGACAGGGTTTCTCGTGTAGCCTGGCTGCCCTGGAACTCACTCTGTAGACAGGCGGCCTCAAACTCAGAATCCGCCGGCTCTGCCTCCCAATGCTGGGATTAAAGGCGTGCGCCACCACCGCCCGGCTGAAATCAAATATCTTTTGCAGAGAGGAATGTCTGGGAAGGGAAGCTTATTGGTTAAGCCATCCAGGCCTTTAGGTACCTCATTAGTATGGAGAACTCTGTCTTGAACCTATGTGAAAACGGGTTACGTCTCTTTTATGTGATAAGCAGGCGCATGTTCAAGTCTCCTGGTCTTGACCTACTCTACCTTACAAACTTCTTGGCATGTGTTTTTATGTCATATATATACTTCAGGTAGCATTTGAACACATTTTTTAGATTTTTGGCCATTTGTATTCTTTCTTTGAAAACTGTCTATATATATATGGGAGGGAGGGAGGAGGGAGGGAGGGAGGGAGAGAGAGAGAATGGGGAGACCCAGAAGGTAAATATTTGCACGCATGTGAGAAAGAAGAATGCAGTGGAAAAGGAGCAGTACTGTGGCTTTAAGTATTTCCACTTTTGGCAGCATATCTGGTTTGGTGGCAGTACTTTCCTTGATGCCCTTGTAGAAGGATACCCTGAGGATGTACAAGTGACTTTGAAACAAGCTGTCTCCTAGAATCACTTTTTAGGCACGTGCCAGGAGGTTCTGCATAACTTTAATCAACCTGTAGCAACGTTTACAAAGCACACTCATCAAACCTGAAGATGACATGGAGCTGGGAGCAATGACTAATTAATTGCATGATAGACTCAGGACTCAAGGAGACACTGACAGGCTGCACTGCTTGTCTTTCCCCAAACAAGATGAAATGTAATACATATAAATATAACCTGTGCCACCTAAGATTGGAAAAACAACCCTACCAAGAGGAGAGTTCAGAGTTCTGAGCTACTTGATCATGTAGCCCGGAGTTATGATTAAGGTCACCCAACTTACTTTTTAAATCCGGGATCAATGTCAAGACTTTTTCCTTGTTCATCATAATACTTCTTCTTTGTACCTGATCTCTGGTAATAGGCCTTTGCCTACTGTCTTATGCCATGGCTTTTAACTGTTTTTGTCTTTGTTTATTTAGAGACAAGGTCATACTCAGAGAAGTCTTCCCTGAACTTCTGGCTTGTATGTGAGTGCCTATAGTGTAAGACTGGAGCACCTTATGATACCTGACCTCAGAGGGGTCCCCATTACACCTCTCTGGGTTTTTCTGCGTTACAGTGTGACTGTCACTTTCAAGATGCACAAAAATTAATTCAAAGTGGGTCAAAGACTTTATGTTTCCTATGGCATTCTTATGCATAAAAGTCAATGGACTATGGTCTCTTTCCCAACCTGCTGCTCCTCACCTTTTGCCTAGCTTCTCTTTTTGCATGTCTGATTGCTGTTCCCATCTGTTTTGATGCCATGTTACTTTATTTCCTTCTTCCCATAACTCCTTTTTTTCCTTATAGTCTCTTTGTCTCATGATCTCCTTTTTATTCATACATGCACATACACATTTAGATTTTACATATGACTAAAAGAATGAAGCATTTGTCTTTCTGGGTATGCTTCTTTTATCTAACATAGTGATCCATCACACTCATTCTTCTATAAATGTCACCATCTCAGTTTTCTTTACAGATGAATAATATTATTTTGTGTAGACATTCATGCAACATTTAATTAGTTTGTCTCCTTTTAGCTTTTTTGGGGAACCTCCATATTCACTTCCATAGTGGCTGCATCAGTGTACACTCCCATCAGCACCCTGTAAGAGTTCACCTTTCCCCGTAGTCATTGTTTTCTTGATGCTCAATGTCAGCCATTTTGACTGGGATAGTGGGAACTTCAGGTAGCATTTGAACACATTTTTTAAGATTTTTTTTTGCCATTTGTATTCTTTCTTTTGAAAACTGTCTATTCTGTTCATCAGCTAATTCACTGATTGTATGATTAGAATCTTTTTTGGTACTTAATTTTGTAGTTCATTCTATATCTTAGCTATTAATCTTTTATGTGAGATGTAGTTGGCAAAGACTTAATCATGATCTCTTTAGTCTGGTGATTGTTACCTTTGCTGTACAGAAATGATTTAAGATAATCTTATTTGTCAGCTCTCAGGATGATTTCCTTTGCTATGGGTGTCTTTTTTACAAAGTCCTTGAATATGGTGCATCTTGAAGTGCTTTCGTCTCGTAATTTGAAGTTCTTGGTCTTACATTAAAGTCTCTTTGATCTAGTTTTGAACTACTTTTGTGTGGGATGAAAGTGATGTATCTCAGGTCGCTCTTCTACAGGTACCTGATATCCAGATAAGTTCACAGAAGAGGATGTTTCCTCAAAAATATTTTGGTACTTTTGTATGAAAGAAGTATTTATGGCTATGTGGGTTTCTGCCTGTGTCCTTGATTCTACTCAGTGGACCCAAATCTCAATTTTGTTCCAGCTTCAAATCATTTTTGTTACTATAGTTCTGTTGTATGACTTGAGATTAGGCATTGTGATACTTCCAGCCTTGTTCTTTCTGCTTAGGGTGACATTTGCTATTTCAGGTCTTCCGTGCTTCCGTATAAATTTAGGAGTTTTTTTTCCCCCTTCTATTTCTTATGAGGAATGTCACTGCAATATACATGAGCTTGCATTGAACCTGTACATTTTTCTAGATTACACAGTTATCTTAACAGTATTAGTTCTGCCAATCCAGGTACACAGACGGTCTTACCATCTTCTGATATCCTCTGTAGCTTCTCTTTTCATTGTTTTATAGTTTTCATTCAGGATCACTTTCACAACATTGGTTGGATTAATTTCTAGGCACTTTATGATTTATTTGAATGTAACATGAGCGGGAATATCCATTTTATTATTTATTTTCATCTTTGTTATATAGAAGCAAATCTCCTTTTTCACGTATTCGTTTTGTATCATACTATATAGCTGAATGTACTTACAAGATACTTGAATTTTCTGGCAGAGTCCTTATGGTCTTTCAAGGAAAGGATCACACCATCTGCAAATAGAAGTACCCTGATTTCTTCCCTTCTTTCTCTTATCCCCTGTAGTTCTTTCTCTAATCTGACAACTAAGCAGCTAACATTCAGATAGGTGGGCACTCCAATCTGTTTTCTGTTGTTAGACCTGGCTCAGGGTGTCAGGGAATGCATCACTGTAGCACACTGAAAGAAGATTTCCTTTAGATACATGAGCACTCCAGTTTCACTTACTCAACAAACCCAAACCTTGCACTCACACCACCGTGGGAAAGTATGAGTATTTTCATGGACTTTTCTTAGTTATTTCAATTTGACCACGATGCTATAGTTAGGCTTGGAAATGGCTGTTTTATGACTGAGGAAATTTAAGAACAGGACAGTGGGAAAAGGGGGCCTAACCCACACAGCTGTTGTTGGTAAAACATATGAAATTTCATGCACATCTCGCAACTGTACCTGTCTGTCATCCAGCTTGTACAAGGACTCAAATTTTCCCTCACTTATGAGATTCTTTGAAAGATACAAAGGTTCCACTGTGTTGCACTGCTGCCCAGCATTAAAAAACTAAACGCACTCTTTTCTGACATGCTCATACATGTATGTAACATTTCTTGGTTATCTTCACACACACCCTGTTATCATTCCTAATCTCGCACCAGTTTTGCTAATCGCTTCTCATAGTTTTCTCCCTTTGTATATTTTGATGTTTTAAGATTTAAAACTGTGACCCATTGAGTTTAACTTAACATAGGTGGACTGGGGCTATTTACTGGCACATGTTCACATGCCAATGGCTACATTGCAAAAGAAAGTGACTCTCTGTTCCCTAGCAACTAACTTGTCGATCTCCTCAGAAGAGGGATGAGCCTTCATGAGCCCTCCCATCCATTGGGAAGAGTTGATTGCTCCATGTTGTACAGGTCTTGTTGCAGAAAGATTCAAGTACAAATCGTCTACAGGGCTTTTGTTAAGTATAATTCATCAGTTTCCCATCGTTACACATCAGCAAATACATCACTGATTAAGTAGGTTATTGTCTTAAAGAAATATAGGAAATGGAGCTCAGTGAAATGTGGAGGCAGCTTTCTGCTTGTACTGTCTTTGTGTGAGTCTATCCTGGACCATGCTTGGACTTCTGTATCAATGGTTTACTGGTGCACCTGCTTTTTTTCTGTCCAGCTCTCACTCATCCCATATCCCATTATGAAGTGACTCGATATTGCTTTTATTATTGCCACATTGTGGTTCAAGGTTTTTATTGGCTTCTCTTTGCCTGTGCATTAAGCTTGAACACCATGTCCGGGTCTCAGTGCCCTTCAGAGATTGACTATACTCACCCACCAAGCACACAGTGGATCTTCCTTCTACTTTATCTAAACTGCTTACTCCGAGTTCTCTGAAACTCCCCAGACCAATCAACTTTACACAATTTTATTTCTGCTGGAGGCAGCACACACATTCTCAGCCTCGACTATTTGAGTGAATCATGCTGTACTTGTGGATTTAGCTAGGGAGAGCCCTTGCCACTTGTAGTTTTATTGTAGGTTTATTAGTTCACAGTTTGAGAGCTGAGCCCCACACGACACAGCAGCCTGATTTGCTTGGGATCTGTTAGGAGTAGATGGCATGCAATAGCAGAAACTAGTACAGGTGGAAGAGATGACATTTAGAAGTAGGAAGCTAGAAATGAAGAATAGTGCCATGTTTGCTCTTGTCTCATGAGAACTAATCAATTTGCTCCATATGAAGCATCTTAATTTCTTCCAAGGACAGAGTCCTTCGTGGTCTGAGGAGTTTCTTCTAGGTTTCACATCATAAAGGTCTGCACTACTTCCTGACATTGCCATATGAAGGACCAGATTTCCAACTCATGAATCCTTGGAGGTGCCACTAAAATCATCTACATCACTTACAGCTAGTAATGTTGCCAAGGCAGTTTTTTAAACCTGAACTGATAAAGATCTCTTGAAAAGATCACAGATGGGGAGATCAAGACAATTTTAATAATAATGAACAGAAGGAGTATTGTTTGAAGTTTATTGAGATATAACTTTAGGGGTTGATTGATAATATTGTAGGTAAAATGCTTGTTGGAGGATGCTGATGAGTTTGATCTTTTGCACCCATGCAAAAGCTGGACATAGTGGTACATGCTTATAGTTCCAGAACTGGGGGAGAAACAGACAGATGGACCTTGTCCCACTAGTAAACCTGCCTAGCCTGAATCAGCAAGCCTTAGGTCCTGGGGTGGGGGGGGTAGAGGAGAAGAAGAGGAGAGAGGAAGAAAGGGTAAAAGGGAGAGAGGAAAAGAAGAGAGGAATATATCTCTAAATAGAGACATCTTAAAATATAATGTATCCTGAAGAATGACACCTAAGTTATCTTTCAATCTTAAAGTCATAATTTAATAAACTCCAGGCAATACCCTTTGCTATTGTTAAGGTTGTCACTTGTGTATGCATAAGTGTATAAAAGTGTGTGTGTGTGTGTTTTGTGTGTGTCTGTGTATATACATTATCCCACAAAGATGGATACACACATAGCCTGATCCCTCCTCACATACAATGGAAACCTTATGGTGTCTTCAGTTGACATGTGGAAGGGACACAGATGACCCATGTAACAGCAAACTGGGGACTCATGATATTCACATGGAAAAAACACAATCCTAAGAGCAGAAACCCTGCGTTGACTGAAATTCAAAATAGAAATAGTGTTATAGAAAATCAAAGGGGCCAGAGATCATCTCTAAAGATCTAGTCCACTACATGAGAATTAAATGTGGAGTTACAGACCTTTCTTTTGAGCTTGAGGGAATGTACCTTCATCCTGGAAACCTGTGTGTCCTAGTTTATTTGGAAAAGAGGTTTCACAGATATTTACATTTAAAAATCCTAGCCCAGCTACAGTGAGGATATCATTGTGAATTATCTGGGTGAGCTGTAAATTCAATGATAAGTTTTTTTTCAGGAAGGGCAGACTTGGGAGATACACAGAGAAGAGAATGTACAAGACAGAGAGATGTAGGTAAAGGGCTGCAGGGAGGGAGCTTCTGGAGGTAAGAAGCATGGCTTCCATGTGAGCTCTGAAGGGATTCTAGGCTAGCCAGTGTCTTGATCACAGTATCCTGGCCCCAGAACTTCTATGGGATGAAGGTGTTTCCTCCAAAGGGACAGGAACCTAATGTAGTGCTCAAATCTACCTCTCTCCAGAGCTGCCTCTCAGAACAGCACGCAGTGAATGCCTGTGTACTTCTGGTACTTCTGTTTCCTCTTTCTTTGTCTCGTTTCACCCTCTCCAATGACAGTGACTGTTCTTTCTTCATCTTAAGATCGATGCAGAATGAGATGATTTTTAAGTAAAAGGAGATATTCAAGCTATTTTGGTTGGTTTTCCACATTAGAAATTAAGGTCCTCTGTTAGGAGTTGATCAAGTCCTGGCCACCGAGTGATTGTCAGATCCTCTACTCCAAGGCTGGTGGTCCTTTTATCCTGTCCTACCTTCCAGCAAGAACCATACAAGGGCCTTACACAGCTCTTGATTCTTTATTCACCTATCAGTTAGGCATTGATCTTAAACTGTGAGCAAGCTTCTGGATACTGAAGTTATTAATTCTTAAAAAACTTATAGTTATTTTTATGTCTCTGCTTGGAAACAGTAAGAGGAATAGGTAGAAAGCATATAAAACTGTTTTTAAAAGCATCATGAAGTCATCTAACCCTCAGGCAAAGCTGTCTTTAGAGGAAATCTCAGACATTTGTTAATATTTGTTGGTTAAAAGCTTTCCTTCTGCATCAAGGGTTCCAAGGAAAAGCCAAGATCACATCCAGTTCCAGAAATCTGTCTTTTTCAGTTCCAGCTACTAACATTTCTTTAATGAACTGTGGTTTCTTACGAATGATCTCTTTAACAAATATTTATATTATATTTTAAAAATTGCAGCATTGGTCTGTTGAAACCTAAAAGACAGATGTATTCTTATGAGACTCATTCATTACATCAAGAATTACTAAACTCAAGCATGGAGATCACATCATGCGTATGAATGGTGAAAAATCTTCACCAGATTGCAAATCAATTAGCAGTGTTCTAAATCATATGTTCCTAGAAATTGTACTTAATTTTAAGTTTTCTATAGTATTTAAGTATTCTCAAATATACTATATCAAAAATAGTTTATCTATCTATCTATCTATCTATCTATCTATCTATCTATCTATCTATCTATCATCTATCTATTTATTGTGGTGTGTGTATGTGTGTATTGCACAATTGGAGACCAGAGAACACCTGAGACCAGCTATACCCCTCCTGGGTATATACCCAGAAGATATTTCAACATGCAACAGGGCCACATGCTCCACTATGTTTATAGCAGCCTTATTCATAATAGCCAGAAGCTGGAAAAACCCAGATGTCCTTCAACAGAAGAATGGATACAGAAAATGGGGTACATTTACACAATGGAGTACTACTCAGCCATTAAAAATAATGAACTCATGAAATTCTTAGACAAATGGATGGAGCTAGAAAATATCATCCTGAGTGAGATGACCCAATCACAAAAGAACACACATGGTATGCACTCACTGATAAGCGGATATTAGCCCCAAAACACACAATACCTAAGATGCAACGCATAAACCTCATGAAACTCAAGAAGAAGGAGGAAGACCAAAGTGAGGGTGCTTTTGTCCTTTTTAGAACGAGTATCAAAAGATTCAACCAGAGCTCCCAGGATCTAAACCTCCAGCCGGAGAACAGATAGGGGCAAGCTGTCCTCTGAGAGGCTCTAACCAGCAGCTACTCAGACAGATACAGACATCCAGAGCCAAACAGTGGATGGAGCTTGAGGACTCTTAAAGAAGAATAGGTGGAAGGATTGTGGGCCTAAGGAGATAGGAACTGCACAGGAAGATCAACAGAGTAAACCAACCTGAACCCTTGGAGCTCTCAGAGACTGAATCACCAAACGTGGAGCATATCTAGTCTACACAGATCTAGCTCCATGGCTGACCTAGGCCTCCCTGCACATATGTTGTAAATGTGCAGCTTGGTTTTCATGTAGGTCTCAAACATCTGGAGTGGGGGCTATCCCAAAACATGAAGCCTGTATATGGAGTATGGTCTTCTAAAAAAAAAAACAGTTGTTCAGTTGTTCATGGAATATTATTTTTTTATATCTCTTGTATTCAGTTTGCAACTACTTCATTGAGAATTTTTGTTATATATTCTGAGGGATACTGGACTATAACTTATATTTTTATGTTGGGTTTATACTTGATTTCACTATTTCAATATTATTTGCTTTGTGAAGGAGCTATTGTGGTTCTGAATTTTTTTAAACATAACTCAAAAAGTATTGCTTGTTTGAAGGCTCTATAGAATTCTGTATAAGTATATCTGACACTTGGTATTTTGCTTGTTTGTTTCTTTTCATTTTATTCTGTTTGAATGCTTTTTAAAATTTTTTTGATTTGCTGAAAATAAAAATAAAAATTAAAAAAAAAAAAAAAAAAAAAAAAGAAAATTGATTCTCTTTTCCTCTCGTGTGAATTCCTGGAATCAAACCCAGATTGTCAGGCTTGGCAGCAAATGCGTTTACTTTTTGAGCCATCTTGCCAGTAAGGTCTTAGACAAGCCTTGATTGTGTTGGTGATTTTGCTAATGGAAGAGATATATTTCAGTTTTCTTAGCACCATTTCTAGTGAGGTTGTCAGTTAACTCACTTAGACTGCCATTAACACACTTCACAGATTTCTTTTAAAAGTCACAGAAACAGTTTTCCTAATAGCATTTTAAGAGACTCCGGTTTACTTTATTAAAGGCTGTTACAATTTTGTAGACAGGAAAACTGACTGTATTTGCTATGCCATAAATCAGGAGACATCAGGAAGACCACAGACACTGTTGCAGGCAGTGTTACACAACTCCACACGCCTAAATGAAAATTGAATATCAAGTCAATTTCCAATTTCCCACATGCTTGCTAGCTTTTGGATAACGGTAAATTTAATAGAATTTTAAAAATGTTCTATTAGAAAAACTGTCTATTTCACAGATTGTGAGCACCCAGAGGATAAGTCATTAGTTTTTATCTGCATGACTTCGATAAGTTATTTAATCTCTTTGTATCTCACATTCGTAATCTATAAAATTGTGATAACAATACTACAGACTCCAGAGGCACTGGGGAAGAACACATGATGGAAGCATACAGAAGAAATGCAATAATAGCCCTTCTATGGGCCTTAACTCACAAACCGGCTGCCTTCCTGGACCACAGTGTTGGAGAATTTAATAATATTTATAAAGACTTACTGATAGTGGTAGATGTAGAAACAGGCACCTACAGAGACTCCCCAGAAGATGACTTACACATAGTTAATATAAATGCTCCTTTAATCTCAGTGCAGGAGATCTGCTTCTTTCTTTCCCATCATATGGCTTTGAAGACCCTGCTTGTGTTAGAGGCAGAAGCAAAAGAGTTTCATAAAGGAAACTTGTGTTCTCTCTTCCAGTCTGAGAGCTAACAAGTAAAGGAATCAAGTGTGTTTGGATAGCCCCCTCCTTCTAGTTGGTGCCTCTGTACCTGTCATGACTAGAGTGCTATTGGACTAAGATTAAAATGAAAACTGCTCACATTTATTGAGTGTGCATAATGTCCCAGACACTGTACTAAGTCGTTTACCCGTTTTGTCCTCATTTAGCATCCACAATGATCAAAGGAGGCAAGCACTGCTATTTTTACTTCTATATCATTATCTTCAAGTTGGACTTATTTAAAATCATAAAATCAAACACTGATTCTGGTTGGTCCTAAGGGAGACAGAAAAGTTTTGACTTCACTTGTCTCCAGTGTTTAAAGAGTCCGGAACTGGTTGTAGATTGTTACATTCTCAAGGATGTCAGTGAATATAGACTTGAGGTCACCAGCCCCATTTCTCAGAGTGTGACTAAATACTTTTGCTCTTGAAAGACTATAATAAGAGGCACAAGTCTCTGGGGGGGGGGTGCACTTAATAGCTTTATTTATTTCTTGTGTGTGATTTAAATATGCTTATCGCAGGTTAGAAGATGGAGTATCTATATTTCAGGAAATATCACTGACAGCAAATGGAAATGTAATTTCTGAGTCTTAAACTCCCTGAGTGCAGCATCTCAACACCTCCTTCCTCCATCTATGCTAGAAGAGTAGTTATACTCGTTGGAGAATAGGAAGACATAAGAATTGGCTAGGTTATTGGACAGCAACAGGGCCAGTGGCGATATCAACATTATCAGAGGTTGCAGGAAAAAAATAGCTAATAGTAACACTAAGTATCCCAGAGAGTTTATAGCAAACAGATGCTCTTGACAAGAACAGCCATGTGAGATGTGTAAGTAAATGGTTGTAAGGCACTGAGTTGTTCAGTAGTCAAGGTTTAGGGAGTGAATCACAGAGAGAAGGGATGACATGTGGGCTGAGTTCAACATTAGGGACTGGAAAGGTGACAGGAGCAGCTAATGAAGCTATCAAAGCTCTAGACATCTGCATAAGAATGGGAGTAAGAACCTAGGATTTTGTGTTGCTATGGCAGCCAGAGCTCAGAAATTCATGACTTCAGAAGTCAGGGAGGTGCAGCTTTTGAAACATGAGCCAAATTTTTGAAACATTTGTTGATTGTGATATGTAAAGCATGAGGCCAATAACAGAAGCAAAAACATTGCTAAAAGGAAAAGTTTTCTGCAACTTTATGTGATGGAGGGATAAAAGATTGGAGTTCTGCGCGATTAGTAATGAGAAGGGGTTCTGAAAAAAAAAAAAACAACCTAGTTTTCAGGCTTATTGATGCAGTTTCAAACAACTGAGATAAAATATTTGCTCAATAAAACATGAGCAAATAAAAATTTACTTGAGAATTAAAATTACTAAAGATCAAATGGAAAATCCAGATAAGTACATAAAATAACCAAACATTATTGTTTATGACTTGATGGTAACAGTATTGGATACAGCTAAAGAGAGGCCCTAGAAGCTAGAAGATGGCAAGAGAAAATATTTAGATTGGAAGGTTAGAAGTGAAAATGATGAAAAATGTTAGAAAAGTGTGTGGTAGATTTTTGAACTTCGGTGCAAAGTATGCGTAGTGACCTAGAAAGGTTGGTATTCTATTACCATCAACAGATGTTCAATGTTAACTTTATAGAAGACTTTTGTTCAGAAACCAATAAAAGATATCAACTCACACAATCATATCCCCAAAGAAGGGTATATGCAAAGAAATCATAGATACATTATTGGAGAACATTCCAAAAACATGGATAAAATATTGGTATAGAGAGGAAAATATATCTATGATTTCAAAAGAGTAAGATCATGCGTAATACCTGGCTTCTTGGCAGAATGACAGACGCAGAAGATACTTGCCGACTTCTAATTCTATAACCAGCAAACATGCCACTCACAAGTGAAGCTGAAATAAAGACGTTCTAGACAAAGAGAAACACAACAGAAACTTAAAACAAAGCTGAGGTAAGCACATAGAAACTACAGGGAATGTTTCAGGTAAAAGGTACCTCAGAGGAAACAAACACGAAACCAGAATAAAAGGAACAACAGAGCACAGCTCACTGAGTGTACATTCCTGAAACAAAGTTTGCAAATTCACAGAGAGGAAACAAGCCTTGGAGCAAAACGTATGTAAGTTGATAGCATTCAAATGTCATTGCTGATACCAAATAACGCACATAAACCTAGTAAAAACTGTAGTGAGCACAGTTTTGAAACACAGAGTAGTTTAAAAATCACCGCACAAAACTAAAAGATAAATGTTCCATTTTTTCATGGCAAAAGGTATGCGTTAAAAAAAACCAAACAACAAACAAACAAAACAATACAACAACAACAACAAAAACCCAAATACAAAATGTAAGTCAATCTAAGGGGAGTTGCAGCTTGTATGTTATTAAGTCAAGGTAGAAAGTTATTTAAAATTGGACAGAAAGCTGTAACACTAAATGCCTGTGGGTGTGTCCTGGGCTATACATGGTGCACTGAGCTATAAGTCTTTGAAGTAAAGCTGTGTGTGCATTTGTGTCTTCCAAATATGCGTAGCTAATTGGAACACAGATTCTTTCGTATTTGCCTATGTTTCTGTAAGTAAAATTGAGTAATAGGGAATAAAAATTTATATTATTATATTATTCTCATCTCCAAGTATCACATTCATGGTTTTAAACAAGCATCCTAAAATGAATATAAGAAAATCTAAATGAGACCAGGTGTAATGGCACATGCCTTTCATCTCAGAATCTAGGAGGCAGAGTCAGGTGGATCTCTGTGAGTTCAAGGGTAGCCTGGCCTACAAAGTGAGTCCTAGGACAACCAGAGTTATATACAAAGTCCCAGTATCAATGTTCCCTCTCCAAATAATATAAAATCTAAGTAAATATTGACTGACAAAAATAAAATTCTGAAAATTATGTTATAGGAGATTAGAGGAGGAAATAATGTTAATTTTTTGCAATCCTATTTTACTTTAGGAAGTGGAAATATGAGTGTCTTGGTTTGAATATGCTTGGCCCAGGGAGTGGCACTATTTGGAGGTGTGGCCTTGTTGGAGTAGGTATGTCACTGTGGGTGCCTGTAAGTGAATCTTCCACTAGCAGCCTTCAGATGAAGATGTAGAACTCTCAGCTCCTCCTGCACCATGTATGCCTGGATGCAGCCATGCTCCCACCTTGATGAAAATGGACTGAACCTCTGAACCTGTAAGGCAACCCCAAATATATGTTGTCCTTTATAAGACTTGCCATGGTCATGGTGTCTATTCACAGCAGTAAAACCTTAACTAAGACAAGTATCAATTTATAACAGCTGATAATTCAAGGTATAAGTTGGAATTATTACAATAAAAGAAATTATATTTAAGACATTAACAGAGAACCGTAAGTAGGTATAAAGAAAGTACTATTTAAAAGCAAAGATAACCAAGACATCAGAAAGTAAGAATATATGGAATAATTTTTAAATCAAAAAGTAAAGCAACAGTTACAATTATATTACTATAATTATACTTAATTATAATTAAGGAAAGAACTCCAAATACTCCAATTAGAAGCAGGGATTACTCGACCATGTTTTAAAAATTCTCGTGTTAGGAGAGACAGAACTTAGATATAAAAGATACTGAAAATAAAAATTTTCTCAGCAACATACTAAACGTGTTAGCTGTTTTGTCTGTGATGATCAAAGTGCCTTCTATCAGCAAAAATATACTCTTATAGTATTTTATTCAAAAAACTACAAAATTAATTAAAATTTATGTATTTGAAAAATCACATACATATATGGACTGTATATCGATCAGATCTGCCTCTCATTTTCAGCTCCAATTCCTCCCAGGACCTTTCATCACATCTTCCCAACTTCCCAACCTCCTTTCATATTTATTTATTTATTTATCTATCTATCTATTATTTATTTATTTATTTATTTAACCCATTGAGTTCAATCAGTGCTACTCATATGTGTGTACACATAGGGAGCCACTTCTACTAGAAAGTGAGTTGCTTTCCTCTAGCAGCCCTCAACTGCCAATTGCTCCTCAGCAAAGAGTAGGATCCTGAGAACTCCATGCTCCCTGGTGGAACGTTTTACGTGACCTGATCTTCTGCACGTCTTGTGTAGGTAGCCACAGCTCTGTGAGTTCATCTGTATGGTACTTATGTCAGGTCCAGGGGACAGACAGCTTTTGCTAACACTCATCCCCATCCAGCTGCTCCCAATTTCTTTCTGACTCCCTTTACTTTATGTTCTCTGAGCTATCTGTAGGTTAGAGATGGGGTTGTATGGAGGGTCCTTGAAAACTTTACAATTATCAGAGAAACAATCCAGAAAAAGATAAGAATTAACTCAGTTCATCCTGATGCCGGTACCCATGATGGGCCAGCACTTTAGAGTCTGACATTAGCTCATATATTTTTTTTGCCATGTTTAAGCATAGCACACTTTTGGAAAAAGTTTTCAGCTTCCTGAACACAACAGAGTTTAAGACACACTTTCATTGGAGCGCTTTACAAAGGACATATGGCTTCATCTGTAAGATAGGTTCTTGTTGACTTAGAAACAATGCTCAAGATAAAGGTCTAGAGAGAATGACTGAAATATATATGATGCCTGTGGAAGTCAGGATTGGCCTGGTTCTAAGATAACGTAGAAGTCACTTAGGCTGTTGTAAAGTGCAAATGCCATCTCTTGTACATAATGCCCCAGGAGAGTCTGGTTCTGGATCTAAGGTGACATAGAAGTCACTTAGGCTGTTGTAAAGTGCAAAGGCCATCTTTCACAAGGAAGAGTTTTATGGCCTGGAAGTAATGCTGAAGGATTTAGCAGGAAAGGGTCTGGGATAAGTATAATGTAAATTCTGGAAGATACAGGTTGAGCCTGGCTCATCAGATAGCAAGGGATCACCAAGTTGTAAACTACATTTATTCTCAGCACTGCAGGAGGAGGAGAGATAAACATCTCTTCCCTTTGAAGGAGGCCTGTGAGTTTAACTTTCCTGGCTGCTCCAGGCTTATCTGTGTGCATAAGGACCCTTTGCCCTTTGCAGGGATGATACAGATGTCTCAACCAGAGCTGGACTTTCACAGACATTTTTCTCAGCCCTTGAAATAGTCATGCTTCTATGTATTAAGCACTATCCACTGGAATAAGAAGTGTCTCAAATCTATCCACAAGTTTATGAGTATAAATAAACATGAATACTTTGAAGGCAGTTTGGCACCATGACCATTAGAAAAGTAATACCAACAGGCTCTCCACTAAGACCTGTGACTTCTCTAGCCATGAGTTTTAACCAGGCTAAAAATACAAGGCAGAGATTTTCTCTCTGAAACAAGCCTCAGGTCTAATGAAGATAGCTGGTTATCACCACAAACAGTCTTGTCACCACGTCACTTTTTCACCTTGCTTGGCAAGTCACCAGTGAAGTATGCAGTGTCCAGTGTGGGTAAGTCCATACATATAACTCCTACTTCCCCCATATTCTGCATAACACCTTCTAGCACCATGAAAGCTAGTGATCAGAAACATTTCCTAGTCTGTCCAAGAGGGGATAGTGTCTTTATCAATATCGTCTTACCATACAGTTACTGTGTATGACCAAAAGCAATAGAAATAGCATTGGTTTGGGGGGCTTATGAAGACTCCCTGGCCAATAACTTGTAAAATGATAACCTGTGCCTAGCATTGAGATTTTCACTTAATAACCCAAGTCTTCTGAGAACTGTATTGGTTCACTAGTGTGAGACACTTTCGTTCAAATCTTTAAAACATGTATTTTTAATTAGCTTAAAATGTTGTGAAATTTCATGTCTTTTTTATACATCCTTAATGATGGTTGATCCATCACCTACCCCTGGGTTTCCTCCCCATATCTTCATCCCCACTTTAATCATTAGTTTCCAATAATCACCCCCTTTGCTTTCATATCATGCATACTCTACTAGACTCCTTACTTTTGGCTGATCGCTCATCATAGGTTCTCAGGTAGCTTAGCTTCGTATACACACTTTATTTTGGTGATCCCTATGCTCTAGATCCTCATGTCCCTCTCATGTCTCTACTGTCTGCTTGAACTCTTTTCTCCCAGTATTCCCTCTTTCTATTTTCATCTCACCTATATTCTACTATCCATTCACTTGGTTTATCCCTGCCACCAATGACCTGTTTCTAGTTTTATAGCTTCTACATCTAGTTATTATCAAACACAGTACAAGAAATTTGAAGCTAGGACCTGCACATGAGAGAGAACATGTGGCATTTGACTTCCATTGTGTATGTGTACCACACTGTTATTACGCATTTGTCAATTGATGGATATTCAGGCTGGATCCATTTCCTAACTATTGTGAATGTAGAAGAAGTCAGTATGGATGTGTAATAGAAATATGGATATGTGAAAGAAAGTCCTTTGGAGATAAGCCAGGAGTGGTCTAGCTAGGTCGTATGGTAGAACTATTCTAGTTATCTGAGAGACCTCCAAACTGATTTTCAGAGTGACTAACAAAATGAACACTAATGTGTAAGGCTCCCCTTTCCCCACACCCTTGCCAGCATTTGTTGTCATTTGGCTCTGATGATAGTCATTTTGATTGGGAAGAGTTGGTGTAGTCACATAGTTTTAATCTACTTCTTTCTGATGACTAAGGAGGTAGGAAGATTTTTAAAGCATTTACAGTCTTTTTGGTAACTTTCTGTTCAGTCATTTAGTCCATTTTTAAATTGGATTGTTTTCTTGGTATTTAGTTTTCTGAGTTCTTAGTATATTAAAGACATGAATCCTCTGGTAGATGTATTATTTTTTTCCATTCTGTAGTTTGATTCTTCACTCAATTAACTATTTGGTTTGCTGTAAGAAGCTTTTTGGCTTTCTGGATTCCATATCAATGGCTGCTGTTATTCCCTGGGTCACCATAGACTCTTTTTTTACAGAGTCCTTACTTGTGCTAATAAGTTGCATTGTACACCTTGTTTTTGCTCCAGCAGGGTCAGGGTTTCAGGTTTATGTTGAGGTTCTTGATCCATTTGGAGTTGAATTTTGTGAAAGGGGAGGTAAAGATATGTTTCTGCAAATTGAAATCCAGCTTCCCAGCACTGATGGTTGATGGTACTGTGTTTTCTTTAAAGTATACTTTTGGTATCTTTGTAAAAAATCAGATGCTTATAGTAATATGGAATTATGTCTGGGTTATTATTTTAAGATTTGTATTTAATTATTTATCTTTATGTATGTAGATACTTTGTCTCTTTGTCTGTTTGTCTATTTGTCTGTCTGTCTGTCTGTCTGTGTGTGTATGTGTGTGTGTGTGTGTGTGTGTGTGTGTGTGTGTATACACTATGTATGTACAATGTCTGTTAGGCTAGAAAAGTGTGTTAGATCTCCTGAAGCTGAAGTTCCAGTTTTGATTGTGGGCGATGGGACTTGAACCTGGGTCCTCTGGAAAGTAGCCAGTACTCTCCATTGCTGAACTTTCTCACTAACCACTTGATCCTTTATTCTATTGACCTATCTGTCTATTTTTTTGTTTTTTTTTCTATTGCCAACCCCATGCTGTTTTTATTTACTCTGTAGTGACATTTGAAATTGAATATACTTCTGATACTCTGTATTCTTCTCATTCAGGATTGATTTGGTTCTCTCTCTCTCTCTCTCTCTTTTCCCCTCTCTCTCTCTCTCTCTCTCTCTTTCTGTGTGTGTGTGTATGTGTGTATGTATTGGTTAATATAGTATGGGGCTAAAATAAAAATGTCTGTAGACTTTTTTCTTGGCATTCTTAAAGAGAATGTTTCCTTGCTGTTGTACTTTTAGAGGCTGCCAGCATTCCTTGGCTGATGGTCTCACCAGTAATCCTATTATTTCTATCTTTGCTTTCCCCACACTTCATTTTCCAACACACCCAGTTACCATAGATGGTGTGATGCTTGCAACAACGGTACCACATAAACTATTTTCAAATCATTTGAAACACTTACGTCAACAGCATATGATATACTGTAAGGAAGAGCTCTATGTATTTCCAAGGATTACAGTCTTTGGGAGCTTGAGGACTGGTCACACTGTAACTGTGAAGCCAATATTGAAGCTACTGCTAAATTCTCTAAAATCTTAGAACTAACTCAACATCAAGGAGAACATAACAGAGATAAGTAGAACTACTTTAAATGGAATAAATCTAAATATGCCATATAGAAATTACAGGGTAGAATAATGTGTGCTGAGGGTAGATTTATATTCTTGGTGCATTATTATAGGGAAAGGAAAACAGAAAGTCAGTGTATAAGCATCTGTTGCAAAAATCAACAAGCAATAGAAACAAGTAAAAATAGTAAAACAAAGGCAAGATTAGAGATTTAAAACATGAAAAAAAACATCAGACTGAATTTTGTTCTTTGAAATATTAGTGGAATTGATATCCTCCTAATGAAATGATACCTTGCCTACTGCTGATGGGAGGGCACATTATTAGTACAGCCATTATGGAAATAAATTTGGGGGGGGAGAACTCCAAAAAACTATGAACTGAACTATCAATGTCCAGCTTTACCACTCTGGGTATATACTCAGAAGAATTTTTCTCTGACCACAGTAATTCTCGCACGTCCATGTTTATACCTGTTTTGCTCAAGATAATAAAGAAATGGAACAAGCAAAGAAGTCTATCAACTGGTAGAAAAGTGTGACACACACATACAGAGACAGAGAGACAGACAGAAAGAGAAATTATTATCAGCTGTAAAGAGTATTAAAATCATGAAGTTTGCTACAGGAAAATTGATCTGCAAAGTATAGTGTTTTTAAGCATTATGACCTAAACTCAGGAAGAGAAAAGCAACATGCTCTTCTTCATGTATGGATCCTAGCCTTAAGACACACGCACATGCATACGCACACGCACACGCAGCCGCGACGCACTACACACACACAGTGTATGTGTGTCTATGGAGTATAAAAGTCTAGAAAGCAGACCACAGAGACAGTGTTAGGGATAAGGTGAAGAAGGGGAGGAGTGGACAGAGGAAACATGGTGCATGAAAGGAAAAGGACTTTGTGCAACAGGCTGCAAGGATGGAACAGGGACAGCAAGGGTTAGGGAGATGGGACCCAAACAAGGGGAGTTGGAGAGAGGTGGGGGTAAATGGATGTGATTAAAATAATTATATAAATGTATGAACATTTTAAGAAACAACTTAAAATATTATCCAGAAGATTGATCAAGAAAAAATGATTACAAGTAACCAAAATTCAGCACGTGAAGATGTAACTGCATTTAGTATAAATATTAAAATATAAGACAACATATAAAATGGACTCTATCGTCACTTATTTGAAACTAGAAATATAATTTAAATTCATCCTCTCCAAAGAGATGAGATGGGTAGCCATACAGTTGTTACTGAGCACCTTTTATTTTTTTATTTTTATTTTTTTCAAATTTTTTATTTAATATTTTATTTATTTACATTTCAAATGTTACCCCCTTTCCCAGTATCCCCTCCAGAAACCCCTATCCCATCCTCCCTCTCCCTGCTTCTATGAGGGTGCTTCCCCACCCACCCACTCCCTCCTTCCTTGCCCTGGCATTTCCTCACACTGGAGTATGAGCCTTCCCAGGACCAAGGGCCTCTCCACCCATTGATGTTCAACAAGGCCATCCTCTCCTACATATGCTGCTGAAGCCATGGGTCCCTCCATGTGTGCTCATTGGTTGATGGTTTAGTCCCTGGGAGCTCGGGGTGTGGGGTCTGGTTGGTTGATATTGTTGTTCTACCTATGGGTTGCAAATCCCTTTAGCTCCTTCAGTCCTTTCTCTAATTCCTCCTTTGGAGACCCCATGCTCCATCCAATGGCTGGCTGTGAGCACCCATTTGCCTTTGTATTTGTCAGACTCTGGCAGAGCCTCTTCAGGAGACAGCTATATCAGACTCCTGTCAACAAGCACTTCTTAGCATCCGTGACAGTGTCTGGGTTTGCTGCCTATATATGGGATGGATCCACAGGTGGGGCAGTCTCTGTATGGCTTTTCCTTTAGTCTCTGCTCTACACTTTGTCTCCATATTTCCTCTCTTGAGTATTTTGTTCCCCCTTCTAAGAAGGACTGAGCATCCACACTTTGGTCTTCTTCTTGAGCTTCATATCGGTCTGTGAATTGTATCTTGGGTATTCTAGTTTCTGGGAAATATCCAATTATCAATGAGTGTTCTTTTGTGATTGGTTTACCTCACCCAGGATATTTTCTAGTTCCATCCATTAGCCTAAGATTTCACGAATTCATTGTTTTCAATAGTTGAGTAGTACTCCACTGTGTAAATGTACCACATTTTCTGTATCCACTTCTCTGTTGAAGGACATCTAGGTTCTTTCCATAAGGCTGCTATGAACATAGTAGACTATGTGATCTTGTTATATGTTGGAACATCTTTTGGGTATATGCCCAGGAATGGTATGGCTGAGTCCTCAGGTCCATTTTCTCTATGTCTTCTATGTCCAATTTTCTGAGGAACCGCCAGATTGATTTCCAGCGTGGCTGTACCAGTTTGCAATCCCACCAATAATGGAGGAGTGTTCCTCTTTCTCCACATCCTTCCCAGCATCTGCTGTCACCTGAGTTTTTGATCTTAGCCATTCTGACTGGTTTGAGGTGGAATCTCATGGTTGTTTTGCTTTGCATTTCCCTGTTGACTAAGGATGTTGAACACTTCTTTATGTGTTTCTCAGCCATTCAGTATTCCTCAGTTGAGAATTCTTTGTTTAGCTCTGTACCCTATTTTTAATAGGGTTATTTGGTTCTCTGGAGTCTAACTTCTTGAGTTCTTTGTACATATTTCATATTAACCCAATGAGCACCTTTAAAGAGAAAAATCTCCTTGTTTAAGGGGCTTGTCAAAGAAGTTGAAACACTTTAAAAATAAAAATAATAGCAAAAACATGTTGTATTAGAAGATGCAGAAAGATTTTTTCTTTTTTAATTCAGACTTAACTCATGGTTAGCAACAAAACTGACTCTCAGCACATGGGTATGGGAGTGGCACTTTAGTGTGCTAAAGGTATATGACAGAACACTGCACAACTGTCCTACTTTCAGTTGGAGTACTGAGAATTTCTGTGAGATTGGAATGATGCAAATTCTGCCATGCTATGTCATTCAACATTGTAAAAGATATCATAGCCAGGATACTAAAGAAGCAAAAATGTATCAGAATAGGAAAGCATAAGATAGAATTGTTTTTATTCTTGAATGGCACATAAATATAAAGTCTACAAAATTATAAAAGAACTCACAATCCAAGTATCTAATAAATAGGAAAATTTAAATGAGTATTTAGATTCAAAATTGATATGTATTGCCTTGTCTGTCCTCAGTGAGAAGGATGCATGTAATCCAGTAGAGACTTGATGCCCCAGGGAAGGAGGATGCTTTGTGGGTGAGGTGGTGGTGGGTGAGGTGTACCCTTTCAGAGGCAAAGGGTAGTGGGGGAGAGGGTGAAGAACTCTGGGAGGGGGCAACATTTGGAACGTAAATAAACAAAATAATTTAACTAAAACAAAATAGAAAAAAAGTGTATATATATTAACTTCATTTTACTACCAAAAATAACTTTAAATAAAATGTAATTAATATTGGTATAAGAAAGTATCAAATAGCTAGAATTAAATCTAACAGAACACATAAAAATTTTGTGCAAACTATTGCTGAGAAAATCAAAAGCAGATGTACCCAGAGAGCCATTCCAATTTTGTGTTGAAAGACGTTCGTTTAAAAGACTTGATCTATAGATTCAAGATGTTTTCTCCCTCAAAATCAGCAAGTTGAATCTTAGTTGTGAATGAAAAACAAAAGATCCAAGAATAGTTAAAATATTATTCAAATTTTCTAATTGGAAACGAAACTCCAGGAGACATACATAGTACCAAATTTTAACATGTACTCCAAAATTTAGCATAATTCAAAGTGTGTTGTCATAGCTGGAGGACAATAAACAAGTAGTAAAAAAGATAAGTTCCAAAATGGCCTGACCAATGCATGGTCACCTGATACAAGACAAACTGAACTGTGAAAAACAAAAGAGTAGTCATTGTGTGGCATGTTTCAATTGGGTATCTGTACGGGGAAAATGGATTTGACCCCATTATTATGAGGCATAGAAATATCACGTGTAGGTAGATTGTAATGTCAATGTAAACACTAAAAGAGTAAAGCCACAGAGCTCACAGGAGAGAGCATTGGGCAATGTTCATGATTGTGGAATAGACAGAAATCTTAAGGACACAAAGGCAATAACCCACACGTGGAGATTGATAAATTGGAATTCATTAAAATGAGAGCTTCTCAGCACAGTGTGTAGCGAGGAGAGTGAGTAGACTAGTCTCTGTGGGAGCATGTGTTTGTGTTTTACAGCCTCACAGCCTCACTGAAAAACCAATTCCCAAATTAATAAGAAAATAATAGACAGCACTCTTAGAAATGTGCACAGACTTGGGTATGCACGGGGGTGGTGGGCTATCCAAGCAGCCGATCATCAACAGAAGAGTTATGAAATAAAGTGTCTGTAGCCATGAGAAGACAGCAATTACTGATATGTGCAATAACAGTGATGTATTTCCTAAGCACAGTGTTGCTCAGAATAAGCCAGACAGAATGGTGTCTACTCATGGGATCATCAAGAGACATTCAAAACAGATGCAGAACTTGCTAAGCGACTGCAGAGCAAGGTTTTTTTGTGTGGCTGTACTTGTCCTTATGAGGAGCAAGCATAAGGCAGAATTCTGAGGTACCAGCAACACTCATTTTTGTACATATATGCATACATGTTCAATTGAAGAGTTTGTGGTGGAAACATAATTGGTAGTATTCTTTGGGTGGGGGCAAATATGTAAACCTTTGATAAAAAGAAACTATAACATTTCAACATAATGCTGAACCTAGATCAGATACTGGAAGATTGAGGACAATTGGGGAGTTTGAAATATTATTCTGACATTGGAAGACATTGGTACACTTATTCATGTTTTGAGATACAATGGCTTTGTTGACATTAAGAACAATGTTTTAATTTTAGCTGAGGGAGTGATTATGAGCAAACTGTCATGGTGCTGGCAACATAGTCTCAATGACTCAGTGAAACAAAGATGTACACATAGAAATATGTATTTACTTAGCATAAACACAGATGCAGCACACATGGGACAGTGCTAACTACTGTGCTTCAAATTATAGCCAAGCTTTAGAGTGGGGAATATAGTGTTCTGATCACTCAGTATTTCTGTGTGGTTAAATATATGGGGTATAGGAGGGTGGAGAAATAGTTCAGTGGTTAAGAGCACTGGCTGCTCTTCCAGGAGACCCAGGTTCAGTTCCCAGCATGCACATGGCAGCTCACAACTGTCTATAATTCCAGTTTCAAGAGATGCAACAGTCTCATACCAGATGCATATAAAATTAAAAATATTAAATTGAAAACATGCAGAATAGAGAATTGAGGGTACTTCTAAAGCGTTACAGGTTGTGTTTAGCTTCCCCTGCCCATTTCCTGGAGCTTTGTACAAGATGGATCATTCAGAATGGCCAGAACATCCCTTTACCTGTCCCTCTAAGACCTTCTTAGCTCATTATTAATCCCTTAAGTCAAGAACCAGGCCCAGGCCAGTTGCTGCTTTAAGTAGCCACTGATGCTACTGGCTGCCCTTGGGAGACTTCTCCTTTGGCATCTTCTCTTCTTAGTCATTGCCTTCTTTTCCTTATGGTACCAAGCACTTCAACTCTCTCTTGTTGAAAGAAGATGAAGAGAAACAGGGAAATCAAACAAATCCATCACCTCAATGCACTGGAGGAACATCTAATTGAACAAAATGAAAAACAATTTCTCTGCAGCCAGCACCACAGCAGGAGCCGGTCTTTCTAACACATGCCAACAACTCGGTGTGTAAATATTTTCAGATTGCCTTGGTAAAAGCAAGAGAGAACCCATGCCAAGTCCTCCCTCATCCAGATTCTTGTGATCAGAGCTCCTCTGTAGAGGACAAAGTGCAGCATGAGGCCTGTGTGCATGGATGACATCGATATTGATGGATCGCCCCTGAGGAATGAATGGAAGACTGCAGAGAGCAAGCAGAAAAACCCACAGCCCACACAAAACTGGGGAGAGAAGAGGAGATGGCTTCTGCATAGCTATCACAGTGTTCTCACGAGGCTGGCAGTCCACTGCGTGAGCACAGACTTCTTCATCAATTCCAAAGTCCTTTTTGTATACCACAAAATGTGACAAAACTACTGTGACATGTCCCTCATTGTTTTCTTGTCTTCCCTCTGTTCCTCCCTCCCTCCTTCTCTCCCTCTCTCTTTCCCTCCCTCCCTCTCCTCCTCTCTTCCTTCTCCTCCTCTTCCTCCTCCTTCTTCTTCCTCTCTCTCTCTCTCTCTCTCTCTCTCTCTCTCTCTCTCTCTCTTCTCTCTCTCTCTCTCTCTCTCTCTCTTCTCCTCTCTCTCTCTCTCTCTCTCTCTCTCTCTCTCTCTCTTCTCTCTCTCTCTCTCTTCTGGTCATCCTAGAACTTACAGTCTTTCTATCTGTACCTTCTGGGATTGCAGGTGTGAACCACATCTGGTTATCTCTGACACAGTTTAATATATTTCCAGGTGGCCTCAGAACTTCAGACTTTCTAAGTTTTAAATTCAGTCTTCACTGTTTCTTTCTGTTTTCTGATTTCTGGAAAGCCACTTACTCCCTATGTGGCCTTTTCCTTCATTATAGAACGATTTCATTGTTACCTTGCTACATTTGAGTTTCCAATGTGTTAAATTAGTTCTGTGTACAAAAGGCCTAGAATCCTGCCCAGCACAGCCTAAGCCCCTCGGTAAACTGCTAATGTTCCTGTGGTGCTGAGGAGATGAAGGCTTTGGAATGGGGAGGACTTTGTAGTCACATGTTCTCTTTAACCTCCTTTATTTATCGATTTCTGTTTCTGAAACTACCATTTTAGCCTCAGATCCCTAAACTCTCCTAGCCTTTGTCAGCTTCTTATTTCCATGGTGACTTCTAACCTTCAACCAATTAGTTAACAGGGTTTGTGGACTGGATTTCTTGAGTTTCTAACATTTCTTACTCGGTTTCATTTTCAAAAGCTTCATTGTGAGTTTGCTCCTTATCTGAAACCTGGCAAAGGCTTCTTGTTTCTAGTGATCCTTTAGTTCCCCAACTCCCTGAAGTCCCCACAGTGCTGTCATCTTGGGTAATGTGCAAACCTGTACAAACACATTAGTGGCTGTCTATTACTTGCCAACCAGCACAAGGTCTAGAAGCCAGTTCCAGGAGCCCTGGGAAATCCTGACCTGCATTTCTAGACTTAGCCCTTTTTATTTATTGATATGCACTGAATTCTCAAGGTCTGCATCTCGAAGTCACTGGAAGCTTGCCAGTTTCAGATTCTTCACTTTTAGCTATGTGCTCCTGTCCAGCAACTATTTCAGGTTTGTCTTTTGCAAAATGTAGACACACAGGCTATCCTTTCAGGGTGGTTGTGATAGCAGGAGTTGATATGTGTGGAGAATTTAGACCTCAACATAAAGTCAGATCTTAGTAAATAAATGCCAGTTATCATGTGTCCAATTGTTTATATTGCTCTCTTAAATGAAATCGCCCCATATCTCTTTCCACTTGACAAGAAGTAGCCATTCTTCAAATCTGGAATTTACTCGAGGCATGCATATCAGCAGTCTTTTCCTAGCTTGTTCAACCAAATGTCTTCTTTCTCTCATATGAATCCTTCTGTATCCCCTTGCATTTGTAAATGCCTACAGTAAAAACACTTTCCTGTAGCCAGTTTTGTATAAAACTTTAAACAAAAGTCTTTTACAAAAACATTTCATGCATTTATTTAATCTCTCTCTCTGTGTGTGCATGTGTGTGTATGTATGTATGCATGAATGAATGAATGTGCATGCACTAATAATAGCACATGAGTGGATATTAGATCACAGCTCATGGGAGTCATCTCTCCCTCCCACCATGTTAATCCTGTAGGTTGAACTTGGGACATTAGGCTCAATGGCAAGCACTTTTACCTGCTGAGCCATCTTGCCAGCCCCCAAAATTCTTCAGTAGGCAACACTGAAAGCATAGACTACCACTTCACGCATCTTTGTATTATCTGCCACAAGGCCATATGAAAATCCCTTAATGATTCTTTAATTGGTAATATATAAATTTAATAGATAGGTTAATCATCATGTTTAATCAATAAGGCTGTTTTGTTGGATTAACTGTTACATCTCAGGACTCTCGCATTCTGAGAGGTTTACCACAGAACTAGATGTTACCTACTTCCTACTGTCCATGTTTCTAGAAAGAACAGCTTTTTAAGGAACATCTATCTTTAGGATAACCATGCAACTATGCTAGCCAAAAATTTTCCAAAATGTTTATATTTTATATGTTGCTGTTAAGAACTTGAGGCCAAAGCAACACTGTTTGCACTTGGTCACACTTACAAGAGGTGGGCAGACTGAGCCAGACAGTAATGTTTTCAGTATTGAATGCGGGGAAAATTCTTAATCTGATCATTCTTTTCCTCTTCAACAACAGAGAAATTTTCTCAAGTTTGCTCTTATTTTCTTCTTAGCCTGCACCCACCTGTTTTCTACTTCTTTGTGGGGTGATAGTAGGAAGTTTAAAGAATGAGGGGGAAGCTTCTCATGTCAAGTCTTGAGAGCCTACATTTCCTGACTCCCTTTTCTTGACTGCTCCCTTCTCTGGTAGCCCCCTGCATTCTGTCAGAGTTCTAGCTGCAGAGAGCTCAGACAAACAACACACTTCTCCAACACAAAGTAGGGATGATATCACTAATTTCACATACTGTGATCTTTATAATTCTCTTGAATAGGCCAACCCATCTGAGGCAAGATTCAGAAAAATCCAGAATGGTTAACACATGAGTGCAGATTTGCTTCAGATTTATATGCTTGTTTGCTGATGTTTTTCTACAGACAAGTCTAGCTAAGCAGCATACCTTAGAATCTTGGTGAGGACAACTCTAGGTCAATATGAGGCAGTTACTTTGGATTCAATGACTAGTTCACAGGAACTCTTTATATCAGGGCCAAGGGTTTGTGTTTGCTTACTGGTACTGCTAAAAGGACGCAGGTCACAGCACCTCTTACCTTTATCTGCCCAAGACTTAGGATTGAAAATTATGGCCTTACACAGGTAATAGAATCACTTTAAAGATCTATCTCTAATGTATTTACTTTCCAGACAGCAAAATGCCAGGCTGCTAACAGATGAGTTGTTTGTACTCTAAAAGTTTACTGTTTCAGTTAGGACATTCTTGATGGCGTTTTATATTCTCCGTGCAGTGCAGTCAGCTGATTCATGCTGCATTCTGAAGGTTATGAGTCTCCATGTGATGTTAAGAACTATATGTCTGAACCACTAAAGAAGAAGTGTATAAAATGCAGGCCTGCTCAGTGGAAGTATATGAAGCAGAAGTATTTCATTTTGTGCCGCAGTTCTTGTTATATTTGTAGGTTTTGAGCACTGGCGACTCTTCCACTCTTTCACTTTTGAAGTTATAGCTGCTCTCTCTGTACAAAAACACAGAGCAAAGCTATTCAGCTACGTTCTTTAGATTTACTATATGCATTTTAAATTTATCTGAGACATGCCATGGCTGGCTGAGTTATTATGCGTGAGGGTTTCTGTAAACTGTCCAGAGGACTCATGATACCTGAACACACAGAAGGATATCTTAGAGATGGTCAGAAAAGTACAAGCAACAGAAAGGTCCAAGAAAGGAAAGAGAAATGCATGTTTTGGGGTGACCTGGAAAATATCCTTTAAAATATGAACTAAAAGATGAATAGGGTTTCAATAGGTGAAAAAAAATTATCCCATGTTCCAAGAGATTCAGAGGGAAAAAGGAGCAAACCAGAAATCCCATTGCAAGAGAGTATGGCAAGAAGCCATGGAGGGCCCTGGGAGCTAGTGCAGGAGTGGAAGGATGCTCACTCACTAACATCCATGGCTTCTTTCTTGGGCCAGCATGTTGCTGCTACTGGGGAGTGGAACTCAATGAAAGACTTCTCCTTGGAATAAAGTGAAAGTAGTGGGTCATTTCCAGAGCTTACTTTGGTTCCATATTGATAGTTATTTTGATCTTGAAAGCATCTTTAAAGTCTTAAGTAGATACAGGTTGGATTTAGGATGTTAAGGGGCTCACAGGATGTTTTACCTCCCCGTAAGTGGATAGACAAGAAGCCGTTTAGTATGTCAAGTCACTGAGATTTAGTTTTCTAAGATGGACAGTGTTTACTTTAATGAACCTGACAATTAAAAGCAGTAGTTAGATGTGGCTCAAGGGTGTGAATGACATGATGTAGTAGAAGGACTCTAGACTGAAGGCATGGCTCTCACTTATTCACTTATTTGCCTTTTTGCTCATTCATGCATTCATTCATTTCATACTTATTGAGAGCTTTACACCCTGTCATAGCTTGATCTAAATGCTGGAAGTGTTGTGATTAATAATGCATAGATCACAGCCCCGTGGAGCTCAAAACCTCCTGGAGGTGGATGAGACAACAGCAGGCTAGGCTAATGAATTAGAATGCCATATTTTGCTAAAGTATGAGCTTTGGATCTGTAGGATCAGCAACACCCAGAGCATGCTAGAGATGTAGGACCCCAGGCTCCATCCTCAAATGAATGGAATCATAACTATTATATACAAGTCTGAGCCGGTGTGCACAGTAAAGTTTGGGGAGCATGGGTAAAATGAGGGTAGTGGTTAGACATCCACTCAGTCCAGATCCAAGAGACTGCTGAGATGAAACAAGGGCTAAGCTGATTTCTGTACAATGAACTATACATGCATGATTCCATGAGGCCAAGGCAGGCCATGTGCATTCAGCTTTGCGTTCCCGGTCTCCAAAAACAAAAATAACATTCCAAAGTTGCTTCAATTCTGAAGACCTGCCAAGGTTGCCTTGAGGCCTAAATCTATGTAAAAGTCCCTTAAATGTTCAAAGCTATACAGGGATGGAAATTTTTACTTCTCAAACTGCAGGATGTAGGAAAATGTGTTCCTTGGTATAATGATACAGATGCATTTTAAATATTCTTCAGTAAGGAAAAGTCATCTAAGATGGGCTTTTTCCTTTGATTAAACATAGGATTGAAAGAATTTTGCCCTCTTCTTAGTGTAGAAGAGTTTAACATCTGAAAAATAAGTATACTGTATTGATCAAATACAGCCTCTTTTGGGGGGTGGCAGTGGTGGTAGAAAATGAATTCTCCCTAGGTGGGCTGTTGACTTCAATCATCTGTGTCCTGGAATGTGTCCATGAAATGCGAAAGACAGAGGGGACAGAATGCCTTCTAGCTAGGACAGACATTAATTCCTTGTCATAAACAGACAAATGAAAATCAGTTTTATTTGGGATGAACAGAATTGTAGAAGATTAATGAAAAATAAATACAGAACAGTAATTAATTAGTGATGGTAGCAGGCTCACGATGTCTTCTCCATGTGCAATTTTCCTCTCTACAAATAAGTGTTTCAAGCATTTATTTGGTTTTAGGTGAAGTCAGTAGCCCATGGCCAAGTTGCACAAATGACATACACATTTATGTGTTGGTCCCATTACATTTATTTCTTCCTTTGCTTTGAATGTTTTTCCCTTTCTAAGCCATTCAAGTCATCCAAACTATCTAAGTCAATGGCCCTCAGCCTTCCTGATGCTGTGACTCTTTAATACAGTTCCTCATGTTGTGGTGACCCCCCCAACCATAAAAGTACTTTCATTGCTACTTAAAAGCTATAATTTTCGCCTGTTGTGAATCATAATGTGATTATCACTTTCCAGTGTCTTAGGGGACCCCTGTGAAAGGATCATTCTACCTTCAAAGGGGTCGTGTGTCATGACACACAGGCTCTAAACTACTGATCTAATGGTTGCGTGATAGATATCAGATATCATGGGTCAGACAGTATGATGCTGTTATTGACCAATTGTGACCCTCCCTTCTTTGGAAGGCTTCATGCAAGCAAGAATAGAGGAACACCATATTCATTACTTGGTGTGTTTAGCTCATATCTGAGTCTGAGCTCTTGGTGTGGCCTACTCATTTTCTATCACAGGTACATGGCATTCTGCCTGACACAGAGTAGATCCTTAAAAAATGGTGAGACTGATATAAGAAAGATCAGCAAGTTTAAGAATGAATGAATAAATGATATTTTTATAGAAAAATGAACAGAAACTTTGTTCCCTGCTCTGACTCTCAGAAAAATAATCCCTCTAAGTCATCTCCTAAAATGGTTGTCTCAATTCATGGGTCATGTCCCATTTGGGGGTCAAATGACACTTTTACAGGTGTCACCTAAGACCATCCCTATCCTTTTTTTCCCCTTTTTAATCGAGTATTTTGTTTATATTTCAGATGTCATACTGTTTCCCCATTTACACCACCCAGAAGCCCCTGTCCCATCCCCCCTCCTATTATTTTGCTTTTATACCATTTTAATTACATGCAAGTATTAAGGTCAGTTTTAGATTGAAGAACTAGCAATACAATAGATGCAAATAGTCAAGGAACAAGCACGACAATAAACACAAATAGTCAAAGAACAAGCAAGGCAATAAACAAAGTTCCATGATCACTATTTCTAAGGTCTTATCACGATGATAAAATATATAAAAAGCAGATTTTTAAGTATAAATATCTGAGCCTACTTTCCTGTCCTAGCCCAAAGTCATTTTCATGTCTGAAGGCTACTTCTTTGTTCTAGCCTAAGATTTAGATTCCTGCCTGAAATTACTTTGTTGTTCTAGCCTAATGTTAGACTACTGCCTGAAGCCCACTTCCTTGTCCTTGGCCAATGTCATATTCCTGTCAAACAGCCCATTTTCTTGTCCTTGGCCAATGACAGATTCTTGCCAAATAGCCCCAAAAGCTCTCCTCCTCTCCCCCTTTTTTATTTCATAAACAAGACTGAGTTTGACCTAAGACCATTCTGTATATCAGATATTTGTATGACAATTCATAGCAGTAGCAAAATTATAGTTATAAAGTAGCAATGAACAGAATTCTAGGGTTGGGAGTTACCACAATATGAGGAACTGCATTAAAAGGTGGCAGTATCAGGAAGGTTGGGAACCACTGACTCAAGAACATGAAGAACTATTCACAGAGCATAGATCTAACTAAAATACATTTAGATATTAGTGTGACTATAACATTGCAAATGGCCGAACACCAACGATCTCATTAAAGAACAACTCTAAGGATATGACGGCTACAAAGACACCTGTTTTATTGTTTATAATATCAAGATTCATATGTGAGCAAAGCTCTTAACAACTGTAGGTTGCTTAAGTCAGGATGAACTGTGATGTAAAACATGCTTATTAAAGTAGAAAGACATTCATGTGATGTCAAATAAAAAGCAGTTTTCCAAGTACAATATTCATTAAACTCTTTTTATTTAAATGAAAATCTAAAAATGCTTATAAGGGAAGGTCCAGGAAGAGATGTACACTAAAATAATTGGAGATTTTTCTCTGCTTGATAAAATTGTGTTATTTGAATTTTCAGTGTCTTTGGTTAATGTCTTGTAATTTTGTTTAACATTTTTATGCTAAACTATCAAAGAAACTTTTAAATTGAAACAAGAAAAATAACCATCTTCAGAAGAAAAACGTTCTTTTTAAGACTTCTGTAAAGCTCCATAGCATGCACACATATATGCGTGTATTTATGTTACCATTAGAGTATATTTATTATGTAGCAATATAGTTTTTGTCATATTTTCATATATGTACATTATATTTTTGCTCTATTTTCCCATAATCATCATATTATCTCTCCTCTTCCCACAGGTCCCTTTCTTCTTCCCACAGAATCTTCCTTCTATTTTAATGTCTAGATTTAAATCTAAATTCAATATATGAGCGATTGCATAGAATTTATTTACTTATTTAGAATAATATACTTCAGTTTCACTCATATTTCTTTAAATGAGAATTTTGTTCTTATGGCTGAATAAAACCACATCATTTCTTCATCTATTTATCTGTCAACAGGCATATAGATTATATATATATTTTTCATTGTAAACTGTCTTAAAAGGAACATGGATGAATAAGTATCTCTGTTTTATAGTGACTTAAGAATTTTGGGTGTATACCCAGGAGTGGTATAGCTAGAGTTGTATTATATAGTAGTCTTAATTTCATCCTTTTCCTCCAATGTAATATTTTTATTAACTATTTGGATCTATCCTTGCATCTCATTCCTCTCAGGTCCACTTTCCCACCCTTGTACCCTCCCCACCAAACCCACCAAGTACAATTAATGTTGCCTGTATACTTATTGCAGTATGGTCAAACTCCCAGCAGGCAGCCTCTTTAAGAAAACTGAGCCATTCCTCATCCCTCCATAGAAGCCATCAACTGTGAAGAGCTACTCTTCAGCATCTTTATCATAGTTTTTAAGCACTTTCTTCAGTAGTTATCTTCAGCTTTTTCAGAAAGCTCTATACTGTTTTTGTTTTTGCAGTGGCTGTACTAATTTACATTCCTACCAAGAGTATATAAAGAGTTCCTTTCTTCCTATGTCCTCAGCAGTGTTTGTTGCTTGTTGTTTTTCTTGATAATAGCTATTCTGACTGGGGCGAGATGGAGTCTCAATGTAGTTCTCATTTGCATTTCCCTGATGGCTAAGGATGCTGAATATTTTTCACATATTTATTGGCCATTTGTACTTTTTTCAAGAACACTTTGTTCAATTCACTTGCCACATGTAGAAGAACTGAATTAGACCTTGGTTCACTGTGGCTTTTCAGTATTTTCAATATTCTTTTCTTTCCCAAATCTTGCTTCAGCCGTGTCTCAATAACCTCACAGGATTGTCAAGAGAAAGGATGAGGGTCTAGGAAGCTTAACTCCATCAAAACTGTACAATTTTAGGTATTCAATTTCAGCACTAGAAGTCTGTGTTTGGAATGTCCTCTGGGATGAGGATAGGAAGGTTCACGGAGGGGAGGAGGCTGTGAACAAAGCTCCAAAGATGTTGCCAAATGAGCATGCATGATGCAGTTGTTAGATACAGAAAGGAGCAGAGGGATAGAATGGAACAGCGGACTCTCATGTTCTATAGAAGAACACACTTTTTGTTCTTCAAGAGAATGAAATACTGTACTTTTCAAGACAGCAATGGGCTTGTGGAAGGCAAATACCAACCACCAATCTGTGGTTCTGAGATGCACAAAACACAGAGAACAAGTGGTATTCCAAGAGAGGACTATATGAGTCCTAGGGGCAGTTGGATTTCACTTAGGGGTAAATGATGTTGGCTTCAGATCCCAGTAATTATGTACTTCAAGGATATATGGAGGTTGGCCCCAGGACCTTCAGACCTTCATATGTTACTCACAGAGTAAGTTATTCCTGAGGAAAAAATTCCAAAGATGATAAGTATAGTTCCTGGCTATGCTTTGAATATTTTTTTGCATAGGCTCATATTTGATTGCTTGGTCTTCAGTGGGTGATGCTATTTTAGGAGGCACTGAAAATTTTAGGCTGTAGGTATCCTTAGAGGGAGAAGGTAACTGGATGTATGGTCACTTGGAAGCTTATGCCTGGTCCCTGTGCCTAATTCCTCATGTTCTGCTTCCTGTTCATGGTAAAGTGAAGATGCTCCTTTACATCGTCCCCGTTGCCATAGTGAGAACTTCATGTTCCAAGCTCGTGGACCAACATGGAATGAACTTGGAAACTGTGGAGTCTTATAGATCCTTCTACATTAAATTGGGATAATAAAAAATATACTGGCTTTAGGTAAGTTATGTCAGTGAGTAATTCATACTCAGGATATTTAGCTCCCCCCCCACATCCCCAAATATTTAGATTTTAAGCTTTAGCAATTAACTGTCAGCTTTTGTCAGATTCAGTCCAGCTAAGCTTTCATCTTTCCAACTTATCACCCTTGAACACAATTGCTATGCCTAAGTCCTTCTTAGTCTCTGCCTGGCACTGAGCCAACAGTTGAAATTCCATGTCACAAAGTCTGTGACTCTGATGCAACGAGGATTTAGAAAGGACAGGTGAGTGGCATGAAGCAGAAGAGTTGGGGTGGGGATGATGTGTGAGAATGGCTGAAGCCGCCTCACCAGATGGAAAAGGTTCACTTTGCAGGCACGGGGGATAACATGAGAGAGGGCCCAACAAGGAAAATGACAGAATAACAGTGTCATAATACTTTTATATAACATGTTTATTTCTAATTTTTATAATTCTTTCATCTTTGATGGTTCTGGAAACAGAATCCAGGAGCTTGAATGTGCTAGGCAAGTACTTTACCACTGGGCTACATCCCCAGCCCTCCTAGTCCACTGTTTTAAAATTAATTTTATTGAGATGTAACTCACATGACATAAAACTCAGCCTAGTAGGGTGAGACTTGAAGACTTGCATTGGCATGTAGTCGCATGCTCAATATGAAAAGGAAGATGAAGCATATATAAATATAGCAACAGTTATAGGAAAAAGAGGCCATGAATTTGAAGGAGAACGAGGTGGGGTTTATGGAAGGGTTTGGAGGGAAGACAGAAGAGGAAAAAATAATGTAATTTCATTATAATCCCCAAAGAAAATAAAAATAATAAGATCAAGATGCAGAGTGTTATGGTTCAACAGAAACATAATAGAAACCATTTACATACTTTTTTAATTTCTAGAAGCCACATGTAAAATAAACAAGTAGGTGGAATTTATTTTAGTAATATGTATTATTTAATCAAATATATAGGAATATGTAATCAAACTGGGTTGCTAAAATATTTACCCTTTTTTTATACATCTTTAATGTCTGGTTTGCCTTTGATATTTAACAGTTTTTCTCAATTCAATACTCACATATCACATGCTTAATAGCAGATGTTTCTAAGGGCTATAGTGCTAATTTGTCTTGAAGAAATATTTAAATCACTGTATTTTATAACATTCATATGGCTGAAACTATCAGAAAAACTACTTTAACAGAATGAAATATATTGTTTCAGGTATGGATCTTGGAGCACTTGGTCAACTGAAAAAAAAAAAAACATAAGGAACTACATTGACTTCCTCCCTCCCTCCCTCCTTCCCTCCCTCCCTCCTCCCTCCTTCCCTCCTTCCTCCCTCCCTCTTCCTCCCTCCTCCTTCCTTCCCTTCCTCCCTCCTCTCTCCCTCCTTCCCCTCCCTCTCTCCTTCCCTCCTCTTTCCTTTCCCTCCTCCTCTTTCCTTCCTCCCTCCTCTTTCCTTCCTCCCTCCCTCTTTCCCTTCTCCTCCTCTTTCCCTCCTCCCTCCCTCTTTCCTTCCTCCCTCCCTCTTTCCCTTCCTCCTCCCTCTTTCCTCCTCCCTCCCTCCCCCTCTTTCTCTTCTCTCTGATTTTAGCCCTCAGTGTCTTGTTTGCCCCCCCCCACTAGATTCATTTTGATCACAAAATAGCTGTGAAAGTTGCATTCCATACAGATGTCATGTCAGAGAGAAAAGATGAATCTGTGTATTGTTTGAAACTGGGATAATTGCAGAGGCCCACATGTTGGAGGGTTGGCTCTCAGCTTGAAGAACTATGTGGACATGGTGGAATCCTTAGTGAGCGATGCTAGGCCCTGCTGATGGCCCTTGAAAGCATTGTGGAATCTTTCTCTATCTCTCTTCCTTTCTGGCTATTAGGTGAACAGTTCCTTCACATGTTCTTACCATGAAATGATGCCTTTCTATCATGTCACGCAAGAGGGTAATCTGATTACAGTTTGAGCCAACCTGGTATCCAAACTTTTCCTTTTCTAAGTAGAGTACTACTCATGTCATTTTTTATTGTAATGAAAATTGGCTCATCAAGAACTTTGCATGTATTTTTCTTCATCTGAAGGTAGAAACTTTTTTTAGAAATCTCCGAACAGATTTTCTTATCTCACTACTCATTGTTTAGAATTATTTCCATTGCCTAGACTTGCATCAAATGACTGAAGAAACTGATAGTTAAAGATGGCCAGAAAACAGGTTGGAACATTCAGAACCTGCCCCCTTTAGGGACCTTATCCAGTTTCCCCTATAGCCCGTAATAGTGCAGAGAAAGGCAGACATCTGAGTAGAGTGTTAGATGGGGGCTGCCAGGAGGGAGAGAAAATCTGATACATGCTGCTTTTTCCATGATTGCTCCTTGAGGATGCCACTTTTGCAAAACACTTTCACTATCTAGATTCCTTTTTTTCCAAATGGTCAGCAGTAGCAACAAAGAAACCCCAATCCTCTCCTTATAATATGGGAAATATTCAAAACTGAACTTATTTCTCCTTCAAGACAGAATTCTTATTGAACCCCAATCATGCTTTCAACAGTAATCTGCTAATACACCCATTCTATGGAAGGCCTTGCTGAGAAAATAAGTAAGGCTAACATTAACCTTCTAGTTTAGAACTGTTAGAATTCAAAGGTAAGTTATAAGTTAAATAACCATCGGGGACAGGAGCAGCAGTTCGACACAACTGTGTAGAACTCTCACCTTAGGATAATGACTGATGGTAGAATTATAGCAGCAATAAAGAGGTTCAGAGCAGGGCAGATACCCTCGAGGCTGAGAAGAGATCCTCGGTAGGTTTGACAGAGCCCCTGCAAAGGCAGGCAAGGGTAAGGGAAGGCCTGAGTCATAGTATCAGGAGAGACTGGAACAGCATGTGGGGAGCAGCAGGACATTTGCTTGTACCCAGGATACAGTGCTTGGTCACCGTTCAAAAGGTTGTGATTCTCACCCATTATCAGATAAACATTTTCTGTTGATCCATTATGTCTCAGTAGTGTTCTAGGCAAAAAGGATTTGACAATAAACCAAATGGATCAAAGTTCCTGTTCTCATAAAGATTGTGTTCTAGCAGAGGAAGGTAGAGAAGCACATGAGTTGGAAAACCAAACCTGACAGCAAATATAATAGAGAAATCTCAGGAAATGGGGGAGGCAGAGCAATGAGGTGCTATGATTGCAGGGAAAGTTCCAACTCTGGGTTTGTTTTGTAGCAGAAAAGGACATGAAGGGGGTATTGGATATTGGCAAGAGCATGTGGTGATCAAGGTCCTCTCTTCTTACCATTTGTGAAAAAGAAAGGCTCAGAATCATTCAAACTCATGTGAAAGGGGTAGGGAGTTTACTCTTATGAACTATAGAAGGTAAGGTTAGAAATACAGGTTTAGAGCTATGTTATTAAAGACTTTTGTAATGGGAGCAAGGGAATTGGACATGGTTGACTTGTGGTCTGGTTAGTTCTTCTTGCTCTTATTTGTTTGTTTTGTGATAAGATCTTGTGTAGCCCCTCTGACCTTGAAGTTGCTATGAACTCCCTATCATCTTCTTCTACTTTGTATGCTGGGATTTCAGCATGCAGTATTTGTCCTGGAAGACAGACATACAGCAGTCTGTCAGCATGATAAAGGCATATGATGGATTCTTGGTTCCCCTGGAAAACTGTTGGAAGTTCTTGCTGTATTACAAAACAGAACAAAATACCAAACTGGCTAGGAAATATTGCTTTTAAAACATTTACATTAAATAAATCCATGCTATTATTGAGTAATAACACGATTTTGTTTTTCATAGGATGTATTAGAGTGATTAAAATTAGTTCAAGATACATTTTCAATAGTAGATTCAGTCATGGGAAATCTCAGATCTGTATGTGGTTTCTTTCAGTTTCTCTCCCTCTCTCTCTCTCTCTCTCTCTCTCTTCTCTCTCTCTCTCTTCTCTCTCTCTCTCTCTCACACACACACACACACACACACACACACACATGATTATTTCTTATTACTTATTGATGGATATTTTCATCATTCTCTGACCTCTGTCATTAGTGTCCTTTAAACTTGTTCTTTGTTTAATGACTTCTGACGTGCCCTCTTGCTGTTGTGACCCTATTTGATCTGTATCTCAGTTTCTTCGTTTTGGCTCCTAGCCTGGTTTCTCTGACCTGCTGCCATTCACAGCCTAGTATGACAGATGGCCATAGGCTAATGGCAAGGGCACTTCATCAGATCTTTGGCACTGCAGTCATATCAGACACATGACAGGCAGCAGAGAAGAAACATGACCAGGCTGATGCTACTTTCCTCTGGCCTGCACTGGAATCAATTCTTGGATGGACTCTTTATTATCCCCTAAACAAATGACAATAAATGAAACCATGTGTAAATAGACTCTTCCTTTCTATAAGATTTTGCATTGTTTTAAAGCAGTACCCTATCATTAAAGGACAGTTGTACAGAAATGCATTTTGGGTTCTGTGGAGGGATACAAAGAAGACAGGCATAACTCAACGATTTCCATCACAGAGCTTATCATTGAAGAAGGGAGATCCTCATATGAGCCCTAAGTCTAGATGTAGCAGTGTCCAAATATTCCTTTAAGAGGCACACAAAGCCAGGAACCTGACCATGGGAATTATGTGAGGATGGTTTTAGATTGCAGCTTTAGTTTTGGAGACATGTGATTTTGGGTCTTGAAAACCACAGGTGACCATCCATTCCTGCCAATCACTTCATGTTCTTTAGCTACCTTGTGCTTTCAGCTTACAAGCACCATAATAAGGAATTATAAAAGGAATCTCTTCTATACATGGGATTCAAAGTGAGTCAGATTTATAGAAGAGAGGCTGACAGTGTAAGAAGGGTAAAGGAAAAAAATGACCCATTGTGATAAAATTATGGCTTATATTAATCAATATATGTAAATCTTCAAGGTCAAATACTATGAAGACCATTTTGCTCATCCCATTATCAGGGATTCACCATGCCAACTTCAAGACTTATCTGTCATTTAAATATTTAGGCTGTAATTCTTTCACCTGAAAATGAAAATTTCTGTCCTTGACTTATATGTGGCCAAGATTGATTAGGAAAAATAGTGTTCAAGATGTTTCAAAGCTCTGAAAATGACTTTTCCCATTTGGAAAGATACTATATGAATTACTTGAAGTGTTCTAACTGATATTTCTAATGATTACTTTATAATATTACATTATCAAACCGAACTATCCTTAAAAACAAACAAAACATAATGACAACTTTTCATTTCATCAGAACAAGAAGATTTTCTTTGAAACATGTACGTTTTTAAATATCAGATTCTCTGCATTTTCCTTGTCACACTTGCTCAAGGAAAGACTATACACAGATGAACTTATGCATGCGTGAAGTGGTGGCACTAATTACTCTGCTTCTGGACTCTCTTACATGCATATAGAAAAATATGTAGCGGGCGGTGGTGGCGCACTTAATCCCAGCACTTGGGAGGCAGAGGCAGGTGGATTTCTGAGTTCGAGGCCAGCCTGGTCTACAGAGTGAGTTCCAGGACAGCCAGGGCTACACAGAGAAACCCTGTCTCGAAAACAAAAAAAAAAAAAGAAAAAACATGTTATCCTTCTTTATGTCCTTTGCCTCAGTAGGAAGCCTAGTGAACTGACCAATGCATATGGTATCAATGGTTTTGTTTCTAATGCTGTGATTTCCATTTCAAGAACCTTGCTTGCTGGGTCCATGTAAGTTTCATCTTATTAGTCTGGAGTTTCTTCTGTTCCCCTCAAGGCTATAACTAGAAACTAGAGGTCTCTACTCAACTGAAGTATTGTAGTGTAGCTTGTCTAGTCCTAGATGTTATATTTTCATTCATAAAGATATAAAAAATCTCCCTTACTCTTGTTCTTAAATATCTTAGTGAGTCAATAATATCTTAAAATACTCCAGCATATTAATTTATGGTTTTGCTTAAAATTAATTCTTTTAATTATTGTTTATCCAGATGTCTGGTATATATGTGATATATCCACAAAACAAAAGTGAAATAGGTAAATTTAAAAGGAATATCATTTTATCTTTAGATATATCTGACAGACCATTGGAAGCAGACATAGATATAAATAAATAAATAAATAAATAAATAAATAAATAAATAAAAACCCATTAGATGCTTGGCGAATTTTTAAATTTAGTTTTTATAACCTTATTTTTTCCAGCCACGATTTCATGAAGGATCAGAGATCAAACAGTAATATATAAGAGGAATAGATACAAATAAATCATGTAATAAGTTTATTGAGCATTGCTAGAAGAGAGTTGCAAATTGAATTTGGAGATTTCTAGTGGTTAAACCAGAGGAGATTACAGTTTGAGGCAACATTTATACTTTAATGATACACTGTTCTGACATACCACGATTTGTCCCACAGTGTCCTTAGTGGGGTCTCTGGTGAATGGTTATGTGTGAGACTTTGGGATGGTACAAGAAATGTCTCTAATTCTCTCTTAAAAATGACCTACTATGATTCATGGAAATGATTCTCAAAAGAGGCCACCGCTTGCTCTGTCATTCAGGTACTGAGTTCTCTGCTGGTATGGAGCAGGGAAAGTACTCAAAGCACAAAGAACAGGAGTCAAGTCAGCTTTCAATTGGATTGAACACTTCAATCTGATTGAATTAAGGTTAGAGGTGGGTATTCAATGAGGGCACACCGAGGCCCAGTGTTGCTGTTTAGAGGTCCTGCGATCATTAATTGGAGTCTTGTTGCTGACATAGTTTGTGTGGAAAAACATAACCTTATGACCTTAGGGTTCAGAGGAGAGCAGTTTCTGAACCTGGGGCGAACAGAACGTGGCACACTCATCACCTGTGTGACTGACGCAGTGGCTTTCAGACAGCGCTATTATCAGTAAGTGCCATCTGGTCGCTGCCTATTTTTACTAGTTATTTTTGCAGGGATGTGCTGAGCTCCTTGGTTTCTCTGCTTTCGAAAGGGAGTGTATACTGTAAACAAGTAAATGTCATATATTTTTAAAGGAAAAGCTTTAAAAATACAGTATCTTTTGCTTCTATGTTCTAAATTTTAGTGGTTTGAGACAAGTGTCCAAGATTGCTAGCCCCCTGGAGCAACCTCCCAGAGAACTTTCCCTAGATTAGGGAATGCCACTTGAGATGCAGTCTCTTGTATTCTGTGTACAGAAATATGTAGGTTATCTATGAATTAAAGTTATTTCTGAATAGAAATACCCACAATTGCAAACCTTTCCTCTTGATATCAAAACGAAATCATTTGACTTAGCTATAGGCTTACAGGAAGATAATTTCCAGGTATTTTACTATAAGAAAGTGCAGAGACTAATTCTTTGTAAATTAATATAAATGAACATTGACCAAAGATAGCAGTGTACTATAATGTTTCCTGTTTATTTGGGGAATTAATTATTTATTATTAATTTTTATAACAGAAAAATTATATTTCAGAAAGAATTCTAATATTAGATTTTTAGTGTGAGGAATTTTGACAGTGACCTCAGACATGACAAACAACCGTCGTAGGAGTCCAGCACATTCTCACCTGCCACTTTTGGCTCTGCTTTCTACCAAGAGAAGTACTTTCTAATTCCTTGTAATGACATTTGCAGATGAAATCTGCTTGGATTTGGACTTTCTGTAAGTTGGCTCTGCTAGTGCCTGCTCTTCTGGGTCTTGCACCTTTCATTCAGAGAGTGTTTGGGGCACAGCCATATTGCTTCACATGACTGTCAGTTGCTGTGCGGCTTTCCACGTCCTCCGCTCATTCTCCCTGTCGACGTGCTACATCTGGATGGTTTCTATAAAGGCTACCCTCAAGATTCTTGTACAGGTCTCCTGGTAGAAATATGTATTTTGTTTGTGTTTGTGTGAGTTGTGGTGGTGGTAATGTAAATCCTTAGAAATCGATTGCTGGGTCAGAGGGTAGATGTATATTTAATTTTACAGAGAACGCCAACAGATTTCCAAAGTGGCTGTAGCATTTCACAGGCCCACTGCCACCGTGTGGGAGTTCAAGTTGTTCACATCCTCCTCAACATTTGGTATTGTCAACGTCTTTTCAATTATAGCCATTCTGGCTATAATTTTAATTTGTGTTTTTTTTTTATGACGGAGGATGTCAAGTACCTTTTCATGTGCTTACTGTAACACTTGTGTCTGTATTTTTCCAAGTGGCTATTTAAGTCTTTTGTTCCTTTTTATTGGTATTTTTGGTTCATCATTTATATTCTGGATAAAAACCTCCTCTCAGGTATAAGCATTTCAAATATTTTTTTTCTCAGCTTCTAACTTGAGATTTTTTATTTTTGTCTTTATTGATTCGTAAAGCAATATTTCTAAACAATTAAAAGTTTTAACCTTTACTTTCAGGTCTGTAAATCACCTCAAATTATGATTATTAAACTAACCATAATTCAAAGACTATTTAACCTTCTTTTGTCTGGGTTTCTGGTGATCCCATAAGCATTTATTGTGATTTTTCTGTTTCCAGTAAATTGCTTTGGCATCTTCATTGAAAGGGTCTACTGTTTAAGTGTTTTATTTCTGATTCCCTGTTCCATTATTCTAATCTGTGTGTTCCTTCTGTGACTGACATACCATTTCTTTCTTGGCCACTGAAACTCTTGATGAAGTTAAGACTAAATGAACGAAGCATTTGTCCTTTCTGTGTTAACTTAGATTACCTGGCCATAGAGGACAGTCATATATCTAAGTAAATTTGAGAGTTGATTAGTAAAGATCTATAAGAAAATCTGTTTGTATTATAGTTAGAATCATGTTGATTCTATAAAGTAATTAAGGAAAACTAACATGTTGATAATAATGGTTTTTGTAACATACTATATTGCCACATATTTAGATAAAATGACTATTTCTTCAGTGTTTTTGCTATCATAACTATAAAGATTGTTCTTTTGAGTCTATTAAATATTTAAATTTCACCATCCATTTGTTTACTGCAAATGTATAGAGACACAGTTCTTTTTTGATATTGACATTGTATCTTATAATCTTGCTGAATTTAATTGTACTTTAGCATTGTAGATTTCTTAGGATTTCCAACAAAACAGCCATTTCATTTGAAATTAAAGGCCATCGACAAAAATCTTTTCTTAATAGATTCATATCTTTTGTTTATTTCACTTGTATTATTTCATAAATATTAATTTAAACAATATTTACTTCATTGTTGTAATTTTTTTCCTCAGATCTTTCTTTGCCTTTCTTTACCCAATATAGACACAACCTCCTCTATGTTCTACACATAACCTCGTCTACGTTCTTTTCCAAGCTTAAAAACTCTATTTATTCTTAAAATGTTCACATCCTCATTTCTCCTCAGGTTAGTCATATTCTCATTTATAACCAATTAGCACTTTCAAGTATTCATGTTGATGATTCTCAGTCAAGTGCCCTTTCAGCTATGACTAATAGGACAAAATTAAAATACACATTGGGGGACGGCTACACCTCACAGCCAGGAAATAACACAATTCTAAGTGGGGAGTGAATTCTAAAGCAGGGAATTCAGTACAAAATTACTTGAATAAGAGAATTGTGAATAAATCCAGACTTGACCATTTATTACTCAGAAATGCCAGGCTGTTTCTAAGGGCACCTTGACATTGCCTAATTGTGGAGATTTAAACGTCCTATAAATTACAAATTGTTGACATAATCGCTTATTTGGTTCATCTGATATGATAAACTAATATGAAACTTTGTTCACTGTAGCAGATGCTCCCTCCTATTATGGAAATTGTAAGGAAGACTTGCAATTCTCAGTTAAAATTATAAGCTGGTCATTTAATTCAACTTGTAGGCATAATTTTACTTTAAAATTTGTAATTGATCTAATTAATCAATTCATTCATAAGGCTATATTTTCTCTAAACTGATGCAGATGTTTTTTTATAGAAGCAAGGCCATTAAGTGGTAAACTGAAATTGCTTTGTCAATATGTGGTTTATGGAACAAATAGAAATCACTTTGATGAGAAGAAAATACTGAAAGTATGCAGAAATCTCAATTTTTTTGTGAGTCTATCTATTTATTTATCTAAGACAGTTTGTAGTTAAGATAAAAGTAAGTGGTTTTGGTGTAAACACACCAAACCTCAGGTTTTAAATCTAACTAATTTAATTTCTTGAAATTAATGAGTGACAATGATATTTGTGATAAGAGGGAATGTACTCTACCATACAGTAATTCAGTTTTCAATTATTTTGGTATCTAGAAGTATAGGGACTGTAGCTTGTGCATAAGCATCCAGAATGTCTGTGACAAAGTTTTGCATCATGGATGTCATAGTATAGTCATCTATGATACTACTCTACATCTGAAATTCATGGTGACCCTTATTGTTTCTCTAGTTTTAATGCATTGATAATTATGTTTCTTGCTATCCAGATAATAGCTCTATGTTAAGACCAACTGATTACTAAATACATGCACACACACACATACACACACACATACACACACACACACTACACACACACACACACATCATAGAATGCAATGTAACAGTATCATACAAGTAACACTAGGGATGCAAAGTAATATTGGGGAGATTATGAGGATCACTTTAGAATCCCTGTGTTCTTCATCCACTGAAGATTTGAGTGTTAAATATCTCAAATAGATGCGTGTGATTAGATCCTTGATTCCAGCTGCTGTAGGAAGGTTGTGGATAGAATTGCTAAGAGGTAGAGCCTTGCTGGAGAAAGTGCTGTATAAAGATGAGCTTGGAGTTGTATAGCTTGGCCCCACTATCTGTTCATTTCTGTTTTTCCTGACTGCCAGTGCAAGGTGATCACCTGGTCTACTCATGATCCTATGCTTTCCCTTATGTGACAGAGTGTGACTCTCACAATGTAGGATGGAACGAACCCTTCCTCCTTTAAATCACTTCTTCTTAGGTATTTTATCACAACAATGATGAAAATAGCTAATACAAAGATTGCTATTAAGCAACAGGACTGAGATAAACCTGATTATGTGGTTCTTAAGGTGTTTTTTGGAACTGGTTTGTGTAAAAGGAAGAATTTGTGAATTCAGGCTAGCAAAGTTCTTGAATACTGCAAGAAGAACTTAATGATCTAGTCTGGTGGGTGTTTGGAAAACCAAAATAAGGAGGAAAATGCTATCTCTGGAGGCTCAGGTCATGGAGTTTCAGAGGGGACCAAGGGCTCTATAGGAAGTTTATGGCATTCACGTGAAATTATGGCAAATATTCTGATTACATTCTGAGAACTTTAGTTAGGTTGTATTTGAAAATAATGGACAATTAAGGTTCAGTAGAAGAAACGGGGCTTTGAGGGTAACATTCTGGCTCTGTCATGGTTATTGCTTAGCACTTTTCCTCCAGATCTACAGTGAAAAAGCTATAAGTGGGAGAGAAAATCATGATATATTCAGTTTGTTCAGAAAAGAGTTGGGTAAGTTTAAAGTTGCAGACTGAGCACGCATTTAGAAAAGGCTTTAACTGTTAAAAAGAAAAGTCCTGATGTGCACTGGGCAAATAGAAAAGCTGCTTACAAGGGTAAGATCCCACCCATCAAAGGCTCAGACTCTTGAAATGGGAATTTATTTAAAGAGAGAACCTGAACTGAGAATGTAGTTTAAGGGGTTTAGGGCTTAAAAACAACTGCACAGCAAAGTGTCTTCACATATTTATCAAGCAAGGAACACAGATACCACTATAGCATTGGTCCAAAGGGGCCAGCCTGCATCCTGAGCTAGCAGTACAACTTGGCAGTATCACTCATGTGAGACTGGTTTTGCAGACATAAAAAATGTGTCATAAAAGAGGTGATGGAATCTTGCTCCACCATTTCCAAGAGCTGCTAAAGTCAGGTAATGTGTTGTAGGATTGGCATTCCCTACAAGAAAAGTCTCAGAGACCACTTTTTTGAAGCTGTGTAAGTTCAGCCTACATTGCAATGGAGAAGCCAAGATGGTTGGAGATGTCAGGGCCATGGAATGTCTGCAAAGGACAAATATGATCTTTGAGACCCAGATGATTCCATGATGAGTCACACATGGCAGTTGTAGTGCTTTGGATTTTGTTATTTGCTTTCCCATATTTCAGCCCTATTTTAGCTCATTATTTCCGTGCTATATTTCCATCTGCCCCACCTTCTAATATAAATATTTAACCTTTGTCATTGTATGTTAGACATGCATCATTTACCTTTAGATTTTTTTTTTTTTTATAGAGGCTTGTAGTTACACACTGCCTTGAGTTTCAGTGAGGACTCTTGAATTGGAACTTTTTTTTTTTTTTTTAATAAAACAGTGCTTGGTTTGTAAAGACTAAAGGGGACTTTTGACATTGGAATGAGTGCATTTTGCATTATGAGATGGCCGTGAGCCTATGTGGGTCTGACACAGATGTGGTTTGAATGTGAAATGTCCCACATTGGCTCCTGTGTGTGAACACAGGTAGAACTCTATGGGGAGGTTGAGAAACCTTTAGGGGTGGAGCTTTGTTGGAAGAAGTAGGTCACTGGGTGCATTCAGGTTTTATCGTCTGGTCCCACTTTCTGCTCACTATTTACTTCCTGACTTTCAATGCAATGTAATCAACTGGTCTCCCATTCCTGCCACCGTGATTTCCCAACATTCTGGCATGTATCCCCTCAACTATGTTTCTTGTGCTTTTAGGAAAACAATAAGGAAAGTAACTAAAACACATGCCATCCTTTAGTCCATCATGTCTTATTAATAGAAGATGACTTCAAAATCGGACTAACGATCGTCTGTTAGGTCACAATCCCAGATATTCTGAGGAAACTTCAGTCATTTGTGACTAGACCACTGTTACATGTAAATATCTGCCATGGTTTGAATGTAAATGCGCCCACAGCCTCATATATTTGAATACTTAGTGCTCAGTTGACAGAACTCTTTGGGGAGGGTTATGAAGTGTGGCTTTGTTGGAAAGGTTCATCACTGAGGGTGGGCTTTGAGGTTTCAGCACTCTCAGTGTGATGCTTGTATCTCAAGATGTGGACTTGCAGCTACTCCTCCAACACTATGTTTGCTTGTCTGCTACTGTGCTCTTTGGCCTGAGGATCATGAACTCTAAACCTCTAAAACTGTAAGCTCCAAATAAACTCTTTCTATAAGTTGCTTTGGTCATGGTGTCTCATCTCAGAAATAGAAATGTAGCTAAGACAATGTCCAAGTTCCTTGACTTTGTTCAAATGATATTCTCTCCAGACCTTTTGTTGGCATTCAGAAATTCTGTATATCTCATAGATGGGCAAGATGGCTCAATGGATAAAGACACTTGCTACCAAGTCTGAAGACTGAGTTTGATTTTAGGAACCAATGGGTAAAAGGAGAAAAACTAACTCCTGAAAGCTATCCTCTGATCCATACTTGAACTTTTTTTGGCACATGTTCAATACATCACCCTCTTTAGGCCCATCCCAAGTAAATAGATAAATGTACAATTTGATTAAAAAAAAAAAAAAGAATATATTGTGTACTGGATGTGGGTGCTGAGGCCTAGGCAAGACGGGTGGACAGTGAGTGAGAGAAGCTTCTCTACTGCTCTGATAGTACTGGTGTCCATGGTGCTGCAAAATGACTGACACAAAATAGAGGATTCTAGCAAAATAGCAGAACCCCAGAATGGGCTTGGAACAGGGCAGTGCCTGCTTCATCTTTATGGAAGTCCTCTTGGGTGCTGGCAGCCTGCCACCTCCCCCTAGTGCCAGTGGGACAGTTGACTATGACAGAGCCCCTATGGATTCCTAATTGATCCAAAGGCTGTATAAAACATGCTCTCTGCTGTATATGACAGTAGATCTGCACCTTCTGCTGGTCCTGAAGTCTGTTTACCAGTACATGAAGCTGCTTCTTTAACCCCTCTGGATCCCAGTTCCCACATCTGGAGTCTGAACACTGTTTTTACTTTTGAACAATGAATTTCTATGAATCTTTCTGGTATAAGCTGTGCTGAATTTACCACAAGACTAGTGCTAAGAAATGGCAGGAGGCTAGAAATCGGCAGAGTGAGAAATAAGGGTCTGGTGTGCCAGAGATTGGAGAGTCATAAGCATCAGAGAAGTAGTAGATCATTCACCCTGGTCAAGACTTCAAGGCTTAGTAGTGAGGCCTAAGTTCTGAGTGTCTTCCAGCAGGTGACAGCATAGTACCTAGGTGGGGAGGTAACTATTAGGGGTAAGATTATGCTGTTAGTACTGTGGTCAGTCAGTTGGGTTTATGGATGGTATCTAAACCCATTTTATGGCACCTGCCAAAGTAGAATTGAGTAGTAGAACTAAGAAGTCCTGGGAGTGTTTGGGGAGGGTTGTGGTTCAGTTAAATATTGAAGTTTTGCTTTGGTGTTAAGATTATTTTAGAGTCTATGTGCTATGGAGATGATGCTTTCAAACTCGCCCAAGCTTGTCGAAGACCATAGAGAGAATATCAGTCTAGGTGCACTTACAACTGCTATATCTACATGTGGCTAGGACTGTTAGGGCCAATATTTATCTCGTCAGACTTCTCAGACCTGGGAACCCTGACTAACCCTCTCCTCACATGAGATTTGGGAATAGACCCTCTTTAGATGGTTTTACTTGGACTCAGTGCAGTATGAGACCACAGATGCCTCAAATTCTTGATCATGACACGGGATAACAAGAGGTCCTGTGAGTGGGTATTGCTGAAGTCAAAAATACAGAAACAATTGAAACCCAAAGTCTGTCTTATTCCATTTTCTAATGTAATAACAAAATACCCAAGTCTGGATAGTTGTCAGAGGTTTATCCCTTATAGTCAGTAAGTTCAATATCAAAGTGTCCTTATCTAGCCAAGGACTTCATATGGTGTCATTCATGATAGAGGGCAGAAAGGCAAGAGACCAAGATGTAACTCAACTCACTTCTATAGTAAGTTCATTCTTGACATCATGAAAGCTGCTTCATGATAATGGCATTAGTGGTGGTTTGAGTGAGACATGTTCTCTACATATTCACATATGTAAGCATTTGGTTCTTACACTTTTTGCTGAGGTTATGGAACCTTTAGGAGGTGGATTCTTGGAAGAATTGTGTAATCATGGGAAGATTTTGAGTATAGCTTCACCACACTTCCAATTTGCTCTCTCTTGTTTGCTGTTGAGGATGTGATCATTCTGCTTCATGCTAGGGTCACCTGTTGCTGGCATTATGGACTTACCCTTTGGAACTATAAGCCACAACAAACCAGAAGTCACTTTTGGTTGTCATGTTTTATCACAGCATCAACATGAACAAATGCAACATCTCTCCATCATTGGGGTGGGGCCTTCACACTAGATGGACCTCTCCTTAGGCCTCACCACTCAGTACTGTTACACTGGAGATTGAGCTCCATACACAGTAACTTTGTGGAGCATACTCAAATCCCAGTTGAACCTTGGAAAGCCAGAGCAGTAGAGAACAGTAGTTGGACCACAGGATGGGAGGAAGGGGTTAAAGAGCCAGGATTGTTAGGGCTACTGAGGGACAGAAAACAGAAAAGGAACAATTCACTCATTCCTGCCTTGGCTCCTTCCTCCCTTCCTCTATTCACACCCCCATACTCACTTTCTTCTGAGTTTGTTCTCAGTCTATCACATTGTCAGCACATTTTAACTTGAGCTAAAGTGAGTAGGTGGACCTTTCTATTTTATCTCAGTAAAAAGCAAGATATACAATTTTATTATATTATAATTATATATATAAATATATATAATATATATTTATTTATACACACACACACACAAACACACACACACAACACACACATATTTCCTTTTAACAAAATTGTGCTTTCTCGTGCTTAGAATGGGTCATCGTTAATTTCAGCAAGGAAAACAAAAGCAGAATGAAAAGGGGTGGGGAAAAGATGTTGTCTATAACTAGGGCAGAAGCATTATTCTAGCCTTGCATAGCTAGGATTTTATCAGCATCTCTTGAGAAATGCTTGGTAGCTAGCAGCTGAAGGGTAATTGGTCTAGGTGTTATTTTTAATTTGCTTCGTCATGGTGTGAAACACGGTTACTGTTTGTGAATTACTCCACAGCAAGGTGAAAATATCTTTTGTTCTGTACATGTTCTTATCAAACATCAGGTTAGAATTCCCTCCTGTGTTGCTTCAGGGGAGTGCTTTAACATGGAGTTAAATGATTGGGCCCTTTTAATGGCTCTCTTGACATCTTGACTGTTAATCTCTCTGACCTTTGGGGTCAAACTCTGGAGGACATTCAAGACTGTTCTATACTCTCCAAAGTCCAATAAAGCAAGGTAAGGTAGCACCGTGTTGCCTGTAATCCAACAAGGCTTGAAGAGTTGATGGTTTTGCTGGTCATCCTCATTGCTTATTGGTCCTATGTCTTCCCTTCTTTTCTCTTCCCTTTTCCTTCTTTCCTTCTTTCCTTCTTTCCTTTTTCTTCTTTCCTTCTTTCTTCCTTCCTTCCTTCCTTTCCTTCTTCCTTCCTTCTTTTCTTTATTTGTTTTTTCTTTCTTTCTTTCTTTCTTTTTCTTTCTTTTTCTTTCTTTCTTTCTTTCTTTCTTTCTTTCTTTCTTTCTTTCTTTCTTTCACTTGAGCTGAATTATTGGAAAATCCAGAGAGCCCAATGCCACTGGGAGCTCATGGTATGTCTTGGAACTCTGCTGGCTGGGATCATTTCCTCTCTATCACTACATAGGCAGGTGGGATAGCCTGAGAGGGCACACCCCCTTCCTGCTGGTGCTTAGTGGCAGGTTCAAAGACACTTATATATTATCAATTCTCCAAAGATTCCTGAGAGACCAACATCTTTCTGTAAAAAAAAAAAAAAAAAAAACCTGATTTACACAGTGTGACTGCAAATTAACAAGACGGATTTTGTCCTGGCTTGTCAAAATCATTCTTGAGAGACAGTGTTTGAAACAAAATTTAGCAAATGGTCTGTGGTCTATTTACTCCCAGATATTAATCTCTGCCTATGTGGCTGGAAGGATCTCTTTCCTCATGAAAAAGTTTCAGTCTTGTGAATTTATTCTATTCATGTGGAGTCAACCCTAGAAGACTTTTATTGCCTTTTCTTTTGAAGGAAATAAAATAAAATAATATCGAAAGAATGAAAAGACATTGGCAACTCACTGTGTGGCCCCGTTTATAGAAAAGGAGACAAATGAGCTTTTCTGATTCGTTAAGCATACACAAAGCTCCACTAAAATAGAACTTCACAGTAGACATGGTAGCTATTAACTAGGTAGGCTATGGAGCTTCTACTGGCTCTGGATAAAAGCTTCCCTGTATTACCCCGCCTACTCCATAGTGTGCTACCATGATGTGCAGGGGTTGCTTTGTTATCCAGTTCATCATTGGTAAGGTTCCCCTCATGCATTCCATTTTTTAGTTAAAGATGACTTCATGACTTCTAAGAAGGCAAGCTAGTGTTATCCTTAGAAATAGTGAGAAAAGCAGTAAAGTGGGAGTGTTTTCAGCTGCTTGTTACTCTCCTGTTTCATTATATGTCATAATACGTTATTCAGAAAACTTTTTTGAAACATGACCATGAAGAAATACTATAATTCTTTACCACAAACCCAGTATTTATAGAAAAATGTACAGCAACAAGGGAAAAAGAAAAGGGCCTGACAGATAGCACCTTTGCCTTCATCCCCTATTCTCATGGGTCCTCATTCCCAGTTGCCATGAACCTAAAGCTTCATTGAAATCCTGGTCACTGGTTGCTTGGGGTGATGGAAGAGATACATATGACAGAGGGAGACAGCGCTTCTGGAGGTTCCCTAGGCTTCCGGTATGGGCAAGAAGAGTGCCCAGGAGAACTTTGTCATTGCCATAGAACTGATTTGAGTTATAAAGCTGAGACACAGGGATTTGTTTTTAAGGAATATTTTGTGATGCCACCTAAAATGATCAGCATCTCTTTTTTCAGGAGAAGCATCAGATGCTTCCTTTTGGCCATCTCAGTTCCTACAGAAATAAGATTTTCCTTGCCAGGATATGTATGTCTGCTGTCTTCTCTGGAATTGATGGCTTTTTGTTCCAGCCACTTAGAGACTATATATTGATCAGAAGGGCCTGGGGACCCATGCAAATCCTTTCCAGCAAAAACACCGGAGGTCCCAACTTTGACTTGATATCAGAGTGAGAACTGAAAGATTATTGGATTTCAGTAAGAACTTGAGTGTTTTAATAGTGAAAAGAAGCGCATCAGGTTTGAAAATGTTCAGATTTATGCTGCAGATCTGGGTAGACAAAGGAAAATACTGGTGTGCTGACTTGATAAACAGTCCCAAAAGCCTTCAATCTATAACAGCAGGACCACTAGGTCCATAAGCTACCAGAGAATGAACACTAAACTTACTTTCAGCATATGGGAAGCATATTTCACTCTGCTTATTACATAGAGTGAACGGAGAAAGAATTCACAAGGAGTCGGAGGGAGCCTTGTGCTCCTGACTTAGGATACTGTTTAGAATGCTGCTTGTCTTCACATTTTATGTCCATGAAACAATGTGAGTTTTGTAAAATTACGAAGTTTATGAGAGGATTAAGCAGGTTTTCCCTCTCATAGCCGTAACATGTTCAAGCACATTTACATCAAATGGTAGATATAATTTGTCTTTGTAATTGAAATTTAAATCCCAGCATAAATATAGTGCTGAGAAAACTATTTTATGAGCCTTTCTTTTATAAAGATCTTGTACAGAAAGAAAGTTACACAGCTGGAGATGGTTTAGAGTCAATTAAGACTTATTGGCTTTCAGCTGGTGATAAAAGTGAGAGTAGGAGGTGTGTAGAATCTTGGAACTGTCACCAAGGTGAGTGTCCTGTATCAGGGTAGGGTGTGTGTGTATGTTTAAATTATTTAGCCATAGGACTTAAGGGATGGTCTATTGGAGTTTAATCCCATGATAAGGCAAAGTGTGTATTTATGTTTAACATGATTCACTAGAATAGAGTCAGATTCCCACTGTGTTCTCCAGGATCATTATTATTATTTTTTTTGAGAGTCTTTTTTCTGTTTTTTGTTTGTTTGTGTTTGCTTGTTTGTTTTTTTGAGACAGGGTTTCTCTGTGTAGTCCTCGCTGTCCTGGAACTCACTCTGTAGACTAGGCTGGCCTCAAACTCAGGAATCTGCCTGCCTCTGCCTCCCAGGTGCTGGGATTAAAGTTGTGCACCACCATCGCCCAGCCATTACCCACTTCTTGTGCTGAGGGAAAAATGGAGTAGATGATAGGTTATTAGAGCTTCCTCTTTCCTGTCTGTTAGCTCTTTTGAACTAGTGGTCCACTCCTTTTAGATTTATGTGTACGTGTACATCATTTGTATATCTAGACATGAATGTACATCTGTGTATGCACACGTGGAGGCATGTGGAGGCCAGCTGTCAATGTTACGTTGTTTTGGTTTTCTTAGTTATTCACCAGTTTATTTTTTGAGATAGGCTCTATCATTGAACCTTAGATTACAGATGTAGTTAGAATTCACAGCTAGAGATTACAAGTGTAGACAGTAAGCTCATGACTCTGTCTCCCAGTGCTGAGATTACAAGATTCACTATGGTATCTAGCCTTTTCTGTAGTGTCTGGGAGATTTAATGCAGTTAAAACTTCTTGCCTGTGTATCAAATACTTGACCAAATTGAGCTATCTCTTCAACCACTCTATGATAGTGAATCTTGGTTTTCAACTTGACTAGATTGGATTGAACTAAGAGATGTGTTTCTAGGTTGGTCTTTAAGGATAATTCCTGGAAGAAGTCACTGAGGGGGTAAAAGGTTACGGTGGCGGCATAGAACAGACCACAGCAGACTGGCTGATTCCATAGGAGAGCGTGGGTTTATTTGGATAGAGGGTGGGGAAGAAGTGGGGAAAGATGGCAAAGGAGAAAGAGAGAGTGTGTGTTGCTAGCCCTGAATATTTTATGGCCTGTGACGTATTCTTTCCCAGGTACCAGGTGAGTAGTCAGGTGGATCATGGGAATGTTTGGTGGTTGTTTTAGTAACGAGGTATAGGTCGCAGTCACCTGAATATGACGTAACTCAGAGTTCGGGCTTGTTGCTAACAGGGGGCAATACCCTTTAAGTTTTCATTGCCGTCTTGGAACAGCTGAGATATCCAGCCTGAGGAGCTGTGGGGTTTGCAGTCTTTCCAGCATGCAGATGACCATTGTAAGTGTTTCTGCTCTGAAGGAAGGGTAATCTTGGATTCAGAATCCCAGGAACCACACAGCTCTGAGGGGAGAAGTTATTCCAATGTAAGGGTATCCTGAGACATGGGTGCCCAGGAATCACATAGCTCTGAGGTCAGACAGTGTTCCAGGAAAGGGCATCCTGAGACATAGGAGCCCAGGAACCATACAGCTCTGTGAGGAAGCCTCCTCAGTAGAAGCTTTACAGCATTCATGGGAAGGTATCCCCAGCTGAGTGGAGGTCTCAGGAGCCTGAACCCTGATCCACTCCTTTGCTTCTTTCCTTCTTCTCTTCATTGCTTGTTGGCTTCTTCTGATGAGAGAGCCACACCAGGTAGGAAATCTTATAAAAAAGATTTATTCCAGGGTCCAGGGTCTGGAGGGACAATCCAGAGATGGCTGACCTCTGCTCCTGGGAGCAGAGAGAACAGTGAAGAATTGAACAAAAGGTAGGGCTTATATAGGAATTTTAGGCGGTGGAGCTTTTCAGGGCAGAGATTTCCAGATTGAGGATGGGTGGGATTTCATGTCCTGAGCTTGAGGAGTTTAGAGATTGGTTGGTTTTCCTGTTTAGGAATTGGTGGGTTTTTATGCTCAGGGAATGGAGGTTTTTTTTTGTTTTTTGTTTTTTTTTTCCCCCGACTCCATTTTCCCTGCATGGGGCCCATTGATTAGAATGAGTAATTCTTCCCACCTGTAGGTGGCTTTGGCTGAAGCACATTCCTGCTGAGCTCCTTGGGGAGGCAAGAAAGTAGGTGTTATATTGTGGACAGCTCCTGCAGGACAGCTCCTGCGGTGGTGTTTCAAGAATGCTGTAGCCAGAGGCAGTGAAAGGAGATATGCCACCGAGGACAGCTCCTGAGACAGTTGCAGGCTGAGGAGATGAGGTATCCTGGTGATGACATCTTGACAGGAGATGCCATTTTGACAGCTCCTGTGGCATGCTGCTCAGGGACTACAACCATTGTTGGACTTGTGTAAATCAGTCTAATAAATTTCCTTCAAAATAGACATTCATCTCATCAACTCTTTCCTTAGGAGAACCTTGACTAATAAACCTTCATTTGGGTTTTAATATCAACTCTCTTTTGTGTCAGACTGGAAGAGACTGTGTAATGTAATAAATGAATAAGTGGTATAATTTGGTACTCAAAACTGCTGATAGCATTAATGATTCCATGGATGACCTCAATAATGATGAAGTTTTCAAATCTGTTGGAAAATATTTTTCATTAGAGGGATTTTTTTTTTTTTTTTAGTAACCCACAAGTCAGACCACACAGGGTTATTTACTGTTATGGTTTGGATGTGGAGTTTCCCCAAGGGGCTGATGTGTTGGCTTGCAACTGGTAAGGCTGTTAAAAGGTGACCAGTACATAAGGATTCTGGAACTCTGGGGAGTGATGGAAATGTTTGGAGAACAGCTTAGCTGGAAGAAGTAGTAACTGGTGGCATGCTTTTAGGATATGTCTTATATCAGGTCCCTTCTTCTGCCCTTTCTCTGCTTCCTGTTCATATAAGGTCAATTGTTTCTTTCTATGCCCTACTTCTTCCTGCTATGTTGAACCTTATAAGAGTAGTTCCAGAATCACTCTGAAACTGTGAGTCAAAATAAGCCTCTCTTTAAAAAGACTGATTTTTAATTTAAAAATTGTTTTTAAGTTTTATTGTTATATATATGGGTGTTTTGTTTGCATGTATGCCTATGCACCACATGTGTGCCTGGTGTGCACTGAAGCCAGAAGAGGGCATTAGAGTCCCTGAGAAGAGACTAGGGACTGCAATTATGCTGCTGTGTGTATACTGGGAATTGAAAATTGAACTCTGCTCTTTTAGAAGAGTAGACAGTGCTCTTAACTGAGGAGCCAACTCTACAGTCCCTTATTTTTAATTTTCAATTTTTGTGTGCATGCTCATGTGGGAATACAGGTGCCCTTGAATTCCAGAAGAAAGCATGACGTTCATGGAACTAGAAGTAAAGGTGATTGTGAGCTTCCCAAAATGGGTCCTGGGACTTGACCTGGAGTCCTTTGCAAGAACAGTACATAATCTTTACTGCTGAGATGTAACACCTGTATACATCTCTCCATAATCCCCAACACACTGTCTTTAAGTCAATTATTGTAAGTGGTACACCTCAGATGGGAAAACGTATCCTGGAAGTTGAGAGCCAAGAAATACTACAATGTCCCACAAATTTCACATAAGAGATTTTTTTTCCGGTTGGAAAAAAAAAAAAAAACCAACAAAGGAAGGTGGCTGCCTCTGCTTGGGTAAGAAGCAACAGAGAAATAAGATAGGATTTTTCTAGAGGTTTGGTAGTGCTTGTGCTGGTGGTGGTGGTGTGCTTTCCAGGGTCTGAAATTGGAGGGATTATATGACATGATCTTGGGTCAAACTCATGAATTGATGGGATTTTTGCTTCTGCATGGCAGGGTCTGGCCACTCTCTGTCTGTGGGCGTGGGGGGCACATTAGAGCCATTAGGGTTGCTAATAAAGAAGTCTGTGAGGAAGGGACCTGGACATTGGAGCTCCAGTCCTGTGTGTGTGTGTGTGTCCACTCCTGAGCCTCAAGGGATCACACCTAGCCTTGAGTATTGTGTGGGTAGAGCCTGAAGGCCAGAAGTCCCGAATGAGAAGCCTACAAGGAGAATCTTTGTAGGCAGCAGGGAAAGTCACTCCTGCTGTCTGAGGAGGCACCAAATGGTGGACAATTATGCTACACATTTTCTCAAAGTGACAAAAGAGTAACATATTTGCTTTATGAGAAGATCTAGATGTATTTTCACAAAAAACCCAGAGAACATAATCTTTTAAAGTTAAATACATTGACAACTTGCCTGAGTCATCTTGTAGCTAGATCATAAGTGACCACAGTAATCAGATGGGAATTGATTAATCTGACAGAATCCATGTTCTGTGTTCTCTTATTAATGTCACTTGTAGAAATTTGATTTGACTTATTCTCATTAATGTAAAAGTGGAATTTCTATGGGTAAGAATGAATCTATATATTACTGAAGTTTGGTTTTGCCTTATTGAGATATTCTTTTAACCCATTCTTTGACTTAAATTGACATTATTGTTTGGGGGAGGGTTATGTGGGCCTATAACAAAGCACATGTATGAAGATCTGCAGTCAGCTTACTGGAGTTGGTTCTCTCTTACCATCATATGGGCTATGTGGGGGGAAGTTCAGTGGTGTGTACCCTTCCCTGCTGAGCCATGTGGGCAGCTCGAATCTCTACATTTTAATGTGATGGGATTTATTTCTTGATACATGGTTTGAGGCATGCAGAATACTAAATTAATTTAATTTGTCCCATTATACTAGCACCATGTGTATATTAGCTTTTGGTGGGGGAGAATATTAAACTTGCCTTTGAATTGCTGTTTCACACAGAGACATGAGATAATGTCACAAATGCTTCCTGTCCCTGTACTTTGCTTCTACTTGACAAGGTTTTGTTCTCTTTGACAGACATTCAGCAGTAAAAAGTGGTGTAATTATTAATTTCCCACTTGACATTGTGAACATTTCAATGCTAAGCTAGCAGGTTAAAAAAAATGTCACAATCCATTCCCATTGTATCTATCCACTGAACTTCAAAGGTTTCCCAGCAAACCTCTTGTCAGAGAGAAAACAACGGTAACAGGCAGATAGCAAGGAAGCTCACCATTTGTTAACAGAACTTGACCTTTCTATAAAATACTCAGTCTTGTTGGGTACTTTTCCCCCATAGGGGGATAGTTTGAAGAAATTAGCATTCATCACCCTATCACCTTAGATTGCTTGTGTTAAGTGAAGAGAACCTTTTTTTTTTTTTTTTTTTATAGCAAAAGAAGCACATTGTTTCCTCACATACTGAGAAAATGCTTCTCCCTGGGGGCTATGACAACTGCCAAGTTCTAGCAGATTCAGGAAAATCCCAATCTGCATTACTGCAGTGATAATGACAAGGGACGATTCTTCTTACAAATATTCTGCTGATTGATTGGTCTCTGAGAGTTACATCTCAGTTATGTTAGCTGAAGCACTGCTGCTGCAGTCCAGAGCAATGTGAGCCAAGGTAGAGAGGAAGTCTGCTTTCCTCATTCTGATGACTCATAGCTCAGACAAGATGGACCATTATACTTGCTGCATAAAGTGTTCTCTAGTAATATACAAATAGATAGGGAAATGATTTTAAATTTTTCTTTAAATTGCTAAATCCAAGCAACTGTATTTCTTCAATATTCAACACTCTCTCCTTGTCCACCTGTGGCTGGTAGTTGTCATCTTGACCAGCATGGCTACAGAGAACTCGTATATAGTACAAATGTACAAGCTTACTGTCAACTCAAATCATATGTTCACGTAAGGAAATTATGATGCGGTGTAGTCACGGTTTATGTCATAGTTCCCTTACACTGTCAGTTATAACTTTTCCTTTTGTATCAGTTATGACCCAGATGGAAAGAGAGCCATTTTTTTCTGAATCAGATTGTATAGAGGAAGGGATCCTCATTACTACTGTTTGTGGGTGCCATTTTCTTGTCTAGAAAGTAAATATAATAGACTCTAATTACAATAGGACCATATTAGACTGGCATACTAAAACAAGAAAAGATAACTTTACAGAAGTAAGTAATCAAATGTGCTGTTTTGAGCTTTTAGCTATGGATTCCCATGAGCAACCAAGGTGTCATTAAAATGACCAGAGACGTCCACAAACTTGGTGAAGACAAACCTATAGAGGAAGAGAGAAGGGTTTATTGATCTCTGAGAATTTGACAGGGAAAGCATCCTCAGATTTCCTTAAAGACCAATCCAGTTACAGTCAAAATGCAGATTTAGACTTGGTGAAATTGAAAATATGGTTCTTGAAATATTCAGAAAAAGAAATCTTACTTGAGAGGACGTATGGATATGGATAATAGTTGAAAACATAAGGTATGTATGGAGGAAAAATGGAAAATCTCAACTCTTCTTATGGCATCTAAAAAGGGTACAATGAACAATGTAGTAGAAATTTATTGAATACGTATTGTTTGGAGGGAGCCAGTGTTCATAGGAATATGACAGTGATATCATTTGCACTGAGTAGCTTTCTGAGGAGCTGAAATACTACATGGCATGTTCAAATCTGTAAAGAGAAAGAACATATAATCCTAGTTGCTGGATGCCATTTAGAACTTCCTGCTGTGGTCAGTATAAAAAAGAAAGCTTGGAGATAAGGATGTGAGGATGCAGCCTGAAGCCAGAGGTGGACCAGAGAGGCAAAGTCGGGTTAGAAAGTAGAAAAGAAATAAAAGACAGGAAAGGAGAGTAGATCAGACCATTAAGCATGTGTTTTATGATTTATTTTGTGAGTTGCAAATAAACACAGTATGAAATACACTGCCTTAACCATTTAAATATTTTTATTTGATATGCGTTAGTCAGCTTTGCCTGCATTAGTTTTTGTGCACTGTGTGTGCTTGGTTGTTTGTGATCATCAAAAGCAGGAGCCAGATTCTCTAGAGTTAGTGTTCCAGTCTGTTGCAGGCTGCCATGTAGGTGCGAGAACTGAACCTAGGTCTGCTGAGAGAGTACATGGTTCCATGGTATGAAATACATCTAAACTGCAGTACAGACATCATCATATCCATCTCTGAAACTCTTCATCAATGACCTAGACTACATGGAGTAACTCTACTTTTTTGTTATGGTTGTTGTTGCTTTTATATAGCCCTTAGTAGCCAGCATTTTTTTCTGTTTCTATGAATTTGACTCTTCCAGGTACAAAACATAGGAGAATCATGCAGCATGTATCCATTATTTTGCTTACTATGTCCTCTAAGTTTATTCATATGTTGATAGAATGGTTGATGGACATATCTATTAAAACATGAACAAAAAGTGGAAGGAGAGATGAAAGGAGAATAAAACTGAGTGAACAAGAATGAGAACCTGGAGTAGTAGCATACCCAGTAATCTAAGGACTTGGGGAGCTAAGTCAAGAGGAGCATCTGTTCAAGGCCAGCCTAGACTGCATAGTGAGGTCATATGTCAAACACATACACACAAACACACACACATACACACACACACACACACACACACACACACACACACACACACGGCCTCTCTGTGGTAAGAGCTGGAATAGTAATCTCCATCACTGTCCTCAATAGGCATTCTCCCAAACACTGGCCTCTGCTTTCTTCCCATTGATACATTAGTTTCAGTGCATACACTTGTCATAAATTGAAGGCTCAGTCAAGTACAAGACATGATTGAGATTGTAGATTGTCGAGAGAAACTATTTCCCAAGCCCAGGGGCGACTTTACTTTTCATCTGTCCCTTCTTGCTCAAGATAAAGCACGTCCATCAAATGGTAGATAAAGGAAAACAGAGCAAACAGAAGAAGGAAAATTTGCAATTTATTAACTGAAGCATGAAAGTACAGAAAACAAGCAGGGCTCAACTTACTTGGAAAATAAGTTTAAACCTATTGAATTAAAACCCGAAGTTGCACTAATCTAATGAGTTTTAAGGCAAATGAGGCATGAAACATTGCCAAAATATAAAGTTGGTAAAATATCCAAATTACTCTTTAATGCCACTATATGTTTTATTTTTATTGGAAGCTGGTGAAGAACAGATTATTTCAAATCCGCATCACTAGCAAAATAAATGAAATTGTTTTATGAGAAATTAGTTGTGTTAAGTCATGTTATTAGTGGCAGATCAAAAGTTACTGAAATCTCAACAAATGACACATATGTGCCTAATTAGTTAGAAAGCATTCACAACATAGAATTTGTTTTTAACTCGGTCATTTGTTCCTTTGGAATTCAGGATAATGGGGCTATGGAGATTGGTTCGGTAGCTAAGAGTGCTAGCCAAGTACCAACAGGAGGAGCAGAGCTTGACTCTTTAGCACTATATAAAACTTTTTAAAACTGACCATGGTTGCAAGGTATTCTGTAACCACAGTGCTGGTTGGCTGCTGATGGAGACAATAGGGCTCGAAATGTTTCCTGACTGCTTGCCTATCTCCAGGTTGATTGAGTGACCCTGTATCATAGGAATAAGGATGAGGGTGTGATAGTAGAGCATCTGAAATCCTTCTCGCTCTTGGCAAATGCATATATCAGCATGCACAACTGTATAGGCTTGCACAGCTGCACATGCATATGCACACATACACACTCACACACATGCACAATAAAAATAATAAAAGGTGAGGATCATGGTGAAAGGGGAATGAAATTTAGCTGGCCTTTGAACATGTTTGTCCTTATTACTGAGGACTGAACTATAATTTTCTGTTAAAAACGAATAGAATTATTTACCAGACATATTAGAGGACTTATTTAGAAAATAATCATAATCACAAAAGAATCTCCATCCTAGACCTTTTCCTGGAGTTACTTCATTACATTCTGGATATGGTTGAGTGGAGCCTTCCCCGTAGCTGCATGGAATTAGTAAAAAGCTCTGGGTTGTTTTCAGTAGTACAAAATGGAAATGATTTCTTCTAAGAACCCTGGTTGTATTAAAGTATTGTCAAATCACTAATTAGTGCCAAATTATCTACAGTTCAGTAAGGGCTGTCAGCTCATAATTTTTTTAACTGCTTATTTGTCTGGTGGTTTGAATTTGTGTCACATTTATAATTGTTTCTTCTGATTTATACTTCTTGTTATACCATGACAAAACTTTTTCTTTGGAGGTCTTCTAGTAGATGAGATTTTGTATTTCTTCTGCCTAGGTGAAGCAGGGCCAGCTTTATAATTTTTATTTCACCTACTGTGCCTTGACAGATCATTTAGTTTCAATGGCTCTAAATGATTCTCCACACTCATAGCGACATGCTTATCAGCGAACAAGCAGGTTCCCTGTGTGCATTTGTTTGTGTCACCTTGGGCTGATTTAAATCCCTTTAGTGCTATGACATCATGATGACAAGAGGGACATCAGAAAATGCAGTTCACTCAGCAAGGAGGAGACAATTCTGAGTTTCTGTTTCTAGCAGGAGTAAGGAGTTATTCTCTTTATCTCCATACACGTCAGAAGGCTCAGCTAGAAATTACACACCACCATGATTCTCCCTCATTCTTCTTGAACTTGGTACCTGGCTCCCTGCCTTTTATATCTATGCCCTTGGCTTTATCCTTATACCACAACTGGAGTCTGCGCCTCTCTATCCTGGACTACTGAACTTTGTACCTTGGCCTTCATTTAAGTCAAACACCATGTACTTCCCTGAATTCTATTGGTGCTTGCTTCATTTTCAGTATATTAGTTACTTCCTATTGCTGTGATAAAGCACTATGACAAAAGAAACTTATAGAAGATTTCATTTAGGCTTACAGTTCAAAGGTTAGGGTTCATGGTGGTAGAGTCAAAGGCATGGTGATTGGATCAGAAAGCTGCAAGGAGCTCCCATCTTGAATAGCAAGCACAAAGCACAGAGAAAGCACTAGAAATTCCAAGAGTCTTTAAACTCTTAAACTCTTCTTTTTTTTCAGTGACATACACTCTCCTACAAGGCCACACCTTTTAAACTTTCTAAGTAGCATCATCAATAGGGGATCGAAATATTCCAATGCCCGAGAGTATGAGGGATTCTTGAACAAACCACCGCATCAGGCACTCACCTAATGCCATACATTACATCTAGCCAGTTGACCTTTAAAGGATTTGATGAACTGAAATTTCTACTGCTGAATACCAGCAAGTTATAATACAATTAGCATCTAAATAAAATTGTATCAGAACTGAAACAGAATTTGCCTGCAGTTCTTCAATTTCTGCTTGTGCTTTTATGATACCAGAACACATATGATTTGCCATCGAGTCTCCAGACCAGTAGAAAGTGGATGAAATCTCATGAAGCCATATGTCCATGTCTTATATGATACTGTCTTTATTAGGATTAAGGACATGTTGCTTTGGAGTCTGTTGATGAGCAGGAGAAGCATAACTTCTCTGTGCTGTAAGTCTGTGTGTTTAGTTGCTAAACTTCACAGGTATATTTACTGATATTGTTTTGTGTGATTTTCATTGGGGGGCTATGAGTGGAAGTGTGCATAGGCAGTGTTTCTGAGCTGGTGTGAGCATGAACATCTCCTTTCGGAACACAACATAGGAAAAGTTGTTCTACCAAGTAGTAGCCTATTGACCTCACAATTCTGTCACTTGTACACAAATAAATGGAAGCTCTGCCTTCTTGTCTTTAATTAGATGAACTGTTGAATAGTCAAGTGTAAAAGCCATATCAAATGCCCTTCAGAGTCTAATAAATACCAAAATGCATCACCATGCTTGTCCAAGTTTCTCTGCTATAATTCAAAATTTCTATTCTCCTTCATGAAATGACTTCACTCAAATTAATAATGCTATACATCACCAGAGAAAAGCACATGTTGTCTGATTTATTATCATGTTGTATATTTTCCAAGTGTTAGGGGGAGATTACAAATTGGGGACTCTTATTAAAAAAAATTTTAATGCCTGTCAGTGCATTGCAAATGCTGTTTACTGGGCCACTAATGGTGTAATTTCAGGTTCTTGGCAGAGACTTGATGTGAACAATACAGGAAGAGAAATGGAAGAGAGTCACAGGCTCCCATAAGAGCAAACCAGGAAGGATAGGAGCTCAACTGGAAGTAGGCTGTGACTACAGCAAGGTCTGTGGTTGGCTGCCACTGCTCTTTGCTTTAGTCGTCCTCTTGGCTACAACCCTATTTATTCCACATGGCTTTCGTATGTGGCTGCCAATAGCTTATTGCCTGCCTGACATTTTCCTCACTTTGACACCAGAGACCCAATGACCCCATTTTCTTTGTCATTTAGAAAATCATGAAAGATGATGACTGGTCCAACTTGGATCACTTGCCATCTGGATCAACTACGGTGGTCCCAAGGAAGATGTCTATTTTGGGTGGGGACATCCCAGAGTGGGCTGGGGGAGAAGAGCTAGACGCATCTTGTAGAATGAGGATGTTAGTCTCAGAAGAAGCAGGAAATGTGAGTCTCCCTTTTGAATGTCAGTTTTTGTTTGTTTGTTTGTTTGTTTGTTTGTTTTAAACTGGCTAACTTTAGTGGATTCCTACAGGAGTTGAATCTCAGAAACCTTCATGACAGTCTCTTGACCCTCAGCCCAAGCAATGAGAGAGTTAAGGGGGAGTAAGGATACAGGCAAGGAAAACAGAGCATCAATGGCTGCTTATTATCGTACTTGAGATCAGCTATGCTTTGGGAAGTCCCCTTTCTGGTGTTGGCATATGTTAAACAAGAATATCTGTCCCTTATCCTTGCTAGTTGCAAGGGAATAAGTCCACCAGGGTGATCTGTGTATACTTGCAATGATTCCTTAAACCTCTTCCAGTCCAGTGAGTCTGGTAATTGTCCTTGTGTCTAATATCCTACCACTTGTAATATTCAAGCTCAGTTCCAAATTAGTCAGTTCTTTCCTCTTCTGGGAGAGGGAAGAGGAGAAGAAAAGGAGAGGTGGTTTTCTGTGTCAGTTCTGTCTGGTCCTTGCAAGTGTGCCTCTCCCTGTAATTTTATTGAAATTCTGAGCAGTGCAATTCTGCTGCCACTGAAATTCTGTTAGCTTTGTCTAATATCTGTGGGTAGACTAGACTTGTATAATTATAATAGATTAGTGATGGAGTTATGAAATTCATTTGATATGATTTAGTTCAAATTAATGTACAAATCAGATGATTTTTATATTTTATTTGTACTAAAGGTTTTAGTGGGGTGACATTGATGAGTACTTCATAAAATTTCAGAATGTTAGAGGCATCTGATAGTCTGAATCAATAACTTGGTTATGGTGATGATGGTGATTATGATGGTGATTTTAGTGGCATAGGGGATCAAATCCTGAGCCTCACACAAGCTAGGAAAGTAGCCTATATTCCAGATATAAACCCCAATACAATACATGTCAGAGATGAGAAATTAGATACCAGGCTGGCAAGATTTAAGTTAGAAAAGTATCTTTGCTCCCTGTAGACCACACAATTTTGGGTTTTTACCATGCTTCTTAAATTTTAAATCAAGGGCTAACTATAAAATCATATGTTATAAATTTATTGTAGTAGTATGAAGAAGTGTAAGTTACTATATTCCAAGCTTATCAGCATAAAATATAAACAAAATATTTAAAAAAACCACTTCAGCCTTAAACTTTATCTTGAAATTACTCTATTATATAATTTTATATCTGCTTCTCTTCTATGCTTCTTTCCTCTTTTCCCTCTCTTCTTCAGATCTCCCTTTTCCCCTATAGTGTCCATTACTTGAAATTAAACATAATTTTTTATTTTTATTGGTTATTTAATTTATTTAACATTTCAAATGTTATCCCCCTTCCAGGTTTCCCCTCCTCAACACCCCTATCCTATCCCCCTACCTGCTGTTTTCATGAAGGTGCTCCCCCACCCACCCACCAACCTACTCCCTCCTTACCGCCCTAGCATTCCCCCAAGCTGAGGCAGCAAGTCTCCCCAGGATCAAGGGCTTCCCTCCCCCCATTGATGCCTGATAAGGCCATCTTCTGCTACACATACAGTTGGAGCCATGGGTCCCTCCATGTGTACTCTTTGGTTGGTGATTTAGTCCCTGGGAGCTCTGGGGTTCTAGTTGGTTAAACATGTTTTTTAAAGATAAATTTTGATGAATTGAGAAAAAGCAATGTCATGTAGCAGGTGAAGTTAGAGATCCTGACAAGCAACCATCTCTCATTTTTAATTTCAATCTCCTATGGACTTTTCTGATAACACAGCTTACCATTCTTATACTTAACATATGGTGAGGAACTCTGATCCATATACAATTTTAGTTTTTTTATTAAACTAATAAATTTATTTTAAAATATACTACTTGGTATTGACATTTTTTAAGCTGTCAAAATAATTTATAATAGTTAAATGCCTCTTTAATATACATGATGTCTTCTGAAGCTAAAAGTAATATGTACTTAACCAATTTTTAAAGAGTATTTCGAACATTAAACATGATAGAAATAGAAAAAAATCTTATGAAGTCCTCCATGAAAGGAAATTGTGACAAGTTCCTGATTAGACAGAAACCATTCCATCTCCAAGGGAGAACACAGCATAACTGGCTTCATAGAATGAATTAGGTAGTGTTCCTTATGTTCTATTTTGTGGAATAGTATGAAGATTATTGGTATTAGGTCTTCTTTGAAGGTCTGATAGAATTCTGCACTAAACCCATCTGGTTCTGGGTTTATTTTGGTGGGGAGACTTTTAATGACTGCTTCTGTTTCTTTGGGGTTATGGGACTGTTTAGATGGTTTATCTGATCTTGATTTAACTTTGATATTTGGAAAATTGTCCATTTCATCATCCAGATTTTCCATTTTGTTGAATATAGGCTTTTGTAGTAGGATCTGATGATTTTTTTGATTTCTTCAGTCTCTGTTTATATATCCCTTTTCATTTATGATTTTATGATTTGGATACTGTCTCTCTGCCCAATGTTAGTCTGACTAAGGTTTATCTATCTTGTTGATATTCTCAAAGAACCAGTTCCTGGATTTGTTGATACTTTGTTAGTTCTTTTTGTTTCTACTTGGTTGATTTCAGCCCTGAGTTTGATTATTTCCTGTCTTCTACTCCTCTTTGATGTATTGCTTCTTTTTGTTTTAGAGCTTTCAGATGTGCTGGTAAGCTGCTGGTGTATGTTCTCTTCAGTTTCTTTTGAACGCACTCAGAGCTATGAGTTTTCCTATTAGCACTGCTTCATTGTGTCCCATAAGTTTGGGTATGTTGTACTTTCATTTTTATTAAATTCTAAAAAGTCTTTAATTTCTTTCTTTATTTCTTCCTTTTTCAGCTTCCATGTGTATGTGGACTTCCTGTTGTTTTTGTTGCTATTGAAGACCAGTCTTAGTTCGGGGTGATCTGATAGGATGCATGGGATTATTTCAATCTTCTTGTATCTGTTGAGGCCTGTTTTGTGACTGATTATAGGTCAATTTTGGAGAAGGTACCATGAGGTTCTGAGAAGAATGTATATTATTTTGTTTTAGGATTAAATGTTCTACAGATATCTGTTAAATCCATTTGGTTCATAACTTCTCTTAGTTTCCTTGTGCTTCTGTTTAGTTTCTGTTTCCATGATCTGGCCATTGCTGAGAGTGGGGTGTTGAAGTCTCTCACTTTTATTGTGTGAGGGTAACCTGTGCTTTGAGCTTTAGTAAGTTTATTTTATGAGTGTGATTGCCCTTGCATTTAAAGCATAGATGGTCAGAATTGAGAGTTCTTCTTGATAGATTTTTCTTTGATCAATATGAAGTGTCCTTCCTTATCCTTTTAGATAACTTTTGGTTGAAAATTGATTTTATTTGATATTAAAATCGTTACTGCAGGTTGTTTCTTGGGACCAATTGCTTGAAAAATTGTTTTCCAGTCCTTTACTCTGAGGTAGTTTCTGCTTTTGACAGTGAGGTGCATTTCCTATATGCAGCAAAATGCTGGGGCCTGTTTAGGTATCCACTCTGTTAGCCTTTTTAATGGGGAATTGAGTCCATTGATGTTAAAATATAGTAAGGAGTAGTGATTGTTGCATCTGTTATTTTTATGTTTGTGTGTCTATCTTCTTTTGTTATGTTGAAAGAATATTACTTTTGTGCTTTTTGTAGGGTGTAGTTTTCCTCCTTGTGTTGGAGTTTTCCATCTATTATCCTTTGTAGGGCTGGATTTGTGAAAAGATACTGGGTAAATTTGTTTTCATAATGGCATATCTTGTTTTTTTTTCCATTTATGGTAATTGAGAGTTTTGCTAGGCATAGTAGCTTGGGCTGGCATTTGTGTTTTCTTAGAGTTTGTATGACATCTGCCCAGGATCTTCTAGCTTTCATAGTCTCTGGTGAGAAGTGTGGTGTAATTCTGATAGGTCTGCCTTTATATGTTACTTGACCTTTATTCTTTACTGCTTTTAATATTCTTTCTTTGTTTTGTGCATTTGGTGTTTTGACTATTATGTGATGGAAGAAATTTCTTTTATGGTCCAATCTATTTGGAGTTCTGTAGTCCTCTTGTATGTTTGTGGGCATATCTTTCTTTAGATTTGGGAAGTTTTCTTCTATAACTTTGTTGAAGATATTTACTGGCCCTTTAAGTTGGGAATCTTTGTTCTTCTATATCTATTATCCTTAGGTTTGGTCTTCTCATTATGTCTTGGACTTTTTTGGATGTTGTGGGTTAGGAGATTTTTGCATTTTGCATTTTCTTTGACCATTGTGTCAATGTTTTCTATAGTATCTTCTGCCCCGGAGATTCTCTCTTTATCTCTTGTATTCTGTTGGTGATGCTTGCATTTATGACTCCTGATCTTCTTCCTAGGTTTTCTACCTCCAGGGTTGTCTCCCTTTGTGATTTCTTTATTGTTTCTATTTCCATTTTTAGATTCTGGATAGTTTTGTTCAATTTCTTCACCTGTTTGGTTGTGTTTTCTTGTAATACTTTAAGATCCCTTTGTGTTTCCTTCTTTAAGTGCTTCTAGCTGTTTACCTGTGTCCTCCTGTATTTCTTTAAGGGAGTTATTTATGTCCTTCTAAGTGCTCTATCATCATCATGAGATGTGATTTTAAATGAGAGTCTTGCTTTTCTGGTGTGTTGGGGTATTCAGGGCTCACTGTGGTGGTAGAACTGGGTTCTGATGATGTCAAGTAGCCTTGGTTTCTGTTGCTTATCTTCTTGTCCTTGCCTCTCATCATCTGGTTACCTATGGTGTTAGCTGGTCTTGCTGTCTCTGACTATGGCTTTTCCCTCCTACAAGCCTGTGTGTCAGTACTCCTAAGAGACCAGTTCTCTCCGGGAGGAATTTGAGTATGGAGAGCTGTGGTACAGGGTCACCTCTGGGGTGCAGATGAAACTGGAAGGATCCTGTTCCCAGCTGTTTCTTGTTTCCTGTGTCCTGATAGCTCTGGAAAGGTCCCTTTTGAGCCAGGAATTTGAGTAGAAGTGGTGGTCTCAAAGGTAGGGTATAGTTTCCCTCCTTGTGTTGGAGTTTTCCATCTATTATCCTTTGTAGGGCTGGATTTGTGGAAAGATACTGGGTAAATTTGTCAGCACTCCTGAGCGAACAGCTCTCTCCCTGTGTATTTGGGTATGGAGTGCTGTGGCACAGGATCAGCTCCAGGCACAGACAGAAACCAGAGGTTGTTAGATTTTAAAAATAAAATACTAAGTTGTATTATTTTGAATGTAATTACTCCTCACCTATTCCCATAACTCCTCCTAGATACTTCTGTATCTCCTCCAAACTTTGTGTCTTCTTTTCCTTTTCATTTTTTTTTTTAAAAACCATGCATTCAAACAGAATAAAATGAAAAGAAACAAACAAGCAAAATACCAAGGTCAGATATACTTATACAAGAATTCTATAGAGCCTTCAAGCAAGCAATATTTTTTGAGTTATGTTTAAAAAAATTCAGAACCACAATAAGCTCCTTCACAAAGCAAATAGTATTGAAATAGTGACATCAAGTGTAAACCCAACAAAAATATATAAATTATAGTCCAGTATCCCTCATGAATATACATACAAAAATTCTCAATGAAGTAGTTGCAAACTGAATACAAGAGATATAAAAAAATAATATTCCATGAATAACTGAACAACTGTTTTTTTTTTGTTTTTGTTTTTTAAGAAGACCGTACTCCATATACAGGCTGCATGTTTTGGGATAGCCCCCACTCCAGATGTTTGAGACCTACATGAAAACCAAGCTGCACATTTACAACATATGTGCAGGGAGGCCTAGGTTCAGCCCATGGAGGTAGATCTGTGTAGACTAGGTATGCTCCACGGTTGGTGATTCAGTCTCTGAGAGCTCCAAGGGTTCAGTTTCGTTTACTCTGTTGATCTTCCTGTGCAGTTCCTATCTCCTTAGGGCCCACAATCCTTCCACCTATTCTTCTTTAAGAGTCCTCAAGCTCCATCCACTGTTTGGCTCTGGATGTCTGTATCTGTCTGAGTCAGCTGCTGGTTAGAGCCTCTCAGAGGACAGCTTGCCCCTGTCTGTTCTCAGGCTGGAGGTTTAGATCCTGGGAGCTCTGGTTGAATCTTTTGATACTCGTTCTAAAAAGGACAAAGGCACCCTCACTTTGGTCTTCCTCCTTCTTCTTGAGTTTCATGAGGTTTATGCGTTGCATCTTAGGTATTGTGTGTTTTGGGGCTAATATCCACTTATCAGTGAGTGCATACCATGTGTGTTCTTTTGTGATTGGGTCATCTCACTCAGGATGATATTTTCTAGCTCCATCCATTTGTCTAAGAATTTCATGAGCTCATTATTTTTGATGGCTGAGTAGTACTCCATTGTGTAAATGTACCACATTTTCTGTATCCATTCTTCTGTTGAAGGACATCTGGGTTCTTTCCAGCTTCTGGCTATTATAAATAAGGCTGCTATAAACATAGTGGAGCATGTGGCCCTGTTGCATGTTGAAATATCTTCTGGGTATATACCCAGGAGGGGTATAGCTGGGTCCTCAGGTAACACCATGTTCAATTTTCTGAGGTATCGCCAGACTGCTTTCATAGTGGTTGTTCCAGCTTGCAATCCCACCAACAATGGAGGAGTGTTCCTCTTTCTCCACATCCTCGCCAACATCTGAGAAAAACGGCATGGTATTGGAACAGAGACAGTCAGGAGGATCAATGGAATAGAATAGAAGACCCAGAAATGAACCCCCATACCTATGGTCACTTGATCTTCGACAAAGGAGCTCAGACTATCCAGTGGAAAAAAGACAGCATTTTCAACAAATGGTGCTGGTCCAACTGGAGGTCAACTTGTAGAAGACTGCAAATTGATCCATACTTATCTCCTTGTACAAAGCTCAATTCCAAGTGGATCAAGGACCTCCACATAAAACCAGCTACACTGAAACTAATAGAAGAGAAAATAGGGAAAAAGCCTTGATCATATGGGCACAGGGGAAAAGTTCCTGAACAGAACACCAATGGCGTATGCTCTAAGATCAAGAATTGACAAATGGGATCTCATAAAACTGCAAAGCTTCTGTAAAGCAAAGGATACGGTCAATAGGACAAAGCGGGAACCAACAGACTGGGAAAAGATCTTCACCAACCTTACATCTGATAGAGGGCTAATATCCAAGGTATACAAAGAACTGAAGAAACTAGATTCCAGACCTTCAAATAACCCTATTAAAAAATGGGGTAGAGAGTTGAACAAAGAACTCTCAACTGAGGAAACTCGAATGATTGAGAAACATCTAAAGAAGTGCTCAGCATCCCTAGTCATCAGGGAAATGCAAATGAAAACAACACTGAGATTCCACCTCACACCAGTCAGATTGGCTAAGATCCTTTTCATTTTTAAATGATCTGCTACATCCTGTTTGTACTGCCCGTATTCTCATGGGTTTTGGAGCCATCTACTAGACTAATTAGAGAACATATCCTTAAGAAAAAGTCTCCATTTTGTAAAGCCGATCATTCCTTTCTGGTACAGGTGAACACTGATAAACTTTCCATGCTAGAGTGTGTAACTTGATTTATGTAGATCTTGTGAATTTAACCACAGAACAAAGTTATAGTATAATATTTTATTATATCAGAGGAACTGTTTTTCCACAACTTCTGCTCATTATAATATTTAGTTCCACTCTTCCAGATGTTCTATAGTATAAAGAGTTGTGATGACAATATGTTCCATTCTTTTAGTCTCTCAACTGAACTTTTTTCTACACATCGATCAGTACAAAGATATTTTTGCTGAAGATGTTTGAGCACTCACACTAATCCAAATATATGTAGGAATTTGGTAATCAGTTTAATATTATGTCCATAATTAAAGAATAAAGTAGCAATCTTTCCGGAGACCTGTGAGCTCACCTACTATAAGGATTGGTAGTTGGCAATATTTCAGTAACTAAGAATAGTGATTTCCTTCTGGGAATGTGACCGTAAATTCAATCAGAAAACTGTTGGTTACTCTACATATTTGTGTACTATTGCATCCTAATTATTTTGCTATGAACAGTTGGTTTTAACATTTAATTTAATTTAATTGTCCATTTTATGTTTTTACTGCAACTTTCTTTAGATTTTATTTGAATTAAACATAGTAAATTTTTTTTTCCAATACTGGGTATTAACTTAAGTCTTGCATGTATTATTACAAACTTTACTTACTTCTATTAACAATCTTTTCCTTATTCTTATGAGAATGTTTCCTATGTTGAAACTATGCCTGTAGCAGCAATGTCGACCTATAGCTTACCTAAGTGGCTCGGATAGCTTGGGCTGGCAGATAATGTCTTGAATCTGAGAAGGGTTTGATTGGAATCCTAGGCAATTCAAGTCTATAATATGATGTTATGAAAGTTCCTTTTAAGGAAAGTACATCTATCTTTTAGTGAAGTGGACACAATGTTATTAAAGGTCCTTTGGAAAGGATACAGACTAGTGTTGACAACTGAGAAACTTCCAAGTTCAGGTAATGGTATTAAATACAGATGCTGAATAAGAATTTAACATAGGGAAAGAAGATAGAAAAACCACTCTGATATCACATAAGGAATTATTTGCTGTTAATTCTTTTTCCTTGTGGCATTAGTTACTTTTCAAAATGAGATGGAATAATCTACTACAGTGGAGTTTAGGAAATGGATAGAAGTGGAGAAAGACCAGTGAAAGTTATTCACCGATTCAAAAAATGCTTGTCTGATAATCCTGAACTAGGCCTAAATCAAGACACTTGCAGTAGATCAGATAACAAAAGCATTCCAGACTGAGAAACATCCCTAGTGATGAGGTGAGATGGATCTCTGGGAAGCAACCAAGGTGTTAAAACAATAGAAATTGATTATTTACAGACCTTGATGTGATACAAAGAGCCAGCAAAGCTGGTGGAAGTGGATGGGTGAGTCACATCTTTGCTGAGGGGGAGCACATGCCCACATGCTGTGCGGGGAAAGGAGTGAAAACAACCTCCTGTTTCGGATCTATTCAGTTCCATGTATCTATGGAGCTTCTAAGGAGAAAATTGAAGAGGACAGTTTCTAGAAACATAAAACATTGAAGAACGATGCAGTATAAAAGATTTTCATGGTTTATGATCCAGGGCTTATTAGAGCTTATTGTTGGAATAAGAGGTGAGAATGAGATCACCCAGGGAGTACTTAGGGTCAAGAAAAGCTGCCAGAGAGAGCCCAGATGGGAAATCTACATTTAAGTCATCCTGGTGCATTCGGCAAGTGAAAAGTACAGTAAAAACAACAAAGACAACTAATAAGAATGTCAGAAAAAGAAAAAAAGAAAAAAAGGAAAACCAAACAAAACCAGAAGCAGGTCCTTTCAAAGATGTAAAGTTTCAACTTGTCAAAAGCTGAGGGCAGATCTCATGATATGAGACCAACAATAGAACACTCCATCTGTGGCTATGCTTGGTTTGAATCTGATTGTCCCCACAGGCTTGTGTTTTGAATAGTTACCTCTCAGCTGGGACTGTTATTATAATTTGGGGAACCTGTAAACATTGTCAAGTAAGATCTAGATGGAGAAAGTAGGTCACCAAGGACATGTTCTTCAGGACATCTTATCACTAGCAGTGTCACTGTGTGGGAGATGGGGCCGCAGTGGGGTGGGTGGGGGAGTCCTGGAGGCTTCCTGGCGGTGGGGGACCCACATACAGGAGAAAGGTGTGGAGTTCCAAAGGCTGGAAGCTTTGGCAATTGCAGGCCTCAATGAAGTCCTTGGTTCCAAAAGGGTTTATTTTCATGGCAGGTGGTTCCTCAGGAAGTCCTTGGTTCCAAAAGGGTTTATTTTCATGGAAGGTGTGGATGGATCTGGATGTAACCCCCCCAAAACTCAGGGCAGACCTGAATTAAATAGAGAGGGAGAAGTGGGAAGGGTCTGGAGAGAATGCTTAATTGGCTCTGCCCTCTGACCTTCATTAGTATGTAAATTTCTAGGGCCTGAGGCCTGTAGTCACACCCTCTACCTGTGCACTTTGGGAGGGGCTGTAATATACTACATGACTGAACATGTAGATCCATGGAGATTAGACTGCTTTTCAGGACCTGGGTTCTGGGGACGTGGCCGAACTCCTGCTGTTTCTCTCTTGGAGTCTCGGGGTTCTAGGCCCATGCCCAGCCAAGAACCAGGATACCCTTACGCAGTCCCACATCATGGCTCCTCTCTATCTCTCCCTCTCTCCCCTCTCCCCTCTCCCCTCTCCCCTCCCCTCTCCCTCTCCCCTCTCCCCTCTCCCCTCCCTCCCTCTCCCTCTCCCCTCTCCCCTCCTTCCCCTCTCCCTTCCCCTCTCCTCCCTCCCCCTCCTCCCTCCGTCCCCTCCCCCCTCTCCTCTCTTCCCTCTCCACTCTGGTGCTAGCTGAGCTTCTCAGACACACATGACCTGCCACAATGGATACAATCCTCTACAGCAATGAACCAAAACAAATCTGTCCTCCCTTCAGGTGATAGAGACAGGTTTTGGTGTTGTTAAGAGTGATAAACATACCAAGTGATGATTGTGTTGATGTGCAGGAAATACAATATTAAATTACCAGCATCGGCTGAGGGACTTCCTGTGGCTTCATCTCCCTGTGGCTAAATCTAAGAGAGTGAGATAGGAAGAAGGAACTTGAGATGGAAGGGGAGAAGGAAAGAGGAGCAGGGGAAGGAACTCCAGCCCATTTCTACAACAAGGGCATTAATCCATTCATGAATTATGAGCCATGAATCATGACATATTCACCCCTCCAGTCTTCCGTCTTCCAGCACTGTCACATCAGACAACATTTTCATATGACCATCAGGAGGCACACTGAAATCATTGCACAAGGTGATCTGTGCTTACAGAAGATGAGCTGAATTGTATTACAGAAGAATGAAGTGAACTGCACCTATAGAAGGTGAGGTGAGGTGAACCATGCTTATGGAAGATGAGGTGAATAGCATAACAGGTGAATTGAACTGCACATACAGAGCATGAGATAATGGCATGTACCGAAGATAAGGGGAATTCTATAACAGTAGACAGGTGAACTGCTTCTTCTAAAGTGGTAGACAGCGTAGCAGAAGATGAGGTACATCACACCACAGAGGATAAAGTGCACCATATCTACCAGTGGCCCCACTTAAAAATAATGGAATTTATGAATATCAGGACAGGTCAGAGTGCTTTTTTAACTCTAATGCTTGGATCCCACATACAGTGAGAAAGCTTCTTTAAAAGATTGGGACAAAGCAAAAGGAACTTGGGAGACATTATAAATTATATTAGTAAATTTCAGTTTTTGAGAAATTTAGAAGCAATGGAGCTTAGCTGATTCTGGCTTTCCTTTTAGTGTTCGATGTAGGCATGAGGCATCTCATCTGGCTTGTACTAACTGCAGTCAAATATTAAACTCCTTGTACACATCATATATTCAAACACATATACAAGGATGTGCACATACATGCACACAAATAATCTCATACATACATGCATGCACATGGATGCACATACACATACTTCCCTACACACTCACATTGTTTTTATATGTTTTTATTTTCCCTTTGGTTGTAAGGAGCAGGGTGGATGAACCAAAGGGAATAAACATTTAAAATCATTGTATGGATCAAATCAGAAACTACTCTGAAGGGTCATGAGCTAAAAGTCATGGCTGCCAGTTGTAGGGGTGACTGGAAGGAGGAAGGGTCAAGAAGACAGCGCTACTTTAAAGGAAACATGCCCTTATGGGGTAAATTTTTGAGGTATATTTTGGGGTCTTTCTCTGTCTCTATCTAGATTTCTGGCTTCCATGAAGTAGGTATATGTTGCTCTATTGTGTGTTCCCCACTGTGATGTTTCTCCTCATCATAGGCTTTAAAGAAATGGAGACAGCTAATTATCAATGACACCCCCTGGAAACCTTTCAGCTCTTTTAAGTTATTTTGCCTGAGTATTTTGTCACAGTGCTGAGATGCTGACTAAAACACATGTACACAGTGACAAATGACTCCACTAAAATGTCTATCAATCTAACTGCTGTCTAGCAGTAGTAGATTATGTTAGAATATTTACCAGCATAACAAAATAAAATGATGTATGAATTTTATGTCTTTGACTAGTGATGGATTTGAATTTTCTTTGGATGTCAGGAGGCTCCATTTCTTTATTTGTCTTGTTGGGATTTCTAACACATTTTTTTTCCATAATTTTTCTATTGCTGAGTTTTCTTATTTATTTGTAAAAGCTATTATTGTATTAAAAATATCAATCCTTTGTTCATTACAGGTGCTCCAAATGTTTTACTGGTTGCCCATTTTCCTGTAACTTTTTTCATTATTATTATTACTGTTTTATGCAACATATCCTTCTTTTCTTTATGATTTTGATGTTTTATTGTAAATTACATGAAATCCCAGGTTTATAGTTACAGAAATATTGACCTAATTTTTTCTCTAGTTCTTTTATCTCTTTTGTCTAACAAGCCTTAGGTTCCTTGATTCCCAGCTTTGCCAGGGACAAAGTTGACAGACAGACACAGATGGAGATATCATTTAACCTGATCATTAGCAACTGTTTGAAACAAAAAATATTGCAGTAACGATGCTTCTACATGTCTTCGTCATCCTTTTGGATTTAACAAGTCAAAAGAAAACACACTTAATGGGGTTTTCAATTAATTGCCAAAACGTATTGTTCATGATTAAAGACTTTTCCAAAGGCCATTTGAACATTTTTTATTATCAAGTCTATGGAGCAGTAATTGTAATCAGTATTACTCCATGTATTTGACTTTCTCAAAGGATTTCAGCTTCCTTAATGGTTCACAACATTAATATTTAGTACTGCTCTGATGGAAAAGCCAGAAAGCAGCCTTCTGTGAGCCCGAACTCCTCTACTGTGTATGTGACAAGAATTAACTCCTAGTGAGAAGACAAGAATGAACATCTGTTGCTTTGGTTTGCTCACCATTACCAACACTCTCCCCACCACAGCACTGATTTTTCCAGTAATGTCTCTCCTCATGTCTTATAGTTCTGTGGAAACAATGAGAGATGAGTCACTTTTCAGTGTGTGTGTGGGGGGGGGGTAGGGACATGAAGTGGATTTATTACTAGAATGTTCAATGAGATGTTTCTTTATGTTTCTCCCAATGAGTCTTAGTGATTATGTAATCCCAAACAGATTAACTGTCTCTAAAATTTGAAATATTGGCTTTTAGGGAAGAAAAAGGGAGGGGATGTTACTTAGTCCTTTGATTGATACACTAGTGCAGTTGGAATCTGTGAATCTAGGTCTTTGTTTCTTCTGTACAAGAAATTGAGGTCAACATGTAAAGGAGCAGAGAGAGGAGGAATTGAGAGGCAAATGTAGCCAAGCCAGCACTCAGAACTAAACTCTCAACCAGTTACTAATGAATTGGAGTCTCTCCTTTAAAATCTAGGTTGAGTTGTTGTTATAGTTTTGTTACTTTCCACTGACATATTGTGAATCAATGCATTGCTATAGTCACAACACTGCAGATGCTAAATTGTTGTCGTGTAGAGACTGATTGCTAGATTTTAAAGTTGATATTAATCTGGAAACAGGTTTAGAATGTAAATGGATACAAATCTGAGCAGTGAGAAAATTTTTCCTAATAAAAGGGCCCTGAAAATTATTTTGAGATTTGTTATTGACTGATTGTGTGGCTCTCTCCTGAAATGGCTGCACTGTTTAAAAAAAAAAATACTACTGGAGGGTTGCTTGAAGACATTGGTGAACAATCATAGATGGTTCTTCCCTTGCCTCTTACAGAAACAGTGACTATTTAAGTTGCATACAATAAACAGAGGTGTTGTTATAAGGACTATTTAGATGGCTTTAAGTGGCTAAAATTCTGTAGAGAATTCAGCATGAAAATGTAGACGGTGTATTGCTCATATTTAATGAGTGTTAGAGGTAGGTTGGTATTGCTGTATGGTAAAGACTGACTCACATTACAATGCCATCTAAGGCCATAAAACAAATGTATCTCTTCATTATGTTGTTCATTTTTTTATTTTGTATTAATTTGTATTGTCCAAACAATAGACATTTAAAATCTAAGTACAGTGGTGCCACTACTTAAATGCAGGTGTTGTTACTTTCAAGAGAAAAATACTCTGCCATGTTATTACTCTTTAACATAACTAGGATGGTTATTTTGCTTTTCAAAAAGTGTGTAATACGTTAGGTAATTAAATGGCTTTTATTTCTTCTCGTGTTCCTCTGTCTCTCCATCTCTGCGTCTCTGTGCTCTGTCTCCCTTGATCTCTGTCTTTGTCTCTGTCTTCTTTTTCTCTCCCCCCCACACACACATAATTTACTGTATGGTTATTTTCAGTTTTATTCTTTTTTGGTTCTATGCCCTTTTTAACCATCATAAACCTACTCTTTCTTAAAATATATCTTTTATTATAGAACTCCACTTCAAAATGTAAACATGTAGGCAAGAAGATGACTTTACATTGATTTGATTTTTCCTAGATTTTCAAGTGAAATAACAATAATTTCAGTAAAAATTCACATTCAGCTACTCAACAGGACACCAGAGACAAAGGTGAAAGAAGGAACACAATAAGACACACAATTGTATAAACAATTAATATGGGTATGATTTACTGTCCTAAACCATTTTGGCTGGTGATCTGGCTCTATGGATAAAGATGCTTATTGCCAAGCTTGATGACCTGAGTTAGATCCTAGGACTAACAGTAGAAGGAGAGAATCCATTTTGTCAAGTTATTCCCTGACCTCCGTGTGCATTCTGTGACATGTGCATCTCCAAGTGCTGGGAGCCAAACTCAGGAAACTACCTGCTGTTCTGAAAGACTAGTCAGTACAAGGTTAAGAAAGGACGTTCTGTTGGGTCTCAGATCTCAGGTCTCAGGAACTTAAAGAATGTCTGGCATTTCCTGGGAGCTGGTTATGAATGATGGTCTAGGGCAATAAGCATTCAATAGTGGGATAGCCCTAACAATGACCCTCACCCAAACTTCCTGTTTGCTGTGTCTTTATAACCTGCACCTGAAATTAAAGTTTCAGAGCTTATCAGAACACCAGACTTGCTCTCATTTCTTGTGTCTCTTGTCCTTTCATTCTTTCGTCCCCTTCCCTAAGGTCTCATCGAATACCTGCCTGCCGGGGCACCCAAGCCTATATAAGTAAATAAAATGAAAGTTTCTGAAGAATGTTTGAGGCATATAACATAAAACTTTTAGAACTGTGTCTTAGTTAGAATTTCTATTGCTCTGATAAAACACCATGACCAAAAGCAAATTGGGATGAAAATGTTTATTTCAGCTTACAAATGAAATGTTCATCATCCTGAGAAGTCAAAGAATGAACCTAGAGGCAGGAACTGGAACAGAGGCCATGGAGGAATGCTTCTTACTGGCTTTTTCCTCATAGCATGCTTACCCTGATGATACATCCCAGACCATCTGCCCTAGGATGATATTATTCAAATGCACTGGTTCCTCCTACATCACCAATCAAGCCTCATGTGAGGCTTTGCTCACAAGTCAATCTCCTGAGGGTATTTTCTCAACTGACGCTCCGTCTTCTAAAAGACTCTAGTTGGTGTCAAGTTGACACAAATCTATCTAGCATAAACTGATTCATGTAAATAGTTTTAATATGTTTGTATTTTCAAGTAAACACTACCAAGAAGAGAAAGACAATATTTGTGGCATATCAGGACTTGGTTCACATTTCCTTCAAGGTTGCTGCTGCTCTGGCAGTAAGTTTGATTCTGGTGTTTATCATCACAGGTTGATGTTTGTATTTTCTCTACTGTTCTATAAATGGAGCCACCTAGAGTATATTTTGTGGGTTTTGGCTACTCACATTTATTCTTTTTTTTTCTGGGAGATGCATCATTGTGCAGACAGGCTGTATTCTTTTTCCTCATAAGCATAAAGCATAGTACTCATATATGAACATTTGGAGATAGTAGCCTCAGATGAGAAAGAACATGTGGCATTTATCTTTCTGAGTCTGTTTTACCTCAAACAATATGATTATTTCTAGTTCCACCCCTTACCTGAAAAGTTCATTATTTAATTTTTTATTTATGGATGAATACTTTTCTGTAGTGAATACCTACCATATTTTCAGTATCCATTTGTTGGTTAGGGAAATTTCATTTGCTTACATTGCCTAGTTATTGTGGATAGAAGAGCAATGTACATGGCTAAGCAGGTATCCATGCATAGGGTGTTGAGTTGCTTGAGTATATGCCAAAGAATGGTACAGTTGAGTAATGTGGAAGATTTATTTTTAACTTTTTGAGGAGTCTCCATCTTGGTTTTTTGAATGGCTGGTCCAGTTTGAAATCTCACCAACATGCACTTGCTGATGCTTTAATTGTCGTTGTTGATCTTTAGCATTCTGGTTGGAGTAAGATTAAGTCTCGAAGTTGTTTTGATCTCAATTTCCCTATTGGTCAGGGATAATCAATATAATCTGCAATGACTGCAGAAACCAGGAAAGTAAAAGGAGACCACTGGGGAAGAGGAAACAGAGGGGAATATCATGGTACAAGTGATCTGAAGAGCAAAAATTAGGGAGTGGAGAGATCGATAAAGAAGTAGGAGGGAGGAAGTAAAATAACATTAAGAATATTTGAAAAACTCATAAGGAATCATATTGTCAACTGCCTAAAAGTATCTGCAATGTATGTAAGTTGGTCTATAATTATATATAAATAGTTTAAATGAAATTTCCCCATCTTGGCTGATAATTCAATCTACCCTGCCCCCCAGCCACAAGAGTCATAGACTATCTAACAAAACCCTTAACACTAGGCATGAGAAGCCCTTTTTTGCATGGATGGCCAGGATTGTTTGAGACTCCCAAAGCATTATAGGCTATTTCCTATTTCTTTGGTTGCTCCCTCTCTGAGGAAGTTAAGTTGCTATTGCTGAGGTCACTTAAGACACAGGTCTCAGATGCCTCTGAAACTGGATCTGACCACAAAGCCTCCTCCAATAGGACTAGCTTTCATGATACCAGAAGGCGGCATTTAAGCTTACAAAGGAGGGACACAAGATGTGGAGCCCAGTCCTAAATGATACACTTAGAATCTTTCACCCAAGGTTGAGGAATAATTGCAAAAGAGGGGTAGAAGATTTTAAAAGTCAGATGAATTTGCTGTAAGATTGTATCTCAGAAGATGCATTCATAATGTCTCAGAAGCATGCTTGCCTAAATGTGACCCAAATAAGAATGGTATGATAAAAAGGATGGGAGAAGATTCAGGAGGCCTCCATCTTAGAAGACAAACAACTATAGGTAGCTAGCTGAAAAGTTCAGAGAGAGGTATAAACAGTCCCAAGAAGAGCATATCAATTGATTATTCCTGAAAACATATATACATACAGGTAACATTATACTGACTGTGTATGTTTTCTTTAAGAATGAACAAATATATACATAGCTAATATATATATAATATATATATAATATATTCATATACATATATATGTATAAAGAGGAAATTATTTGGGAAGAGAGCAAGGAAGTTACATAAGAAGGTTTGGAGTTAGGAAAGCGACAAGTGAATGTTAATATAATTTCAAAAATTAAAACATTATTTTAAAAAGATATAGCAACATTGCTGCAGATTTTTACAGTATATTGCAAATAGACACATTTGTAAGAAATAAAATGAATCAGAGAGTTCTGGGACAATGCTTCTGTCCTGAGAGGTAGTAAAAGTATTTTAAAACATAAGTGTGGTGCCTGCCATGTGACTTAGTAATTTTACTATCATAGAATAGCACATGTTGTTGGATGATGCAATGATATGCAAATGGCTCTTGCTAAAGCTGTTGAAACTACAATTTATTTCTGCTTTCTATAGTAAATAGGCATTTGGATTGGTTCCAGTTTTGTGCTAATCAGTGTAGGGGTACAGTAAGATTTTATAGTGTCTTTTGTTGAACATATACATGCATTTAGGCTGAAGTGGAATTTATGCCCCATACTTATTACTTTTAAAAGTATTTCTTAAAGTTTAGTACTTGGTTATCATTTGCTTTCTAATGGAAGAGACCAAGAACTGACATGTGTTTGTGTAGGTAGGCAGGTGAGAAGGATATGGATGGAGTAATCAGAATATATTGTATGAAGAAAATCCATTTCATTAAATAATTTTTAAAAGCTCACATAACACAAATAAGAGCAAACATAAAAAGTTATGTCTTTTGTTACATTATTAACCTCTAAAGAAGTGAATGGAACCCAGGAGAAGTATACTTGCCACCTAGAACTGAAATGTGTTATCACCTTGTCCTTTGGTCTCCTTTGTATTTACATAAATGAAACATGGGAATTTCAACTTCTTTCTAGTGTTTCACAGTCTTCTTCAGTGTTCATTCCCAGAAGCACCTATTCTCATGAAATTGTTGTGATGGTTTGATAAGGTCTTAGAAATGTGTGAAATCTCTTTTTGGGAGACAAGTTTTTTTTCTTTCCTTCTTTGAGCATGAGATTCCAAGCAAATTCCAATTTTTTTGGGACCCATTGTTTCAATAGTCTGATAAATTAAGAGACCCAAGTGTTTCCCTAGTATATCTCTGTTTCTGCCAGGCTTGTTAGAATTCTTCATGTTCTGTTTCTACATCTCAGCCCTGAGGTAGAACATGTCTGAAACAAACATAATACACAGATTATAAGTAGGAAGAAAGGTTGAGAACACATTTAGTCAGTGCCATGTTCTTAAACATCCATGAATAGAACAGTTTTATAAATTTGGAAGGGCTGGCACCAAAAGATCCATCTTGTTATTTGAGATATGGTACTGTCAGGAAACCTAGGATGGCCTTAAACCTACATCCTCCTGTTTCAGTTTCCAAGTGCTTGGATCACAGGAACATGCTGCCATGCCCAATGTCCCTTTATTTCATTTATGACTACTCTGCTGTTCCCAAAGATGCAATGCAAACAAAATAGTAGAATAATTTTGAAAATGAAGTAACTGTGTACAGACTTATAAATATCTACTACCTATCAATCTTTTAAAGAGGTAACTTGTACACAGAGCCAACATGCAATTAGCATGACAGGTAATCTGAGTTGTCTGTCTTAAATTATTATCTTATCTTTGTGTAACTATCTTCTTCGAGATATCTATCTATCTATCTATCTATCTATCTATCTATCTATTCTATCTATCTACTATCTATCTATCTATCTATCTATCTATCTATCTATCTATCTATCTATCTATCTATCTATCTAATCTCTGTGTGTCCATATGTATATGTGTGTGTCTATGTGTGTATGTGTGTGTGTGTGGTGTGCTATTTGTGTATCCATAAAAGGCTGTCAGTATGTTGGACAATTTAAAATCTAAATAATTTAACTGTTGGACTTTTCTGCATTTAACTGTCTCTAAGATACACTATCATAAGGCTCAAAAGAATGTAGGAGGAAAAATAAGTCTTCATCCAAATACTAAAACTACAGTTTGAGAATAAGAAAGATTTATCTATTTCTACAGTGTTAGTGTTCTAACATAAAAATATCAAGCTAGAGTCCAATTCCTGTGTTTAATCAAGAAACTATTAAATAAACTGTGTTGCTCTTCGTGACAAACTTTCACATTTTGGTAAGAATTTTATATGTTTTCCACAATTTGAGTTTCAAAATGTTGACTATTTTGGGAAGCAGTTTGACAAATCAAAGATTGCTTAATGATTGGTTTATGTCTTCTAAATGACTGCTTTGTAAGTAAACATTATACATTTATATTAGTACATTTGATACAGAACATACCCATGACTAGAAAAGTTGCAGCTTTATATCTAAACTATATTATACAAAATTTACAGACATTAAAAGCATGGAAGGTTCACCTACAAAATAAGCAACAGGTGCTCTTACCCAACACAATGTCTTCTCAGAGGCAGGGGCAGGCTAAACAAAGACAGTAATGAGCTGCAAACAGCCCCAGCCAGACTGAGCAACGGGCACAGTGGGTCAAGCCAGCCCTGCTTGCTTCTTCTAGGCCATAGGTCAAGATAAATAGCCTGTGCTAGCTCTACTGAGGATGAGAAATAAACATAAGAAAGTACCATGACAGCATCTGATGAGAAAGGTAGCTGACTCATGGAGATTGTAGGCTATGGAGGGCTCCCATCCACACAGCTTCTTCTAACTATTTTTTTTTTTTTTTTTTTAAGGAACAAGTGATACAAATGTTGGAATCATTTTATGGACCTTGCTTACTTTTTCATTTGATGTGGTTAGTTACTGGCTCCTTAAAACAACTTTACTTGCATAAAATTCAGGAACTGTTCCACACTCTCTACAAAATGTGGGCCTTTGGGGACCCTAATCCTCTCTACAAATGAAGGCTCTTGACAGCTCCTCCCATCCTTCATATGAACATATGGGCCATCAGGGTCTCTCACACCCTCTCTACCCATATGGGCCATCAGGGTCTCTCACACCCACTCAACAAATGTTTCATTACATGTATGGCATAATAATGAGTTCTTAGATTTAAAGTGGCATCAAAATTTGTCATTATTGACAATCTTGGTAATTAAAACCCACATCCATCCATCTATCTATCTATCTATCTATCTATCTATCTATCTATCTATCTATGAATGATGTAGATAGATATAGATTATGTAGATATAGATATATGCCTACTTACTCTGACAATATGGATTTACTGTTGGATATATGATATATATTGGTGCATGTCTGATGTCTGTAATAACTTTGTTATTACACTGTTCTCTAACTTTGTAAGAAATTTAAATTTGATTGTCAGTGATATAAAGACTCATTCTGCCAAATTAAAGGTTCTAGACTATATTATTTTCTCTTTTGGTTTTGATACACTACATCACTCAGTATTTAATGTGATTGCACTTAAATGTATTCTTTTAACATCTTTTAAATATTTTAATTTATCATTAGAAAGTGTTCACAACTTAAATGAATTTTAAATCTGCATTTCTAAGTAACAAATCCAAAGCATTCCTAATTTATCTTTGGGCTTTGATTATATCATTAGAGAAAATTAGGGTCATGGAATAGGTAAATTGTGAACATTGCAGTTTGTTTCATCAAAATGAACTTCATAGACATTGTTTTCCTTGGGTTTTCACCAGTCACACAAGACTAACTTAAGACACAGAAATGAGTTTTGGCTTACTATAGAAAATATAATTCTTGTGAAATAGCTGTCCTGAAAATTTCAGGCAGATGCTGAGTCAGCATCTGTCAGGGGTGTCGGAAGGAGGCTCATACCACGTGGCAGTTGGTCATAAAGTTTAACAGCCTTCTCACACCACTCCAGTTTGTAAAGACACTATCACCTATTCCTTGTCCCTCACTGCCTACTTCTCTAAGACTTGTTGATCTTTATGCCAATATTACCTTCTAGTTTCTATTTACAGTTCTTATTAGGTCCTCTGTTTGCATTCACAAGTGAATAAAACAACATCTCTTCATTATTTTCATCATGAGTAAGCGCTTTCTAACAGGCATTAACACTGTATCTAAGAAAAAAAGTCTCATGAGAAGTAAGCAAAGTCTTCCTTAATGAAGCTAGTCTTACGTTTTTGTGTGCAGCAATATAGAATATAGTGTTCATACTTGTTTCCTATAAACTAAATCTCCTAAGAAAATTCTTTTAAATATTCATAATGAGAATAAAAATCTTAGGAATGAAATTAGAAAATAGTATGCTTGAGTGAACTTTTATAAGTGTATTTTCAATGTGCTCTTTCTCTACAGTACTCTGAGATCAGCATGTTCAGTTATTTTCTAGGTTAATGCAGGATAAAGTGTTTCATCAAAGAAGTGACTACTTCATAATTAAGTTGCCATTGACCATAGGGGGAGTAGGGTTCATTTTTGTGAAAATTATTGACATGGATATTGTGTTATAATATCATGCATATATAAAATGTACATCAATGTAAGTTCTTAGTCTTTGAACACTGTACAATCAATATTCTATTACCACAATGCTGGGGTTGCTGCATCGTAGCTAAATTAGAATGTCAGGTATGGAAATGTGTCTATTAGACATTCAAATAAAGGGGACGATACAAGAATCCTAACTATTTTCTTAACAAGTATTGTCTTTTCCCCCAGTTGTTTTAGAAAGAGCTCTCAATTTAAATGTCATTAAGATATTTATAAATATCTAAAGAAACTTGCTGTTTTGTATTATTATAAATGGAGTTCTGTGATGAAAATCCTTATTACAGTAGAAGTATTCATGACATTTGAATAAAGCTTATAGTTAATATCCAGTGCATGCTAATTGTCAGCTTGTTGTAAATGTAAAACTTTTAAAGTATAGAGACTTAGGTTACTTTAATAAATGTAAATGAAATATAGAAATGTTGAAAGAGATATTTAAAACAGCAGCACTCAATCTTGTATTACGCAGCCACCATGCTCTCGAATAGGCTAGGCCTGAGGCCAGGAGCAGCAGCAGTGGCACCTCTCGGCTCAGGCCGCCTGCTCAGGCATCCAGAGACACTGGCCCTGTCACTCACAGACACCAGCATTGGAGATGGCTCTGCCAATTTTTCTACGCTGTCTCCATAAGGCTGGGCTGATCCCAGACCGTCCCCCATCCATGATGTACCCAGTAGGAATTAGACTCTAATGCTTAATGATTAACTAAAGGCTTTATAAGTTTGGTAATGCTCAAATTAACAAGATGCCCACACAGTTGGAGGTGTTTCCCAATAAACTAACCTAGATATAAGTTGTCACCCAGATTGCTTTTGGTCCAAGAATGGTTCTCCATCTTCCTACATCTCTGTCTCCCTTGATCCTCCTCTTCCTTCTCCTCTTCCTCTCCTTATTTCTCCTCTTCCTCTCCTTACTCCTTCACCTTAGCTCTTCCCACTTGCAGGGAAAATTTCCTGCTACATAGAAATGTTATGGAAAGCTATAAACAAGTCTATACATCTATAAGTGCAATTATCTGTAATTGTTTCTATTGAAATTTATTGGGATAATGAGAAAACAGCTTAGACACATGATCACAATATTTAGCACATACCATACCAGCCTCAAAAGGTCATTGGAATCAGTAGAACTACTACATAGTTGTCGATCATTGTAATATTTCTATTAAAATAAAACACAAATTACTAATGGCAAAGGCAATACTCTAGTGATGTGTATGTGTTTACTTTAATTACTTCACAATGGATACATTTGTATATGTTTTCTCTTGCTACCTTTTCTGGTGGCTCTCAAGCATGTTTTCCAACTTAGCCTATAGTTTATACGACTCAAAATTTTTATTTCATGGTTGTAGAATAACCTTAGGGATTATCATTTTTGTGACTTTCTTTTGAATTGCAGGTGAAGGGGATCAAGAAAAACAAACAGCATATGTAACTTCCCAGCTGTAAACTTGCAGTTTTCTTTCTTTTCAATGCCAAACAGAATGGTTTTATTGAAACTTAAGTATGGCAGACTGGCTAAAGAAATAGCCAAAGGATTAGAAACAGCTTTCCAAATTTGTTTCATGGTTAGGATCATCTTACACCAACACTGGTACTTAGAAACACCTTCACCTGGCTGGTCTTCTACAGTTACATAAGAATGTGACTAGCTGTTTTTGAACTGCCTTTCCCAGGGTTAATATCTTAACAGTATTTTTCTTTTCTTTCTTTGTGGCTGCAAAGAGTAGAGATCTAAGTTGTCTCCATTGGATGACAAAATGGCAACTCTATGGCAGTCCATGTGACTTATCTCAAGAAGAGCAAGTTGGGGGAGGTTATAGAGGTATCAACAGCATCACAGAATTCCTGGGTCAGTCTCTGCCTTTCATCCAGGCTGGCTATTCTTCAAATCATTTTCTTTTTACTCTCTGATCTTCCCCTACATTGTGTTTTGATATGATATGCGCTCATCTCAATTTCTGTACTTGATTGGCTAACACACAGGTGAACAAAGAGTAACCTGGCATGTCCCCAGTATTGAGGTGAGAAGAGATATGACCGAGAGGAATCAAAGACTAAAAGGAGAATACCATTGGGATGTGAGGAGAAATAATAGAAGTGAGAACTGCATAGCAGAGATCTTACAATGTCTGGGACTTTACGTAAAGTGCAGTTATAGAGATGCAAAGAGAAATGAGCACATTTATACACAGTTGAGTTACACAGCTAACTCTATAAAATGGGAATTCTGTGTCTACTAAACTTAGACTTCCCAGAGAGGACCATTTATCATGTGAAACAAAGTGTTAAGTATTCTCCTAATCTATGAGGACCCATACGAACCTTGAATGGTCTGCATACAATATTAATCTCAATGGACATACTCTTTTACTTTCAATTAGTAAGTTGATTTGTCTGCTCAATAATGGTTCTCTGTTTTCCATTTAAATATCTAGAGCATGGACACCTTTTCTGGAAGCTTTCCAAAAAATGTATTGTCTTATTCTTCATTCTAAAGTGCTCAGGGCATTAATTAACTCTCAATTAGTTCTTTAATAGTCTTCTCAGAACTCAGTGACTATGCATATCATGTTAATATAACAAAACTCCTTACTATGATGGCATGATAGATGGTCTTAACATGAAGGGCTGTCCTGTTTCAAAAAGTCAAAGTAATTTATGTTTTCATCTAAGAATAAAATAAACATATATTTTTAAAGAATAAGCAAGGAAAGGCTTCATTTATGAGAAGGTAAGATGAACCATGTAAATGGTGAAATTGAGTCTAAAGTGAATGTCAGAGAACAGAGCCACAATAATTACTTAGGAAAACAATGTTTTTGCATTTTGACAGGATTTGAAAATTGCACTGTATTAACCACAGTGTTAAGATCTCTGTATCAGGAGGTTGCTCTGGAAATGTGACATTATGGAGTCTGGCCTATCAAGAATTTGATTAGTTATTCAATTAATAAGCAAACATCAGATGCATAAATAGAACTATTAAATAGGTCACATATGAATACTTACAGTTCTATTTTGTGGCAAAAATAATCAAAATGCTTAGTTTAGCACCTTTTCAATTCTTTTCCTCCTGAGCAAGACCCTCCCAAGCCAATATTCTCTCCCTTCAGCTGCGTTGGCTGAATACAAGAGTATCAATTTGAATAGACTGAAAGGGGGAGAAAAGCTAGACTCACCTGCAGTCTACAAATCCTCATATTAAAATATTTATGGCTAGGGAGACTTTAGTGGTGGCACAGCAAGTGTTGTTCATGCAAGGATGAGGTCATATGTTTGTGGGGCTATAGTGCCCATGCGTGGGTGTGGGTTTTGTAGATCCTGCATGTCTGCCAAGGCTCAGGGAGGCAGAAGCATGGGAATTTGACTGATTTTCACTCCAAGGGGCACTGGGCAGACATCAGGCTATGAGAAGTCACAGAACTCTGCTCCGGGTGTGGGAGATCTCAGTCTGAGACCTGCAGGGGCATAGCTCTTGGATGGGGACCCCTGAACAAGAAGGCATGTGGGGATCAACTGGTCTCAAACTCCTGGGCTCCCAGGTGCTGCTGGGAGCCGCAGAAGAGTTAAGACTGGAGGTATGTGGGCTGGATCAGCCAGCAGCCCAGAGGGATGAAAGGGAGATCTATGATAGCACCTCACAGTAGAGACTCTTGGTCACTGCAACTTGCATGGGTGGGTCATGGCTGGCTTGGCTAGCTTGCTTGAGTTGGCAGGTTCTGTGACTGGAATGTAGAGATGTCTGCCATGGGAGATTAGATGGCGGCTCAGTAGTAGAAGGCCCCCTCTATGGTTTTCCATGGGGGACTCCAAAGACACAAGGAAGTCCATTGTTTTAAAAGGTTTATTGTCATGAGGGGAAGTAGATGTAGCTGTTCCCCATATCCCCAGGGCAGGCCTGAGGTTAAATACCATTTGTAAGGAGGAGGGTCTGGGAAGGAATGTTTAATTGGCTACACTCTCTGGACTTTAGATATTTCATTAATATGGAGATCTCTTGATGCTCTGTGGCCTGTAGTCACACCCTCTATCTGTGGAGAGTCTGGTAGGGGCATTGCCCTATGTGACTGAAAGGCATGGATCAATGGAGGTCTTTGGCTTCGTGCCAGGAGACTGGAGTCTGGGAGCATGGTGAAATGCATGCCATCTCTTGCAGGCATACCTGTTGGGTCTCCAGCCATCTCTAGCTAGTGCTCCACCAGAAACCATGCTATCCTTTCACGGTCCCATATGTGTTCAGATCCCTAACATCCACATAAAATGCTGGGTATAATGGCAGATCTAAATCCCAAAGCTGGGAAGCTTGCTAGCCAGCTAGTCTTGTTGAATTTGTGAGCTTCAGACTCAGTGCCAAATCCTGTAGAACCTGCGTCACAAAACAAAGGGTACACAGCTGATGTCACTCTCTAGCCCCACACTTTCACACACCCTCACTCACCCACAAATGCACATTCATGTCCCTGCCTCTACACATTCATTTTGAATATGAGCCAGGCATCATTGACTTCTGACATCTACTGTCTATCTACTCAGAAAAGGTATCCTGAACTTCTTAAACAAAAAGAAAACAATAAAACCCATTGGCAAGTTAGGATCTCTCATTCTAAGCAACCTAAGTTTCATTGTCTGAAATACATAGCCTCTCATGTGTAGCAAAGTGGAAACCTGTTCTCAGTATGACTCAAATGTGCACTTGTTAGGTTGAAATAAAACCAAATAGGTATGCTTCCTCTCCGGAGCCAGCCCTTGCAATCATGAAAGCTGATTTGCTATAAACTTATATCAGTACTTTTGAGTGGGAACAAAGGTTATGTTAGAGCTCTTCTTTATGACAAATCACTTGGGGGATTTGCTCTATGAGAAAATTTAACTATTTTTTCCATTAAAAAAAAAATCTTTCTAGCATTCTAGCTCCAGGGAGTGAACTTTACCAAGGAGTAGGAGATGTGTGACATCATCTAGAATGTCTTGCAGGTTCCGGGGATGAATGTGAAGCCACACAGCAAAAATCACCCTTTCCCTCACACTAAAAATGAAAGATTCTCATTTAACATTCAGGGACAATGAATGGCATCCCATGTAAAATCCTTTACAGATTACCTCATTCTTCTTCTTCTCTCTGACAGTGGGGTGGGTTTTTTTTATTTTTATTTTTATTTTTCCTTCATTCTTTAAGGATGTCAATTGATAACAGTCAAGCAATATAGCATCCTGAAAGAGCCTAGGTACAAATATACATTTTTCCAATTTATTGAATGGTGAATTGAAACAAGTGTTTCTATTCCCCAAAATCTTGATCTCTATACAGCTAAAAATAGAGATAACTGTGCTTGTTTCAGAAGTCCCTTTTGTGAGGAATAAGAGAGAAGCATTATATAAGTTATATTGTTTATTTATTTATTTTTCTATTTATTTTATTTAGGTTATTTAGTTATTTGAAACACATCGTAATTTACTTATTTACACGGGTATAAACACAAAAAGGCAGATGTGGGGAAGGGAATGGCACCGGAGAATAGGTGTTCAGGGGAGTACAGATACATTTCAGAACAGGGTATCAGCTGGGTGTAGGTTCAGGGGACAGGTCACTATGACTCTGCCTATGATTCACTTGTCCTTATCTAAGTTGGTACTGTCCACCGAGGCTGCTATTTGTAAGACCTATGACTACTTAGGTCTGGTAAATTTCCACAGAAGCTGCCTGTTTACAATAGCATATAGCCTTCTGTTTCAGTGTTTTTCCACAGAGACCCAAGACTTTGTGTTAGTATGCAGCATGTATTTTAGGCCTATTGCTGATTTTAGGCCTTTAGTGTAATGCAGGGCTGCTCCTGACATCTCCTCCCTTCTCTAAGTATAGAAGGGCCTTGGCGATTCTATTCTTGTGAAGGTGGGGATAGAGGCCTGACCTCCAATAATTGAAGGAGGACCTTGTAATGGCTCCGGTCCTCCTGTCATTGTCCAGTGAGGCATGAGGGCCATACGCATCCGATGTCTTTTTCCTGGAGAGGGATACTTTTGACATCTACCCCTATGCAGTCAGGCTTGTCCCTCAGGGAACCCAGATAGATATTTTTAAGTTTCATTTATATTCCCTTGCAGTGATTAGCCTCGAAGCCTAAGCAAGAATTCAGATCGTCATTCAGAGAGGGTTCTGGGTAGCCCTTCTCTGCTTGGTCTAGGGGGGAAGTCCTTCTTTTCGGTTGGGTGGAGATGGGTTTGAGAACACCCTGTATAAAGTAACAACCTCATCTTGAGTCTCATGGTCCTCCATAGCTAACTTATGATAATGTATCTGAATAGGTTTTGCTACCAAATTATCTATCTGTTGTAAGATATATTGTAAACTGTAAATTCCATGTAATTATTATGGGACTGGCAAACAAAAGGTTGGTAAGCAGAAATGCTATTTAATTGTTGTGGGGTTAGACTGAGAAGAGTGGTGTGCTTTTATAGGTGGCCACACTAAGAAACCAAGCACTACGTTTGACATTGACCTGCATGTTTAAAACAACTCCAGAGATCTGCTGAAATATAATTCCAAATACTGTGGAATATACTATCAAAATAAAAACACCCCTTCAAAATGAAAATTAAACGTTGGGTAAAGATTAAATTGTCTGAAAAGTGCAGACCCAATCCCCTGAATTTTGTTTGTTTTTTGTTTTGTTTTGTTTTTCAAGACAGGACAGGGTTTCTCTGTATAGCCCTGACTATCCTGGAACTCACTCTGTAGACTAGGCTGGCCTCGAACTCAGAAATCCGCCTACCTCTGCCTCCCAAGTACTTGGATTAAAGGTGTGCACCACCATTGCCCGGCTTTCCCTGAATTCTTTGAAAATTGTTTTCTTTGAATTATCTTCTTCAGCCACCACATCTGCTCCTACCTCCATCACATGCCAGCTGACCTGTGCCAGATACTCTGACCTAGAATGGATGGTAGAGAAAGTACACTGGATGATCACCACATCACTTCGGTCTCCCAAAGCTAGTGTTTGACCTTGTTCTTCCCTGAATTGTCTGCTCACCATTTTCTTTTTCTCATCTTGTCTCTTTATTGAATCAGTGGTTCTTAACCTTCATTAACCAATTCATCTTTCTTCTCTAGTGAAGTAATCAGTGGTGGTTTCAGCATTTAGAGCTCCCTCTTATAAATCAAACATTTATTTATTTTATTTTATGTGCTTATGCATTTTGCCTCCATTAATGTCTCTGCATCATGTACATGTCTGTCATCTGCTGTGGTTAAAAGAAGGCATTGGATCCCTTGTAACTGGAGTTACTAAACATTCTATGAAGCCTATGTGGGTTTTGAAAATGGAACCTGGGTCTTCTGGAAGAGTAGCAGTGCTCTTAACTGCTGAGACATTTCTCCATCCTTCGAGGTCTCTCCTTACTTAATGGTAAAATCTCACCGATTTGCTATTTTGAGTGATTACTAGTGGTTTAATTTAGTTTGCTCCCTTCCACACTTCCTCCTTCCTTCCCTTCTTTTTTTTCCTTCCTTTTTTTCTTTTTTCCTTCTTTCCTTCCCTTCCTTTTTTCCTTCCTTCCTTCCCTTCCTTTTTTCCTTCCTTTTCTTCCTTCCTCTTCTCCTCCCTTCCTTTCCCTCCATTCATCTATCCCTCCCTCCATCTCTTTCCTCCCCCTCCCTCCTTCCTCCTTTCCTATCATACATTCATCCTGAAGATAAAACAACAAAACATAATTATATGTCCTATATCAAGCCATGAAGTAGGCACACAAAGCTATACTTGTACATCTTATCCTTTTAATTTGTATCCTCGTCAGTTAGAATATTCCTCAATAAATTACAGATTGTCTCATCACCAAATCATTGAATTTATAAGTGAGGCAAGTGGTATTTTCTTCAACTATGCCTATTCAGCTTCTATCTCATGCCATATTTTGGTGGCATCAGAGTTCCAGAAAGTTTAACTAGAGAAAATCAAGGATATAGGTGTACTGACAATTTTGAAAGTTTGGTTTCTTTTAAATCACAGAAATATTATAAAAAAATGTCTTCATTTGAATCCCAGATGAGGGATTGGTGATGCTTTGGACTGTCAGCAGCAACTGACTATGGTGATTTGCCTCATGCTATAGCAGAAGTTTGTTTTTGCCATATGCAGATAGTTTCTGTGATTGTGAGATGTCTGGAATTCTGGGAACTTTTCAGAGGGTATGTGAATGCTAGAACCTCGATACATCAGTATGTGGATGTTTGTTCAAGGAGGTTGGGTGAAGTTTATTAGCATGCTATGGTCAAAGAACAAACAAAAGAAGGAAGAAATTAGGTTCAGGGTGTCTCTTTCTCTGTCTCTCTCTTCTCCTCTCCTGTAATCTTTCTTTTCTATCTAGTGATAGGGGTTGGACAAATTTGGGGTAAAGAGTGAGAAATAGGATTACACAGCAGTAGTAAAAGACGGCTACTTCTGGGTGAGAAGGAAATTGCCACAGGTCACTCCTATTACTTGGGATACAGTAAGCAGTGAAATAGTCTTTGCCCCTCAGTTGCCCAGTTAATGGTCCCCATAGTGGAATGTGGACTGCCACACTTTGTTTTGGCCACAGGACTCTAGAAAACCAGATTCCTTGGCTGCTCTCTCATTCACCTCAGATTTTAGCAGCTCGTTACATGTCTTATCGATCAATAAAGACTAGATGCTCATATGATGCCAGGAGACCCTATCTGCCTCCGCAGACAGATACCATGTGCATTTTCTCTAGCATTTCATTAGAACACAGTGGATGGTACTTCTCTCTTAGTTCCCATCTCTGTCTCTCTCTGTTTCCCTCTGTCTCTCTCTGTCTCTGTCTCTTCTCTCTCTCTCTCTTTATTTCTCACTGTCCATATCTGTTTATAATCAACATAATTGAAACCATATGTTTAGAGGTGCAATTTGAATTTTTCTACTCTATGTATTTAATCAGGAAACTATCACATAGCCAGACAATAAACATAACCCATGAACTTTTCTTGTGTCTTTTGTATTCTTCAAGTATGTCTTTCTTTTTTATGAAGTACTCTCATTTCTACCAGCTTGCAAAGCAGGCATGAAAACCTTTGTCTGGGAAAACTATCTGCTCATCTTTAATGTTTTATTATTTGACTTGATGCCCCTTGCTCCAGAGTGGGAATACTCCTCTTTAGCTGAGAGAGGCATAGAGAAGGAAGCCCTGTCCATTATGCTTTGTATTGCATTTCTCTGGGGGGGGCATTGATGAATCATGCTGTATACCTTTGTGCATGACTAAGGGTAAGAAGGAATAGGAATGAGCAAAATATTGACACTAGCATTATTTTTTTTTCCCACAGTGCAGCCATGAAGCATATTGTATTCTGTTTCACCTCAGAAACAATATATAACTGGTAAACAATGCATATCTGTTCAGGGGTCATCCCAGAGGCCTGACATACATAACAACTGTATGGGTGGCACTGTACCAAATAGATCGTACATTGCAAAAGCTAAGGGTAATTTGAAGAAAGAGATCAACAGCAGTTTAGAATGTAAAAACCTATTGTGTTGAAGTTTAATAAGCTAGAGGAATTCATTTTACCTTTAGGAACATGACCAACTGCTGTTAAACAGTTGCGTTGAACAAGATGAATGCTTAGACATCCCTTCCTAAAAGCAAAAGATCCTGCCATCCTAACCATCAGTGGCAATTTAAAATATATGATCCCTAAAATTGCTGGCAGTTTTGTTTTGTTAATATGCAGAGTAGACAAAGCATATGTGCATTTTAATGTTGGCTGTAAAGAAATATGTGTGTCAAATTTGTGATTAAATACAGTAGTGAAGTCTATACTGTTTGGGAGGACAGGGAATGAATGGCCTTTCTAAAGCACCTAAAGCAGTAATATCTACAATTGGACTCTATCTACCAGACCTCCTGGCCCCCAGCCATGGCTACATCCTCCTCTCCTCTCCCTCCCTCCTCCTCTCCCTCCTCCTCCCCTCCTCCCTCCCTCTCCTCTCCTCTCCTCCTCTCCTCTCCTCCCTCCCCTCCTCCTCCCCTCCCCTCCCCTCTCCCCTCCTCCTCCCTCCCTCCCCTTCCCTCCCCTCCTTCCACTTTCTTTCTTCCATCCTCTTTCTTTCCATCTTTCCTTCCCCTCCCTCCCCTTTCCTCTCCTCTCTTTCCTTTTCCCTTCCCTCTCTCATTTCATTCCCTCCTCTCCCCTCCCCTCCATTCTTTTCTTCCTTCTCTCCTCTTTGGTCCCCCTCCTACATTTGCCTCCAACCCTCTTTTTCCTTCTTTCTCTCCATCTTCTCTTTTAAACACCTATTCTTTATTTCTATCTCTTTTCTTTTGAGACAGGATCTTACTATTTAATCACATGTCCCCAATTCATTCATCCTAATTTCGGGCTTATCAACATGACATATTACCCCATTGCTTTCAATGTGTCAACTCATTTTAATCTTTAAAATAGTCTCAAGAGATAGGTATTCTCCTCAGAAACCTACAATTTTTAGATGAAAACACAAAACAATCCGAATCATAAAGATATAAGCCAAGAACACATTACTTGTCCTTGGGTAAACTGTGATTTAAAACCTTATTAGTTGAAGCATTAGGCCGCTAAACCATATAAATGTTTTATATCATTTCATTCTCTTAGAACTGTACCTTGTCAAGAACGATTCCCACCCCCCCCCTTTTTTTAATCAATGACAAAATATCACACCAGGGACAGTAAGTTCAAGAGCATCCACCTCATATTTTTGATGGAATTAATAATCAATTCATGGTATATCTGACATTAACATTTATGTTTCTGTACCATGCTATACATGAAGAATGGGAAAAAGTAAAGAACCATGGCCTACTAGTTGGACAATTCTATCATCATTATTAGAATATAGTCATACAATTTATAAATTTGGTTGCACAAAGTATTTGTATACAAAGTGAATTATCCACAATCTTCTAACTGAGCAAGTTTAGGTAAATTATCACCATGTGAATAGTATTACAAAATTGTTGTAATTATGTTTACAAACTTTTTAATACATGATATGAAGAGTGTTCAGGTTATGATGATAGATCTGAAAGCCTAGTCTATAAAGTCAGATTGTTTCAAATATATTAAATATTTTCAAAAGGAAGTTATAAAATAAAATAATTAAAAGTTTTGGATGACTAGATTATGGACAGGTTTACTTTTATAAGTCATTAGAAAATTTGTCTTAGAATGTAAAGATTAATGATGAATTTGCCTTTTTATACTTGCTTCTGTCTAAGTGTCTTATAAAGTACGTTTGTTTCTTTGGTTAGGGTTGTAACTCAGCTGGCAGAGGGCTTACCTCATACTCACAAAGCCCTTTTTCAGGCACTGAACAAACCAGATGTGATGGTGCACACTTAAAATCCCAAGATTCCAGAGGTAGAAACACGAGGATCAGAAGTTCCAGGTCATCCTGGTACATAGGAGGCCCTTTCTCAAAACAATAAGGAAATAATTATGTATTTAGAACAACTAAAAAGTTTAGCACCAAAATATTCCCAATAAGTTTACCTAAATGCAGTGAGTCATTTAAACTTGTTCATTACAATATTCTTAGTAGACAAACAGCAGCTTTCTCTATATGAAGCATCTTGTGGAAGCAAATCAACTTTGGTATGTGATCTTTTCACTATAATAACATTTGATCTAGAGCTGAACAAAGAGAAAATGTAATCTCTTTTGTTTAGAGACAAAATGTGTTGAATTCTGTCCTGTATGTGTTCAGTTGTTTCTGCTGGTCAATCCCAGTGATTGATCAAAGCAAACAGGTCAAGTTCAGACTTTCTAGGTGATGTAAAAGCATGGCCCCTTATTGTGGACCTGTACTTAGGTCCCAAAATTAAATAACACTGTAGAAAATTTGCCAATTTTAAAACCAGTCTGATTGATTATTTCCATTGATGTCTCTATTTTTACTTTGTGCTTTGGGGAAAAATCACTTTCTTTGACAATTTCTATGAGCAAGTTTGCTTGAAGGATTATAGATACTCTATTAGGAGCATGGACATTTCGAGTGTTGAATTGGGAAGACATCGAGGAAATATATTCTGTCCTGATTGAACCTTGGGGATTAGCTGGAAGATTGCTGTTCTCAGGTTAAATGACAAAAGGAACCACTGGAGGCAGGGAGGGGTGAGTAGGCCCTCAGCACCTCTGCTCCCTGATCAAACTGTATTATAAACATTACCTAGAATTTTAAAAAACAGCTTTTTGATTAGCTGTAGATTGTTTCTAGAAATGAATCATATGACATCTGGGGAAATACCGCCAGGGCTTTGAAATAAACCTTCTATTAGTCATAAGCAATAGGATGAGCTGTAAAACCACATCTGGAGAATAATATTTCAAAAGACTCATCTATTTCACTTTGATATCGCCAGGTGCTGAGCCAGGTGTTTTACATAAATTATCTCATTTGTTTTCTCGGGCTATGTTGAGTATTGTTAATCCCATTTTATAGATGAAGAAACAGAGACTTACAATGGGTAAAGGGTTGCCTAGTATTCCATAGATAGGGTCACATCCTCTCCCCCAGCACAGAAATCTAGGAGATATTAAAGGTGAAACATGAAAGACACGATAATCTTGGACAGTAGTTACTGTGTGGTTGGAAATAAAAGATCCAGAGCAGCCTGAAGTAGTGGGAACATTTATAGTAATGATACATGACAGAGAAGTGGAAATGTGATGGGCGTGTGTATTGGGTGACGAGGCTGCCTGGACAGAATGATATGGAAGAGAGTAGCTAGGCTGGAAAAAAGTACATATGCTGTTAGGTAAATAGGTGGATCTGGGAAATTATAGATGTGGCTTAAGGACTGCTTCACTGGCCTAATACCTTTTGATGGATGTAGTTTCAAGCGCATGCAGGTTTAAAATAATTTAGCTTTGATTGCCTGTGGATGGAAGTTGAGTTTTTGGAAAGCAAAATGTATTTTCTTCCCTCCTGGGAGCCTTGTGTACTGAATCAAAAGCCTAAATTAAGGGAATTGCATTGGCTTCTCTGTGTTGATAAAGTTACTATTTAAAGCAAACAGAAGACTTCAATTTTTCAAAAGAGGAGATAGTTAGACGATAGAAAATCGGTAAGCTCGGACACCTGCTCCGAATCCTTGTTGGTGTTTAGAAAGGGAATGAGCTATGTAAAAGTTGTTTGAATATTTTTTCCTTTGATAGATGGAAGATATTCATACCATAGTCTATAAACAGGGATATGATGAATTGACTAAATGATGTGGTAATTTCTATACAGTACAGAAGCAGGAAAAAAAAATACTTTACTGGGGTTTCATAGTATGGTTATTCAGAGAAGTAGACTCACAAGTATGTGACAGTGTTGCAGACTGAAGATGATTCCTGTTCAGAGGCTCAAAGATAGGCATAGGCAGGGCATGAGGATCTGAGGCAGCAGGATTTGTATGTGGGAAAGCCTGTTCTTGAGGGAGGAATGCGACTCCTTTCTCTACTGAGGGACAGACAGGGCTAAGAGTGCAAATTTCAAAAGTAGCCCCAGGAGAAAAAGCAATCATCTGCAGAATGCCTGTGCGTTGGAGTCTGGAAGATTCTTTTTGACTGGTAGCAGATTCTCAGTGAATAAAGGTGTTACCAGTGTGCCTACTCCAGTGAGTTTAAGAAATAAAGATCATAGTGACAGCTATTGGGTTGGTTTTGGAATCAGAGGGAAAATATAGGAAACAAAATTTAGCTTTCTGACAGTACTGAGGTCTCAGGACGATGCAGAGCAAGGTACTTGAAGAAAGAGGCTGCCTTTCCTTGTCAGTAACATCACCGTAGTCATGGAAATAGCTTTGATGTGTGATTGGTGCAACCCCAATCTCAATGTCAACTTTAATTGTTACCCAAGTGTTGGTGGAAGCTAAAAACAACTGGAGCCAGGAAATATGTTCTGACTGGAGAAAACGCTAGCAAAGACATTCAGTGGGTCTGCTGCTGGTTCAGTCCAGCCATGACTACAGGAAACACCACGTGTTCGGAGGAAGCCGAAATTAGGTGAGGTGACACAGCCTGACTGTCATCATTGTTTTCTTTATAGAAAAAAAATGTACATGTGGTCAAACAACACAAAGTCTTTAAGTTTTATGTTTTGTTATATGTGTAGCCAAATGATCAATTATATTCTTCTACCTCCCTGGTTAAAAAAATAGGTAGGTTGCTGCATTTGTTTATTGGGAGGAAGGTTACATAAAGTTTTTCTGTAGAGCCTTAACCTTGATCCCAAATGTTATACTTCTGGCTAATAGTCCAAGTCTTGGTTATACAAAAAAAAAAAAAAAAAAAAAAAAAAGAGTGTGCTCTGAAAAAAAAATATGGAATCCTGGCAATTCAGAAGTCACAATGTCTTAGTAATGGGAGAGATACTTTGGATATAAGCAGCTTCTTCTTTTGGGTAATTTTCACACTTCTTTTTCTTTCCATGCTGAAAAATCCTTTGGTGCTAGTGTTGTAGAAAATATGTTGCACACAGTAGATTAGGATAATGGTTTTATGGACGCTGAATTTCCTGGGTAAGAGAAAGAAAGAAGCTTTGCCATTCAGTAATAACGGCACACTTTCTCTTTCTTCCCTCACCTCTTCTCTGTTGTGTGTGTTTAGGTGTGTGTGTGTGTGTAAGAGGTGATAATTCATTCAGCATCCTGATGAGAGGAGGGGCTATGGGTCAGAATACCAATTTGTCATAGGGAAAAGATACAACTCCAACCACAACAGAAGTATAAATTAATCCTTTGTGTGGTCAAGGGAAATCAGAACATGGCTGTTTGTTACATATTTGACAGAGAAACGTCTTTACTTCCTCCTATCATAGTAGTCTAACACAGAGCTATGAGTTTCATAACTAAGGTGCTATGAGCACTCTCTTCCAGGACTCTCCACAACTTTTTATTTGAATGGCTTCACAATAATTTTCAAAATTTATAAACACTCATGCATTTTAAAGTATTATCTGAAATTTTCATTTGAGCTTAGTAGTTTTAAATGTTATATTTGGGGCACATGAGAATTGATGTATTTATGCGTATAGGAGATCATTCTATCTTCTGATTATTCTTCAGTTTCTTTTTCAAAGGTTTGAAGTTATTTTCATACAGGTCTTTAACTTGCTTATCTAGAGTTACCCCAAATATTTAGTATTTTTGAGGCTATTGTGAAGGGTGTCATTTCCCTAATTTCTTTCTTGGACTCTTTGTTGGCTATTGATTTTTTTTTAAATCTTGTATTCAGATATTTTCAGATACTTCACTGAAAGTGTTTATCAGCTATAGAAGTTTTCTGGTGGAAATTTTAGGGTCATTTATGTATGTATCATATCATCTGCACATAATGATATTTTGACTTTTTCCTTTCTAGTTTATATCCCCTTGCTCTTCTTCAGTTGTCTTATTGCTCTAGCTAAAACCTCAAAGTCTATGTTGAATAGTTATGGATAGAGTTGACAGCCTTGTCTTCTTACTGATTTAATAGAACTGCTTTGAGTTTCCATTTAAATTGACATTGGCTACAGATTTGCTGTAAATTGTCTTCATTATATTTAGATATGCCCCTTTGTATCCCTAATCTTTCCAGAACTTTTATCATGAAGGGGTGTTAGATTCTGTCAAAGGCTGTCTCAGCATTTAATGAGATGATCATGTGGTTTTTTCTTTCAGTTTGTTTACATGGTATATTACACTGATTTTTGTAAACTGAACCATATCTGCACCCCCGAGATAAAGCCTATTTGTTCATAGTGGATGATATCTTTGATGTGTTCTTGGATTTAGTTTGCAAGCATTTTATTGAGTATGTTTGATTTGTGTTCATAAGAGAAATTGGTCTATAATTCTCTTTTTTTGTTGTTGTTGAGCCCTTATGTAGTTTGGGTACCAGGGTGAGTGTGGCTTAATAAAATAAATTGGGCAATGTTCCTTTAATAGATGGAAGATATTCATGCCATAGTTCGAAACAGTGTATTGATTTTGACTAGATGGTGTGGTAATTTCTATACAATACAGCTTCCAGGAAATAGATACTTTACTGGAGTTTCATAGTGAAGCATTTTAGAGAAACAGACTTTTAAGGAATGATATTGTAGACTAAAGAAGATTTCTGTTTGGAAGCTCAAAGATAGGCAGAGATAGAGTATGGAGATCAGAGGCAGCAGCAGTTACATGTGGGAAAGCTTGCTTCTCTGCTCTTGAGAAAGAAATGCTGACTTCCTTGCCCTACTGAGGGATGCACTGGATTGTAGGTCTATTTAATTATTTATCTGATATTCATTCAACTTGGTAAGTGGTACCTATCAAGAAAATTATCCTTTCTTTATTTTTTATTTTTTATTTATTTAATTATTATTTTGTAGAAGTGTGGTCACAGCCTCATGCTCCACGAAATAAGACTCAGACTCAAAATATATTTACACATGCCTTGCCATATTGCTAGGATCTTCTCTGACTTGATCATAACTTAAAGTAACCTATTTATTCTAGTCTACACTTTGCAACATGGCGGGTTACCTGTGCTCAGGTATCATACGTCTGACTAGTCACCTCTTCCTGGGTGAATTTCCCATGCCTCACACTATCCCAGAATACATTCTGCCTTCTAGATGTCCCACACCCATTTTTTTCTTTTTGCCTAAGCCATACGCCATCAAATTTATTACTGACAGGTGCAACATCCATACTGACATGAGATACTTTCTCTACACCTTTTTTTTTTTTCTTAGGTTTTTCAATTTGTGGGAGTGTCAAGGTTTTAAAGCATGTCCTAATGATTCTATGAATTTCTCAGTGTCTATTATTAGCTCTCCTTTACATTTCTGATTTTATTAATTTGGATATTTTCTTTCTATCTCTTACTAATTTGATAAAGTTTTTCTATTAATTCACTTTAAAATATGTCCAGTAGTATCTTAATATGGTTTAGATTTCACCTGCTGCCATCCATTAAAAACAGTGAATTCTTCTTCAACATTACTCCACAATATTTCTTATTTTTCCAAATTTTATAATTTCTCTGTTTTTCACAATAGATTTTTAATCTTCTCTGTGATAAAGCATCAATTACTTAGGGTTAAATCCACAATATTATTTTATAATATTATTTTAAGTACATAGTTTTATGTACAAAGTCATTGATAATGACGATGATGATGATGATGATGATGATGATAATAATAATAATGCTATGCTTGTGGTCGATTTGAACTTTCTTACAGCTGAAGAAAGCCAAGTTTTTAATAGAAGCTGATAATAAATCTGTCCAACTCCTGCCATGCAGGAGACAGATATTATCTTAATTCTTTTTTTGGGGTTGATTTGATGTGGCTAAGGTTTCAAACTAAATTCTGTACCCTTAGATCTGGCCGCCTGAAGATGAGTGATCACACTTACACCAATTTTTGTTATGCAAACTTTGCTCTCCAAGTTAATTGGTCAATATAAAGCTAAAGCCTGTGATTGCGCAGTAGAGAGAGGAGGGCGGGACTTCTTGGCAGGAAGAAAAGCTGGGAAGAAAAAGAAAGAAGGTGCTTTCAACAAGAGACACCTGGGAAGGAGATGGGCGTGACTTCAGGCCTGGAAGGTATAGCTAGCCGTGTGGCTGGATGGAGATAGGTGCTCTGGTTAACTTAGATGAACTAGTTGAGAGATACCCAGTTTAGGCCTAAACTTTGAAATATTAAAAGGTCTCGGTGTAATTATTTGGGGAACTAGCTGGTTAAGAAATAACTGCCGCCGTATTGATTTCCAGTATTAATTTATACAGGATATTAATTTTAATCATTTTACAACTGCTATATAGGTCATGAGAGAAATCTTTCCTTAGAGGAGGAAATTATCTGTATCTCTTGAGTTTATTTGCTATACAAACATCCTTGAAAAGATAATAGAAACAAAAGCTAGAATAAAAAGCACAAAAATTCGATATTATAAAGAACTAAGAATTCTGGACTTTTGTTAATGTACATATGTTATCAAAATTACATATTTAGGGTCTTTCTTTTTAGATATTTTACTGTAATCTATTTTCTTGTATTGTGGGTGCTCCACATTATGTATGTGGACACTTTATTAATATACTATAGATCTCTGAGATACAACAAGCTCTATTAACATGTTTGTAAGTGGTGTCATTTTGTTTTGTTTTCCTTGACCAGTGAGATGGCCTTTTCTGGCAAGCCTGATGACCAGAGTTCAATTCTCAGAATCTACATAATAAAAGGAGAGAACTGACTCCCAGAAGTTGCCCTCTGACCTCCACACTAGTGACTTGACATGCATATATGCACATAAAATAGGTAAATAAAGTGTAAAGGAATATTCTTTTCTTTCCTTTCTGTAGATTTGGTAATTTCTACTGATTTATCTTTAAATTCACTAAAACTTCCTTCTGTTGTTTACAACTTCTTACTGAAACTATCTAGTGATCTTTAAATATTGTTTTCTAGTTAAAATATTTTTCATAGCATGGAATTTATAAAGATTCTTATCCTTTATTAGATTTTGAATGTACTCAACATCATGGCTATCATAACTACTTAAAGTTTTTGCCCCATAATCAGACACATATCTTCTTTTGAGAATGGCACCTATGTGTTTTATTTTCTCTTGAGAATAGGCCTGCTTTTCCTAGTTTTGGGCATGCTGTATAATTTTGGATAACATCCTGAACATATAAATGTTGTGTTTTGTGATTTTGGGGTTTGGTCATGATCTTTTGGAAAGGCTAATGTTTATAAGGAAACTATTTGACTAATGCCAAGTGTTCTGTCTTCTTTGGCTGTGGCTCATATCTCAACACTTGGAGCAGTTTCAAATCCTCGTTTGAGTTCGTTCCACAATGTGGATAATGTTCCGTTGACTTCTCAAAGTCATCACTGTACTGATTTAGGCATCTTTTACCCTAGTGGGGCTGAGATGTAAGCCTGATGCTTGGTTAGGGCACGTGATTAAGGGATTCATTTGCTAGCTCTCAATGCTAGGAGATTCCCATACGTTTTCTAGTCCAGATAATCTATTTCCTTTATTTCTGTGGGTGGAGAAAAAGAAGTTTTATTTCTGCTGCCACAGCCAAGCCGTTGATGTGACTGGAGCTCACCCTATGAGAAAAGTTGTGAGGAATTTAAAAGGAAGCCATTGGCCAATCTCTTTTGAAGGTTCCATCTTTGCATGCAATCTTTATGCCTTTGTTCACTTTTCATATCCCTCAAGAGTCCCAGCTAACAGAGAAGGCCACAGTAAGTTTGATAACAACATTCTTTTTTTTTTTAATTTTTATTTCAGCAAATCAAAGAATTTAAAAAGCATTCAACAGATAAAAGAAGAACAAACACAAAATACCAAGGTCAGATATACTTATACAAGAATTCATAGAGCCTCAAACAAGCAATACTTTTTGAGTTATGTTTAAAAATCAGAACCACAATAGCTCCTTCACAAAGCAACTACCTCCATGGCTGAACCTAGCTCCTGCACATATGTTGTAAATGGCAGCTTGTTTTCATTAGGTCTCAAACATCTGGAGTGGGCTATCCAACTCAGCCTTATGGTATGTCTTCAAACAAAACAAAACAAACAAAAAAAAAACAACAACAAAAAAAACATTGTCAGTATTCATGGAATATTATTTTTTTATATCTCTTGATTCGTTTGCACTACTTCATTGAGATTTTGTATGTATATTCAGAGATCTGACTATAATTATTATTTTTGTTGGTTTACACTTGATTTCACTATTCAATATTATTGACAACAACATCTAATGTTAAATAACAGAAGGTTGAACTGTGGGGGCATCTGATCCAGTGCTGAATCTAGAACAGTAGCCATCCTCTAAATTGCCTTAATAAGAATAATAATTATCTTTGTAAGGTGTACTCCAAGATAGGAAGTTTGGGGCCAGAGGAAAAAAATAAAAGAGTTCATCTTTGCTTTCCTTTTCTTATTTCTTATCTTATTCCTGTCCCTCTTTCTCAAAAAGAAAGAAAGAAAGAAAGAAAGAAAGGAAGGAAGAGAAAGCCACAACACACATATTATGCCTGCTAATAAAAAGCTTACCTAGGCCAGTCCTCATGTCTGTCTGAGGATTTTCTCAACTCTGTTAAAAATCCTATTTTCTTGGTAACCCACTTGAACTTAGTTATCAGGTAAAGAACATTTGATAAACTAATTCTCTTTAAGGTGCTGTTGTGTGATAATGCTTATCTCATTCCAATGCCTGCTTTAAAGTTTATTTTGGAAGGAGACTTCCTACAAAATCTAAAGCCTGATCTTTGGGAGTAGAATTTTTAAGTTTTAGCATTAGGTAATTATAGAGAGATTTTCCTAAGCAGGGTAAAAAGGAAACTTTTACCCAAACACAAAGACAGTCATGGCTAGTTATTTATATGTGACACTTTATATGTTCCCATTTTTGTAAGAATCTGTACAATAATCACAAAGTTATGATAGCACTAAATATATTTAGTTTATATTATAAGCTTTCCACTTAATTTTTACAATTTAGCAATAAAATAGAGAAACCTCTCATGACTAGCCAGGACTATGAGCCTTGTTATTACATTCATAGTGACATTTAAGATGTCATTAAATACTCCTGCTAAAGGAAAAGAGAATAGTAAATGTAATGAGCTGTAAAAAATAGATGAATGCTTAAGCATACGCTTAAAAACATTCCCAAAGTACACAGATATCTTTCCTACCTTTGACACCTATTTGAGTAACATTTCTAGAATATTCAGCTAATCTTGTACATCATTTTCTTCATATTATCCAGAAGTAATGCAGGAAAACATCAGTCAATAGCTTAGCATTTTGGAAAACACTTAATAGTCCTTAAAACTTGGCATATCTGGGCTGGAAAGATGGATCAGTGGTTAAGTGATCTTCCACAGGTTGCGAGTTCAATTTCAGACAACCACGTGATGGCTCACAGCCATCTGTAATGGTATCCAATGCCCTCCTCTAGTGTGTCCCAAGAGAGCTAAGTGTAGCTATAGTGTACTCACATACGTAAAGTAAATAAATACATCTTAAAAAAACCTTTGGCATATCATCCCTATAATTTTTGTGGATTCTCTAGAAGATTCAAATAGTTCCCCTTCACCTGAATATCTAAACACCTGAATATCACCATCACCTGAATATCTAAACAGCATTCTCCTTATGAGTTCCCTCAATGAACCAACTGTCTTCCTCAGTCTTGGCTTCTTCCGAGGCAAAACATATCTTACTTTAATGCCCGTCTAAAGAAGCATGGAAAATGAAGAAAGAAGTCAGAGAAGGAGGGAAGAATGATGATTTCAGTAGGAAACTGTCCCCCAAAGGCTCACTGTCTTGATGGCTTTTTCCCCAGCTGCTATGCTATTTAGCGGGCACTGACATCCTTATGCTGTAGGCATCGCTAAGGGAAATAGGTCATCAGGGGCATGGTTTTGAAGTGGGGTCTCAATGTTTTATACTTGGGCCCTCATGTTCCCCTTCTCCCTCCCCATCCCTGCCTTCCCCCTTCTCCTTCTTGTCCCCCTGCTTCCCATCTCCCTCGAGGTACAAAGCCTTCTCCCCAGTACACTTAAGTCCCATGGTGCTAACCCTTCATTCAGGCCCCAAATTAATGAAGTTAGCTGACCACAGAATAAAATCTTTGAAATCATAAGCATATCATCATGAAATAATGAAATAAGCATTTTCTATTTTCTACATTGTTCCACTAGGTATTTCTCCACAACAACAAAATGTCTGACTAACCCACTGAGTCATTGGTGGTCCATAGAAGCCATATAGGATAGAGGTAGTCTTGTGTGGATTAGACCCAATACAAAGGCATCGATCAGATCAGTGGAGCCACAGCGATCTGTCCTATAGTAAGAAGACACCTAGGTTGATGGTGTTTAATCTTCAGAAGGAAGAGAAGGTGTCAGTCAATCAAGGGGAGATGGTAAGGCAGACCACAGAGACTCTATTCACCACATGATCTCATGGCTAGAGGTGTAGGTGGCCAAAGGTCAGAGGTGAAGTGGTTACTCTCTGCAGGCAACCATATTAAGGAGCAAGCACTCCTCTCAATATGATGCTAAGACACAGTTGCTGAGGAGGAAAAGTGGCTGCTGTCCTTTCCTTTTGGTGCTTTCTTTAGAGAAAAAACAAAAACAAAAAAACCCAAAACAGCCTTTAAGAATTCATTCCACTTGTAGTCTTGATCTGTTTGAAAAGCTCTCTCAGGACAGTAAACTACTTAAAACAGTAAGTGCTTATTAAGTGCCCACGGTGTCCAGACTGCTATGCAAAGTGCTGTGTGCTGTGTTAAGGGAAAGCTCAACAAACAAAGGATCTGCTTTAGGCAAAAGTAATATGTCCTTTGTGGATATGTGTGCAAGATTTCAACTGGGCTGAAATAATGTGTTTTAAGCTTTGCCTGGAAGAAATCCATGTTGTGAAAAAGTCTTAAATAATATTGGGGGAAAATTCAACAAAGACTAGAAAATCAATCAAGGTTTCGAGGTTAGGGTAGGTGAAGCGTTTTCCCTTGTGTTTTACATGGTTTTCTTTTATCCACCAAGATGCTGGGCTGGATTCTACCATACAACAAATAGAAAATTACCAACCTCATTCGGGAAACTAGCCTTTCAATCAGTTCAGTTAAATGAGGATTCTCAAATGCCTTCCATGTGTGCCAGCCTGTGCCAAGTGTGTGGAGGATAAAGGAGAATTCTTGGCATCACCCTGCCATTGCAAGTTTACTGGAGGAGAACAGATGAGTCAGGGTTAAGAAGTAATGAGAAGACTTACAGTAACTACCCCCTGCCTTCATTCATCCTCAAATTAGAGCAGCCATGAGATAGGCAAGGGCTTGGATAACCATTGCAAAAGCTTTAGAATCTTGGCCTCTTATGGATTTGTACCTGTTCTTAAGAGCCTTATTTCCTCCCCTGTGTTTCTAGGAATCCTTATTGATTTGGTGTCAATAATATTTGTACTCATGCTGATGCTCTAACTGTGGTAGAGTTGGTCTCTGGATTTCCCAGCTACGTCTGCATTTCTCTTTGACAAAAGGAAGGGAACAGAGCTGCCTGTGAGCCTTGAGTGACTGTGTCTGAAACAGCTGGAATGGGCACCAGGAAGAATCAGATTTTTAGTGCAGGTAGAACTGTTACAATTGGTAGTTTGTTTTGAGGTTGAGGGAAGTTTTATTCTTCTCTAATGATAATGGTGACCTCCCAGCCTAGGTGCCTTTACCTTAGGCAAACCCAGTTTTGGTACTTCAGTTTCACAAGGAGAACAATCAAATGTCTTAGCATGCATCTTAGGCATGTATGTGTATTAGGCCTTTGATTGCAAGGGGCAAAGCTGAAAGGGGGCAGATTAGTGATATTTATTTAATACAATAAATGTGGAGTTAAATGGGAGAGTGAAGTTGGCAACTGGAAAGCTGAGGAATGGAGACTCTGACTCTCTGTCTCCATCTGCCTGGGGTTTCTTGTTTATTTCTGAGTGGCACAGTGTACACAGTACTCAGAAAGGAACATTCTGCCCACCTCTGGGTGGACTTACAGTAGAAGCCTCTATAACATGACTCTGTAGGAAACTCAGTTCAAAATCTCAGGAAGAATCAGTTTTGGAGACTGGCGGTCCTGTTGTCCAATCACTGTGGCATGGGGACAGGGTCATATATAAGTAACATCTCCATCAACCTTACCCCAACAGTAAGTGATCTATAATAGATGAGATGATGTCAGCTACATAGGGATCCCTAAAGCTACCCAGAGAACTGCATGCTGGCCTCAGCCTACGGGACACCTTTTTCTGTCCATCAGATCACTTTCCTGGCTCTTCCAGAAACAGGGTGACTCATTGTATTTGCTGAGTCCACAGTTTGAGAGGTCTCTCTTTGCTCAAGGGCCTTGGGGATCTTCCCAATGAATTCCAAAGTTATCTTTAGTGTCTGTGTTTGGAAGTTTTGTAGAAATGAGTTATAAAATGAAGTATGATAGCCTGTTTAGGTACTCCAGGATCTGAGTAAGCTTATATTTATCTGGATAAACATAACTTGAGTACACAGGTAGGGCTGAGTAACATACATGGTTATTGTAAAATAGCAGGAGAATATGGTGTAGTTATATGAGAAACAGTTTTCAGTGGGAAAGACTCTTTTTGACTCCCCTACACATACACATTTTTCTTTTTTTGAGGCAGAGTCCCATGTTGCTCAGGGTGGCCTGAACTCAATATATAGTGAGGCTAAACTTGAACTTCTAGTCTTCTGACTTCTGTATCCTGAATGCCTAGATTATAGCTGTGCACCACCACAGCCTGGGTTATGTGGTGCTGGTGGCCAGACTAAGACTTCCTGCATGATAGACATTGCATTGACTTAGCCACCTCCTCAACTTCTCTCCATACATCATGTGGAAAGCCAGTTAGAGCAGACAGAGAATTATAAATTGATCTGTCTTGGAAATGAGGGAGTGATTTTGACTTGATTCTCTCAGTGCACATTTTTTCTTTGCACAGTCTACTTCAGGCACTGTGATGATTCTGTGGCATAGGAGTGAACTCCTGCATTTTAATTAGCTGCTCTGCATACCTGCTTGACCATACAATCTGAAGGGCAGCATGCAAATTAAGAATACAGAGTCTTTCTTTCTAAAACTATTAAGAGTTTTCAAGGTGGTGAGAAAGCCTTTTGAAGCACAGGTCTTTGCACTGTGTCGAGCTTGCCTGAGGATGGAGTCACCCAGGCTGAGGGGCTTATACAGTTCAGGTGTCAGTGTACCCTTCGGTGTCTCATGAAGTTGAGAGAGGGAACCTGTTTCTAACTATGGAGCAGATATTAACATGGTCCAGGTGATTCCACCCATTCTAATTATGCCTCAAAGTAAACAGCGCAGAATTTATAATATTTTAAAGGAGGATGCTATTTGTAATTTAGGTATGTAGTAACCCGGTTGTAGTATTGGAAAATCTTCAGTTACCATGTCTTTATTAAGTATATAAAATTATTCCAACAGATTTCATGTCAAATTCCCTTTTCTTGTGTTTTTCTCTTACTGTTTAAAATTCTCAGGGGGTTAAATTTATAACTCTCTTTTTGTAGTAGAGGTTATACCTCTCTAATTTAGGGTGACTTCATATCCTGCACTATACTAGTCTGAAAAACAACAGCTCACAACTTTTAGCCAAGAAAGATATCTAACCAGTGGTGCTCCAAAACAATGTACTGATTTATAATACCTTAATTTATTATGCAAAACTAGAGAGAAGCAGTGTATCCTGAGGGGAAAATGGCAGTTTTCTACAAGCCGAATAATGTAACCTTAAAATAATTTAAGTAATATGTTTCATCCCAGGATTTTCATTAACTCAAGCAGCATGTATTATAAAAATATATCTAACTGACTTATCATAAAAATTCTGAAATTTTTAAAGAAAGGGCTTGTATAAAACACCTGTACGAAAAAGTTTTTGAAAAAACTTTTAAAAAGAGAATAGAAATTTTACATAGTTATTCATAAAATCATGATAAAGTCATCTGTTACAACAATAATTGACCTGAATTTTAGTAATACCATTACACTGTATCTTATTTAGGATTTTATTGCTCTGAAGAGACACCATGACCAAGGCAATTCTTATAGAGGAAGACATTTAATTGGCGATGACTTATAGTTTTAGAGGTTTAGCCATTGTCATGTGGTGGAAAACATGGTATCATGCAGGCAGCAGGAAGAAAAATTGAGAATTCTACATCCAGATCTGCAGGGGGCAGGAAGGAAGATTATGTGCTACTAGGCCAGGTTTTGAACTTCTGAGAAATCAAAGACCAACCCCTGGTTGTGGTTTTTCCTCCCACAAAGCCCCACCTACCACAACAAGACCACACATCCTGATAGTGCCACTCCCTGTGAGCCTATGGGGCCATTTTCTTTCAAACTACCATATACTGTGATGATCTTTCTCTTTTCCAAGCTTCTGACTTGGTGTATCAAACTTCATATATTCTTTTGTCCACTGTGGGCTCCCATGGATGCAAGCCCTTTTTTGGGTTTATCTCCTACTTCTCTCTGGAACAAGATCTTGCTTCAAGTATCCTGAAACTCAGGTATCGTTGGATTTCAAGTGTATTCTGACTCTGCCTTCAACTGAACTGGGAAACTCTTCCACTGACAGAACCTTCTTTTTTTTTTTTTTTAGTTTATATACATATACATGCATTTGTGGTCACCTACATATATTTGTAGAGGGCAGAGGTCTCTATATGGTGTTTTATTTTTTCCATTACACTCTTTATTTTTTGGGACAGGGTTTTTCATTGAACTTGGAGTTCATATTTCGGCTGGAGTGGCTGGTTAACAAGCCCCTGGGATCTGCCTGACTCTATGACCTCACCCTCAACACTGGGGTTACAAGTAGACTTGGGGGGATCGGAACTCAGATGCCTGGCTTCTCCACCAAACAATTTCCCAACCCACCTATCTTTCCAGCTTGTAACTGGAAATTCTTAGATCTTCTTCTGTGAACTTTTCTCTGCCATTTGGAATGAGATGTTTACAATGTTGTAACATGCTACCTTAGTCACTGTTCTATTGCTATGAAGATATGTTATGACCAAGGCAACTCTAACCAAAGAAAGCATTTAACTGGGGACTTACTTACAAAGGCTTAGTCCATTATTATTCTGATGGCAAGCATGTTAGTACTTAGGCAAACTTGGTACTAATGAAGTAGCTGAGAGTTCTACATCTTGGTCCACAGGCAGCAAGCAGAGAGAGACACCGGGCCTGGTTTGGGCTTTTGAAACATCAGTGTCCACCCCCAGTGAGCACTGATAAGGCCACACTTCTTCAATAAAGCCACACCTACTCTGACAAGACCACAGCTTCTAATTCTTCTCAAATAGTGCCACTCCCGATATCTAAGCATTCAATATATGTCCTATGGGGCCTTTTCTTATTCAAAGCACAATTCCCAGGTACATTTGCATTCACTCTGCTACACTAAGTGGTAGTCTCTTCATATTTGCTTCCCCTTGTTGTTAGAACAGATTTTGTTTTTCTTGTTTGTTTTGACCTTGAAGGCCATGAAATTTCACCAGGGCTTTTCCAACTATAACATGAATCAGAAGATTGATAAAGATTAATCATTAATCTATGGTGACTTTTCAGAGTAATTTGAATGTGATCTGAGTTCACTCACTGCAAGCAAAGTGATGACAAAATGTGATGTTTTCTATGTGTTGGTGGGAAAGCATTGTAGATTAATAAAGGATAGGATGATGTAGCATTATATTAGCAGTCATCAACCTATCTGTTTCCAACCAGAGTGCGACTGCTTCTCTTCTAAGGCTCCAATGAACTAAGAAGTTACAGAGGTTCCACTTTCTGATTTGGAATTGACTACAGAGTCTTCTCCAACATTGTTGGGGTCCAGATGATCTACAATTCCTTTCCAAAGCACAAACATCTGACCCAGATTTGTTTCCATGATTTCTGAAAGCAGTAGGCTTGAGGTAAAGCCTAGAAGAAGTGTCCTCTGGGGCAAAACAAGGCCAATAGGGCAGGGGAGTGCAGAAAGAGAAACTCAGGTAAGCTGGTCAAAGACACTGTTTGATCAAGCTATGCTTGCAAGGCTGTCGGTAGTATCTTACCAAACAATACATAAAAAGCAGAAGGAAAAAAATAAAAGTTTGTTCATTCTGGAAATGAATCCAGAGTTTTGTGTCTCTGTCTACCATTAACCTCCTTTCCGGGTTTCTGTGTCCCCCAGGCATGGATTGGCCAATGTGATAAGGAGCGACTAAATTTTCAGCTCTCACTTAAGAATTCCCTGACTCCAAAGGACCTGCTCTCCCTTTCACTTTGTTTTCAACCCAGAGTTGCCTTGAACGAGCATTCTTCCTTGACCAAGTTGACTGATGATTAATATGACAAAGCATCTACTTCTCCTGCACCCTTTTCATGTGCTGATTGTTGTTTCCCACTTTCACTAGCTCCTACTTCCATGTCAAAAGCCAGTCTCAATCCCATGTGAGAAAGATTAAGATACTTTTATTGTAAACTATAAATAAGTAATATGCATTATTTTATTATACATATATGTGCATGTATAATATATAAACACATACCAAATATTTCACTGTATCACCTGTATGTATATTACTCAGAACCAAAAGGAACATCAAGGTTTGTTTTAATACCAGACAATAAGCAAAGCAATATTAGAATTATATTGATAAAGATACAAATTGCGAGATAAGATAACATGATAATAGTCAGAGAAGGTTTTTGTTGCATGTAATTTTAAATGCATGCTACCACCTTTTCCAGGACTGCAGCACTTGAGGCTTAGCTCTGAGATTGGCTGCTGCTGGTCCCCACCCCTGCCTTGTCTCTATCTCTGCTCACCTTTGCTCTGTAGAAGAAAAGACATTCAGACAGCTTTATTATTTTAGAGCTTGTCAGATAACACAATTGCTGGGCACAAAAATCTCCTGCCCTAACCTTATCAGCTGGTCTATAACTGCCAGCCTCTGCTGGTGGCAGAGGCAGCAGGTTCTAGCTACCCCAAGATCTTACATGGTTGTGGTGTGCTTCTGGTACCAAAGCCTGGCTGACAAGAACTCTTTCTCTTTCCTTGCATCTCTTCTTCCTCCTGGGACCCCAAAGTTCCACCTTTTCCCTTGTCTAGTAATTGGCTCTCAGCTTGTTTATTGACCAAATCAAGAACCAATTAGGGAATTGGACTAGTATTAGCACCTCCCTCTACAGGTTTTAACTAGAAACATTGAATTAAGAACATTAGTGAAACTAAGAGTTAATTTTTCCTAAGATTTCTGATATTCCAAAACCAAAATGGCATATCTGGGTTCCTAGATCTTATTTTTCCTTATCAAAGGAAATACACATTTTCAGAAGTAAATTGAATAATATACTATCTGCACTATGAAATACATTTTCTCATAAATCCTTTGTAAAGCTCAATGAATATGTATAAAATAATTCTACATGTAAAATATATTTAGAGAACATATATTTAGTAACATATACTTATGTATGCCTATCTATTTATATATACATATATGATTATATTTTATTAAATTTAGTGGGGAAAGATTGTTCAGTTTAAAGAGAGAATAAAATAATATTAAGTAATATGAAGTTCTCTCTGGTCATTTCAACAGTGGTTTTAGGGGTATGTTTCCTCTGAAATATTTTTTTGTTCTTTTTTTTTTTTTTTTTTTTTTTTTACTATTATTCATTTTTTTTACATTCCAGATTTTATTCCCTTCCTCTACCCCTATCCACCTTCTGACTGTTCCACATCCCATACCTCCAAGCCACCCCCTGACTGCATAAGGCTGTCCCCACCCTAATCCCCAACCTGACCTCTAAACTCCCTGGGCCTTCAGTCTATTGAGGGCTAGGTGCATCATCTCTGAACACAGACCCAGCAGTCCTCTGCCGTATATGTGTTGGGAGCCTCATATCAGTTGGTGTATGCTGACTTTCTAGTAGTCCTGTGTTTGAGAGGTCTCAGGGGTCCAGATTAATTGATACTGCTGGTCCTCCTATAGGGTTGCCCTCCTCCTCAGCTTCTTTCAGCCTTTCCCTAATTCAACCATAGTGGTCATCAGCTTCTGTCCATTGGTTGGGTGCAAATATCTGCATCTGACTCTTTCAGCTGTTTGTTGGGTCTTACAGAGGGCAGTTGTGCTAGGTTCCTTTTGTGAGCGCTCCAAAGCCTCAGTAATAGTGTCAGGCCTTGGGGCCTCCCATGAGCTGGATCCTACTTTGGGTCTGTCACTGAACCTTCTTTTCCTCAGGCTTCTCTCCGTTTCTGTCCCTGTAGTTCTTTCAAACAGGAACAATTATGGGTCAGAGTTTTGACTGTGGGATGGCAACCCTCTCCCTCATTTGATGTCCTGTCTTCCTGCTGGAGGAGGGCTCTATAATTTCCCTCTCTCTACTATCATGCATTTCATTTGCATCCTGAGAGTCTCTCACCTCCCAGGTCTCTGGTACATTCTGGAGGGTCCCACTAAACTCCTACCTCCCTAGGTTACCTGTTTCATTCTTTCTGCTGGTCCTCAGGGTGTCACTCCTTTTCCCTCACCCAATACCAGATCAGGTGTCCCTCTCCACCCCCCCCCCAACCCTGTCCACTTTTCCTCCAGGTCTCTTCCTCCTTCCCCACTTGTGATTACTTTCTTCTCCCTCCGCAGTATATTTTTAAAGTTCTTTATCAAGTGGGAAGCATATTACCATCACTCTCTAGGAGGTACCTTATTTTGAAGCTATACAAATGATTAAAGATTCCTCAGACTCGTTTTTACCTTCTAATGATGTTACCATAGTATTTAGGGTGGGAGGAGAGACTCTTGTTTGTAGGTATTGTTCTGGACATTCTCGTTTTAGCCTTGATTTTATACCTCATCCCATTCCTGCGACCATAACGGCTGCTGTCCTAAAATTGTTATGATGCATTTTCTACTCAGAGTAAGTATCCTAACCACATGGATTTTCTTTGGATTGTCATTAACCTCGGAATGATAAATTAGTCTCGGCAAATTTAAAATTATTTTCTGCTTGCTTTAATATAGTACATCATTAGGGATTTCTTTGTTTACACTTTTTTTTTTTTTAATTCTTCTAGTAGTGAGACATCACTAGCAGAATTGATTTTCTGCTAGGACAAATTTAACCTATGCATACACATGCACACACATCCCTTCATTTTTTTTTAAAAAAGAGAAATATACATTCATTAGAATCTGGGTTTGCATGAAAGTTTAAAGAAGAGTGAAAAGCCTATTCATTTGTTTTCTTCTGGGAGATAACAGAATACTAATATCAAAGAGTTTCAGGTAATTCCTAGAGATAAAAGTCAGTGGTATTCTGCCTATAAGAATTTTCTATTTAATTATACTTATCAGGGGTTGATAATTGTATTCAGCCATGAAATAAATGTTTAAAGAGCTTGAACATTTGGAAATATTTAGCTTGAGGTTACTATGACTTATTAGTTGTATCAGCTTGTTTTATGCTCTGCAGTGCATATGCTACTTTCCCTACACATGTCAACGTGCATCCCGAAACTACTCCCAACTGTTGTGTCCACAGCTGTTCTTCTTATAGACCTTGCTAATAATTTGACATTCTTACTAGGTCTTTTGCTTCCTTGGATCATGTTGCTGCTGGCTGCTAAATTCCCTTGTTCATCTCAGTTATTGTTAAGGGGCACTTGTTCTGATTATCGATTTATGAAATCGACATTCATTAAACCTCAGATTGAAAACTTATATTTATATGTCATATTGATCATACAGTAGTCAAACAACTTTCCAAGTAGACTGCTTTAGTTTAAAATCCATATCAAGATGAGGCTGTCCCTACTGACTTCTCTCCAGGCAAGTGGAGGTCATTTTAGAAATATCTTTAGCATGTACCATTCCCATGACATTCTCCATAGCACGTCTTACATGTGTAAACCTACCAGCTTTTCTCCCAATTCTTGATTCTCCTTTAAGAAGAGAATTGAAGAACAACAATATTAGTCACATGATTAAATAGAGCATGTACCAGACAGATATTTCAAGAAAGTATTACATATTGAGTTAAATCTATTCTAGGATATATATACCTGGTGCCTGTGTACATAATGATAAAAGAAAGCAAGAAAGAGAAAAAGAAAGTGAGTGAAAGAAAGACAATATGAAGGAAGAAATCTGGAAGATGATGGAAAACAGAAGAATACAGCAGCTGAGAAAGTTCTTATGTTCAATCTACTTGAAAATCATGTCTGATTTGAATGTTGTTAATACATTTCTGTATTTGCAACTCCTTGGAGGCTGATGCAGAAAGATTGACAGTTTGACTAGATAGCAGAATCTATTTCTAAATACTTCTCTTCCCCTACCCATAAAATGTTTGAAATAAGCTCTACATAAGACATAAGTAGGCTTTGGGATACTGTCCTCATTAATTGTTTCCATTGGCTAAGATGATTAGAAATTGATTGCACATCTAAATCTGGGAGGAAAATTCTAAAGGGAAGCCAATTCAATAATCACTCTGCATTGTGCTGTTCTCATTCTCAATTTCCCCTTCCATCTCAGCCCTGATACAGTTTATCATTCACTTTCTTCATTTCTGTAAATGTTGTTATCCTTTTTTTTTTTTTTTTTTAAGAATAAGGCTGGAAACATTGTAATCTCTCTGAGTCTTCTACTTTCCTTAGACTCTGGTGCCAGTGTAAAATTCATTCCTATAAACTATGTCCCTTCAGTGCCTAGCTTCTGGGTGACTGGTGGCATAATTTTCCTCTTTATTATACTCTAATTCCATCACTTCCAGCTGTTGACACATGTATCTGTGATCTGCTCCAGTACACTTCGTTAGCACATCCAGATCTTTCTCTTCATCCTGCCCCATCTTTGCATTTCTCTCTGACTTACCCCATTTTGGTGAATATCTCTACTTCAGTGCATTAGACAGATCTTCCCTGCCTATTCTGTCAAAAATAGTATTACTTATTGCTCTTTATTTTGTTTTACTTCTTCCATTTTTAGCCATTACTTAATAAAAATGGTATATATTACTGAGTTTATGCTGAGTATTTATGTAATGGATTGATTTGTGATATCTTTACAACTAAAAATATTATACTTTATTTATATCTGTTATTTCTCTGTCTTTTGCAATCTCCATATTTATTTCCTGAAAAGAAGTTGGCAAAAAAGATGTCAAGCTGCTTAGAAAATACTAAGACTGACAACCACATATATTTATGTAGTTTTGCAGTTACAGGTACATATGTGATTACATTCTTTTCCAGGCATTAGATCAAAACCTATTACTGTTTGCTTTTAGTAACTGAAGAGAGCCCTACTATCTATGGGTCACAGGCTAGAATTGTACTGTGGTCCTTCCCTGTGGGAGGCCAAGGCTTTATACAGAAACTGATGACTATAATTCCCCAGGAGTTATCTGTAAACTTCTAAACGACAGGTTTTGAAGGAATAAAATTCCTTAGAAGATGATTACATGTGGAAGCTCATATAAAAAGCACTTAAAATAACGCAAGTAAAACCACCAATACAATGCCAATCCATTTCATGGGAACTGTGGGGAAGAAAGGCAAGTTTCTACTACAACTAAGTCTTTTATAACTTGGTTCAGAAACGTCACAAACTGTGGTTACGGCCTATGAGGGTATGATGTAGTCTATGCTATTTGGAATGATGATATGTTTGTTAATGATAAAAAATGTATTGTAATAATTTACTTGTAGAAAGTCAAATTCATATGATCCTCATGAATAGGGATGCTCTGTCCTTGTAAAGTATAGGGCAGATCTTAAGTGAAACAATAAAGGTGATATATAGAATTTATGAGGTGATGACTTGGCAGAGTCTCATGTTTAGAAGCATAATAAATATAAATTTTAAACTAGTGATGAGTTTAGGAGACATAGGAGGGCTCAGCCACAGCTGAGATGAAAGAATGAGAAAACACAATTCTAGAAGAAAGAAAATTGGAAACTGACTCTGTAGCTGCTTTCAAATTTATAAAGAGCTCTTTTACAGAGAAAAGGGCCTGCTGTTTTCACCCCTTCTCTTTGGAAATACTCTTCACTGTCTACTCCTGTGAAACTCATACCCATCTCTTAGACAGTTTGTTAACTATATGGCACTCCAACTGCTTCCTGCAACATCCTTCATCTCTCTTTGTTCTGCGGTGACTTACTTCTCTCAAGGCAGGCACATCCCAAACCCTTGCAGGTGGACAAAGCCCCTGTGTTCTTTCCTTTGTGTTGCTGTGCTTTGTTTACATTGTGCCACATTGGCCCACTGTAGGTATAAAGACCTGCTTTTCTGATAGAAGTTAGTTCTTTGTAAAGGGAGGCATTACCTTATTCATTCCTGTCTCTGTGTGGTACAGAGTAGACTTTTTGGTAATTTTTGTTTTCTTTATAGATATTTATTCTGTACCAATTTAAAATTATGTAATAGATGAAATGGAGAGATAGTTCAGTCAGCAGTGTACCTACATCAACAAGAGGACCCTAGTTCAATTCCCAGTAGCTGGGTGCATCAGGAACCACAGCACAAGCAGGGTTAGAAGATTGACAGAACATACTGATATGCCATTCAAGACACTGTGTGAGTGCTAGTCAGTGAGGGGCCCTCTCTCAGAGAATAGAGGAAGACATGGATGTCAACCTTCTGACCACCACATATTCATGCAAACATGTACATATGTTCCTGCATGCTCATGTGTATGCACACACAATATCACACACACACACACACACACACACACACACACACACACACACACAGAGAGAGAGAGAGAGAGAGAGAGAGAGAGAGAGAGAGAAGCATCTCTGCTGATAGTACTTCTGTTCTATTTGTCACACCAATTGTTTTCCTTAAGCTTCTTGAGTTGATATGGGAGCTTCTTGAGGACAGAGGATAGGTCTAGTTCTATATTTCCTAATGGACCCAGGACAGAGTATGATCCTTGGTATCCACCAAGAATAGTTTTGAAATTATACTGACAGAAACTCTAATTTGTGCTTACAAATGAAAACACCTTTTTAGGAGAGAAATCATCTGCTTGGATTGGTTTAAAACATTGGCTTAGGTATAAGAATACACTGTCCAGCTTATTAATAAAGATTATATACTTAAGACTATGTAATTATTAATTAATTAAGATTAATAATAAAAATGGAATGAGAGGTTTATGATTTTGAAGGAGAAATACATGCCATATCATTATTAGAAATATTATTTTCTGAATACCACTCCGCTTCTGTCCCTCACTCTGACATTTTTGCTGGGGCAGACTCCTAGCTTGTCAGCTCCCTTGAAGACACCATATCCTGACCTATCCTAGAGGAACCACTGTACTGAGAGTAGAGAGTAAGAACCCTCCCCTACAACCCAATGTCCCAGAGCTGCAGCTGGGAGCCTAGGGGACTCAGGACCCATCACCCACCAAACCCTGACCTCCTGATTACCACTCCTCTTCTTCCCCTTTGCTTGGTCCATATTGCTGGGGCAGACTCCTAGCTGGTCTGCTCCATGAAGACACCATATCCTGACCCATCCTAGAGGAACCACTGTACTCAGAGCAGCAGAGGAACCATTTCACTCAGAACAGCAGAGGATCCATTGACACTCAGAGCAGTTGAGGAAGCTAGACTCCTAGGAGCTCTAACACAACCAGGATTATAGGATTTCAGGATCCCAAAGGCAGTCTGAATCCCAGGAGCTCTTTCACCCAGGATCTCAGGATTAAAGATCACAGAGACATCTAGACTCTGAGGAGTTCTGACACAAGCAAGATAAAAGGAGAGACAGGCTTCAGTCGGAGCGGAGTCAATAGCACTAGAGATAACCAGATGGTGAAAGGCAAGCACAAGAACATAAGCAACAGAAACCAAGGTTACATGGCATTATCAGAAACCAGCTCTCCCATCGTAGCAAGTCCTGGATACCCCATCACACTGGAAATGCAAGACTCTGATTTAAAATCACTTCTCATGATGATGATGGAGGACTTTAAGAAGGACATAAATAATTCCTTAATACAGGAGAACACAGATAAACAGGAAGCTCTTAAAGAGGAAACACAAAAATCCCTTAAAGAATTACAAGAAAACACAATCAAACAGGTGAAGGAATTAAACAAAACCATCCAGGATCTAAAAATGGAAGTAGTAACAATAAAGAAATCACAAAGGGAGTCTACCCAGGACATAGAAAATCTAGGAAAGAGATCAATAGCCATAGACCCAAGCTTCACCAACAGAATACAAGAGATAGAAGAGAGAATATCAGGGGCAGAAGATACCATGGAAAACATTGACACAACTGTCAAAGAAAATGCAAAATGAAAAAAAACTCCTAACCCAAAACATCCAGGAAATCGAGCAGAAACTGAGAAGACCAAACCTAAGGATAATAGGTATAATGAGAGTGAAGATTCCCAACTTAAAGGCCAATAAATAACTTCAATAAAATTATAGAAGAAAACTTCTCTAACCTAAAGAAAGTGATGCCCATGAACATACAAGAAGCTTACAGAACTCTAAATAGACTAGACCAGAAAAGAAATTCCCACTGTCACATAATAACCAAAACACCAAATGCACAAAACAAAGAAAAGAATATTAAAAGCAGTAAAGGAAAAAGGTCAAGTAACATATAAGGCAGACCTATAAGAATTATACCAGACTTCTCACCATAGACTATAAGAGCCAGAAGATCCTGGACTGGTGTCATACAGATTCTAAGAGAACACAAATGGCAGCTCAGACAATTATACCCAGCAAAACTCTCATTTACTATAGATGGAGAAACCAAGATATTCAATGACAAAACCAAATTTACACAATATCTTCCCACAAACCCAGCCCTACAAAGGATAATAGATGGAAAACTCCAACACAAGGAGGGAAACTACAACCTAGAAAAAGCAAAAAAAATAATCTTCCAACAAACCCAAAAGAAGATAGCCACATAAACATAACTCCTCCTCTAATAACAAAAGTAATAGGAAACAATAATCATTTTCCTTAACATCAATGGACTCAATTCCCCAATAAAAAGACGTAGACTAACAGATTGGATACATAAACAGGGCCCAGAATTTTGCTGCATACAGGAAACGCACCTCAGTGACAAAGCCAGATACTACCTCAGAGTAAAAGGATGGAAAATAATTTTCCAAGCAAATGGTCCCAAGAAACAAGCTGGAGTAGTCATTCTAATATCGAATAAAATTGACTTTCAACCAAAACTTATCAAAAAACATAAGGAAGGACACTTCATACTCCTCAAAGGAAAAAATCTACAAAGATGAACTATCAATTCTGAATGTCTAGGCTCCAAATGCAAGGCAACACACATTCATAAAAGAAACCTTACTAAAACTCAAAGCACACATTGCACTTCACACAATAATAATAGGAGACTTCAATACTCCACTCTCGGCAATGGACAGATCGTGGAAACAGAAACTAAACAGAATCATAGTGAAGCTAAAAGAAGTTATGAACCAAATGGATTTAACAGATATCTATACAACATTCATCCTAAAACAAAAGAATATACCTTTTTCTCAGTACCTCATGATATCGTCTCCAAAATAGACCATACATTTGGTCATAAAACATTCCTGAACAGATACAAAAAGATTGAAATAATCCCTTGCATCCTATCAGATCACCACGGACTAAGGCTAGTCTTTAATAATAATAATAATAATAATAATAATAATAACCCTGAAAAGCCCACATACACAAGGAAATTGAACAATGCCCTACTCAGTGATAACTTTGTCAAGGAAGAAAAAGAAAGAAATTAAAAACTTTTTAGAATTTAATGAAAATGAAGGCACAACATACCAGAACTTATGGGACACAAAGAATCAGTGCTAAGAGGAAAACTCACAGCTCTGAGGGCCTCCAAAAAGAAACTGGAGAGAGTATACACTAGCAGCTTGACAGCACACCTGAAAACTCTAGAACAAAAAGAAGCAAATACACCCAAGTGGCAAGAAATATTCAAACTTAGAGCTGAAATTAACCAAGTAGAAACAAAAAGAAGTATACAAAAACCACGAGCTGGTTCTTTGAGAAGATCAACAAGATAGATAAACCCTTAGCCAGACTAACCAGAGGGCACAAAGACAGTATCCAAATTAATAAAATCAGAACTGAAAAGGAGGACATAACAACAGAAACTGAGGAAATTCAAAAAATATCAGATCCTACTACAAAGGCCTATACTCAACAAAACTCAAAAATCTGGATGAAATGGACAATTTTCTAGACAGAGACTAGGTACAGAAGTTAAGTCAGGAGCAGATAAACTAACTAAACCATCCCATAACCCTAACGAAATAGCAGCAGTCATTAAAAGTTTCCTACCAAAAAAAGCCCAGGACCAGATGGTTTTAGTGCAGAATTCTATCAAACTTTCAAGGAAGACCAAATACCTGTTCTGTATAAACTATTTCAAAAAATAAAACAGAAGGAATACTAAGCAATTAGTTCTATGAAGCCAAAATTATGCTCATACATAAGCTACACAAAGACCCAACAAAGAAAGGAAACTTCAGGCCAATATCCCTTATGAATATCGCTGCAAAAATACTCAATAAAATTCTCACAAACAGAATTCAAAAACACATTAAAACAATCATCCATCATGATCAAGTAGGCTTTATCCCAGAAATGCATGGATGGTTCAATAGTCAGAAATCCATCAACATAATCCACTATATAAACAAACTCAAAGGAAAAAAATAACACATGATCATTTTACTAGATGCTGAGAAAGCATTCAACAAAATTCAACACCCCTTCATGGTAAAAGTCCTGGAAAGACCAGAAATTCAAGGCCCATACCTAAACATAGTAAAAGCAATATACAGCAAGTCAGTAGCCAACATCAAACTAAATGGAAGAGAAACTTGAAGCAATCCCACTAAAATCAGGGATTAGACAAAGCTGCCCATTCTCTTCCTACTATTCAATATAGTACTGGAAGTCCTAGCCAGAGCAATTAGACAACAAAAAGAAGTAAAAGGATACAAATAGGAAAAGAAGAAGTAAATTATCACTATTTGCAGATGATATGAGAGTATACTTAGGTGACCCCTAAACTTCCACCAGAAAAGTTCTACAGCTGATAAACAACTTCAGCTAAGTGGATGGATATAAAATTAATTCAAACAAATCAGTAGCCTTTCTCTACTCGAAGGATAAACAGGCTGAGAAAGATATTAGGAAATGACACCCTTCACAATACTCACAAATATTATAAAATACCTTGGTGGGAATCTAACCAAGCAAGTGAAAGATCTGTATGACAAGAACTTCAAGTCTCTGAAGAAAGAAATTGATGATATCAGAAGATGGAAAGATCTCCCATGCTCATGGATTGGCAGGATTAATATAGTAAAAATGGCCATCTTGCCAAAAGCAATCTACAGACTCAATGCAATCCCCACCAAAATTCCCACTCAATTCTTCACAGAGATAGAAAGAGCAATTTTCAAATTCATTTGCAATAACAAAAAACTCAGAAGAGCAAAAATTATTATTCTCAACAATAAAAGAACTTCTGGTGGAATCACCATCCCCTGACCTCAAGCTGTACTTCAGAGCAATAGTGATAAAAAACTGCATGGTATTGGTAAAGAGACAGGCAGGAAGATCAATGGAATAGAATTGAAGACCCAGAAATGAACCCACACACCTATGGTCACTTGATCTTTGACAAAGGACTGAAAACAGTCCAGTGGAAAAAAAGATGGCATTTTCAACAAATGGTGCTGGTTCAACTGGAGGTCAGCATGTGGAAGAATGCAAATCGATTCATTCTTATCTCCTTGTACAAAGCTCAAGTGCAAGTGGATCAAGGACCTCCACATAAAACCAGATACACTGAAACTAATAGAAGAGAAGGTGGGGAAGAGCCTCAAGTACTTGGGTGCAGAGGCTTATGCTCTAAGATCAAGAATTGACAAATGGGACCTCATAAATTTGCAAAGCTTCTGTAAAGCAACGGAAACTGTCAATATGACAAACAGCAACTAACAGATTGGCAGAAGATCTTTACCAATCCTACATCCAATAGAGGGCTATTATCTAATATCTATATCTATCTATATCTACTATCTAATCTATATCTATATCATATCTATACTATATCTATATCTATATCTATATCTATATCTATATCTATATCTATATCTATATCTATATCTATCTATTATATATATCTAGTATATATATATTTATCTAATAATATATATATCTAATATATAATATATATAAATATAATATATATATATAAATACATATAATTATATATATATATATATATATATATATATATATTATATATATATATAAATAAAACTCTAGAAAGTAGACTCTAGACAATCAAATAACCCTATTAAAAATGGGTTAGAGAGCTAAACAAAGAATTCTCAGCTGAGGAAACTTGAATGGCCAATAAGTACTTAAAGAAATGTTCAGCATCCTTAGTCATCAGGGAAATGCAAATCAAAACAACCCTGAGATTCCACCTTACACCAATCAGAATGTCTAAGATCAAAAACTCAGGTGATAGTAGATGCTGGTGAGGATGTGGAGAAAGAGGAACACTCCTCCATTGTTGGTGGGATTGCAAGAAGGTACACCCACTCAGAAAATTGGACCTGAGAACCCAGCTATACCTGGCCATATACTCAAAAGATGCTACAATATATAACAAGGACACATGTTCCACTATGTTCATAGCAGCCTTATTCATAATAACCAGAAGCTGGAAAGGACCCAGATGTTTTTCAACAGAGAAATGGATACAGAAAATGTGGCACATTTATACAATGGAGTATTACTCAGCTATTAAAAACAATTACTTTATGAAATTCTTAGGCAAATGGATATATCTAGTAAATATCATCCTGAGTGAGGTAACACAATCACAAAAGAACACACATGGTATGCACTCACTGATAAGTGGATATTAGCCCAAAAGCTTGTAATACCCAAATTACAACTCACAGACCACATGAAGCTTATGAAGAAGGAGGATCAAAGTATGGGTGCTTTGATCCTCCTTAGAAGGAGTAACAAATTACTCACAGGAGCAAATATGGAGACAAAGTGTGGAATAGAAACTGAAGGAGGGGCTGTTCAGAGACTTCTCCACCTGGGGATCCATCCCATGTGCAATCACCAAAGGCAGATGCTGTTGTGGATGCCAGGAAGTGCATGCTAACAGGAGCCTGATATAGCTGTCTCCTTAGAGACTCTGTCAGAGCCTGACATATACAGAGATGGATGCTCACAGCTAACTATTGAAATGATCACTGTGTTCCCAATGGAGGAGTTATAAGACTGAGGGAGCTGAATGGGTTTGATGTCCCATGGCGAAAGAAACAATACCAACCAACCAGAGGTCCTGGGGTCTAAATCACCATTCCTGAGAGCACACAGGGAGGGACCCATGTATATATGGATTCATATACCAGCTGTATATGTTGGGGAAGATGGTCTTGTTGGGTATGGGTGGGAGAGGAGGTCCTTGGTTACGTGAGGACTGAATGCCCCAGTGTAGGGGAATTCAGGGGTAGGGAGGTGGCAGTGAGTGGGTGGAGGTATACTCTCATATAAGCAGGGTGATGGGAGATGGGACTGGGGGTTTCTGGGGGGAAATGGGGAAAAGGGATAACATCTGAAGTGTAAATAAATAATAAAAATACAAAAATCTTATTTTCTATAAAGTTTTGGTAAATTTCCTTTATTTTCATATTAATTTTCAACCATCTTTGAAGTTTTCCTTAACTGACATTCCTGTGAACAGGCATATGAAGTTTCATAAAAAGAGATTCACATATGTCAAAGGTTCTTAAAAACCACTGTAAGCTGAGCAACAGAAGAATATAGTTTCTCAAAATCAAAATATATAGGATTCTTAGGACTCTTTTGCTAATATGAGATTTTAGGCACATAAAGGCATTGAGTGATAAAATGAGATCATCCTTATGTTACATGTTGGAGACAAATACAATTTATGGAACTAAATTTAGAATCTTTATTCATAAAGCAGATGTAGCAATGACTACACCCACAGCATATGAACAAGGCATCCAAAGCAGAAATGCTTAGTTATTACTTAGAGGGCTGGAAGAGTAAGGAGGATGGAGAGTTGTTGAAAGGTTGATCCGCGGGTACAAAGTTGCAGTTAAATGGTAGCCAGATCTTCTTCTGTGCTAGTGCATACTAGAACAGCGAAGGATAGCAAAATTTACTATGAATTTCCAAAAACTAGGATAATGCATGTTGAAAATTTAACCACAAATGAATTTTAACTATTTGAAAGATGTATAACATAATTAAACATCAAAAAATGATGTGACACCTTAATAATATGCAGATATCAAGATTTTATGTACTAGGTGCTATCCACAAGTTTACAACAAAAAATGGCACACAATGACATATTTTCATGTGTGCATATATGTGTGTGGATATTGTTTGTGGGTATACAGACATACATGTAGATGTGTTTGTGCATGTGTATGAATGTAAGATGGATAGATAGATAGATAGATAGATAGATAGATAGATCATTAGCCAAAGGTTAAAATCTGGTGTCTTTCCTCAATCGCTCTTCAACTTTGTTTTTGAGACAGGTTTTCTCTCTTCAACCTGGAGACTATCAATTTGCCTAAGCCAATGTGCATCAGAGATAATCTTGTCTTTCTTCTTCAGGCCTGTGATTATGAGTATATATCTCCAGAATGTGGTTTTATATGAGCTCTGGAGACTAGAACTCAGACTCTCATGCTTTCACAACAGACATTTCATCAACGGAGCCATCTCTAAGCCTTCACAGTGGAGCTTTATTTACCTATAAAGAAGAATGAATATTGGCATTTTCAGGAAAGTCCGTAAAAGTGGATATTTTCTATTCTTAATCATAGTAAGAGAAATAAGCCTCCTTAGAAAACAAATGCCATATCTTTTCTGCATATGGGGAATCAAAATGAAGAAGATGATCTACCTGAGGGAAATGAATGGGACTAAAGAATAGAATAGGATGATGAATTGGGGCAGGGGTGAGTATATTAAATGTACATAATATATTTGAATGGAAATAAAATGTATCACTGTGCCGAGACTATGTGCTAAACTATAAAAACAGAAAAAGAAAGAGTGAGAAGGCATCACTAGAACTAAAACAGAGAAGAGCCTAATTTCCAGCCACATATCTCTAGCAGTTTTTGGGAAAAAAAAAAAAAAAAAAAAGATCAGATCAGCAGCACTGGTCGTAGCAACTGGTCCTAGCAGACAAGGATGGGATGTTTGGAGATGGCGCTATCAAGAAGGGAAAAACAATAGCCTGGGCATCTTCAGTAGAGATGTCTTCTGTTTCCTAGCCTGTCAAGCTCCTCTAGCTGCAAGGTCAACATTGTCACTACTGTTTGCTTATTATAAATACGGTCCAGGTGATATGATAGTGAGATGATACACCCAAAGAGGGAGATTTTGGCAGTCAAACACATGGTAGCCAAGAGCATTGCTTCAGATGTGCAGGAATGGCAACAGATGCATTCAGGATGTATTGGGGACTTTGAAGGAAAACTTGAGTTCCTACGTCATTGTAAGTGCACCCAGACCAACTTAACTTTGGCTTCTTAGTGGGACCTACTTTTGTCCAAGAAATGCAAAATAGGACATATGTGGAGAGAAAACAAGTCAATTGTAAATTGTACTCTCAGTCTACAAAGAAGGCAAGGGAGAAGGTTCATTTCCTAAGAGTGCTTGTTGAACAAGCATGAACTGGATTTCGATATCCTGGACCCACATAAAAAGAGCTTGGTGGGAGTGGCCATGCAAATGCCCCAGTGGTGGAGTGTGGTTGAGAAAGAGGATCATTGGGAGTTAGAGCCAAGCCAGCCTATCTTAAAAAGAGTGAGCTCAAGGTCAGCGAGAGATCCTGTCTCAAAGGAGAAAGGTAAAGACAATAGAGCAAGACATGCAACATTCTTCTCAGGCCTCAGCAGCTGCTTTATGAACACACACATTTCCTTAACTCAGAAAGTATCTGGACAGCAATTTGTTATACATATTTCTGTGTCCACAGAAAGTATTTACCTATAATACTTGAGCAAAAATTGCATAGAAGAAGACAAAGTTGTTTTTTGCAGAGCCAGGCAAATAGGTAGGTGACATTCATTCCCCTTTTTATCCTCCAATTCCAATTCCCCTGTTTTGTTCATAGCTCTGTAGAAGACCAAATGCTGTGGCCTTTCCTTCCTTTATGGACCCACTCCCAAGGAACTGTTTTTTTTTTCTCTTTTCTTCTTTTCATTCTTTTGCCACAGAAACCAACACTTGAGCCCCCTCCCTTTCCTGGGAACCCTCTGGCCATGCTGTCCAGGGACTCAATTAAGTGATCTTCAATTCCAATTCATCAGTCTCATCTGTAGCTATGCAGTAGACAACCTGCAGGGGTCTGTATTCCCTCTCTTCCTCCATTCCCTTGGGATGCCACAGGTCTTCATGGCAGATCCAGCTTTTTTTTATTCTGTGGACTCTCTTAGACTGACCCTTCCAGTCCACTCCCATTACTTCATCCCAGCTCCTGGTACCTAGAAACAGTTCTTTTTTGGACTTCCTGTGGCCACTCTGGCACAGACTCAGAAGCACCCCAACCAGGCAACTTACAACCACCATATACTTGAAAAAACACACTCACTCAACAGAGACAAGGCCACATAGGAGCACTTAGAATTATAATCATCCCAAAACCAGATGCCTAGACACCAGTTTAAAACACAGAAACAGCTTTGACAATATGCCATTTAAGAAATACTTACCTACAAATCCAAAGTGAGACAGAAGGTGATAGAAGGAAAATTTCAATATGATGAGGTTAATCACACCCGAGAAAACACAAGTAATTAATAATCACAGACCAAAAATCAGAAGAGTTGGAAAAAACTCACTTCACAATGACAAGACGGTGTTCACAAACACTGACATGATAATTTCAACATCAATGGTCTTTAATTTCCAATAAAAAGCACAGAATAACAGAATAGGCATGTAAACAGCATAGATCCTTCTGCAGTATCTGTGAAATACACCTTACCATCAAGGATAACATTAATTTAGGATAAAAGGACAGAAAAAGATATTCTAAACAAATGGACAAAAAAAAAAAAAAAAAGCAAGATTGTGTAGCCATTTTGATATCTGAAAAAAAAATCTATTTCAAGCTAAAGCTAATCAGAAGAGAGGGAAAACAGGATATACTCAGCAAAGGAAAAATTCACTATGACGATATTGCAATTCTAAACATATGTACATCAAACATGAAGGAACTTAAGTTTGTAAGAGATACTACTACAGCTAAAGTCACATATTGATCCTCACACTGTGATGGAGGGTGAATTAATACCCCATTCTTACCAATAGACACGTATTCAGACAAAAACTAACAGAGAAATACTGGAGCTAAGCATAGTTATAAGCAAATGAACTTAATAGTTATTTCCAGAACATTTAACTAACACAAAAGAATATACCTTCTTTTCAGTTGCTCAGGAACTTTCTCTGAAACTGACCACATACTCAGACAAGACACAAACCTCAGCAGATTGAAGACAATTGAAATAATGCTGTGCATTCTATTTGACCACCATGAATTAAAGTTGGATACTGATAACAATAGAAACAACAGAAAGCTTACAAATTTATGGAAACCAAACAACTAACTATTGAATAAAAAATGAGTTAAGACAGAACTTAGAACAGAAGTTTAAATATTTTAGAATTGAATGAAAATGGAAAACCAGCATACCCAGAATTATGAGATATATTGAGCTCAATTCTGAGATGCAAGTTCATAGTACTAAGTGCCTATGTAAGAATATTGGAGAGCTCATATTAATAAATTAACAGCACACCTGAAAGCTCTAGAACAAAAAGATTTAATACCCAAAAAGAGTAGATGGCAATAAATAATCAAACTCAAGTCTGAGATCAACAAAATAAAAACAAGCAAACAAAACAAAAAAGAAACAATGAAAAAAGAATTGGTTTTGTGAGAAAATAATATTGACAAACACTTACTAAATTAACTAAAAGATGTAAAGGATAAAAATTAACAAAATTGAAGATAAAAAGGGAGATATAACAACAAATATTGAGGAAATTCAGGCAATCCTAAGGACATACTTTAAAAACCATGTACCTCAGCATGTTGGAAAAAAATCTAAAAGAAACGGATCATCTGCTTGATATATGCTATGTACCAAAGTTAAGTCAAGATCAAACAGACCTATAACCACTAGTGAATAGAAACTAAAATTTAATTACAATATTCCAGAATTACAAAGAGTTAATGATAATATACCTTAAATTATTATACAACATAGAAACAGAAGAAGATAGCCCAATTTGTTTATGATACCTGATACCTAAATAACAAAGATGCAACAAAGACAGTTACAGACTGATTTCCATATGAACATACATGCAAATTTGTCAATAAAATGCTTTCAAATAAAATCCAAAACACTTAAAAAAAACATCACCATGACCAAGTAGGTTTCATTCTGGACATTAGGAATGTTTCTGCATATGTAAATTGGTAAATGTAATTGGACATATAAACAAACAGAAAGAGAAAACCACATGATCATCTTGTTAGAAGCAAAAACATCTTTGACCAAACCTAAGTAACCCCTTTCATGCAAAAGTCCAAGAGAGATTAGAGATATAAAGTACATACCTAAATATAAAGCTTTTACAGCAGGTTCACAGCCAACATCAAGTTAAATGGTGAGAAACTCAAAGCAATTGCACTAAAATCAATAACAAGATAAGATTATCCCTTCTTTCCATATTTATTCAACATAGTACTTGAAGTTCAGATATACAATAAGACAAATGAAGGGCATCACGGTTATACAAATTGAGAAGAAAGAAGTCAAAGCATTTTTATTTATAGATGATATGATAGTATATATAACTAACACTAAAACTCCATCAGCAAATTCCTATGCCTGATAAGCCCTATCTTCAAAGTAGTAGCATATAAAATTAACTCACAAAAATCAGTAGCCTTGCTATAACTTTTTTCACAATAGCCTCAAAAATATATTGGTATAACAATAAGCAAACAAGTGAAAGGCTTGTCTGGTAAAAAACTTTAAGGTATCGAAGAAAAAATTCTGAACAAAGTAACATAAGATGGAATGATCTCGTATCTTCATTGACTTGTAGGATTAATATTATAAAAATGGACTGTAAAGAATCTAAATAGAATCTATACTTAGCATCTGCATAAAACTTAACTCACAATGACCAAAGCAATCTCATGTAGAGCAAAGTACACTAAATGGACAAGAAGAGAAGATGGGGAGAAACAGTCTTGCATCATGGCACAGGTACAGACTTTCTGAGCAGAACAGCAACAATAAAATGGGACCTCATGAAACTGAAAAGCGTCTGCACGTCAAAGGACACCATCATTCAGATAAAGGCTCTAGTTTAACCAACTACACATCCAACAGAGGACTAATCACTAAAATATATAAAAAATTAAAACAACAACAAGAAAATAGATATCAAGAAAACAATTCTTGCCTTTACAGGAAAAAATGATATTAGCTACAAATGATAGACCTCCTCCTTGCCCTCGATCAAGCTTCTCCTCTAAAAATGTAGCAATTTATACTTATTTTTCAATTAATAAAAAAGAAAACAATCAACCCAATTAAAAATGGGTACAGATTAAAACAGATAACTCTCAAAATAGGAAATGTGACTTAGAAACTTATAAAGAAATATTCAACATCCTTAACTGTTAGGAAAATACAAATCAACCTACTTTGTGATTTCATCTTATACTAGTCAGAATGGCCTAAATCAATAAAATACATGGAAAAACTCATTGTGATTAGGATGTGGAATAAGGGGAATACTCATCCATTTACAGATGGAGTGCAAACTCTACAGTTAGTGTGGAAAGCAGTTTAGTTTTACTCAGTAATATTGGAATAGATCTCCCTCAAGATTGAGCTGTACTGCTGTTTGGCATAGACCCAAAAGGACTCTACATTCTGCAAGAGAAACACTTGCTCAACCATGTTCATTGCTTCTCCACTCATAATAGCCAGACATTGGAAACAGACGGTTGGCCAAAGATGAGTGGGCAAAGAAACTGATTTGGTTTATTACTCAGTTGTTAACAAAAATGAAACTATGAAAGTCTCAGGTAGATTAATAGAGGTAGAGAAAAATATCATCAGCACGAGGTAACCCAGATCCCAAAAGACAAATATAGTATGACAAATATACTATTTAGTATGGTATTCAAATATAGTATTCAAATATAGCTATATATGAATGACATATCAATTAATCTCATCTTTATATTTTTCATTAAGCAGGCTATAATCCATAGAACAATGGATATTAGTTATTTATTAAAGGACTTGGTAGAGGGATGAATCTCCTTAGAAAGGGAAATTAGAGTTGATTACTTTGGATGGATGGGAGGGGAGCAACTGGAATAGGTATGTCAAATAGTGAGGAGGGAGAAGACGAGGTGAGGGAAAAAGTACAGGTAGAACAGCTAAAACTAAGGCCATTTGAGGGATTGTATGGAATAAGTAGAAGCTTCCTAAAATTTGTACATATATGAAGGTGCTCTAAATGGAATCCTCAATAACAGGGGAAACAGAGCCCCAACTGGACATCTTCTGTCACCAAATGAAGCTTCCATTTCTTGGACTGTGTTACATCTAGTTGAGTTGTTGGCAAATAAGTCCCCATGGAGCTTCCAAACCACCTAAAATATTTACAAAACTAATGAATATTTCACCAAACTGTTGGTAAGGCCCATTGTTGAGGACCAACAAAAGCCACTGAACATGGGAAGTCACGTTGGTACCTACCAAAACCTTCACATCTATTTACTAGTGTTCATGGTACTAGAAAGTACTCTGCACACTATTAAAGGAGAAAACCAACCCAGCTACAAACTTTCATTGATAATAATGACCTAGCTGTAAGATATGCTATATTGAAATAGTGACACAAAGCTTGAGGGAGAAAGCAACCAAGAGCTGATAGTATTTCAGCTGGGACCCATACCCAACAATTCAAAGTTGTCCAAGACCTTGAGACTAGATTACCCAAGGATATATGGAAAAATCAAATACTACTATTCTGGAAAAGTAACAAATCTGTAAAGTGACTCATAATGGCATTCTGCTATAATAATAGATGAGTACCTTGCTCAGCCATAACCCAAGATGCAACTTCATGCAATAGATAGAAACAAATACAGAGATATACCACCCCTAGATGATGTGCAGAGAGTAAAATACCTTGGAACGCTCCATTGTAAATGTGTTGTCTCCATCAAGTTCTTTCCATCACGGTTCAGGGATCCCTTGGAAGCAGAGAGAGAAAGTTTTAAGAGTCAGAGGGATGGAGGACATAAAGGAAAAAAGGTCTTCTAAACACCATGACGGATGCATGTAAGAACTCACAGAGACTGTAGCAGTGAACAAGGATCTCAAGTCCGGTCAAGATCACAGTCCAGTGCCCAGAGTATAAGTGGGCAAAAGCCCACGTCCCTAATCCAGGTGATGTTTCTGTTTGATAACTGCTTGTAAATGAAAAATTAGTTTTCCCCCAACACACATACCTCAGGTCTTTTGCATATACATTATGGTTTCCAGTTTTATGTATTTATGGTCAATGTGAATTCTTGAACATTTTCTTTGACTCCTTGCCATCTATATATTTGTTTTATCCTATTCTGGTTTGCTTTTAGTTTAATATTATTTTTGATGCCTGTTTTTATTCTAATGACAGAGAGGAGTGGGAATTTGGGTGGGCAGGGAAGTGGAGAGGATTTGTGAGTACTTTAGGAAAGGGAAACCATAAAAAGAAAAGAGACTGAGGGAAAGGAGGTCCAGTGACCAGCCCAAATTGGGATTCAGCTCAAGGGGAGGCTCTAAGGTCTGACACTATGGTGTGATTACAGACAGGAGCGTAGCATGGCTGCACCCTGAGAGGCCCAACAAGCATCTGAATGAGTCAGATGCAGATACTTACACCCAACCAATGGACAGAAGCAGGTGACCCCTGTGATTGAATTAGGGAAAGGCTGGAAGAAGCAAGGAGGAGGGCAACTCCATAGGAATACCAGCAGTCTCAACTAACCTGGACCCACGAGATCTGTCAGACTATGAACCACCAACTAGGCAGCATACACTAGCTGATAAGAGGTCCCCAACACATATACAGCAGAGGACTGCCTGATCTGGCCTCAGTGAGAGAAGATACACCTAACCCTGGAGAGACTTGATGCTCAAGGGAGTGGGGAGGTCTGGTGGAGTGGGGGTGGGGTGGGGTGGTGACATCCTCTTGGAGATGGGGAAGAGGGTGGGGAGGGAGGAATGGGATGAGGAACTGTTGGAGGGTGGACAGACCCAGAGGGTGATAATGACTGGACTGTAAAAAAAATGTTTAAAAAAAAGTTCCTTGACTATTTGCATCTATCATATTTCTAGTTCCTCAACCTAGAATTGACCTTAATACGTGCATGTAATTAAAATGGTATAAAAGCAAAAAGGAAGAGAGGGGATGGGCTGGGGGTTCTAGGGAGGATAAATGGGGAAAAGGCGGATGACCAGTTTGTAACATGTAAATAAATATAAATTATACCAATTAAAACAAGAAAAAAATCTAATGAATAAAAACCTGTGAAAAAAAAAAAAAAAAAAAAAGGAAGGGTGATTCAATGAAAAATTGAGTTATGTGTTGGGGATAGGTTAAAAGTCAAAAGATTGAGGAAAAACACTCATGCTTAATTACTAATTAATGTATTTAAAAAAGATTAAAGATTAAAAATAAAAGAATGTATTGTATTAAAAAACATTTTCAAAAACACACGAGTTGTCTATTTTTACAAGTATTTACAAATTTAAATCAGAGTCATGAGTTATAATAGTACCCAGTTTACTGAGGATTTCTTTTTCTGCTTGGTCAGTGAAAATAAAATAAGTGTGTACATTGAAAAAGAAAAAGAAAACAAGGTTAATATCTCAGGGATTTTTCTGGATATTTCTCATTTTGTTCTATAGAATCAGTTGTACAAACGCCTTCTGAGATTTCTTCAAGTGATCTGCCTGTATAACTTCCAGTGTTAGAGGAAAAATGTAATCTCTATTGGATCTTTTTTTTTAAATAATTTTTGTGAAGATAAAATATGTCTATCTATCAGAACTTGCTGTAAGCTTGACACTCTGCTGTGCTCTATTCCTTCTTCAGAATCGAGGATAAAGTCAAATGTAAGCATATATGTCTATGATACTGGAGTTTTCTGTAAAAGAATGGGCTTGATACGGTCGTGATGGATTGTCCACTGAACAGATCAATCAGCATATTTTTTTTTTTTTTTACAAAGAACATTTATAAATATTCGTCCCATCTGAGTTAAATGATCCTATGAATAAAATTATTAGAATTGATTATTTACTCTAGCATATGGTAAGTATGGTGACCATAAATCCTGATATATCAACACACTCGATAGTCAAGATACCAGGTGTCTCTCATTGTATAAATGCATGTAGAATAATAAGAGTAACTTAGAAAGGTGGATGTAGTTATATTTATGATTAAAAACTAAATGCAGTTTAATACAAATTCGAAAACAATTTTGCTGAAGAAAAGCAAAATGATGGAATTACTTTGAAATTCAGATCAATACTGCTTTGAAAATTATCTTGGCTCTTAGAATGTCCTTCAGTGCGAAACAGGTTCTCTCTTTCATCTGGATCCCAGGGTCCCTATGCAGATTGTCAAGTTTGGCGGCAAGTATCATTACAAACTAGGTCATCCTGATGGTCCATAAAAATTTAAAATACAAAGTAAATTATGGAAATAATAGAAAAACTTGATATTTTCTTTATAGTCCTCTAGGTAGAATGGTAATTAATCTTCTAGCTACTTTTTAAAAGCCATTTAAACATAATAATATAAATTGTAGTCATTCTGTTATTAATCATAAATGTATAAGTCAGGTAGGTAAGTCTTTGAGCCTTTTGGTTTCACTGACCTTTTCTTGGTCCACTTGTACAACTGTTCATCTGTCATTAGTCAGCATAACTGACATGTTTGGTGGTGATCCATCTATTCTCCATCATTAGAGGGATGACTAGGCCTCAGGCTCTCCAGTTGGCTAGCATAAACTTGTTCATATGGGAGGGGAAAGAAAAAATAGTTACAGGGTCCCTTAAAGCCTAGGCTGGTATACCATTACTTCTGCTGCTTCCTATTGGCCAAATCAAGTCAACCAATCAAAATGAAAACACTCCCTCCTCAGTAGTTGATGGACCTCAACACACAGTTGAAAGGATATAAAAAAGGCAGTGCTGGGAGGTACAGGTAGCATCATTTGATTTTTGTTACTCCCAGGATTTTCAAAAGTTTCCATCAATCACATCACTCTGGGATCCCAGAATTAAATACGGCGACCAGAATGAGATAAGAGTTCCTTTGGTACTTTTCTTTTTTATTTGGAGACATAAAAATTACAAGAATGAGTTAGGACTCCTTAGGTGTGTTTTCATTTGGAGAAGGCTTTTCCAAATACCTAGCATATAGTTGTGAGGTAGGGGTAAAGTAACTACAAATGGCCCCCATGGGCTAAAGGAAGTAAAGAGACAGTCACTGAAGGTTTGCACAGTGCAGACTCTGCTGGGGACTCGTTGCACCTGCCCTGTGCTGGGCTGTGGGACTGCTCTCAGATCACGACATCCTCATGGGATTCTTCTTTCCCGATTGTTTCTGTTCCAGGTACTGCTGGCCTGTGCTTCATCTCTATCTTCTCCCCTCCCGCTCCAGCTTCTGAAGATATAGCCAGGTAGCCAGGTTCTCTAGCTAATTTGGTGTTTGTACTGGATTTCTTCCTATAAGAAAGTTGAAAGATGAAACTTTTTATATCTTAACAATCTCTGTCCCCTTATTTCAGAATGACAGTATATTCTTGTTGTGGATACCCTTGGCCTTGTATTTTGATGTTCATTCCCTTTCCTGGGAAGGGCTGCAGAGGTAGAAGGACAGGTAGAAGGAAGGTAGAAGCAAGAGGTAGAAGGACAAACACAGGATCTGGAAAACCCTCAAGTTATAAGGGTCTCATAGCTGGGGAATAGAGTAGTGAAATGGTGAATCTGCCCAATCTAGGCTTGCAGAATATATTCATAATTATTGAGTTGTGTTTTCATTGACTGTCCTAATTGGGTTAGAGATTTACTGCAACACATTCTCATAGATGCTTCCTGAAAACCTTTGTGTTCTTTCTAAAAATCTGAATAAAGAATCAAAGTCTACTGCTTTTGATGATTTCCCCCTAGTTATATTGTTACTTTGAGATGGCTTCGGTGCAGCCATGGTCTTATGATTCCCACAGTCCTTTTGACTAAGTCAGAAAGCCTATTAGTCTCTCAGTTCTTTCAGATATTTTAACCTTTGACATAATCTTTGTCCCAGATTGGGGATATAGGTAGACAGAAACAGTTCTTTTCTTCCAAGTCTAGTTATGGACTATGGTGTTGCTTTCAAACTCTTTCAAATAAGTCAGTTATGTGTTCAACCCATCTCCTTGCCCCGTCATATCACTGAGTCAGAAAACTTTTACTCATTAATCAGCCTACTTCTTATTCAATTCTAAAAGTTCATTTTGATGCTTTTTCATATTGCCCCAAGGACACCAGACAACTGTTTTGTTTCCTTTCTGTTATTCCATAATATACCTCAGTTTTCATCACTGGAGCTGACACCGTATCATTCTTCCTGATTTTCTTACTAACAGCTTGCTCTTTATTGTTGCAGCCCTTGCTTTTTAGTCTCTCCCAAATCCAATGGCATGTCTTATGTTTAGCTTCTCCCCTTGAATTCAATTTCTATGGTTTTTTTCAGATATTGCTGCATAGTAACCAACCCCTAAAAGTAATAAGGAAACCTCCAGCTCTATACTTTTTTGAAAGGTTATAGACTGGCTTGGTAGGTTTGATCTTGGTTGGGCTTATAGACATGTATGAGCCACTCAGTGGAATATCTGGGGGTTGCCTGAAATAGCATTTCTGGGGTGTATTGCTCTTGAATGATAGAGGAAATGGATTTATTATGCAGCAAACCTGAATGGGATTGCATACACAGTGCTGGACAAATTAAAGCAGAAATGTGTCCAGTGTTTGGTTGTTCTGTCCAACACCTCAAACTGTAAGAGGAACCTAAATTCAAAGTCAAAGAAACAGATTTTGTTGCTTAATAAAAGACTTTGTTGCAAAAAGCATGGGAATATAGAAAGAAAGGAGTAGGGAATTATCCAATTTTGACATCATTCCTTCAGTCTGTAAGTCTCAAAAACCAATTTTCTAATATAATGTAGGCATTTTCTTAGCACTTTGTCAGCTTCTGACAGGATAATGTGGGGTTGACTCTAAAAGTTTCAATGTTGGGCTTCTACTATCTTTTATCTAAGGGACATAGTTGTCTTTAAGGTTTACTTGAGACTGTGGCTACATGTGGTCCCATTGCTTCTCATTAATGATAGTAGACAACTCTAACATACATTGCAGTTCTTTATTGTGGAAACAATAACTTAAGTATTTTTAACTGGGGGACACTCATGAACCAATAAAAGTATCTTGCTAGTCTGTGATTTTCTGCAAAAATTTACCTTTTTAATAAATCTAACTCAAGGTACTGTTAGGCATTACTATTTCACATTTTAGACCAGGAATCACGGGGTCACTGTGGCAGTGGAGCTGTTTTCAATTTAACTAGGGTTTCCTTTTCAGTTTCCTTCTTTTCCCCCAGCTTTTCTTGTGATCTGCCTTCAGAATAAAGGATTATAGCAAGCAAGAAAGAGACAGCCTTTAGCATTTGAACTTCTAAAGAGACACTTACACAATGTCAAAAGCTTTGATTCTGACACAAACTATAGACTAATCTGGAGGCTTAGCAGGATCCTTCTGCCTTTAGGAACAAAGATGAGTCAGTTGACTGAAAGAAGGACTTGCTTTATGATGGGAGGAGAATGTGAGTCCTACCAGTGTGGAAGTCTTTTGTGTCAGGGGAACAACAAAATCTAAAAAGAGTTGGTATTGTTTGTAAGAAGGGGGAATCTATGGAGTCACATGTTCCTCTGAGAAGTTCTTGGCCTAGAGCTGGAACAGGAGCATAGCACTAACTGATGGACACACAAAAGCATGTAGGTCTTACTTCTCCCAGAAGGGAGGAACAAAAAAACCAAAACCAAAAAACAAATGGTGATGTCTGAAGAGCCCAGTAATGGCCAAAAAGCTGACAGACTTTAGGTGCCTTTTAGTTAGTTAGTTAGTTAGTTAGTTAATTTAATTTTTAACACGTAATTCAAGACAGATCTTGCTTCGTAGCCCAGGCTGAACTTGAACTAGGGACCCTACAACCTCCACCTCCCAAGTCATGTCGTATATTATAGGCATATATACTGAATGACTCTGTACTTTTGTTATGTGGAACAAAGAATATAAGGACCAGAAAGATAACGGCATGGGAGTTGCTGTGGATGTCCACAGCAGTTACATGAACATGTCAACTGAAATGCTGTGACTGGAGCAGACAATGAGATTTCCTCCTGTGACACTGAAAAAGAAAGTCTCTTTATTCCTGAACTATTCCGGAGAATCCTATATTGCTTGTTTCCTTGAATAGAATTGAGTGAAAAAAAAAATCACAAAAGTCTGGGTTTACCTTGAGGTAGTATGATCAGTGTTTCTCTTGTCAATAAAAATGAGGTTTGAGAACCAAGTACACTTACAGAAATATTTTAGTTCATTGATTCAGAGGCATGCAATTTTCTACCATGATTTAATGCATTTGAAAGTGAGGATGCAGCTCAGGAGCCATGACATATCAGAATTTAGTTGGCAGTGATTTTTCTCCCTTAATGGTAGGTGAAACAACAGCACTATTTTTTTTTTTTTTAACAAATGATGGAATCTTAAATTCAATAAAATAGAGTTTAATCAAAGATGTTTTTGTATAGTTGGGATTTGTGAGTTTCACTTACTGCCAGTGAAAATGCTGGTAATTCAAGACCGATAGCTCAGCGCTTCTTTGAGTTCCTATCTTAGGAAGCAACAGCTTTAAAAGTACAGCAAAGTACCATTCGAAGAGTAGGAAGAGCTACTCAGTGATGAACCCTGGCACAGATATGGCATACAGTCATGAGGGTTGTTTTGTCCCCAGGTAGCTTCAGTGTGCTGGCATCTGTGTCATAGTTTACTGAGAAATTCTCTGCAGTTCACATTGTGCTTCTCATACCCTTGGTGTTAAATAATGGACCAGCTTCACTAAAGGATTTGCGGAGAGGTTCTCTGTACTGCCATCAAAGGTCACTGGGTCCTGCGAGCCTTGAGTAACCCAAGGAAAGCCCTGGGAAATGTTACCTTCTTAATTTCCCCTCCATATCTTCATTAATCATGGAACCTTCCAATCCCAAATGAGACTTCTTTTCTTTTTTTTTTTTTATTGGAAATTTTATTTACATTTCAGATGTTCTCTCCTTACCCCATTTCCCCCCTCCCTCCCAGGAACTCACTATCCCTTCAACGTGGAGACTTCTTTTCTAATTCGCTTGAATGAATAGTGACTTCTCAACTGGCATCCACTCCTGTGACACTTCATAGAAAACTGACCACACTGTCCCTGTATTCTGTTCCTGGTATCAAATTTCTGAACTTTGATACCCAATGCTATTACGTCAGTGTAGGAAATGCTGTATTATCATTAATGTGTTCTCATTTAATTCTTTTATCTTATTCTAGCAATTCTTACCCCTTTCTTCACAAATGACCATCTTTCTCTAAGTAGTCTTCACTCAGGAATGCAGTGGGGATAGCTAATATGGTTGAGTCCACATTCTAAGCTACTCTATATCAATTTAATTTAGAGATCTACGCCATCCTAATTCAGTTTTATAAATTTCAGTCTTCTGATTTTGAGTGTTACTCTCCTTGAGAGATTGTAGTGTCTGCTTCCTTCTGCTTCTACTCGATTTCTCTACCACTGAAGAAGGATTCCTATCACTGTGACAACATGAGCTGAATCTCCCCATTCTCCATGATACTTTCCAAGGGTGTAACTCCCTAAGGTTTGGTGCCATTGAATCTGTTCCTTGCAGCGACTTCATTTGGACCCAGTCAGAGATACTTCTTAGAGCTCAACAATCTGAAACTCATCTTCTCAAATTATATCCTCCTAATTACGTTCATAACCCCCTAAGAGCATGAATGTATGTTCAGCCCCAGAAATGAAAGTATATGAGAAATCATGGTGTTACATGAAACCTGAGATCATGCAGAGCATGTCTCTTCCTACTGAAGCATCTCTATATTCAGAGACGTTAGGGAGATGTTCTAGATTTCCTCCTCGGTGAGAATGCAGCACCAATTCTAGAATTCTAGAAGTTCTTAGATCTGGTCCCAGTGTTATTCTGGAAATTAAATATTCCAATTTTTCCGTTAGGACATAGAAGAAGGTTAGTATAATAAGAATTTCAAAAATGAAGGATAGCAAATAAAAACACCTTTCTTTTGAAACCACCTATCATGTCTTTACATAAATCTGTGCATTTGTAGGCCCTCAGTATTCAATCTTAATTACAAACTACTGAAGAGCTACTGCCCACCCTGAGAGATAAGAAGAATATGTCCAGAATAAAGAATCAAAGAGTGTCCCTTTTACGAAAAAAATATTCACTTTCTTTTTATACATGTAGTTCTACCCTATCCTGTTTTTCTTTCCCTCAGAAAATAGACTCCATCTTATGAATAACATTTTTTGATGTCTCCAAAGTAAATATATTTGATTAATTAGTTGGGATTGTATTATAAATTATCCAGGCTATAGAGAATTACACATAGAATTTTTTCCTGTTCAAAGGATGCCAAGCAAACAGCAGATTTTAAAATAATGTTGCATCTCCACTTGGCTGAATTTTACATAAAAGTATTTTGTCTTGGATGCCATAAAAGAGACTTAGTTACTGAGATATCTAATGTACCTTGTTCTTATAGAGCTGGTTCACTTATAAAGTATGATTCTCTAGGACAGACTTTCTGTTATATTGAGTAAAATTTAGAGGCTACATAAGCTGAAACTAAACAATATATGTCTTTAAAAAAGCTCAGAGGAGGGAATAAAATGCATTCCTCAGAGGAAACTGTTTCAGGCTTTTGATCAAATTTGTCATTGTGGTTTTTTTTTTTTTTTTTATTGTTCTCACTATCATGCTATAAGGCACACTACCAGGCATACAGTGTGAGAGAACTGGTTTTGGTGAATTATTATTATTCATGCAGTAAAACATTTGGTATTGTTAACAATATTTTGTTTGCAGACTTTAAAAATCAATTTTATCCTTGTTGGGTTTTGGGACCCTCTTTGGTTCTGGCATCTAGCACTTTTTAGTGGCTACCCACAGTTTCCCATCCCCTACAGCTACACACCTCTGATCAAGTTCCTGACTCTCTGTACTCTCCCCAATATCTGTCACCTCCCATATCTGAGACTGTCCTCCCTTTCCTCTCTCCCTCTCAGACCACTCCCACCCTCCACCCCATGTGATTATTTTCTTCCCCCTTCTGAGTAGGATCTAGTTTGGTCTTCCTTCTTCTTGAGTTTTATATGGTCTGTGAGTTGTATCTTGGGTGTTCCGAGCTTTTTTTTTTTTTGGCTAATATCCACTTCTCAGTGAGTACATATCATGTGTGTTCTTCTGTGACTGGATTACCTCACTCAGGATATTTTATAGTTCTGTCCATTTGCCTGCAAATTTCAAAATGTCATTGTTTTTAATAACTGAATACTACTCTGTTGTGTAAATGTACCACATTTTCTGTATCTATTCCTCTGTTAAAGGACAACTGTGTTGTTTTCAGCTTCTGACTATTATAAATAAGGCTGCTATAAACATAATGTAGCATGTGTCCTTGTTATATGTTGGAGCATCTTTTGGGTATATGTCCCTTAGGTAGAACTATTTCCAGTTTTCTGAAGAACCATCAGACTGACTTCCAGAGTGGTTGTACCAGCTTGCAATCCTATCAGCAATGGAGAAGTGTTCCTCTTTCTCTACAGCATTTGCTGTCACCTGAGTTTTTGATATTAGCCATTCTGACTGGTGTGAGGTGGAATCTCAGGGTCTCTGGATGTTTAACACTTTAAGTGCTTCTCAGTCATTCAAGACTCCTGAGTTAAGAATTCTCTGTTTAGCTCTGTACCCCATTTTTTAATTGGGTTAATTGGTTCTCCGGAGTCTAACTTCTTGAGTTCTTTGTATATTGTGGATATTAGCTCTGTATCAGATATAAGTTTTGTAAAGATCTTTTCCCAATGATATTAGCAGAAATACCTAAGAAGGGGAGAGAAAACTTGTAGAGACCATGTCCAGTGGATAGGCATGGCTCCTGCTTGAGGATGGGGCCACCCATCCATCTCAAAAATATTAATCCAGAATTGCTTCTGTGAAAAGGAAATGCAGAGACAAAGAGTAGAGAAGAGACTGCAGGAAAGGCATCCAGAGACTGCCCCACCTAGAGATCCATCCCATCTGCAGAAAGAAACCCAGATACTATTGCTGATGCCAAGAAGCACTTTTGGAGAAGCCTGTCCCCTAAGAAGCTGTGCAAGAGCCTGATCAATACAGATATGGGTGCTCGCAGCCAACCATCAGACTGATCATGGGGACCCCAATGGAGGAGCTAGGGGAAGGACTAAAGGAGCTGAAGGAATTTGCAATCTCATAGGAAGAAAAACAATATCAACCAACCAGAGCCCTCACATCTCCCAGGGACTAAACCACAAACCAAAGAGTACACTTAGAGGGACCCATGGCTCCAGCTGCATATGTAGCAGAGGATGTTGAAATGGGGTGATGAATTATTTTAACTTTCTGTTTAATAATCTTGTATTATTTAAAGATTTTTTTCATTTTTTTATTGGTTATTTTATTCATTTACATTTCAAATGTTACCCCTTTCCCAGTTTTCCCTCCACAAGCCCGTATCCCCTCCTCCATCACCCTGCTTTTATGCGGGTGACCCCTACCTGCCCACCTACTCCTGCCTCAGTGACTAGCATTCCCCTACACTGAGTCATCAAGCCTCCACAAGACCAAGGGGCTCCCCTATACTATCATAAATAGTACAAATGATTTTTGAGTTAAGATGGACAATTGGGCAATTTCTGGGGCACTGATTTACTGTCCATCCTTTACTCCATAGGCCATGGACAATGCCACACATCTTTTCTGTAATGCATGTATGACAGCATTTCATGAGCTATTCCTTTAAGAAACTTACGTGCAAATACTACTTTCTTCTTAACATCTCTAAGGTAGTGATTGTGAGCTAAACATTGCATATGGGTTATTTTAGGGAATTGAAAATAATAATTCTAGAATTAACCATGCATTAAAATATTTTGACATAGTGTATTCTATAATAACAATTGCAACCTCAGGATTGTAACATATTGAGTATCAAATAGAATTTACTTTCGTTGAGCTCAGCTAATGACTTTGTCTTGTAGTTTGTTTAATCGATGATCAATAAATTACAATAATCTATAAAAGTCACTGTTAAATAATCTCTAACTACAATTGTAAAGAAATATCTGTGAGAGACTACACGAATCTTTAAATCTGTGTTTTATAATGTTCATACTTTTATTAGGATCTTTTCACATGCTGTATATTCAGTAAGCTATTACTGAACAAGGTGAAATGTCTAAAGTTGTATTTTATACTATAAAATAATATGACAAATTATGCTATAATTCTAGGGTTTTATGCCCTCATAAAATTGTTTTAGGAAATAATTTTTGGGTCTGATCCATAGGTTTTTTTTGCATGGAGTCCACATTTTAAAGCACTTTAGTTAGCTTTTATTTTTCTTACAAACAAAACACAAGAAATGTGACACTCTAGGATTTGGTAACTCACCATGTATGCAGATTTTGCGTAGGCTGCATACCACACACAAAGATGGTGACTAAGATAGTAAGAACTACTGGGGCACATTGTGAGTCTCAGCTCTAGTCCATGAAGTGTGTGCCTTCAGTGTCAGGATTTGATCCATTTTTAAATATAGATGGCTTACAAGTATGAGCAAGTTTTTTTTATTTGTTTGTTTTGGTTTTGTTTTTGTTTGTTTTTTTTTTTTTTCCTGCTGTATGAAACAGGAGATTCTTACATTTGTGGATCAGAAGTTTGATATTTAGAGATGTCCTTAAAACTGCTGAAAAAAAATTGCAATGAAACTCCACCACTGTATTAGCATAATACTCATTCAGATTTTATCTCAAGTAGATGTCTTTAAAGAGCTTAAACGATGATGCAGAACAAAGGGAAATATATGTCTGTTTATTGTTGGAGAACCCTGTTATTAAGGTCACAGTTGCCCATGTCCAGATAGCTCTCCAAGCTCGGCACAAAATCAAGGACTCTCTTTGACAGTGAGGCTTCCATTTCTCTGCCTAACCTCCCTTGCAGAGTGTCTCTGAGCATAGATAATGCTATCTTATCTGAAGAATGTCCCTGTTCAGAGCTCTCTGCAATCCCTGCATGCTTCAGCACACAAGTTCCGCTTTAGCTTCCTGCCCATATGATAATTAGAGGCTGTGTTATGACCAATCAACCCTTTCTGCCTGTATGATAATTAGGGTCTCTGTTATGACCAATCAGCCCTTTCCATTTGTACCCCTAAGAGCCCTTATGTACCCTTCCCGTATAAAAACAAAATAGAGCTATCTTACTGAAGCTGCCTCCAGAAGTCCTTCAGTTGTATTTGTGACCATCCTAACCCTGCATGCTGCTTCTATTCGCTCTTTCCTTATGAACCAGTGGCCATTTACCCTCAAGAAAAAGGAAGACTCATGGTTTATTAGAAAAAAATAAAGGCTATTTTGATTATTTTCTAGATGTTTACCAAAAGCAAATAAGGTGTAACAGCAAATATATTTTATTACTACCAAACAAAAAGAGGAAAGATAGACATTTATTCCATTAAAAATTTAAAACAGAATGCACGTCTTTAAAATTAAAAACTTTTGAATTTAAAAAATGCCATTTGTATATGGGGGTGTATGCACATGTGTATGTGAAGGTATGCACACCTGTATGCATGTGTATGGAGGCCAGAGGAGAAATGTTGGGTGTCCTGCTCTATAGGCCTCATTTCTTTGGGTCTAGGTCTCTCTTTTCAAATCTGTGACAGTCTGAGAGTCAGTTTCTACTACCCACAGCTTCAGGATTTAGTTTTGCCTGACCATGGCTGGCTTTCTAAAAATATGACTGCTAGGAGTTTGAACTCAGGTCCTCATTCTTGCACAACAGGTGCCCTTACACAGTGAACCATCCCCAGACACACATACCCACCATGTAGAAAGGGAAACAGCAGTAACAGAATTAGGGGAAACACCTACAAAGCATCTATGTGGTAAAGTATGTGTATCTGAAACATGTAAAGAATCTTACTTACTGCAGGTTGTAAAAATATAAACAACCTAGTTAGATACATTCAAATGATATTCTGAATGGATATCAATCTAAAAAGACACACAAATTGTCAATGTTCACCTGAAAATATGCTTGATATTATAAACCAGCAAAAAAAAAAAAAAAAAAACACTACACATACACCAAACAAAACAATTGTACATACATAGTTATGGAAAAAAAAACTATAACATAGTTATAGTTTTCTTACAACACAGTTATAGAAAAAAGAAGAAGGAAAGTAAATAACTCAAATGTCCTCCTACTAATGAATGGATAAGAAAAGGTACAGGGTCTGGAAATGTCTTAATGATTAAGAAAGAGTGCTTTCTCTTCTTTCAGAATCTGAGTTAAATTCCCAGTACTTACTTCATGTGAATCACAACCACCTATGACTCCAGTTCCAGAGAATCTCACACACCTTTCTGGCCTTTGAATAGACCCACACATGTATATCCACACCCACACCAGTCAATCATCCAGTCAGACTATTTAGTGTCTGTCTCCCTCCTCTACACACACACACACACACACACACACACACACACACACACACACACAAATAAAAAATCTTTAAAAAAAATAAAGATTAACTAGAGCTACACAGTAGCATAATTTTACACATAGAAGTGGATAAATTACTTAATAGTGCCACACCATGTGTAAACAAGGGGACCATTATGCTACATGACAGAAGTCAACTTTTCATAATTAATTCATATGGAATGTCTAGAGTAGATAACTCTGTTGAGATAGGAAGTAATTAGTAATCACAGGGTTAGACAGTAGGTGGAGAATGGAACAAGACTGGTACTATGTGATTTCTTTCAATGATGAATGATGGAGAGTATTTTAAAACTGATCATGGTGAGAGTTACCCTCTACTGTGACTATACTAAAAAAAATCACTGAGTAATATCTTTTAAAGCAGTGAATTTTAGGGTGTCTGAATTATATCTCAATAAAAATCTTTATATAGATATTTTGAGGGAAAGTCTTCCAATTCTGCCCAAAATGGACTTGGCCATCATTCTCACATATTCTTTATACAGTTAAAAATCTCTCAGTCTAAGTATACAAGTGGAATAATTGTTGAATGACGGAATGAGAAAGTGGCCAACCTAGAGATCTCAGATGTTTTGTAGTGACATGCACGGAGTTCCCCAGATTTTCTCCTTGTTTTCCATGTATTTCAGACACAAAGAAACATCAAAGCTGAAAGTGGCTAGGCAGACAAAAAATAGCTACAAAAATGCTTTTCCTTTTTGGCGAAAGTTTTAAACATTAAGCAATTTTTATAATATCACTACTGCTTATATAGTAATGCTGGAGGTCTTTCTATCTTCTAGCTCCTTTGCCAATTTATATCTCCAGGATCTTAGTGTGTTCAGTCTAGAGGCCTTTAACTTCCTTGGTTAAATATATTCCCATGTGTTATAAAATGAGTTTTAAATTTATTTACTTATTGATTTTTACATATATGGGTGTTTTACATACATGTATGTCTGTGAGTCATGTCCATCCATGACTGGTGTATGTGGCAGCCAGAAGGTATTACATACTCTGGAACTAGACTTGCAGATTGTTATGAACTGCTTTGTGGGAACTGGATTTACTTGAACCAAGTCCCCGGAAGAGCAACTAGTGATCTTAACTAGTGAGCAACCTCTAAAGCCTCTCCTAGGCAATTTTGAAGCTATTATGTGTGATTGGTAATTTTTGCCTGTTTTCTTCCTCAACAAAGTCATTATTAGTATATAGATGTGATCTTTGTATATTAATTCTGTACCCTGCTATTTTGCTGAGCATCTTTATCAAATTTTGATCGATCATTAGGATCTATTAAATATAAAATCATATCATTTGTGAAGAGATAGAATTTGATCTTCTTTCTAATTTGTGTCTTATTTATTTCTACTGTTGTACTGCTTTAGCTAAGACTTTGAGCATGGTAATGAATACAGATGGGACAAATGGGCACCACTGTCTTATTTTAGAGGAAATCTTTCAATTTTTTTCTCAGCTAGTATATTGTTGACTGTAGATTTGTTATATATAATCTTTAATATATTGAGATATACATCTGCTAATTTTTTCAGGAATTTTTGTCATGGAGGGGTAGAACACTTTGTTGAAAGCCTTTTCTACATCAGTAGAAATAGTGCTCTCTGGCTTATTTATGGGATGAATCACTCACATGTTGATATAGTCTTGTATTCCAGGAATAAAATTAATTTGCTCACTAACATATTAATGTTTTCCAGAATTTTATTTGATGTGTATATTCTTGAAATGTACCAGAGAAAGTCTGATCATGCATACCCACTCATCATTCATTCTGTATCCAGCATGCAGATTTTAAACATTTTTATGTGTATGGAAATTTTGCCTGCCTTACATGTATACCATGTATACACCTAGTGCCTGTGAATGCTACAGGGAAATAAGTCTCCTGGAACTGGAGATACAGGCAATTGTGAGATGCCATGAGAGTGCTGTGAGTTGAATCTGTGTCTTCTGGAAGAGAAGTCAGTGATTTCTAAGCCTTTCTCCATTCCCTCTTCATTCTATATGTAAAAAGAAACACTATAGAAACAAAGACTTGGTGAAATCATTCATCCCATATTATGATTTGCAAAATTATTCAGGGAATAATGCATTTACTTACTTGAGACTGTATATGTTTGGCCCAGGGAATGGCACTATTAGTAGGTGTGGCCTTGTTGGAATAGGTGTGTCACTTTGGGTGTTGGCTTTAATACCTTGTCCTAGATGCCTGGAAGCAGTCTTCTCCTAGAAGCCTTCAGATGAAGATGTAGAACTTTTAGCTCCTCCAGGACCATGCCTACCTGGATGTTGCATGCTCCCTTGATGATAATGGACTGAAACGCTGAACCTGTAAGCCAGCCCCAATTACATATTGTCTTTATAAGATTGCCTTGGTCATGGTGTCTGTTCACAGCCATGAAACCCTAACTAATAAATCTCTATACCCCCCACAAAAGAAATAATGACATGAATGAAGAAAATAATCTACAGACACTAAAACTGATACATATCAGATGGAGTTACTTGATGAGAAATTTTAAGCATATATAGAAAAATGCCTCTGTAACATTATGATCCTTGAAGCAAATAAATAAGTAGAAATCCCAGTGAAGAAATGTGGTTCTGTAGCTCATGCACAAGCATGGGTCCTGTTGGGCTGGGATGTGGGTCCCATGTGTCTGCCACCCAGGCGGCTCAGGGGGACAGAAGTACAGGAATTTGACTGAGTTCACTCCACGTGGTGCTGGGCAGATGCTGGGCTCTGAGAAGCCACCGAGCTCCACTCCAGGTGTGGGCAGATCTCAGTCTGAGGTCCCACAGGGACAGAACTCTTGGATTGGGGATCTCTGGGCCTAGGCAGCTGACTGGAGACTGACTGGGCTTAGCCCTTGGGCTCCCAGGCATCGCTGGGAGGTTGTAGAGGGACTGAGACAGGGGCAGGGACAGACATACAGACTGGACTGGCCCACAGCTGAAAGGGGTGAGGGGGAGAAGCTCCAGTGGTGCCCCACGGGGTGGATAAAACTCTTGGTCAAGGCGACTCGCTTGGCTGGGTCATGGCTTGCTTGGCTAGCTTGCTTCTTGAGTTGGTGGCCTCTATGGCTAGAATGTAGAGAAGTCCTCTGGTGGGAGATTAGGCAGAGGCTCATTAGTTAGAGGCCCCCCTCTGTGGTTCTCCACAATGGGCAGCAACTATGAGAGGTAGACCATGGTTTTAAAAGGTTTATTGTCATGGCAGAAAGTGGTTGAAGCTGTACCCTGTGTCCTCAGGGAGGGCCTGAGATTAAATATCTTTTGCCAGGAGGAGAGTCTGTAAAGGAATGCTTAATTGGCTACGCACTCTGGCCTTTAGGTATCTCATTAATATGGAGATCTCTTGAGGCTCTGTGGCCTGTAGTCATGCCCTCTACCTGTGCTATGTGATCTAAGGCCACAAACCTTTCTTTGGGAGGGGCTGTGGATGGCTGAAGCTAAGTTAAAAGAACCAGGGCCCAGGAGCAAGGCCGAACTCCTACCATCCCATTAGGGTCACTGGGGTTCAAAGCAGACTCAACTGGGTACCCTACTGCCTCTCACATCCCACAGTCCCACAAAGAAATAGAATTGTAAGAATTCAGAAGACATTTTAGAACTGACAAATATAAGATCAGAAACTAGTGGACATGCCTCTGTACCCTGGACAAATGAGTCCCATTGCTCCTATTTCTCAATGCTTAATTTTCCCAAACATATACCAATTAGTTTTCTATGTCTGAGTTTTCCAGTTTTGAACCTGGAATAATGGACCCACTGTAGAATGTTTAAAACAGAGATGGACATTTAGAGTGGTAGTTTCTGTAGACCTCCCTTACTCACTAGTACACAAGATGTGGGAAAAAGCCCCAACTCTTAGCTCCTCTATTAGGAATGTAATCCTTCTGCCCTTACCTAACTATTGCCAAATCTACTTGTAGCCTGAGGGGTCATCTATGTGACTGTAGGAAGTCCTTAGCTCTGTTGTATAAGGCTTTCTGGGTGTGACCTATTGGAGAGGAGTATCTTCATCTCAGAAAGTGGCCCTCACCTATGTTCTGCAAGAAAGCCAAATGAATTATTTGGTTTCCCAGAGTGAACTATGGTGGGATTATGCCTCAGTTTGTCATTGGAACCTTAAAAGAAGCAGTAGCTATTGCTTACATCTTACCCTGAAAGAAAGTTTAGAAATAGAGATCTAAGTTTTATGAGGGTTGCCTTTGGAAATTTATTCCACTCTTATTGTGCAGCATCTATGAGAACCAACATACTTTAGAGACAAAAAAAAAATTAAGTGTAGGTAGTAAAAATCTACCACCAAAGTTTTGTGACTTCTAGAGTTTCTGGTTGATTGGTAAGGGTTTTTCTCGTTATATAAGGCCAAGATTTAGAACTGAATGGAAACTTTTCCAGTACACAGGGACTGACATAGAGAATTGAGGAAAGCGAAAATATCAGGCAGAAATAAGCAAACAAAGCAACAGGATAATTCTTCAGAAATAGACTCCAGACTACAGTTAGATAACTTATTTAACAGGGAATTCAAAGTAATTCTCACAAAGACGCATACAGAGTTCTAGGAAATGATGCATGAATAAAGAGTTTCACTGAGGATATAGAAAATATTAAAAAATGTATCAAGCAGAAACCACAGGGCTGAAGAACACAATTTATACTTGCATTAAAAAAAATCACTAAAAGCAGACCAAATCGAACAGGAAAGAATATCAGTGAACTCAAGGTGGGAATAATTCAGTTAACGGAAAGAAACAGTAATAAAATAACTTAAAACAATAGGGAAAACATAAGTTGCTTACCAAACATTAATCCAACCATGATAAATTTCAGAAAGATAAGACATTGCACATTGAAGGAAATAATATCTAAACTGTTCCTAAGTCTGTGGAAAGAAGTGGGTGTTCAGATCAAAGATGACTAAAGAAGTAGGATGTATCTAAAGAAATTTATAAGGAGATGTACTATAATAGACCTATCAGATGTCAGTGATAATGAGGATTTTGAAAACATCAAGAGGAAAGTGACTTGTCAGGTACAAGGGAACTTTCAGTTGATTTTCTGACAGAAACATTGTAGACTAGAGGGAATTAGAATGGTATATTGAAAGTATCTGCCAACAATTACACAGGCTCATGTTTAAATCCCTAGTTGGTGGAACTGTTTAGGAAGGACAGGAGATGCGACTTTGTTGGATAAAATGTATTACTCAAAACAGGTTTCAAGGTGTTAAAAGCCATGCTGTCCCAGTTATGAGAGTAGGAGAGCAGCCCCTGCCCTTCACTAGTTGCAGCACTTGGGAGAGTGGGCATTGGCATTGGCAGTACAGTAAAGCTGGCACTGTTTAGGGAGATTGTGGGTGAGTCAACCCAGAGAGCATGAGAACGAGATAGTTGGCCCTGCTATTCACTGATTCTAGTACTCACAAGAGAGATGGCCCTGCCCTTTACTGGTTGCAGCACTCAGGTGAGTGGGCCCTGCACCTTGCCTCAGCAGCACAATACAGATGGCTCTGCTGGCATGGGTGCGCTCAACTCACTCAAAAGTATAAGAGTTTGAAAGATGGCTCTGCTTCTTGCCTGCTGCGGCATTGGGTGAGCTAGCTGGGTCAGTGCTGGAAATCTTGCCCAGGTGGTGTAAGTGCCAGATAGATGTTGCACTGACCAGCGCAGCTACCACCCAGGCTCAAATTCAGGGCTTTGAGTTGTCCCACCCCAGCATCTACCTATCTATGAACAGTTGGAGTGCCTGAAAGGATCAGTCCTGCAAATCCAAAGCTGTAGGATCTCAATGACACAGAGCAACAAGACATCCCAGAGGAGTCCTAATGAGGATACAATATTGTTAGTGTAGCAGAAGTCAGGGATTTGAACCAGACCAATGACTCATTGCAGTGAACATTTGCAAGTAAGGGAGTATGGGACAGACTGTGACATACAACAACTTCCACAACAAAATTTTTTTTCTTTAAGGGAAAGGTTGCAAGGCCAAAAGCTGAGTATGATGGAACAGGGAGATGAGCTATCTTTAAAAAAAAAAAAAAAAAAAGACTTCTGCCATTCTCAATGTGATCTCTGCCTTTTTCTTCCAGACAAAGATGTGAGGTCTCAGCTGTTCCTGCTACCACACCTTTACTATGCCACTAGAGAACACATAAACCCAATTAAATGAATTATTTTAAAGTAGCTTTGGTAACAATGTTTTGTCATAGCAATAGAAACGTAACAAAGACAGTTACCCAACATGATTACAAGATAGGAGCCTATTGATTTTAAGACACTCTCTGGTTTTGATCATAATTAAACCAATTTCCAACTGAACTGGAAATTTCCTACCTGATGGCTAGTTTTACTTAGTTGCAGAAAGTACTATATAGGCTTCTCAGGGACAATGACATCGATGGTCTTACCCAGAGCTGGACCTGCAAGGTATGTTACTGGCCCACTCAGGTAAGGTACGCTTTCTATAGTAGTGGCTTAATTGGTTCGGGGACTACTAATCACTTAGACTTGAGGCTTCTTTCATACTGGAGTAGTTCATTACTGGTACTATTATTCTGTTTAACAGATCATGGATAGGGAAGGCATAGGTTTCCATAATTTTGTTTGACAATCATGTTGTAAAAATTGTCTTTTAAATATTTACATTTATACCTATGGTCCTGAGTTTATTTTCAGTCATGGTCAGAAGGCTTATTTTTGCACTGGGCATCAAGCTATGCAAAGGCTTATATCTGATTAAAATGTTGAGCACAAGAGGATATAGTACAAAGCTTTACTAAATGAGACACCTTTATCATCTACCCTACAAGCAAGGTTCAGGAAATGTCATGAAAGAAGAGACAAACTGAAGGATGGCAAGGAGTGCTCTGAAATGCTGCCTTCTGGGCATTATGTGGCTAGTGCAGTCATGAACTCAGTAGCCACGGTTTAGCCACATAAGACCTACACAAGATCAAGGCAACCCAAATTCTGTCACAGATAGGAAGGTACTCTCTAGACCTTAACGTTTACTGAGGATCTACTAGCAGTTGATAACAGCAGGGGGAGGGAGAGCCAATATATTTATCTATTTTATGTATGAGTACACTGTAGCTAACTTCAGACACACCAGAAGAGGGCATTGGATATTATTACAGATGATGGTGGACCACTATGTGGTTGCTTGGAATTGAACTCATTACCTCTGAAAGAGCCACCAGTCCTCTTAACCACTGAGCCCTCTCTCCAACCCTGAGACCCAATCTATTACGAGTGTATTTCTACTTAAAGTTTTTCTACTTCAGTGGATGGCCCTACATCCATTCACATACAGGCAGCACTGATTTAACTTAGTGAGTTCTAAAAATGTGATCGATTTGTAAGGAGGCACATAGGATAATGCAAGGAGGAGAATGGGTTTGGATATGATCATATTTCATTGTATCCATGAATTGAAATTTCAAGAAAAAACATTTAAAAGTAAAAAAAATAATAATAATAAAAGAAGAAATAGTAGGAAAGCAACCCATGCAACTAAAACCTATCCTTTTCAAAGATGGAAACCTGCCAAAACTTTAGCTTAAGTATCTAAGAGAAAATGGAGCAGACTGAAATAACATAATGAACAACAGAGAAGATGTTACAACTGGTATCGTAAAGTAACAAGGGTCGTAAGGGATTATTATGAACAAATACATAGAACAAATTATATAACTTATAAAAAATGAGTTCCTAGAGAAATAAAACCTGATGAGACAAAATTATGAATAAATAGTAAATTTGAAAAGATCTGTAACTAATAAGAAGAATGCATCAGTACTAAAAATCTACCAACAAATAAAAATTTCACAGTAAATGGTTTTACTCTTGAATTCTATTAACTATTTAAAGAATTAATGATGATACTTTTTAATCTCTTCCAAAGAAATTTAGGAGAACACTTCAATCTTTGTTAAATGAAGTTAGTAATCCAATACTGAAATGAGACAGACATCACCAAAAAGAAAACTATGGTTATTTCTTAGTAGTTATGAAGGACTTAGTCTAGTACATTCTGTGAATACCAAAATCTCTTGGTGCTGAAGTCATTTATACAAATACATTATTAGTATATAAACTACACACATTCTAATATTTTAAATACCACTTTTTGTATTTTTCTCTTTCTGTGTGTGTGATATTTAAGCTAGAATCTTCTGTAGCACAGGCTTGTCTCAGATATGCTGTATATCTGGAAATGGCCTTAAATTCTTGATCTTTGCCTCCACCTGCCAAGCTCTGGGGGTGTAATCAGGTACCACCAGATGATACCTGATTGAAGGGCTATAATGCTTTTCACACATACAGACACTGTAGAACTAACTGCATAGAACACATGAAAAATAAGATGAGAAACAGAAAAAAAAAACTGGAGTGTAAAAACCTGTAAAATCCTAACACTTCACAACAGAACATGCCTACACATCATTTCAGAACATGGTGGGTTTAACTAACAGTATAGTTGGGGTAGAAGATTAAAATGTTACAATTTACATTTACGATTTCCAATTTCCAAAAATTTTTAAATTTTTGGAATTTTTAAAAATACATTTGATTCATAATTAGTTCAATTTATGAATCTTGAATCAATTAGATACAGTGGATCAACATGTAGGTTGATGGGGGTATATGCAATCCCTCATGGATATCTATAAGAGTCTTCAACATATAAATTCCAACAATTTATTAAAGAGTTCATATACCTTGGCACTGTAGAGATCTCTCAGTAGTTAAAAGCACTTGATGCTCTTACAGAGCAAGACCAGTTCCTAACACTCATATGACAGGTCATTACCCATGTCCAACTCCTGTTGTACAGATCTGATGCCCTCTTTTGGCCTCCACGCATGTACATAGTATGCAAAAATTAAAATAAATAAAATTCAAAAATACTGTTTATAAACCACAGTATATAATTTATCTTTATGGAGGCAAACATTATTCAGATTAGAAAAGTCAATAAATGTGGTATACTATATTCACAGGGTGTCTTAGTTAAGGTTACTGTTGCTATAATGAAACACCATGTCCAAAAGCAATTTGAGGAGAAAAAGGGTTTATTTTATTTCTACATCATAGTCCACTGAATGAAGTCAGGGTAGAAACTCAAACAGAGCAGGCACCTGGAAGCAGGAGCTGATGCAGAGTTCATGGAGGTGCGCTGCTTAGTAGACTGCTCCTCTTCTTAGTGGTCTTTCCTTGCACTGGAATCTCCAGAATACTGGGCTGCAACTAGGCTGCCCTTTCACCAATAGCCTCTCCTGGGCACTCTCCATTGTACCAAGCTGAAACTTCCCTCGTTAAACCTTCAATTATTGGAGCTTCAACTGTTACTGAGGTTGCACCTTCTCCAGTGAACTATCCTGGACTCTCACAGTGCCATCTGACTCTCACAGACTCAGCTGCTTTTCATGACACCTTCATGTCTTCAAAACCAGTACAAGCTCAGAGACTCTTACATGTTACCAAGTTGGGCTGCCAGTGCAAGGTACAACCTTGAACATCTCCAGAACACAGCTTCTGTGTGTTGACTCTGAGAAAACACATCCCAGAAGACTTTACCTCAATGATGCTGGCCTCTTCTTAATCATTCCTAATGTGGCAGCTCCAACTGAATAGCATAAATTACCCAAGTATCTATATGTTAACTGTGAAAACAATCTACACTAATACCTGAATTATTATAAAACTTAGATATCAAGTAAAAAACTTGTATACTGAAAATATAAATATCTAAGGAACATGTAAGACATGGAGTGGATAGATCTTTTATTTTTATAAGTTGGAATATTTAATACTGTTTAAGCATCCATACTAACTGAGATGTGCATATTTAATGCAAACCCTAGCAAAATCTCAATGGTAGTTGTTATGTACAAGAGAAGTAGATCTTAAGATTATTATGAAACCACAGAATCACAATTAATGAGATCAGTTGGTATGGTTTGTACGTCCCTCAGCTACCAACTAGTTGAAGCTTTAGCTCCATATTGTTGTGAGGATGGAGACGCTTTAAGAGATGAAAGTCTGGTGAAAAGTTCTTAAGTGACTAGAGACACAGATTAGTTGAAACTGTGGGACTAAGCTCTTCCCTCCCCACTCTGCTTTCTAGGTCTTGAAATATTGGTGGATTTGCTCTGTTTCATGCTTCTGTTGTAGAGTGCTGCCTCATTAGAGGCTCAAAGTGATGCAACAAGTGATTTTCTACAGAAAGCTCTTGAACTGTGAGCCAAAATAAACTGTTTCATTTGTCACTATTTATTTTTAAACATTAATTTTTTTTTTTTACTGCTCTTGATAATTTCATACACGAGTACTGTGTTTACATTATTTACATCCCACATTTCCTCCTTCTAATCTCTCCTGGCCCCCTACTCTGGCCTAATGCCATGATCTCCTCCTCATCTTCTTCAATTACACACACACACACACACACACACACACACACACACACACACACACAGAGAGAGAGAGAGAGAGAGAGAGAGAGAGAGAGAGAGAGAGAGCAGACACACACACAGAGACACACTCACAATACCCACACACAAAATACACTACGTTGACTCCATTTAGTGTTGTTCACACATACATATGTGTTTTGGGATGACTCCTGGGGTTGAGTAACTATCATGGGGTTTATTTCAACAAATAACAATTCTTCTTCTTTTATTAGTCACTGATTGCCTATCGTTCTTTCTGTAGGGGTTAGACCTTGTGAGATGTCCCAAGTTTATTTTGTGTGTCAATGGGTGTTGTTGTTTTGCAGGTCTTGCTTGTGACAACATTGGGAAGATTTCATGAGCATAATTCTCTGCCATATATAGAAGACATTCCGGTTTTCTGCTCTGACAATGCAGAGGACAGTATCCAGAAGCAAATGTTCTGGTTCTCTGGTTCTACTGATTGTCCAGTGCCCATCCCAACAGATGCATGTAAACTGTTCCTTTTCATAAGTTATTTGGTTTAGATATTTTTATGTACTGCTAGAAGTCTAACTAACATAGAAAATCGGTACCAAGACATTGGGCTTTGCTGTAAATATAAATGAAGACAAGAAGTAGCTTTAGTCATTGATTTATAAGACAAATTTGGAAGAGTATGAGAAAAGTAGGTTAGAGAAAGTCTAAAGTGTTATAAGCAGAGTTTAATGAGTGATTGTGTTGGGAGATGCTAATAGAAATGTAGATCAAGGGACTGGAGAGATGAGTCAGCTGAGAGAGTACAGAGGATTGCAGTTTAGTTCTTAGCATTCACATCCGGCAGCTCAAAACTGGGCTGTAACTCCAGACACGGGATGTCACATGCTTCTGGTTTCTCTGTGCACTTGCACTTACATGCAAATAACCATAGCCAGTCACATAATACACATCATTAAACATAATAAATAGAAGTTTAAAAAGAAACGTCTGTATTCATGTTTCAGGTGGAAGTGGAGACTGTTATAAATCAGATTCAAAGTGTTTGATTATATCACAGCAAAGATTGGGTGTTGAATTTTTCCACTCTTTGTACCATCGTGGGACTCTGGTCATAAAGGTAAAAAGTCACTTATCTGCCAAAGGAGCTTGAAGACAACAAACATATGACATGTGTGTCATTGGCTGCTTTGAGCTGAATTTATAGCGAGAGTTGTAAGTGATGATTAAAAACTCTACAATTTGGCAAAACAACATCAACAACAATGACAACTAAAACTCCAGGAATGAATTAAAGGTGCATCTATGATGGGCATATTTGCTAAAGAAATTAGCACCAACAAAAAGAAGTCACGTTTGGCATAAGGATAAGAAGAAATTCTTGCCTCCCTTGGTAGGTTTATGATTCTTTAAGTATTTTCTGTAACGTTGGTTCAGTGATCATGATTTCATTTAATTCACACTTATCTTACAAGGTCTTTATTTCTCCTGTGGGTCTGAATAATCTAGGTTGGCAGTTCTATTCTTTGAATATTTTAACTACATCATTACACTGCCCTTTGGCCTTAAGAGTTTCTGCTAAGAGGTTGCATTTTCTCTTCATTCTTATTCAATATAATTTTTTTTTTAATTTTAGAGTATTCAGGACAGAGAAAGAAATGAAAAAGGTATGAATAGAAAATAAGGATGTTATATTATCCCTGGTTGTAAATGATATTACTCTATTCTTACCAAGAAATGCTGATTTGATAACAAATTCAGCAACCTGGCAGGATCAATATACAATATACACAATAATACATAAAGAACCAATGTCTTTTCTATATACTAATAGTTAACTAATAGAGAAAGAAAGCAGGAAAACAGTTCCATTAAAAAATAGGCTTGCTCCTCCTCTCTTGCTCTCTCTTGATCCCTTTGTCCCTTTGCCCCTTCTCCCTTCCCTTCCCTTTTTCTCCACATACTCATGGCGGGCCTCTACTTCTCTACTCTCTCCCTTTCTCTGTCTTTCTCTGCCTCTACTAACATTTCAACTCCCCTCACATGTCCTGAATAAACTCTATTCTATATTAAAAAAAGAAAGTCTCAGAAACTATTTAGTAAAAATCTTTAAATAAAAATGATAAAAGGCCCCTACAATGAAAATGAATGCTGATGTAGAAATCATGAAAGATGTATTAGCAAATGCAGATATTCTATCATTTTCATGAGTATATCATGATCATAGATTAAAACATTATGCAGATGTTATGTTGCTCCAAAATGACCACAAGGTTAATGATCTTCTATCAAAATCCATAAAATTTCTTTGTAGGTATTGATACACAGAAAAGTATTGTCTTGAGCATTGCTAATCTAGTATTAAAATAGAAACATAAAGTTGGAATAACCATTCTAGTCTATATACTAAGTTGTACTACACAGCTACCATCAGGACCACACTGTTTTGGTGGAAGGAAAGAGTCATAGACCACTAGAATAGAGAATATAGAAACAATCCGCCACAAATATTCAATTAAATTTTTGACAGAGATAAATAGCAGTTCAATAGAAGAAAGACTGATGATTTTTCAACAAATCACACTACGATAGGGATCATGAGGAAGAAGAGGATCTCCGAGGGAGTGGCAAATAGAATGTAATATTATGGAGAGAAAAAGGGAAGCTACACTAAGGACTAAGTAGGAATGGACATTGGAGAGAAGGATACAGGAGGGAATATGGGGTGAGGCAACTGACACTAAAAGCCATTTGAAAAAACATTTCCTGTCTAAAGGAAATACAGGGACAAAGAGTGGAGCAGAGACTGAAGCAAAGGCCATCCAGAGACTGCCCCACCTGGGCATCCATCCCATATGAGACACCAAACCCAGACACTGTTGCTGATGCCAAGAAGTGCTTGCTGACAGGAGCCTGATATAGCTGTCTCCTGAGAGGTTCTGCCCTAGCCTGACCAATACAGATGTGAATGCTGCAGCCAACCATTGGACTGAGCATGGGAATCCTAATGGATGAGTTAGGGAAAGGACTGAAGGAGCTGAAGGGATTTGCAACCCCATAGGAAGAACAACAATATCAACCAACCAGACATCCAGAGATCCCAGAGACTAAACCACCAACCAAAGAATACACAGGGAGGGGCTCATAGTCCCAACTGAATATGTAGCAGAGTATTGCCTTTTCTGGCACCAATGGGAGGGGAAGCCCTTGGTCCTGTGGAGACTGGATGCCTGAGCCTAAAGGAATGCTAGGATGGTGAGGTAGGAGTGGGTAGTGGGTAGGGAACACCCTCACAGAAGCAGGGGGAGGGGGAGGAGATAGGGCATTTATGGAGGGTAAACCGGGAAAGGGGATAACATTTGAAATGTAAGTAAATAAAATAACCAATAAAAAGGAAAAGAAAGACAAGCTGGTGCCTTACTAGAAACTATATCCCTACAGACTGATGTTTATGGTGTTGGAAATTTCTCAATGTACTGCTGGATTAGAAAGGTAATCATCAATATCACCCAGCTACAAACCCTGCAACCCACAACCGTGACCTGCCTGCAAATATCCTGGTGCAATAGTGGCACCAATACATGAAAGTAACCAACCACTTTTTGATTGGATTTAACGTTAACTTCATGACAGAGTCCATATCTGACATTGCTAAAGATAGGACATGGGCTGAAGGTAGAAGCTAAAACTGTTATATTACCAAAGGAACTTAGCAATAAAATGATTCTAATGACATATTATACCTTATAGATCAGTACCTCATTCAGACATCATCAGAGAAACTTATTTCAGTAGATGACAATGACACAGAAACCCTCAACTGGACAATGAGCAGAGAGTGAGAGACTGTGGCACACTCAATACTAAATGAGATGCCTTCACCAAAGTTCTACCCTTAAGTCTTAAAGATCTGTGTGGGAAAGGAGTCAGAAATATTGTAAAAGCCAGAGGAGATGGATGACTTCAAAGAAACAGTGTCTTTGAGATACAACAGCGCTGGTGTTTATATGAACTCATAGACTTTGACAGCATGCACCAAGCCTGGGCATTTCAAGATAGATGGGGCCCCAGCCCTGAGAGGAGAAAGTAGACACGGATTCTGTGCTGTCTAATTTTATGTAAATTTGACACATCTTATATCAGAGAGGAGGGAGCCTGAATTGAGCAAATGTCTCCATAAAATCAGTTTGTACGCTATCCATCCTGTAGGACATTTTTTTCTCAATTAGTGATTGATGGGGAAGAACCCAGCCCATTGTGGGTGGGGATACCCCTGGTCTGGTGCATCTGTATTTCATAAGAAAGCAGGCTGAGCAAACCATAGGGAGCCAGCAAGGAAGCAGCATGCCTCTGTGGTCTCTGTATCAGCTCCTGCTTCTAGGTTCCTGCCTGTTTTGAGCCATTGTCCTGACTTCCTTAGATGGTAAACAGTGATGTAGAAGTATAATCCAAATCAACCATTTCCTCCCCAAGTTGCTTTTGGTCATAAAATGTCAACACAGTATAGTAACCCTAACTGGAACAGTCTCTCACTACTAACCAAGAAGCTATCTGTAATTGACACCTGCTGGCCAAAGGAAAACAAGTTTTCTCCAGTGGGGTCTCAGTGGGAATATTAGCCAAACCTCAGGGCAGGTTCCTTGTCCAGGAACAGTTGGCCAACACAAAAACTCTGGGTTTTTGTTTGTTTATCTGTTTGAACCTTGTTTTGTTTGGCTTTCTTTCTTCCTTCCTTCCTTTGTTCCTCCCTCCCTCCCTCCCTCCCTCCCTCCCTCCCTCCCTCCCTCCCTCTGCTCCTCCTTCCCTTCTCTCTCTCTCTCTCTCTCTCTCTCTCTCTCTCTCTCTCTCTCTCTTTTCTTTCTTTCTGTCTCAGTTTCTTTACTTATTTGTTTATATTTTTGTTTTGCGGAATTTTTCTTCTTGTTTTAGCTTTTTGAGAGAAAGAATAAGGTTGGGAGGCTGGGGGGGGGAGGTGAAGAGGATCTAGGAGGATTTGGGGGAGAGAAAACATGACCAAAATATATTGCATAAAAATGCTTTAGTTAAAAAAATAATACAAGGAAATGGGATGCTTGACAGGAATGTGACATTGGCCAAGGACAAGGAAGTAGGCTTCAGGAAGGAATTGGACATTAGGCTAGAACAAAGAAGTAATTTCAGGCAGGAATATAAATAATAGGCTAGAACAAAGAAGCAATTTCAGACAGGAATCTAAATTTTAGGCTAGAACAAGGAAGTAGGCTTCAGACATGAAAATGACCTGGGGCTAGGACAGGGGAGTAGGCTCAGATACTTTGGTCATCCCGATAAGCCATTAAAAACAATGTTCATGTAATTGGGATTAATGCCTTGCTTGTTCTTTGACTATTTGTTATTATTGTCTTGCTTGGTCCGTGACTATTTGCATCTATTGTATTGCTAGACCCTCAACCTAGAACTGACCTTAATACATGCATGTAATTAAAATGGAGGAGGGGGGATGGGGATTCTAGGGAGGGGAAATTGGGAAAGGGGATGGCATCAGTACTGTAAATAAAATAAAATATCCAATAAAAAAATTAAAAATTAAAAAAATTTAAAAAAATAAAAAATAGAAAAACAATTAGCCAAAAAGAAATCAGTGAAAGAAAAAAAAAATGGAATTGAGTCTCACATTTTTTGAGTACTTTAAGTTTTGCATTAGGTTTGTACTAGTCTTACAAAATGATTTAGTTTGCATTTTTTCCATTTTCTTTTCTGAGGTTATGTAAAATTCCTATTGATTCTTTCTTAATGCTTTCAGTTGTTTTACCAAGAATATTTTCTGGCTAAATTGTCTTCCTGGGATGATTTTGAATTATACATGTAGTTGCTTTTATATAAACACGATAATTTTGATTTATAATTTATTCTTGTTCTTGGGAATTTTTCATTTTTTAAAAATAATTTATTTACTTGCTTAAAGTTTTATAATTTTTCTCATGGCATTTTTCTATCTTCAGAGTTTTATACTCACATTTTTATCTTTCATTATTTTGTGTTTAATTGATATATTTCTGTTCTGATAGCAGTATATATTGTTTTACAATAAAGTATGTGTTTGCAGCATGTGCACTACATCAGAAATTTATCATTTCTTTATGACAACATTCAAAATCTTCTGTTTATTTTTGAATTAAATAAAAATATTTTCACAATAGATATCCTACTGTGCAAAAGGACTTACACATTCTAACTATAACTTTGGGTTGATTGACCAGATTTTTCCTGTTCTCGGTCCATTTTGACAGTGATAATTTGTTTGTTTATTTTCTTTTCACGATAAGAAAAATAAATATTTAGCTTTATTAAATTTTTAAAAATCAAGATTGATCTCCATTAATTTCTATTTTTTCTTTTATATATTTTGGCATTACTAAATATTGATACTGATCTACCACACTCAATGGCCTCTTTTACTCATTTTTAATTTTGTTGATTTGACATTGCTGACATCTTGATTCTATTTTCTTTGAAGTGATGTGCTTTAAAGACTCTAGACAACCATTATCTTTCTATCAGTGAGGTTTTGCTCTAGTGAGAGGTAAATACTGAGTGACTTTAGTTGGCAGTGCCTTGGATTCATGCTTTATTAGATATATAAAAATAGATACTAGTATTTATGGGCAGCCGACTCTTAAGAAATGACTCATTCTTTTCTGTGGAATCGTATTTTAAGTCAAGAAGACACGAACTATGAAGTGTAGTTCTATTTCTTCTGGGAAAATGGGAAACATTTGGAATCTTGTACTGTTTGGAATCCATGTACTGTTTTGGGATCAAGTGAGGACTTAGGTTTCTGCAGAGATGTTGGCATTGGGCCTTGTCAAGTTGCTCTGTTTCACAGATTCTGTTGCCCCTGACTACGCTCTGCCACTCCCCAGAGCAATGTAGTGCAGCTTTTCTCCTCGATCCCTGCTTCAGTCCTGAGGTAAGGAATAGTACACCCCAGGAAAAGCTGCACTGTGCTCTAGTTTGGTTTCATACTCTCAAGACTTGAATGCCTTTCAGCTTTAATCTGGAGTTGATTATTTTCCAGTGCCTGCATATAACTATATATAGCTTTGTATCACATGCTCACTGTATGCTTGTATGGGCAGAGGGATCACTCTGACAGGAAGCCGTTCTATCATTACGCTATTCACAGCACTTATTTGTTTATTTATTTATTTATTTATTTTTTTAAATTTTTTTACCCCTCTTCTTCTTCTCTCCTCCTCTCCTCCTCCTCCTCTTCTTCCTCCTCTCCCCTCTTCCTCCTCCTCCTCCCTTCCCCTCCTCTCCTCCTCTCTGCCTCTCCTCCTCCTCCTCCTCCTCCTCCTCCTCCTCCTTCTTCTTTTTAACTGTTAGCCTACCTGGCAGAATTCATCAATTCTTTCTTATTGATATGACTGTGAATATTATTCCTGAGAATTCCACTTTTGTTTCCTTTTTATTCGTAAATTTGATTTAGTAAATTCCACTGTGCCCTAATCTGAGCAAATATTTCATATTATTTTTATGTGGGTGTATTCTGGTTATAAATTTATTATAGATTATTCATCTATATTAGAATTTATCTATGGATAAAACAAATAAAACCCACACAAAAGTAAAAATTCTAAGACTAAGAACCATTTAACTTTTGTATCTATCCTAAATATCAGTACATTGGTAGTTACTTACCAAACACAAACATTAACAAAACATCTTGCTGTAGGTAGAAACACCTCGTTTGAAAATCTAATCATGTGAGACAAAGTCTTCTTTTTGCTGGCTTTCTTGTTTTGGATTCATAGTTCCATTGCTAATCCTGATTAAAGCAATTCTGTCTACACGCTTCAGCGGGCTGTTTGTTAAAAACAAGACAAAACCAACCATCCAACCAACCAACCAAAAACAAAAACAAAACATAAAGAAACCCAGGACCATGCAGAAGAATGAGAGGTCAAATGAAGAGGCCACGGAGGGGGAAGGAATCTATATTTGAATAATTGCAAATTGTTCATGGGGGATGGTTGAAAATATATTAGTGCTCTTGACTGTTGGCAACACATGTACTTAGAAAATAGCTTGTATTACTCCATAATGAGCATTCAACAAGTTAACAGCCCAGGGCTCCTCTTTCCTTTCTTTTAGAAATTAATCTCCCTAATTCTTTCTTCAGGAATCCATTAGCAGGTCAGGAGGCCTACCATCCGTTTAGCATTCCTCTACTCCTTTTCCTCTTGGGGCCGTTTGTTCATTCCTTACTCTTTTTCCTCTCCTTTCTGGGAGTATAAAATATGTAGGGGATAAATTTCTTGCTTCAAGTGGAAGTTCAGGTAGGCAGACTGTAATGACGGAATCATCACTGACTAGAGAGCTTGTGAGGAACTTAACAGCTGCAAGCGTGCGTGAATCTGGCTTCGCAAGCGTGCGTGAATCTGGCTTCTCCAAATGATCTGAAGCCTTTGCGAGCATAAATGCAAAGGTAAACACTTTAGATGGAGGAAAATATTTGCAGGGAATGCAAATTTTCAAACCACCACTCCCCTAAGAGGACTGCTTTAGTTTTCACTGGGCCTGTTGAAAGCTATTGGTTATAAGACCATAGTAGAAACAGATCCAGTTCACAGCTCCCAGGCAGTGCTTTTATCCTCCTGAAAAACAGCGGAGCGTTTAAACATTTCTAAGGATAAACGGTGTACTGTACTGTTGACAAAGTTCTAAGGCAGATATTTTTCGTGTCCTTTTTGAGGTTTCGTCCAATATGTCTCATCTTTCAATGAATGTAAATAGGACTTGGGAAATGTTGTCGATTTGTGTTGGTCCTAGATCTAAGCCACCAGAGTTGGAGGAGAGCTTTGCAAACAAGGAGTTATGTGTGGTCTAAAGTGGAAACGAGCGTGCACAGTAAAGCTCTTAGCACAAACTAAAATTACAGACTCAATAGAAGGTATGACTATCCAAATAAAAAGAGACCTTCCAAAATGCTTAGCTAAATCCTTCAGCTGCTTCAAGCTGTCTTAGTGTCTCGATGCCTGGCATTGGAACAAGCATGTGTTGACTTTCTATCCACTAAAACAGAAAAGGCTTCCCAAGATAAATTATGTTTATCTGGTTATAATAACCTAGCTCATATAATCTCCCTGCTTTAGATTAGTATTGCTCTTTTTGATACATCTAACCTAACACATGGATCTTAAGCATTCATTTTTTAAGTAGCAAGAACAGCATACGGGCCAAGATGTAAGGATGACGGAACTACCACAATGCTGCACCCAGTCTCAGTTTGATAGATTTACAGAGATGGCTGACTTCCTCCTCAGCTGGTCCTTTGGATGGCTTCCAAATAAGGAAATTCAGGTAAAGGGCTATCCTTTCAGAGATTTTTCTTTCATGAATGATTTGTGGGTAATTGTACTCTATTGAGAGTCTTAAAGACAGCACAGATTGTTTAGTTTTCTTGTTACTAAATTTAAAGTGATATTCTTTTTTTAACAACATAAGGTGAGAGTTGATCTTTATATAACAGTTGCCATTTGAGATTGAAATGAGAGGAAGAATTCACCAGAAAAATGCTCACATGTGTGTCTCATGAGAAGTGACTGAGCTCAGAAGAAGGAAGAATGAAGAGAAACCTCAGAGAAGCAGGTAGCACAGGGCATCCCTGAACACCAGAGCAGGCTGACAGAGGTCAGAGAGTGGAGCTGAAGGCATCCTAGAGTCTTACTTCTCTGGGAATGATGTTCAGTGAAGTAGGGGACAGTAGGAAGGGAGAGGGAAGTGAAAAAACTTCAGACGACAGAATGCTGGAGACTCAGGTAATAACATTACAAGCTTTTCTGGGTTACAGATGAGACTGGAAAGGCAAGAATATGGAAGAGAAATAAAAGACTTTTTATGACGTTGCTGTGGATTATAAATGAAGTCATTTCAATTTTATTTGCTATTCCAAGGAAATCTGCCGTTCCTTTTTGAGTTTTTAGTTGTTGGGCTGAGCTGTCTTGAATGTGACTTTGAGTCTGGGCCATCTAGGGTCCTGAGTTTGTTTGGTTCACAAACATTCATTGTTTTTGAGTGTGAAAAAAACATTAAACACTGATTTATCTTTTAGAACAAGAGAAACAGACCTGGGATAGAACTAGGAACAGTGGCCTCCTTGGGGTCCCAGCCTGCATCTTCCACCTGAGTGAATTTGGGGGACCTTAACCTATACTAGGCCACATTTTTTTTTGGCCTATTTGTAAAATAGGTTAAATGAGATAACTGGTTAACCCTTAGCTGTAAAAGGCTGAGCTTTTGTAGTTGAAAAGCTAGAGCAGGTACAATCTTTAAAAAGATTGTTGACAGTTACTATCATGTCCACTCAAAAAATTATAGCAGTAGTAATGTGTAAATAAATTCCAATCAGGAATTATATTTGTATTATCAAAGTGTGTGTGTGTCATTTAGTTTTAATAATAATTATTTAAGTTAGGTACCACTATCCTTATGGTTGTAGAAATGGAGGATGAGGAAGCATGAATTAGCTAAGACTAGAAATTTCACTTAATTAGTGGCTGAAGCTGGAGTTGAGCCAGATGTTCTGACTCTGAAGCTAGGCCAGTATCCCAAACTCTGCTTACATGTTTACAAATAAAGGTTTGAATAATCTACCATGAATATCAGACCTAGCAATTTCCAGAGAGTACTAGAATGATTTCCCAGGATTCTTCAGAGTAGGAGTTGTCATGGAGTTATCCTTCAACCAACTGGAGCTTCTGAGTGACATTCACCCTGCTTGTCCTGGCAGACTTGCTCCTACTTCTATTTCTCATTGGTTATACCTCTTTCTGTGCTTAAGAGGCATTTATAGCTTGCAAAGTTTATACATCTTTGGATCCAATGTCTGAATTCTAGGTAGATGAGAGCAGAGTACACCTTTTATAGCTCCCCACCCCCACCTCTTTTTTTTAACTGAACAATGTCAGAGCATGTATTAGTACTTTTGTTGTTGTTATTGCAGTGACAAAACACCTTACAAAAGCATCTTTATAACAGCAGGGTTAAACAAGCATGTGACATATGCCTTTAATCTCAGCAGTAGGGATACAGAGGCAGGAGGATCTCCAAGTTGGAGGCTAGTAAGCACAGTCAGAAAACATAGTCCCAAAACAAACAAAATAAAAGATAACACAACCAATCCAACACCAAACAAAAGTACCAAGTTTAATTTTGGCTCACTACTACTTGAGGGGGTTATCATGGTGGGGGGATTCAAAGCAGTAACAATGTGTGTCTGCTGATCAAATTGCATCTGAAGTCAGGAAAGAAGAGAGGGAGGGAGAGGAAATGAAGGAGGGGGAGGGGAAGGGAAGCTCCCTTTTTCCTCAGGTCCCAAGGAATGTTCTGCTAGCATTCAGGGTATTCCCTTTCCACTAATACTCCCACTGGAAGCACTCTTACAGAGATGCACAGAGGTGTGTCTTCTTGCGGTTTCCAAATCCTGGCAAGTTGAGAATGTAGATTAACCTCAGCAGACAAATCTCTACTTCGCTCAGTTATTCTTGAAAGAATCTGTTGGGATATTTATTTATTTAATTGCCAGTTACTATTTATCCAGATTGCAGATAATGCTTTGGGGAAACCAGTTTTCACAGTCGAGTTTTCTTGCTACCAAAGAAAAAAATATATTAAAATTAACTCACAGGCCAGGCAGGCTTTAGATGAACTGTTTACATGTTCCTGTTTTCACTTCCTCTAAGGCAAGCACATCCCTTCCCATCTCTCCTTACATAACCAAGGCCACATGCATATCTGAGTGTTTCCCAGAAGGAGAAGGGAGAATGATGTATTGAGCCATCGCATCCATTTTTAACCACACAAAATACCACCAAACCAAATTTATGAAGGAAATATCTCAAGCTGAGGCTTGGACATAGAGGTTGTTGTTTGACATCTAAATTAAGTCGTGAGATTTTGGAGAATGCATCATAGCCTTCTTGCACATAAATTTTTATGCATATTATGATCTTTTCAGGTAGAATTAATCACTGTCTCTCTGTGGTCCTATACCATATTTATTTATATCTCTATTATAATATGGGCCCTACCTTTTTCTTCCATTATCATGATTTATGTGTGTGCCTCATCTCTCCTTCTAGACTGTAAACTTGCTAAGACTGGAGACCATATTTATAGACTTGTGCAGAATATTTAAATCTGTAGAGATATAGCTTAAATCTTTCTGATATTTTCTTACCCTGCACCTAAAAAAAAAAAAACATCAAAAGTTCAGTTTTTTAAAGTTTGGAGAGATGACTTTAATTCAGAATTCAAGGTTGGCTAAGATGTTTAAGATTTTTTTTTATGGTATACAAAATTTTAGGAAGGAGAATTATTAAGAGTACAACATGTCCTCATAATTCAGCCAAGTCAGATCCTAATACTAAGAGAGATTGTGTCAGATGGGAGGAATTCTTTTCTCTTAGCAGGTCTCCTTTCCCAAAGCAGGCTAGTTTTTCAATAGAATGTTTAGCCCGCAATCCAGGCTTGTAAAGATATGAAATTGTTCTGTCTTTTCCAAATTCTCCTCTTACAACAATAAGAATATGGAGGACAATTAGCAAAAAGGAAGGTCACTAGACTATTCTATGTTAAACCTGTTAAATTTTGTTTACCTAGGTTCAGTCAAAGATGATCCGTTTCACTGACATTTTCAAGTACTATTGAGCAATGTTTGTAATTTTTCAGATTTCCTGCGTTTTTAAATTGCTCTTCCCAAAAGATCAAAATCAATGTGTGAAGTTTTAGAAGTTTTCACGTATTAAACCAGGCAAGGTCAATAAAATGATAGCCCAAGATCATGAACATTAAGACTTCAAGAAGCTTCCTTTGAGAAGAACAATCTACCATCTTGCTAGCAGCCTCACCATTCCCATTGCTTGTTCCCCACTTATCTTCCTTCTTGTGTTGTTTTGTATATTGAGTTTATTTGGGCTTCTGACTGTATTAAAGGAAAATGCATATACTCTAGTATTGAAGAACTTTCACAACCTCCTGATGCTCCAGACTAGCAAAACAGTAAAGATAAGCAGGTCATGTAGATAGATCCAAGTGTAAAATAACAGCAAAGAGAAGGAGCAGGTAAGAAAGAGAGAAGATTGGAACTGGGATGTGAAGAATGAGTCAGAGCCTTCATACAGCATCTCAGACCAGGAATTATAGGTGTCATACCAACAATGAGGTAGAGTCAATAGTGAACTTTGGCCTTTGTTCTTGTATGTCTCACTCCAAATGAGCCAGCGCAATGGCCATGGAAGCAGCATGGGAAAGCTGAGAACTTATTGGGTGATAGAATGAAGTTAAGTTAGTGAGTGGATAAAAAAAGTCAGGTGATACACACTGTACTCTTGAGTATATCTCAGGGGAACTGTATTAGATGATCACTGGTATCTATTTAACATGTTCTGATGAATAGAATAGACTATAAAGATCAATTGAACAAAAGTTCCCATTGAGCCCTATGCAAAACAGAGGTCTGGTCCAGTAATGGATTACTGAGGTCTTCGATTACAAAGGAGATATCTTCTCATGCCATGAAAATACTGCTCATGTCTGTACTCCTAGCAGGCTACCTTGAGAAGACCATCTTACACATTTGTGTCTGAAGCCGATTTGAAGTAGTTTGATTCATAAATGCATGAACTCTCTTAATAATTTCTCAAAGAAAATGCTCCATGGATTCCTCAGTTCCTGTGGCCATTACAAAACATCAGAGAGATGCTTGTTGGTTTCAATGGTATCGGAAACCACATAGGCTAACCTTTAGTTGCTCTGATCTGACACAATTAGATCTGTGATTTTCCATAATTATCAACACATGGAACTTTTCACAGGATTAAAAGAAAAAAATTGTGGTTGGCGTGTTTCCTGTCTTAAGCTTGTGTTTAAAATTCTCCTTTTGTTCTATCTTGAATAGTTGGAGGAGTGCATGATTGAGCCTGTCAATTTGAAATATGGTTTTCAGACTTCAAGATACGGTAGAGATATTTTTTTTCTTCTTCTCTTCACATGACTGCAGAAGCTAAGCAGCTATTCTCGAAGATGTTTTTATTTCCATTTTGTGAGGCTTTGCACTCAGCAACTCACCTCCTTGCCATTTTGTAACAATAAAAACCAATACTACTGCTACTCTAAGTTTGTTGAAATACAGGCATGTTTTTCACCATGTATTGTGATTATATTGTATATAAGGTTCACGATATGTATCTAAAGACAGACTGTTGCTGCCATTTTGAAGATAAGGAAAGTGAGATATGTCTTAGATGCTAAACAAATAATAATAGTAAATACTGGATTGGAAACTAGTCTGTCTAAATCTAGGGTTTTAATTATTTTTTGGGTCAGTCATATGTTCTTTCTGAAACACACACACATACAACACACACACACACACACACACACACACACACACACACAAGAGAGAGAAGAGAGAGAGAGAGAGAGAGAGAGAGAGAGAGAGAGAGAGAGAGAGAGAAAGAGAGAGTGAGTTAGAAGGAACATTGACAAGAATGATAGTTACTCAATTCCGTATTGGACTTCTGTGTTTTCATGTGTTATGTCTTTTAAAGAATTATTGGTCTATCTTATAAAAAATTATCATGCCAGTTGAAAATACTAACAAATATATGTGATAAATAAATGGTGTTTGTCTTAAATACATGCCGATTTTAACCTTTGCAGGGTGTGGACAAAAAGAGTTTCCCAAATGGGAATTTATTAGCAGGAGTCTTTTAACAGTGACCTGTTTCAAGTGTCCAACTTAAACCACAGGTCCATTGAAAACCTCAGGCTCTTTTTCTCACTCTCATGGAATAGCAAAAAGAAGTCTTTAAAATAGTTATCTCCTTACAGGGAGAACTACAAATATCTATTTTTATTTAAAAGTTTGAATTATAGTGTCTATCTCACAAAAGTTTCAAGTAACTTCAGCTTCATTCTAGACATTTCTAAAAGTATTCCAAACTCAAAAAAATAAGACTATCACTAAAATTCAGGGAAATAATGAATAGAAAATAGCTTTACCAGTGCCGTGCAGGCCATCGGCGGTTTTCTTGGTGTCCAGTCTCACCAGTGAGCTACTCGAAAACATGTGGTCTTCGATCCCTTATCCACTGATATTCTTTCTGACTCTTTATAGGTCTGATTTATGAATGACTGAAAGAAGTAATGATAGTATAACTAGCCAGTTATATTTCCAGTTTAAAGGTAAAAGAGATTCTGTCAGAGGGGAAGAATCTCAAGATGCAGAGAAATAAAAATGGTTGTTTACATTTCTTACCACATTCTTCTAGAGAGTACACCAGTACTTGTCTTTAGCTTTATTTTATTTTTATTTGGGATGAGCTTTGTTTGATATTGTCTCTTCACCTGTCGAATCAGTCAGTCTGCCACTTCTGAATGTTCTGTGTATGCAAAGGGAATTTTTAGCAATGGTTCTTGTTCTTTAATTTCAGATTAACTTAAGAGAAAGCAACTGCATGTAATAAAAACCACAATTAGCATTTACTTACTGTCACAGTTTATAAAACACTTTTAATATGAACTGTCTCGTTTAGTCCTCACTGCATTCTGAAAAAAAAAGTAGGCATTTTATTTATTTTGCTTTGTAGCTGAAGACTAAGAGGATCTGAGCCAATCTTAAGTCATTTAGCCATTAGGCTGTAGAGCAAGGGCTTGAACTCACGTCACTGCCTTCTGCAATTCTTTGGACATGGTAGCTAAATAAACATTGATTTTCTTTCTCAATTCTTTTCTGGCTTGCTACCTCCTTGCCCTTCTCCATTGTTCCTTTCTTCTTTAAACCCATCAACTCTCCAATTTACTCTCCTGGAAGTTATATAATGTGAAATACCAGTAGGATTACATTAATAGGTTTTAATAATTAGTGAAAACGTCAAGCCATCAAATAATGATTGTTAAGAGAATAGTAAAGCAGGGTTTGTGGAACAAGCATTAATTGAATGACTGCATAGTGCTTGAATGAATAAACAAATGGGTTAGAGACCACTAATGTAATGATTAACTCAGAGTCACCCATAGACTTATAATGTTTCTGGAGGATTTATCATCTTAGGATTTATTCCTAATCTAAAATTACAGAAATTTATTTAGTAACCACTCTAAGGTTTGATCATAGAATTCCAGATGGATTTTTTTTAAATAAACACTCACAGATGATTCTTGTCAACAGAGCTTGTGAAATACCAAAACCCAATGCCTAATAAATACTAGACAAGGCTGGAATTTGGCATTCCAAGAGAACTTAGGATGTGGCAACATCTGGATACTTTGGGCCTTTTATCCTCCTTTAATGCATTTGCAGTCATTGCTAGCAAGGACCTGGTTCACTTTGTTCCTTAATGAGCCATTTACACAAAGACAGCTTTCCCAAACAAAACTTCTTATTTAGAACTCAATTTCTGACATGCTTTGGATATGAAGAGTCATGGAAATTAGAGGAACATCTGTATATTCAGAAATCGGTCAGTTTTCCTGTTTCCTTCCTGATGCCAATGGTTCACTGTGCTGAGGCACAGTGGAGACAAAAGGTGTTGATGTGGATATGGCTAGAGAAGCCCTATTTCCTAGATTCGGCCATATGAAAAGCAACTTGGTATCATGATTTCTCACAGTCATCGCCACATTGTTTTAAATGTGGAGCAGAGAGCAGAATGGTAGGGAGAGTGATGACTGGGTGGACTGGGAAAGTCAAGACTGTTGAAGTGGAAACTTAAGGCTTCTTTGGAAAGTCGGCTGGATGGTGTTTTGCTGGGGCAATCACGCGAAGGAACATTTCAATAAAGTGGACACAGGTGAAAGACTAAGGAAGACTCGTGAAGGAACGTTGTGCTGTCACAGACACAGGAGAGAGGATGCTCTGCTGAAGCAAACACATGAAAGAACACATGATGAAGGATTCTTTGCTAACAACACCTTACTGGTCCACCTTACATTGCATAGTTGAGCTGCATTTGTTTGGACTCCATAGAGAGAAACACACCAACAAACTTCTGGTGATGCACTGCATTTTCTTACTGCTATCGTGGACATGGGCAGGTTGGCTGCACATGCTGAGGCAAGGCATGTGGAGGACATGCAATGTTTGGAGGGTATAAATAGGACTCCATGGAGTGATGGAGCCAGAGCTTGACTTGCTGGTACAGTTAGTTATGCAATGCTTGTGGGTCTTGAGTCTTGGCTGATCTTCACTTCTCTGAGAGAGCCTACAACTGTTCCTGGTTTCCCTCCTGGTCTCTCCTGTTGACTCAAGCCAAGGCTGAGGCCTGGCTGTCCCTGCTAGGTTGTGCCTCTGCTGCTGATTTGCTATCCCAACTTTACTGAACTAGACTGATGATATATTTGTGAGGTGTTTGGGAATGGATCGAGCTGCCGCTGCTGACCTCTGAACTGAACTGCTCATTTCCAGACAACACAGACATGAGTTGCTCCAAAGAACCTTTCTAAACAGGTTCACTCTCCCCCTCCTTCCCTCCCCCATATTCTTTCTTTTCCACTACCTCTGGTAGGTGGTGGGCTACAAGGGAAGTTAAAGCGTTTAAGAACCATAATAAAAAATTAGGATTTGAAAAAATTAAAGTTATAATTGTAGCTGTGAGTAGGAGAAGAACAAGGTGAAAGTGTATATAGAAGAGAAAAGCAGAGAGAGGGTGACAAACTCAGGCAGGCAGGGCAATCAAACACAACTCATGAGCGCCAAGATTCCATGTCAACCAAAGTAGAAGGGCTAGAAAGGCTCACTGGAGCTGCATTCAGCCTCAGTCTTACCGTCCCTGGCCTGTTCATGGACAGACCTTGTTCATTACAAAGCTCCATTATTTTAAAAAATGAATAAACATTGATACCATTATTTCTTCATGATGATGATGATGCTTTAAAAAATAAATAAAAGGAAATGACATAATCTAATTTTGCTATTCCCAAGACCATTCAACATGTAAGAGTGATGGTTTCCAGGAAGATGTCTTGCCAGCAGAATTGGGAACTATTTTGTGTAAGCTGAAGAGAAAGGCTTCTTCCAGGAGAGCTGATAGCATACAGTACTCTTTGATAAGTATTTTACTTATGTATAAAATGAGAGAGTCCTATAAAGAGTGATCTGGAAAGTATTTAAAGCAGCTCTACATGCATACATAAATACACCTCATCCCCATTTAGGCACACAAACAGAACTCATCCCATATGCATACACACACAAACACAACCACCCTCCACACCCAAATATAGCTCATCCCCATATATATATATATATATATATATATATATATATATATATATATATATATATAACACACACACACACACACACATCAAATATACCTCATACCCATCTACACAAAACCACAACTCACTCCATATACAGACACAAACACAACTCACCTTATATACATACACACATAAATGCCATTCACCCCATATACATATACACACAAGCACAACTCAATCCCCCACCACACACACAAACAAAATCGCATTCTTACCTTATAAAGACAGTTGGAACACAACTCACAATAATATAACATGTAATTCTCCTCTTGGAAACTTCATAGAACCAACTTTCTCCTGAAATGTTTTCATTGCTCTTTAGAAAAGCAAGTTTATACCCCCTGTACCAAACTGTCATTGAAATTCCAAAATGACTATCCGTCCATTCAACAGCTATATTGGTACTTATTGTCACTTTTGCTAATGACCATTAATGGCAGCACACAACTGAGACTATGTTGCATGCTGGAAATTCTTTGCCTTTTAGTAACACATGTGTATGGTTTTCACTGAATTACATTAATGGCTTTTGAATAGTGGAAGATGCATATGCTCTTTTTTGTACTTTCAAAGCTTCTAAATACTACTTCTAGGTGTGTTCAAGGGTCCCTTAGCACAGCACTGCAGCATTTGTTAATCATCATATCTAGAAGAGCCACATTTTATTTTCCAAAACAGAAAACAGAATAATTTTAAAATATATGGCTATTTGAGGAGTACTTTTAAAGATTTATTTAATTGTGTGTGTGTGTATGTGTGTGTGTACGTGTGCATGTGCTTGTGCATATGTGTGTGTGTGTGAATACAGGTACCCATAAAAGATATAAAAGGGTATTGAACCTCTCAGAGTTGTAATTAGAGACTTTTGTTAACTTTTTGCCTTGAATGCTAGTAACCAAACATGGGACCTCTGCAAGAACAGAAAGATCTCTTAACTGCTTGGCTCTCTTTCTAGCCCCTGAGTAGTTGCTTGTGGATATAGCATGTGGCATGATTTTTCATTAGTTATTATTTTTTTAACTCTCCTGATTCTGATTTAATTGAAGTATTTGTTAAAAACAGATATAGGCTTCTAGGCCCCTATTTTGAAGACTTTAATTCTTCAGGTCTTAAAGACCTAGACAAATTACTCTGAAGGCCAGCTTCATAGATTAGCACGGTTGTAGCACCAGCACATAGTGAATTAAGCATGCAATATGTTAAGTATTGGAAAAAATCAAATTAGTTTTTGTTACAACAGACAAAATTATATCAGGGTATTTTAGATATTTCTATTGTGTTTTTTAATGGTGAAACTGGAGAGTTCAAAGATATTGTGTGCTTCTTTGCTACTAGAATCTAATACTCTCATAATTACCAGTGCCCTTGCCTGTACCTGGATTATAGTAGGTTCTGATGGTCTCTCTTTTCTCTCCTTAGATGAATATCATGGAAGACTTTACAAAGCCCTGTGTTGGATGATTTAACTCTTGAATACAGCAGTGAAATCTAATTTGCTGTGGAATTTATTACTCTTACTCAACTAACTCACAGTGTCCCCTACACTGACTTTCCTTTTTCCATCCTGTCCTAGAAGCATCCTCTGTTGAGACCCCTCTATTGGATCTTCTCATTGCAATACTAATTCCTCCCAAGAAATCTATCAGCACTCCTGCTTAGGAGCTGTCTAAATGATGGATATTTTTCTCTATGACTGATGTTTCTAGGCCCTCATTATAGTAATTGATACAACTTAAATGAACATATATACACATAGATAGATGTGATTCTTAGTTTCTTCTTGTTGTGGCAAAATACTCGAGAGAACTGAAAAGATTAATGACTTACTTTGACTTTATTTCTCCGACTTCAGTCCTTGTTCACTTGGCTCTGTTATTGGTAAGCCCATTGTGTGGAGAGACAAAGTATCATGACTGAAAGTCATGGTCAAGCAAATCTTCTCACCTTATAGAGACCAGGAAGAAGAATGAATGACAGAACAGGCTTGGAGACCATTCAGAAGTCAAGCTTCTAGCAACCTACTTTGTTCAAGCAGGCCCCATTTCCAAACAGACCATCAACCTACAAATTTATTAATGGGTTTAATCCATTGATAATGTCAGCTTCATCATAATCCAATCATCAAACAGTCATCAATTGGTGAGGAAGCCTTTTATGTAGGGTTTCTTGTTGCAATGCCTCATATCCAAGTCATAACAGCATTTGATTCATATTTGTGGGTGCAAACAAGCATCTTGATGACTTAGAAGTCACAGCAGTAGGAAAAACCAAATAGAAGCCAGCAGCAGTTCTTCACACAGTTCTTCTCTGAAGATTGTTAAAATTAGTGAGTCCTTGAAGGGCATCAGACTTCTTCCATGATTACAGATACCTGCAAGAGGCTTAACCTGCCTCTGTGACACCAACCCAGGTGACAGTCATATCTTCACTCTCATCAAGCCAGCAACACTTTTGTATTGATTTTTTTCATGGTTCAGAGAATGGTGTTTAACTATTAGACTTATCTCTGCACTGGTGTTGCTAGGCTATTTGGATTGGAAGTCACAGGAGCAGAAAAAGCTCAGTAATATTAGGGAAAAGAAGTTTGGTTAGTTTTCAAGCATTTCACTCAATGGGTGAATCAAAAAATCATTTTGAATCTGAAGGTTACTCATGTAATAATTAAGATGACACATCTTGAACTCACCCTTCCTGACAAATGTTTCTTTAAAGAGACATGAATGCCTCATAGAAAACTTGTAAGATGTGACACATCAGCAGAATTTGTTTCTGCACAGACTGTTTTGACAATGGTTTTTCCTGAGTAATCACTGCCATACTCCACCCCGCCCCACCACTGCCATTTTCTTATAGTCTATGCAGAACTTTCTGTTCTTGCATGCTTTTTTTTGTTGTTGTTGCACTGTTAGTAAAGGTTTCATTTTGAAACAACTTCTGAATCCACAGAATATGTAAAATTGAGTTTAGAATAAGGCAAACACTCTGATTTGAATACTGATTAGAATAGAGCACGCTCATCAATAAACATGGGGCTGGAATGACCTCGGGAGGACAAGGAGCTGATGCTGTGCATCAATTGTTTGTGAAATAGCTTTTACTCATGACTTGGAAGTCTACTTAAATCCAAGTCCCCTGGTGCAAAGAACACGGAACTGCTCCCTCACCTGCCAGCACTGGCTACATTAGGTAGGCTCCTTTTTCGTTCTTGTTAGGGAGTCAGGCAGTATAATAACAATATAGTCATTTCTGCAGACTACTTTCCTCTTTTACCTAACCCAGACTGCTTTGGGAGGAGGGGGGATCTGGCGAGTGGTTTTCCACTTAGTGAGGGAATGAATCATTATTCCTCAGCTTTGTTCTGATTGTATGGCCCAGACTTAAAAACAAGGGAGACAATGAAATCATAATGTACTAATTTTCTGTCAGTGGAGTAGGACAGTTTCATGCAGTATGACTAGATATTGATCTTCCAGTAGACTGATGACAGGCAGTAGCTAGGAATTCAATATCATTTGTGTGATGCTTCTGAGAAGGAGCTGTTTGGGCCCTTTGCAAAGGAGTAGAGAGCATCCTACTGTATTTCAGTAGTTCAGACTCTGGGGAGCTGGCAGGCACAGCTTCCACAATGTATGCCACTGGGTACTGAGGGCCAACAGAGTACAAAGATGATAGATGTTTTATCCATTGTGGAATTCCAGACTCAATGGCTTAGGCTTAGTGCTATGTGCCTTGGCCTAGTTCCATGCCAGCCCCAGGCAGTGCTGGGTAAGTGAGGAAAAATAGGCAGCTCCATAACGCCCCTTTATGACACAAAGGTTGTGACTGGATTCCTAGGGGAGGAAGATGTAGATGACATGCTACCCACATGTGCAGAGGGAAGATTTGTAGAGCTGTTTGTTCCTGCCAGATTCCTTTCATACTCCTGTCCTGTGCATTCAATTGCTTTTTGTTCCCTTCTTTTTCTAGACTCACCAACCTTGCCTGGGCATGTAGAGGCCAAGAGCCGACTTGCTTGTTCCTAGAGAGAAACCTCTCCATGGTGCAGAGGACTGCTGTACTGGCTTGAAACGGAAGGGGATAACATGGCCCTGGGAAGGAGGAAGGCAGCAAGGTGGAAAGGCAGAGGGAAGTGTGGACTAAGTCCCAAGAAAGCCTTTCAGAAGGCAACAATCCTTGGAAGGATTTACAATCCTCCTGATGGCTAATTTCCAATGCATCTGGAAGAGCCTGCGCAGGTTAATAAGCTTTGACAACTGGCAGTCCGATCTCATTTTTTTTCTTCCTCTCCTCCTCCCTCCCTCCCTCCCTCCCTCCTCCCCCTCCCTCCCTCCCTCCTCCCTCCATCTTTCTCTCCCTCCCTCCCTCCCTCCCTCCTTTCCCTCCCTCCTCTCCCCCCCCCTGCCTTCCTCCCTCCATCTTCTCTCTCTCTCTCTCTCTCTCTCTCTCTCTCTCTCTCTCTCTCTCTCTCCTCCCTCCCTCCCTCCCTCCCTCCCTCCCCTTCCTTCCTTCCTTCCTTCCTTCCTTCCTTCCCCCCTCTCTTTCTTCTCTTTCTTTTTTTGCAGCATTATGAAATACTCTCCAGACCCCAGCTTATTGATGTACCGATGCACAAGTTTGCCCCATGTGCTGCCACAGCTTTGTGCTCAACCTGTCATGGTTGTGCCCTTGAGTTACTTCCTATTCTGCAGTAGGATTCTACCCTCAGGATCATGCCTCTTTGTAGATGTTTGGGACAGAACTTTCTGTAGAAGTAACCTCCAAACACTCCCAAATCAGAATCTTTGTGATATGTTCATATTTGGCCCAGTTTTGTGTATTACAGGTGTTAAATGCTCTGAAACAGTACAGAGGAAAAGATTGCTTTGTTTTAGTCTCAAATAATGTTTGGACCTCATTTTTGCAAAGGAAACAACTCATGAGAAAATAATTAAATGAGTCTGTCTGACTCAGAAAGGGAAAGGAGAGAGGATCTTTATTTAGCAAGTTTGATAGGTGTGGCTGGGACACACGATGCTGTGTTTCACACTGTAAACAAAGCTCTGTGAAGTACATTGGCTCACTTCTAAACTTTAAGTATTCTCTAAGTGTTGAGTTTATCTCTGTGGTCTTAAGAAACAAGAAATTATATTGGATTTACTAAAAATTACTTAAGTGACAGTAGGAGGACTTAATGCTATTAGAGAAAGATTGGAATATTGATTTTTGTTTGTGTTTTCTAACGGAAAATAGCTGCAGTTAAAGGCAATAAATGTTGATAGGGATAAAAATGACTATTAGGAAGGGAATTATTGCTGAAGGGTTGTATAATAATAAATAGCAGATTACCCCCAAATATCAGCAGCAGTTCAGAGAAGTTATCAGGTAAAGAAGTCAAAAATTTGAAAGTAATCACAGATGCTGCACTGGGGAGTCTGGATCTTTACTACTGACCCTTTTGTGCATTGTGCTATGTAAATTGTGTATTTGACTCTAATGGAGAGGTTGTTTGTTTGTTTATATGACAAAGCCCTATAGCCTGAAGCATGGTTTGGAAAAAGCTAGCAAGATGCTAATTTAGTACCTGTACTTCTGAGGGCCCAGGCCCAGAAAGTCACCTTTCATGAGGAGGTTTTGTGTGCTTTTTGATCATGCAGTTCTAGAGCATTCTACCCTAAAGAACAGGAAACAGCACTTCTGTGGATTTCCTACAGGTAGCATGGTCATGACCACAGATTCTGGACTCAGGGTCATCATGAAGGGTAAGAAAAACAATATGATGAGATGCCTTGGAAAAACTCATTCATCACACAATGTGCTTCACCAGTGGATCGAACCAAGAAAGCCATTTCTCTGTTTATTTGTTTATTTATTCCTAGAAGCTAGAAAGTCTAAGACCAGTGCCTCTGCAGATTCTGTGCCTGGTGAAGGCTTGCTTCTCATGGATAGCACATCTATCTATGGGGGTAGGGTAAGGGAGCCCTCAGCAACCTCTCCTATAAGAATCCAGATCCCATTCACTAAGGTAGACCCCATGTGATCTGGTCGTTTTTCCAAAGCTCAAATGTTTAATGCCATCATCCTGATAATTAGGTTCCAAAAATTTTAGGGGTAACCGAGGTTTCAGATCTCAATAGGGACTTGTTAAGAGCTTCAGTTGTGCAGTACTCCAAACACACTCATCTGAAATGGACTAAGGAAGTGTGAGAGCTGACATAGTTCCATAAAAATGACAAAAAGCCATAATCAACATCTGAAATATTCACCAGTGGAACAAGAACAGAGAATAGGTTCCCAAGATCTGCAAAGATTAGTTTTTGTAGAATGGATATTGTTGGATAAAGAGACAGGACATTGTTCTAGAACACTTATTCATATTTTTAAGGACTTGGGGGTACCTCTTTCAAGAAATATTTCCCCAATCTTCAAAAAAATTGGTCACTTCCACATTTTTTTTTGCCCATGAGGATCCTGTAGATTAGCTCAGGATTTACTATGTACACATTTCATTTACTCTATTACATTGCATTTCTGAAATTTAAGGGAAGTGATTTCATTTTAAATGGCCAAGTTTTAGTACAATGCTTGACATGTGGTAGGTGTCTAATACATGTTTCTTACTTAAATTAACAAATGAATTCAAAGGCATAGGAGACCCATAAATCAAGGTGTGAGATTGGAGTATTCACAGTGCTAAATAAAATAGGTCTAAGCTAATGACTGCTTGGTTTGAGAAAAACTGTATTGTGGAAACCAATTTATGGACAATAATGTTAAAAATGTGAGATTATTGGATTAAAATTGAAATTTAAGAAGTTGGGATCTAATCTTGTGAACTTAAACAATATTAAGCAGAGAGTAACAAGATTAGGAAAATCTTACAATAGTATGCATAAAGGCTGGAAGGGAGACACTCCAGAAGTGTAGAGAATCATAAGAACACTACTGCAGTAGCCCTGAGGAGACCTGAGAGAATGATGGGAGCTTAAGTCAGGGTCATACAACATTGTAAATGTCACTGGAATGAAAAGGATGAAATAAGTTGAGAAGAAATTTTAGCATGAGGTTTTTAACTTTTATACTTTATCTTAATCATGGTTATACATAAAATATTTCTATTGGAGCCTATAAAATATCATGGATTGAAATGGAGTTTTCTTCTTTCAAGAGATATGTTTAAGTTTTACTTCCCAATGCTTCAGACTTATTAGGGAAATAATCACTCTTATTTTGAAACACACCATGGCTAGTATTTTTACTGAAAAGAGAGATGTAGACAGAGATAGATGTACAAAAGAGAAACATGGCTTGGATACACAGCTAAGAAAGATGACCATTTGATAGGATGCATGAGTACAGGAATGTTCCTTTCTACACTGGAAGCTGGAGAAGTAAAGAAAGCATGCTTCTCCAGAGACAGCAGGAGCACCCTGATCTGTCAACCAGTATCTTGGCCTTTGTCTTGTAGCCTGTAGAATAAAATAATAGATATTTTTGTGCTAAGCTACCTGATGTTTGTTACTGTAGCCCTAGGAAACATACATAATATATTAGGTATACAATGCATATTATTTCATTATATGATAGCTAAACAGTATCAGTATGCACATAGTAACATGAGAAAGTATGAAAGGAAAAATACTTAATACTAATTCCATAAAATATTTACTATTAATATTTTACTCATTTTTTTTTCAAATTTCTTTACACTTTTTCCAAGGAGCAAATGAAAGTGCTATCTATCTGCCATTAACCATCATATCATGTATTTACTTTGCTAACCCTTTGTATACACAATTTCCAAATATTGTAGTGACCACAATACCCTTTCCTGTTTAGCCCTCATAGTTCCATACTTTGAGTGACTTAGTCTCACTATTTTAACATATTTCTTCTCAATTTTCTGGGAAATGTTTTCACAGTTTAATTTATAGCATATCAGAATGTGAATTGTGTCTTTTGAAATAAACATGAAATTACATTTATTTTCTCATTCCACAGAAGTTTCAGAAACTTGGTGTCTTAATATCTGTCATAATGTTTCACCAATAGATGTAATCAGTTCCTTAACGACAAGTCTTCATGTTGTTTCTCAGTTTTATTTTTACTATTATTAAAAAATGTGTAATAAATGCCCTTTTGTTTTGCAGAAATGTGTTTATATTTCTAGTTATGTCCTTGGGGCATTTTCACTGAAGAGTAATTACTTGGAAAATAGAAAATAAGCAATTATGGAACTCAATGCATGTTGCCATTTATTAATTTCTGGGAAGTTGTACCAATTTTTCCTCCTACAAGCAATGCATTAGGGAATATAGCTCATTCAACATCATTGTAGGCTTTCATTTAAAGTCCTTAATTTGACAAGAAAAAAAACCCTATATTATTTTATTATTGCTTTCATTTACCAATTGTCTTATTAATACTGAAAATGACTATTTTATGTCTTAGATATTTGCTGCTTTAATTTGTTTATATTGCTTGCATAGTTATGTATTTTATTTTGAGTTTTTCTATCAATTTCATTTACTTTGTTACATAATGTAGATTATTATAATATGTATAAATTATTTATGTTTATATATTATTCATAAATATAAATTGTAGGGGAATTTTAAACAAGGAACATGGTTGGCTGTTCTGGCAAAAAGGAGACCAAGACCTTCCAGGTCTATATGTTCTGGCTGGAATATAGACACACCCTTACTCTCTGACAATGAAGGCAAAGTTAGTTTGAAGAAGGAGACAAACATGTTTAAAAGTGGTATCTAGTTGAGGGCAAAGTGATCAATCAGAGAAAGATTTGACAGAATGAGTCAGAGATTGGTTACCCATGAAAATAGAGCAAGACAGAAAGGTGATTTAAGAGAGATCATTGCAAAGAGATTAAGGAGATGAGGCAGTTTTACTAAGACAGTTTTACAGAAACATATTTCAAGTAAAGACAGAATGAAGCAGAGAATGAGACGGAGCCAGAAGATTACAACAGACTGCTAGAGTTAGTTTGTGGCTAAGTAGAGAAATTCAGTCAGAAACCTAAAGAAGGTAGATTGAATCAGTCAGCTTATAAGACTAGATTTTACACAGGCTCAAAATTTCCAGACATAGGCCTAATGATAGTTCAAACAGAGAAAATGTGCTCTAGATTCATTGCAAGCCTTGTGTTTGCATAGTTTGAAGAGTAGCTTTGAGCCAAACAGCTGGATTGAACCAGCCAGCCAGAGTTCAGAAAGAACTAGAAAGGGTGAACTTATTCAGCAGTAAGCATCCAAGACTCTGAGACGGCAATTACATCTGATGAATAAAAATTACATTTACTCTAAGTAATATATACTCAAAAAATTTAAATAATATATAAAAATCTTCTGGTTAGTTTTTGTCAACACACACACACTAGAGCTACCCGAGAAGAGGTAAGGAAGCTCAGCTGAGCGATTGGTTCCCTCAGACTGACCTGTGGGCATGTCTGTGGAACATTTTCCAAACTGCTAAGTGGGCTAAAATGGTCAGCTCACTGTGAGTAGTACCAGCCGTGGCCAGACAGCTTTATCATAGCAACAGAGAAGTGAATTAAAACTTCATTTTTTTGCAATATACTTCTAAATACATATGTGGGACTGCATAAGGGTATCTTGGTTCTTGGCTGGGCATGGGCCTGGAACCCCGAGACTCCAAGGGAGAAACGGAAGGAGTTCGGCCACATCCCCAGAACCCAGGGTCCTGACAAACAGTCTAATCTCCATGGACCTACATTGTTCAGTCACATAGGCCATTACAGACCCTCCTAAAGTGCACAGGTAGAGGGTGTGACTACAAGCCTCAGGCTTTGGAGAGATTTACATACTAATGAAGGTCAGAGAGCAGAGCCAATTAAACCTTTCCCAGAACCTCCCCCTTTCTCCCTCCCTATTTAACTCAGGTCTGCCCTGAGTTTCAGGGCGGGTACATCCAGATCTATCCACCACCCACCATGAAAATAAACCCTTTGGAACCAAGGACTTCCTTGTATCATTGGGGCCTGCCATTGCCAAAGCTTCCAGACTGACTCCAGAACCTTAGACTTTCTCCTGTATGTGGGACTCCTCCACTGCGGCCCCTTTTCCCACATACATACACACTATTTTAATCTTGTTAAAATAATAAGGACAAAGGGACCATAGGTATAGAAGGAGATGAGTATGTGCTCCTGATTTAATGTGGTACAGCCAGGAAGTCCAAACTAAGTGACATCTATGTTCATTATAATGTAATCTGCCTCTGGGATCTTGGTAAAGTAATGAAGTGTTGACTTAACACATTCTGTGAGTACTGGCTGTCAACAATTATGATTTCAGGTTAGGAAACAACATGGAAACTGAATGGAGTAGAGGGTCAGTATGCATTTTAACATAAAAATTGAGGCTCCCTGGTGTTTCCAAATATGTACTGTGTGGGAACATGTGATGTTTATGAAACAACTAAGCAGGTTACATGAACCAGTTTCATGGCAACATGGAGAAGCTAATTTAGAGTGAAAAACTCCCATTTTTCAGAAATATGATTAACAACATGTGACATATTTAATGTATTTTATTTGGGTAGATTAATGTAGATAATAGCAGGTTTAATTATGATGTTTTCATATATGTAGATAATGTTTTTAATTTTCTTCATTCTCTATTACCTTATTTTTCTCCACTCCTCCTGACAATGCCCCTTCTCTTCCCAACTAGTCTTCCTCCTACTTTCAGGTCCCAGCTTTGTGTGTTTTGTTTGCTTTTTGATTTTGTGACTCAGATTTTTTCATTGGGGTTTGTGGAGGGCCATAAGTGAGAATACTTTTTACAGAAACATGGCACATTACCACTGACTACACTACTGAATGATATCTCTTCATTTTTGTATAATGTAACTACACACAGATTATTAACACTGAAGACTCAGAGAGTATCTATGGGCACATATGGCCTTCATCTTTCAATAACAGGACCCAATTTATGCATGGGATCACAGCTGCCATTAAGGAGTGCAATAGCCATGCCACACCTGGAAGTCAGTGTTCTGGAACTTTCTCTCTCTCTCTTTTTATATTCTTTCTGTCCCATATTCTGTAATGAACGTTCCTTGAGCTTTGGAGTGGGTAATATAGATGTCTTATTTATGGCTTGACATTCAACAGTCATTTATCCTTGGTATACTACCCAATTATAAGTCTCTGCAGTCAGAGCTGGCTATTGAAAAGGAAGCTTCTCTGACCAAAGCTGACAGTAGTACTATTCTATGGGCACAAATACAGTTATTTAGAGAGTCAGTTTGACACCATATTAAGTACATTTTGAAAACAACAGCAATAACTTCCCCACTAAGGCTTGTAAGCTCCAAGCCATGGGTTTTTAACTGGTTTTGAAGTAATGATACAAACCCAATAAAAACATAAAATTGTTACCTCTATAACACACTTGCCACTATACATAAATAGCTCTTCTTGCTGAGACAGTTAGAATTGCGGTTCAGAGTTGAATAAATGTGTTGAGGAAAATTCTCTTCTAGCAGCATGCATGGCACCTTTTGCTACCATATAGAGCACCTAACAAGGAGAAATCTTCCATCCCAGTTACAGCTTGATTTTGTGTCTTATAACAAAGTTTTGATGGGCAACCAATAGCAGTGACCATTGCCTGTAATATTTTGGGGTCCTCATAATTCCAGATTACCAGTAAACCTTGGGGATGTAGCTCATTTCTGACACTAAGTTTTTTTGTTTAATGACTTTTGGCTTCTGGGAAGAACTTTATCTACTCACACTCCTCCTGTTCAAGCTCTTTGGTTTTTGACTAGCTTATCAAGTATCCCTTATGGTTTTTATCATTCAATATTAGTTTTACTTAACACTCTCTCTCATGTTTTCCTCTTCCCAGTCTACCTACCTCCTCCTACTTAAACCTTTTGTCTCCATTATTTTCCCTTCCAGTTTTGTATCACATGAGTTATACGATGCTCCCTCTCTCCCCACCTGACGAATCCTTTCTTCTCCATTCACGGTCCCCTCTATAGTTTCCTGGGTTCCACACTTAAATGCTCACATGTATAAGAAGGTACCAGGATCTACTATGAGAGAACATGTGTCTTTTGGCTTTCTGAGTCTGGGTTACCTTGCTCAATAAAGTATTTTTAAATTCCATCTATTTTATTGAAATTTTAATAATCTCATTTTTCTCTACAGCCAGATGGAATTCTATTGCATATATGTACTACATTTTGACTGTTTATTCACCAGTGGGTGGACATCTTGGCTGGTTCCATTTCCTTGGTTTTTTGAACAGAGTGGCAAGAAACACAGATGTGCAAATATCTTTGTGGTATGATATATACTTGTTTGGGTGTACATACACCAGGAGTGGTATATCTCGATAACATGAAAGTCCTATTTTTAGTTCTATGAGAAATTTCCACTCTAATTTTCATTGTGCCTGTCTAGCTTATGCTCTCAGCAGTAGTGAATAGAAGCTCCCTCCCTGTTCTTTTGAGACCCTTGGATTGACTTGACTTAATCACTGAGTACTTCTGAGAGTTTATACATAAAAGCACATTCACGGGGTCAGCTGTACTGGAAAGCCTAATTTTAGTTAACAGGTAGATTCTTGCTGATCTTTGCTCCTGTTCCATGATATGGTTTATACTGAGAACTAGAAGTTCAGTTAGGAGGAAGTTCCCAAGGAACATTGAAATTTAAGTGATATGGATAAAAGCAAAAAACATGAAAGTAGAAGAAAAAAATCAAGGCGGGGTATCATTTATTCATGGATTCAAGTAGTCTTTCCCATGATTCATTCTGTAGCATTCTTAGAAAAAAAAAAAAAAAACCAACTGTGAAATTCATGATGTTTGAGTGTCTTAGCATCATTGCCTACAGATGTTTCTGCAGAAGAAAGAGGGAGGAGCAGATTACAGTTGGCTGGGGGACCAATGTCATGAGAACTCTAGATGTAAATTCACGGGAAATAGAACAGAAACATTGTAGTCAAAAATGGGACAAAGAGACCCTGAGAGTCATTTAATTCTGGAGGGGGAAGACATACAAAGGGGAGGAATTAGTAAGTGGCCAGGAACTAGGCTGAGCACTAAATATACACTATCTCAATTAATTCTCTACTAAAACTTTTAAACAAATGGATTACTGTTTCCGATCTTTACCAGAGAAAACTGTCCCTAGAAGATGTGCTTTAGGTGTGCCTAGAAACTGATGTTGTAACTAGGAGGATGTATTTGTTTCAAAGGTCTCTCTGTGGATATCAAGGAAATTAAAGTATAAAAGCAGGAGATTGCAGAGATGAATTGAGGGCATGTGTTTGCTATGCATGTGAGTATGAAGAACTGAATTTTATTCCTAGAACCAGCATAAAAATCCAGGATCAATGGTATCTCTCTAACCGCAGATCAAGGGAGGCACAGACAGGAGGCTAGATGGAGTTTCATAGCTAGTCCAATTGAAATCAATGAGCCTTTGGTTCCATGATAAATCTTAAGTCTTAAAGCAATAACATAACTAAAAATGACTGAACCATTAATGCAGACCTCTGGCATCCTTATGGCATACATACATGTAAACATGTACACATGTATACACAGGTGGCTAAATGATGGAGAGGAATATTGTAGTCTGTGGAAGAGGAGATCCTTCTACATGTAGGTGGTTCACAATTGAAAGGAATATACCACTTCCTCTGACAAACCAGGAGTAGAAGATGAAGGTAGAATTACATTAAAAAAGGAAAGAGACGAAGAAAGTTGCAGAAATTGGTACTGATGCCCTATGATTTTTTTAGGATGTTACTTCTGTTTATAGTCAGATTTTGGAAGCTATGGTATATAGCCATAAACTTTTGTACCTGGTCTCTTGCTTCCCAGAATAATAATTCTGAGTCTTAATTACTTATGAATAAATGCCTAGGCTATAAGCCTTGGCCAATTCCTCAAGGAGTTGACAACTTACATAACCTATTTTTTTTCTAGTTTATATCTGCCACATAGCTAGTTATCTTTCCTTGGTTTCATGTATCTGCTGATGTCCCACCCTCTATTTCCTGCCTCAGCTAATAGGCCACCAGCTTTTTACTGACAAGTGATGCATACACACAGTATATGAGAGATTGTCTCTATAATGGTAGGCCCTTTAGGAAATGATTAAAAGCTTGAAACTGCTTCGTGGGGCATAGTATAGACCTTGGAGTAGTAAAAATGATGAAACTGCTGGGTTTTAGAAGAGGCCCATTGAGGCTGGAACTATGTTTAGACTAATTTTAATTAGTTCATGTTTGTGATTATTCATCAGAGAGGTCAGACAACCTGGGAGTAAGAATAGATATTCTGTTTCCTTCAGGTTGATGGTCCACAAGAAAATAGCTTTAATTTATCCATTAGACATTTATTGAGTGTTAGTACCTATCATAAACTGCTGTCATATAAGCACACATGAGTCAAGAGTTCATCCTTTGTGAGTCCAAGTCCATTGGAGAGAAATAGACAGTTGAAAATATCATTACACTATCAGACACTGAGGACTATGCTAACACTGCAGTGGAGGTAGGAAACTACTTCAGAGGTAGACTTCAAATGTCCTAGAATCCATTACTTCTGTGTCTCTTGTACCTCTACTGTTGTCTTGGATGATTCTCTACCTGACTCTTGTAACAATTTATTAGTTCCAAGAAGCCTGGCCATACAAAGATGTTTGAAGTACACTTGGTCTTCAAAAGTGAAGACCCCTTTCACGCTCTGATATCTTAAGAATTGCATTTACTGTTTATCAGAAAGCTCAAGTGTTCCATTAAAACCTACCTAAGGCCATGGAGGATGTAAACTTAACTGAACTACTCACTAGTTTTAAAAACTAGAGTGAATTAACTGAATGCCCATAGATTACCCAGGAAACTAGAATGGCTTTCCAGATATTCTCCAGCTGATCCTGTGCTACATCTGTAACAGAAGGCCCTGCTGCCTAGAGAAAATATGATGTCATACTTCTCTGCCAGTGAGCTGGAGCAGAAAATTCAAGCCTGCCTGAATGCTGGACAGCGAACATCTTTCCATGTTTTTAATAGCCTTCCCTCAGTATGTTCCAGGCAGAAGCTATAGAAATGGGGATTGACATACCTTTCTAGGTCAGACAGGCAGAAAACATCCATTCTGCCTCATGATAACAAAACATCTTTAAAAGGTAGCCTTGGACTGACAGGAAGAAACACCGAGTTGAATAGCTGTGTCTCACTTTCCTTAAATACAGGGCTAATATTAAAACTTTCTCTGTTAATGCTGCAGGCTATTCCCCTTCTCTTCTCTCTGAGAAGGAGTATTTTCTAGGCTAAGCTTTAACGAGTGAAACTGACTTCAAGCTTCTCATTTGCATTGTTGTGTTATGCTCTTTCATAGTTTCATGAACAATAACCTCCCACTTCTCCACAGGCTGATAGGGTAATTTGCTCTGCTGAGGAGACTGAAACCAAAATGCAGAGAAGTATTTTTTTAAAAGACTGTTGTTCAATGGAAAAGCTTCCAGCCATGCAGGCAGCGAAATTTTAGGTCTGTTATATTATAGCCTGGAATAAAAAGGCCTTCCGGTAAGGAAGACTGCATATATACCATGTGATTGATATTTTAGGCTTAAAATAAAACAAACCCTTTAACAATATAGCTCCCCCTCAGTGTCCTGGCAATGATGGTGGGAGAGAGGAACATGCTTAGCAGGTCAATTGCTGTGCACTCGAGTTCTGAAAGCATGGGTAGATCCCTTCTAACTTGGCTGTTTGTAAAGTCCTTTGTGGGCTAGGGTTCTAGTGATCAAGGTCTGCTCTTGAGAGGCCCTGACTGCAGGTTCAAGGTCCTGACAACTGCTTTGGTTGGCCCTGTGGGTGATGATTGAGAGCGGCAGCATCAAGATCATAGTCTTCTCTCAATCCTACACCCACGAGGCAGGCACATGGAGGAAAAATCTGTGGAACTTGTTGATGTCCTGAGTGGAGATATTGTCTGTGTTTCACAATGGATAGTAAGTGGAAGGATTTTTGTTCCATTCTGTTTGATTTTTCTATCTGAAGCGAATGAAGAAAAGGTGTGGGAAACCTTGGCTTGTTGCTATACTTTAGTGACTTGTGATAGGTAAAGAGAGTCTTGTCTTAGATTCTCTGATTATGGTCGTTTACTTTCTCTGGAGAGAGAAAGAGTGATGAGTCTCACTAGGATATTTTTTATTACTGCTGGGAAGAGAGTCTAAGACAGCCTTGGCAGGGCATAGTACGTACTGGGGAGAAGCAATAGTGGATTATGCTTTGTATTAACTTGGGGTGTTCAAGCTTGGTTTTGTTCCTGAGTGACTGACTCATGGGGGATTCTAATAGAAGCATTTTGTAATCATTACTGTTGTGCTTTCTGAAGGAAATGCCATAATCTTAACAGATGGCATTCATAGTCATGGAAATGCCCAGTGCTAGTTTTTAAGATTTGCTAAGTCCCATCGTGGTGCCAATGAACTCTGCAGGCAAGACTGGGGAGTAGCTTGCTGCCTAGCCTAACTTCTTCAGGCCCAGTTAGGGAAATCTGCCACAGACAGGCAACAGATTTAGAAATAGCTCCTGCTCCCTTACTGGACTTCCTGACCCCATTTCCTTAGACCTGAGAGATTGTAGTGTTTCAACACAGTCTCAAAAGGGTCACAATTGAAACTTCACACGTGGCCTTTTATGGTGGGGATAGGGTAACTGCTTTGTTTCTTCTAAGTGTTTGCTTATCAATAGATAAGAGTAAGGTTGTCTAAGAGTAAGGTTTTATGTTCGTGTTTGTTTTTCTTGTTTGGTTGATCTTTTCTTGGTTGTATGCTAGAGAGAACAGATTTATTTATTTTTGCTTTTGTTGCTTTTCTAGTGCTGGATCAAACCCAGAACCTTGCACATGTTAAACAACCACATGTTAAACAAGCACATCCTCAACTGCTTTTGAGTTTTTTGTTGCACCTTTGACATTTCCAGTTTGTCATCTTTGTGCTTAAGTGTATGAAGCAAAAGGGAAAACTCAGTGTATGTATGTATACATTATAATAATATATATATATATATATATATATATTTTTTTTTTTTTTTTCCTGGAAGAGTCTGATTTTTTTTTGCCCCCACAACCAGAATGGTAGGGGAAAGAATGTCTCTTCCATCTTCCTGGAAGAGTTGGTTTGTTTTTCGTAAAAACCATTTAGCTCTTGTATTTTTTTTTTTTTAAATAACTTCTGACAGTATATTGTCTTAAAGGAGTATATTTAATTCTTTTATATTTAATGCAATTACTCATACAACCATACATCAGTTATTTCTCATTATTTGGGGGTCCAACAAACCATAGATAGAAGATACTTGGGAGAACATTTTCAGAAAGTTCTAGAAAGCAGGATGTGACTTTTCCATGTATCAGGTTCTCAGCTGCATTTGTGTGACAGGAGTGCTGAGCAGGTTTCACACTTGGAATCCTTTGTGATCCAAGTGTGCACCCAAACTCCAAGATAAAAGTCCACAGAACCCCAGGATCGTTATATAAAATGATGCCTTATTTGCTTATAAGCCAAGCAATTTTCTTGTGCACTTTATTCTCCATAACTGAGACGTAATACAATATAAATGATAAGTAAATTGTAGTTACACTGTTTTACTTAGAAAATGGTGGCAGGAACCAATGCACCTCTTGTAATCCTAATTTCATTTTGGTGCATGAATGGTTGAATTCATATATATGGAGCACACAGTTTAGAGGTCAGCCAAATGTATACACCCCAGTTTGCTTTTAATGCGTGTTTAACACAAGATTCTAAATTTTATAGCACATCTTTTACTCTTCTTAAACAACATGAACTATCTCAGACTGGTTGACGCTAGAGTCCCTAGCATTAGGTCACTAGTTTTTGTAGTTCTGTTTAGCCTTTTAGCCCATTGATTGATGGGCCATCTGACCATTTCCCTTATTTCTTCTTGAGCTCAAGTTCTCCTGTTGCAATCAGTTGCTTTCTTTCTGAAATGCTGACTTCCAAATTTCGTTCACTGAACAACAGTTGAATATAAACTCAGTTTTATAGAAATGTCTTATTTTCCCTTGTCCTTAGTAGATATTTTGGTAGGTGCACATGTTTATAATTTTCTCTCTGCATATCAAATACAACAGCCTAATTTGAAGGTTTCCATAGTTTCAGATGAGAGCCCAGGTCCTTTGAAGGTAAGTGCTTTCTCTCTGACTGCCTAAAGCATAGCTTCTTCCAAAGGATTTCTATGATGGATGTGTCTTGTTGGGATTTGGATTTCATGGATAAGAAAGACTGAGAAGCCCTAGACAATATTCAGCTCCCATTCGTTTAACTACTAGCTCTGCTCTACATCTCTGTGAGTCCGAGTGGAACTGTGCAGCGCCTCCCAGCTTTCATTGTTCTTGTCTCTTACTTTTGCTTCCTGATTTCTATGTTGCTTTGTCTTTTTGTTCCATCCCTATGTGTATCACTCCCTCAAATCCAATGTTTAGTTCACAGTGTCTTTCTTTAACCTTGGGTTATTGAACTATGAATAGGTTTTTAAAAATCTCTTACAGATTGTATTTGGTTGTTTTCGAATATGCTATGTCCATCATGCTTTTATTTCTAGCCTTTTAAAGATGTCTGTAGTGGGGTATGTTGTTCCATATGTCTGTAACCTCAGTGCTCGGCAGGGAAAGACAAGAAGACAGAGAAAACACAAGACAAACTTAGCTATGTAGATCTCATTACAGTCACTTCCCCCATTACACACGGTCAGCACAGTGCTCTTGTGGTCCAGATGTGACAGCTCCGGTACTGCCTGCGGTACTGATCTTGGGCATAGGCCTGGGGGATTAAAGAAAGACTCAGACTCGAGTCATCTGTTGTGAGAGAATGCCAATGCCTTTACTGGGTAGGTTCAATATATACACCAAGCCAGAGAACACAAACTTAGGAAAAAGCAGGAACTCAACTGGGGGCAGTGGGATGTCAAGTGTAAATTCCCTTCTTGGGGCATCATCCTTCAACAGGATGTTTTGTTGGATGTCAAGTGTAAATTCCCTTCCTGGGGTACCAAGCCTTAGTCAGGATGTTTTTGATGTTAGAGGAACCGCAGAATGTTACTTGGTAGACAGCAGCACATAGAAAGTCTTAGCCAGGACATAGCAGCCCTTCGGGGTTCTACACAGACTTAAAAATGCCATCACCCACCAGCAAGGAGTTCTGGGTTCTGTGCTCCTATGCTGTTCCTCAGTAATGATGCTCCTTCCTGGTAGTTTAGTTTATGAAACTTGGTGCCTCTGAGACAACAAGAGTTTCTTTGAAGATGATTTTCATCTGCTTCTGACTGATAGCTAAGGCATAAATATTTAATTCTTAGGTACTTAGATTTACTCCATAACTTGAATCCTCTCTAAATATCTAAACATTGAGACCACAGTCTATGCATCCTGTGGACATTTCTGAAGGAGGTTTCAGATTCCAGAGTCTAAACCATCTCTTCTCTCTTTCCTGCATGTCTGAATTCGGTAGATCTATGAGAAGAATCTAGGATGGAGATGGCACAGAGAATTAATTTGGGTTTGATATTACAGGGAACATCTATGGCTTTGATATTAACAACCTAAAAGACTTTATAAGTCTATGGATATTGAACCCATTCTGCCTAGCTAATAAGGAAATGGCCTCAGAATAAAACAAGTTATTCTAGTATCTGATCTACTTCTCTGGGTTCTACTTCAACTATGTATTATTTTTTAACATGAGAATTTCTCATAGTCTGGGCATCTAGTTTTAAAATAATATTCAAGATATTTATTGTATGCAGGAGAATCATTTCTTTTCAACAGAATATTGTTTCGAATACTCGACATTACAGGTCAGCTGTTATTGGTTCTATCTGAAGTATATTCTTGCTATTTTTTTCAGCACTTGAGTTTATTTATCGCCACCACTGCCCCCGTTTACCAACTGCTTGTTTATGTAAAGTCTTCCAAAGCTAATGCATTGACTCCTTCTGCCTGTATTGCCTATTCCTAAAGTTTTGTTGCTCTATCCAAAGAACAAAAATAGTGTAAATTTTTTTTCTGTGTGTGGGTGCACACACCCAGAGTTAATAAAAATGACTCCCAATAAACTGTTGACTCAAACATATTATTTTACCAACTAGTGTTTTCCATAAGTTTATTGGAATGTTGTTTAACAGTGTCCTTAAGAAATGATAACACTTACTAAAATATGTTATGCTGCCATTTCTTTTAAAGACCAAAGTTAAAAAAGAAGGCAGACAGTTGATTAAAATGTTAATTTGTAAATCTTTAAAATGTGTCCATATTTCAACACCGGCATCTGTAAATTTTACTTCACTATAAGATTTTACGACAGCATTAGACTTATTCAGAACCCTGACGCATGAGCCACTTAAACGGAACTTAACTGCTTATGGTAGAAACTTGATGTAACTTCTAAAAAGATGGCTTTTCAAAAGCCATTCATCACTTACTGCTCAAAGTTCATTCATCAGGAGTACTTTATGTCATTCTTAAAAAAATAAAACTTTATCAGAGATTCAGATGTCTGTAGAGCATTGTGATGTGTCCATATGGCGCATTTTGCAACCAACAAAAGAAGGAAATAGCATCCTAATCTGTTCGTTCATTCATCTGCTCTCTTTATCCCACTCAGGAGGGTTTTCAGCAGTGTGCTTCAGTGATGGCAGAAGTTGAAGAAGTGATGCCGGGAATGCTTTAGTGGATGCAAATTTCTGAGAAGGGAGATCAGCCTGAGTAATTCTTCTTGCTTTGTTCTGCATAGCTCACCCTGTGTTGCTATAGAAAAAGTCTGAAGATTTTCTACGGGAAACAAAGGAAGGGGTGTGTGTGTGTGTGTGTGTGTGTGTGTGTGTGTTATTTGCCAGGAAATTATCTAGTTAGCACAATAACTTAAAATTTGAGGAGGCAAACACTTACAGAAAATGATATAATTTTTTGTTTAAAAGTATTGTAACAGGTCTGGAGTTATAGTTCCGTGGTAGAGTGTTTGTCTACCATGCATGAGACATTGAATTCAGTCCTCAGTAAAATACACACACCCACACCCACACACGCACATGCACACACAAGAGAGAGAAAGAGACAGAGAGAGACAGAAAGACACGAGACAGAGAAAGACACAGACACAGAGAGTCAGAGTCATAGAATCAGGGAGATAGAGACAGAGAGACAGAGGGAAAAGAGAAACATAAAAATAGAGACGAAAAGAGAGGGAATATTGAGAGAGGCACAGATAGGAGTGGGGAGAAAGGGGGAAGAGAGAAAGGGACAGAGGAAGACAGAGACAGACAGATGGAGGGGGACTTGTAAAGTTATTTGATTACTGAAAATCGCCTAATATTGTATAATAATTATAGAACACAAAAAATAAGATAAATAGAAATATGGATATCAAGATGATTCAACAAGTCAAAATACCTGCTGTCCATCTTAGTGACCTGAGTTCAGCCCCCAGAATGAGATATAGCAGAAGGAGAGATATGAGTCTTGTAAATTATCTGGATTTACATGCACACATACCAGAATGGCACATGCCCTTCCCCAGTGAATAATTAAATGTACAAAAGGAGATAAATGGTGAACCTTTTATGTTTTACTTTATTTATTATATCCAAAAGAGTATCATTTTAAAAATATAAACAACTCCAAAATATTAATGAGACATTATATACATGAAATGTGTAGAAAAAGTGTTCTCCCAGAGTAGTATAACTCATTTACTAATATTGGGAATATTTTCCTGCATTTAGACTTCATCACATAGACAACAGATAAAGCAGTACTTCAAAGAACTTGAGTTGTCCTAGAAATTCTTTTTCTCATAACTGAAATGAATATCAAGTATATCCATTAAACCTCAATGAAGCCTCTATAAAATTATGATTATACTAGCCACATCTTATGTGTCTCTGCTGTGGACAGGACAGGAATAGTGAGAATTAAGAAATGGACCTTTAATTAGGCCATACGATTGAGCTTTAAGCTGTTGCTACTCTTGATAACTTGGCAAACTAGTACTATTTACATGAAATCACATATTTTTTTTAAATAAATTACATAACAGTTTACGTTGTGATTTTTTTTTTTTTTTTTTTTTTTTTTTTTTTTTTTTTTAGAGAGATTTGTCCTCGAGACCCAAAGTTCTATGGCTAATTTTGGCATGGGCACAGAGGCAGCAATTGCTTGCTCTAGTTTGCTGTTTCCAGGCTGTTCAGAGTCAGGATTCGTAGTCAGCAATAACAAAGCTGAATGTAGGTTACAAGCTGCTCTGGGTCAGAGCCCTGGAGGTCAAGGTCCAGGTGGGGCGAGCCCGAGGCAGTGAGGTTATAGAGGCAAGGGCTGGCCTTTGTCTCCAGAGTTCCAAAGCTCTTGTTAACCCCTGCTGCCTAGGCAGCCTTCTGTACAGCCCTATTGCATCCTAGGGAAGGTCTGCATATTGTGCCCAGACCAGCAACCAGCATTGCTTTTTTAAAAGTAACTGGTTAATTAAATAACAAAATATACTTTTCAAGGCTTTCTCTTGGAGGTGACTTATTGAATTGATGTAGTAGCTTTGAATATCAAGAAGAAAACACACTTCTTTGGAAAATGTCCAATTTGTTTAGCCCAGTTACTGAACAGACTGGAAGAGAAGCTACTATAGGGAGAACATGTTTAGCTTGATATCACACTGCATTTCTTGCTTCTCCATCTATGTGGGCTATGCTGCAGCTGGTGCCAATTTTTTCTCAGCCAATATCTGGTCATGGTGGAAATGAATTGAGATTCTGTCAGTCACTGTGCTTTTGCTGAGCTTCAGAACACCAGAAGAACTACACTACTAGTGTTGGTATTTACAGCAAAAGCAGTTTATAAACATCAGTCTTTTCTATTTCTTGAATCGGCCTAGATCCGTGACCTTCTCTTCAGAACCCAGGCAAACCCATGTATGCTCTGCTCTCTTGGTGACCTGGAAATTAGAACATTTCATAGACATAGTTTTAACTCTTTGTCGTTTTCATAATTTTTAACCTTTCAACTATAACAGGGTATTTATGATGAGCTTAGAGAAAGGCAGCCACAAAGAAGCTTAATTGAAGAAGATATCCATCCCATCACCTAGCAGAAACAGGCATCTAAAGTCATTAAACTCAATTAATGGTATTTAGGCCTGGAATTCCCTCACCCATTCCCATGTGTTAAAATTGTGTTCCTTATTATGATACTATGAAGTGTGTATAAATACTTTAAGAGATGGTCTAAATAGGGTCTTTTGTCACTTAAAGCAAGTCCACAAATGGGAAAAAGTGGGATGGAGATTGAGACCACAGGTTCCTGGGACTTCTCAAAGAGTCCTCATCTACTGCACAGGACATTAGATCTAAGATGTCTCCCGAGAGACAACACACACACACACACACACACACACAACACACACACCACAACACACACTGGTAAGACAGCAAAAAGGAACAGAGGCAAGGGTGGTGGCCTCTTTCGAAGTTTTCATGGAAGTCCTCACAGGTGACATACTCCTCCAACTCCTTCTGAGTTACCTCATTAGGCAGCGCTTTCATTGGAGCAGGGTAAGGAGGTGACAAGAAATGATTGGCCAAGGATTTAGGGGCTTGGGATTGCCCCAAACACTGTATATAAGCTTATCAGCTGGGCAATAAACTCTCTCTAGTTGTTGGATTTGGATTTCCCAGGGCTCTTCATATGATTCCATTTTTCCTCACCCCCTTGGTCCTGTTCCCATGGATACTTTCTACAGTTTCCAAGATCCTCCTGACCCCCAGTTCTGGACTGTACATGAATTATAAATCTAAATGATAGTCAGCATGCATCTTATCTTGTGAGTGCTATTTGATATGTTTTGTACATACAGGAGAGACATGCACTCTGCCTTGTACATGGTTCTGAAGGGGGTATTGAGGAGGAGATACAGATTTCAGTGAAAATTTTGCTGTGAAAGAGAATCAGAACATCCCAATTGCTCATTTAAAGGAAATCCTAGCTAAAAGGGAACTTTAAAGGGTGTTTTTTAAAGGTTCTCATTGACTCTGAATTGCACACATACAATGTGTACCTGGAGAGGAACACATCTTTGGCAGCCCCAGTGAAATTGGTGTAACACTTAAACTGTCAGAAGAACATCAAGCAGAACACACAAGTCAGTTATAGCATGAGTTTTTTTTCATTTCTAGTAATTATTTTCACCTTTTCCTCTTATATCTAAACTAGATTTTGTAAAGCATGTGTAGCATCAGGGTGAGCACAGAAGAGAGAAAAAGTTTCTGAGGGGGAGGGAATTGAAAGACCTCAACTATTAATTTTCCCAATGCCAAGACAGTACAAGATTTGGTTACACACTGAATTCTGAAAGGACACAATTTTATTAGTAAAACCCTAATGTTCTGATTCTTTTTTTTTTCAAATAATAAGTGAGAATTAAAAAATTAAATCTGAATGGCCACATTATAATAGGGTCCTTTTAAAGGGACAACACGTGTAGCCATTTTTGAACAGAAACTCTGAGAAAATATGTTAAGACGAAAGTGGGTTGAACAGTTTGAAAGAGTGAACATTGTGTATAACAACCAAAGAAAATTTGAAGGATGAGACAGTGGAATTTGGATAACAACTGAGGGAGTCTACTAAGAAAAAAAATGAGGATTTCAAGAGTTTTTTAATGACCTTATCTAGGTACCACCTGCAACTGAAGGCAAAAGACAGCATTTCAAGAGGGAATGCAGCTCAGTGATTCGTTGATGATAAGATAATCATGAAAGGGCTTTTGGCTATCAAAATGATTTTGGAAGAAGTTGGCAGTGGGGCTGGAATTCCACACAGACACTCACTAGCTTATCAGCAGTGAGCATATAAATTAAGTCTCTTGTTGCTGTGATAAAAATATACCAACAAATGTAACTTACAGAAGGAAAGGTTAATGTTGGCTCACAGTTCAAGAGTCCCGATCTATCATGGCAGGAGCTGGCACACTGCATCCACGTCAGGAAGCAGAAGGTATTGAATGCTGTCTCTCCTTTATCTTAGCTCTGGGAGCCCAGCCATAGAGCTGTGCCAACCACACTTAAGGTGGGGCTTTCCACCTCAGTTAATCCAATCTAGAAAATCCTTAATAGACATGCTCAGATATTTGTTTCCATGATGACACTAAATCCTATCAAGTTGACAATTTTGATTAACCATCACAGTGGGGAAAGCCTTGAGCCCAAAGAAACCTTCTTAAAAAGTGAGGGTAGACAGGGAAGAAGGGAACAAAGGATCAAGGGGTGAGATATTCCACAGATGTGTGGAAAGAGCAGAAAAGATCCAGTAAAGACGGTGAAGGGTGAAGGAGGAACAACTGTGAGGTGAGAGAAATCTCCATCCTCCTATCCTCCTCTGCTCTAACATGACTGTGCTCTGGTAAGGTCTGTCTGGATGACTTGAAAGAAGAACCATTTCCTACAGGAAAAGAAAAAGAAAAGTGGAGACATGTTGCCACTTTTTCCCCACCACAAGTCTACACTGTCAATTTCCTGTAACTATCTATGGCGTTGGAGGCTCACTGTGTCTGAATAAAACCCTTAAGCCTCACTCGGCATCTGCTCTTGGCAGATCTGCTTGTTGCTCCCCAGCCTGACTTCTCCATGAATCACTGGAGTAATTTTCTGTAGAATGGCAGAGAATTACCCATAATTCAATTCCAAAGGATGAATATTTCAATTTTCATCTTTTGGAATTGTTATCTTCCCTCATTTACAAAAAAAAAAAAAAAAAATTGTGGCTCTACTTGAACTGCCTCTTGTCATGAAACTCTGCATATGTCTTTCCAGAGGGTACGCATTTGCTTTTGTGTTAATTGCCTTACTTCCAAGTGACAGAAATACCTGAAAATAATCACTCTAAATGAAGGCAGAGTTATTTTGGCTCATGTGATGAAGATTTCAGTCCACGATTGCCTCCGTCCCTGCTTGGCTCTTGTGAACTGTACCATCAGGACAGCAGGAGTGCACAGTACACAAAGCTGTTATCCCTTAGGTAACAGTTAACAGGGAACAAAGGAGAGAGAGGGAGAGAGAAAAAGAGGAGGAGACAGAAGCAAAAGATGAGGCTCGGAATGAGACAGAGCCTTTGGGGACAGGCTATCAGTCTCCTAATAGCCCAGTCAATAGGAATGCTTCAGTAGCTTAACCTATCAATGGAGTTAGTAACCTCAAGATTCAATCCCCTCTCAATAATGCTACCTGCAGGGAGCAGGGTTTTAAGACTCAATATATGTGTTTTATTTGGAGGGGCCTTTTACATCCCAACCATAAAGCCATTCTTGGTGGGTTTTCTACCTTGGGAATAAACAAAGTTAAGATAGATAATGTTTCTCATTGTTTTCCCTTTGTAAGAACATTTTGTTTGGCAACATTTGACTTCCCTATGAAAGGAGTCCCTGTTGGAATGTCATTAAGCCTCTTGATTCAGTATCAGAATTCAACATTTCAAAGAAATAAGATAGTTTGTTGAAAGAAATGAAGACAGGAATCATATCTAGTATATTAAAGAAGAACATTTTCTCTTTCATTAAAGATGTATATCTGAATGAGAGAACATCTGCTCATATGATGGCTTCATGGGCTTTCAGAGTAATCAACACTTTCCTGAGGTGAGTGAAACCTTGGCAACTAGAGAACAGAACACTATTCACTAGCTGGTGATAAGGTAGAAGCAGTAACTGTTAAAGCATTCCATGAGTTTGTGGTCCTATGGGTTTTCTCTATGATCCTTCTTGACCTTTCTGACACCAGGATGTAGTGAAAGTGATAGCTGACATCATCTTACAGAATGGTATATTCAGTTCTTCTTATGTAGAACTCTGGTGAGTCATATGTTCAGAATTCAGAAAGCTGATCCTGGAAGAAATAATTTCATGTCTTTCCTACTTTTATTTGTATATGGTATAAGTTTGAGCCTTTACTATATACAAAAGTGTTGAGGGTTATAAAAGGAAAATATTGTTTCCTCTGTGTGATTTATATAAGAACTAAGAGAAGCATTCTGCTTATACTGGATTAAGTACAAGACATTATGCTTGAATGCCTTAAGAATACTTAATTTTGCATTGAGTGATAATAGATATTTACATGTCAGACAGAGAAGTTTTTCCTCTTTTCATCATCGTTTCTATACAAGTGAAAAATTAAGATAATTTCTTTATCTTAAAAAATGTTTTCCTAGCATTAGTTAAATCTCTGGCTGTATCTTATACACTGTGACATAGTGTACAGCACTGGAGTCTGACCATTATGGTATTTGCCAAGCAGGAACAAAGGTTAATTGAAAATCTGTAATAGCTACAATCCTATACTGACAAAAATCCTCATAGCTATTTTCTTCACTTATAAAGGCTTGAGCCTATCTTACCATTAATGTCAGAAGCACAAATGGTTCCCTTGAAAGGGATTTTAGAGCACATAGCCAGCATGGGAAAGAGTTGATGCATGTGGATTGCTTTCCAGGAGGTATGCAATTCCTTTCACATGCTTACTTTAAAACGCTTCCCTTCATCTACTTAGAACTTGAATACAGTGGTCGACCTCATCTGCAGGGGATAGCTCTGAGATCTCTAGGGGATGTTTAAAGGCTGAAGTGCTATTTTATGCCGTGCCCTTTTTCCCACACTATGATTAAGTTTAATTTATATATTAGGGACAGGAGGAGATTAACAAACAACAATAATACAGCAGAAAAATTATAGTAATATACTATAGCAAAAGTTATATGAATGTGTTCTTAACAATATGTTACTGAACTTTCGTCTTTTCATTTAAAGGAAACTATGTAAGGCCTCCCTTAGGCGTACAGAGACTGCCAGCATTACTGGCCTTACATTATGGAGCTACTAGTAAGTAAAATCAAGATCAGCAGGATATGGACATTGTGATAATGTGAGTGTCAATCTGATGACCTAGATTACCACTGGTAAGGGCCTAGCTGCATGGTTAATCTTGATTGTGTACTTGCTGGGATTTGAAACCACAAAGGAGACAAACCTCTGGGAATGTCTGTGAGGGCATTACAATAGAGGTTCATTCAGCAGGAGTAGGAAGATATTCCTTAATGTGGGTGGTGCACTCCTATAGGATTGTGGCCTAGAATGGATGAAAAAATTCTTAAATTGAGTGCAGCACCAGAAGTCACCTGTCTGCTTCCCGACTGCAGGCACAATGTGATTACTGCCTCATGCTTCTTGTGCAATAGCCATTCTTTTTCCTAGAAGGGATGGGTTACGCCCTTCAATTATGAGTCAAAATAAACTCTTCCTTTCTTAAATTGTCAAGCATTTTGTCACAATAAAAGTAACTAATACAGAACATTAGGACTGGGTGGGGTGTTACTGTGAGAGAGCTGGCCATATGATTCATAAGCCTTTGGAATAGGTTTGTGTCGAAAGCTAGAGAAACTTGACAATGGTTTACGCCGAGCTTATTGGGCCATTCTGATGGGAGTTCAGAGGACCAGAATGTCCCAAAGAAACTCACAGCAGCAGGCAGGACCATGAGGTTTCATATGTGAAACTCTACCTACAACCAGGCTAGAAATCATAGGCATTATGTTCGGGCAAAGATGCTGACTGCGTTCTGCTCATGCCCTGAAAACTTCAATGAGACTAATTTAAAAACTAATTTCCTGATTGGTTTTGTGGAATACTATTTAAGACAGCATAGTGCCCCAGCTTGATATGATATGCAGTCCAATCAGGAAGGGATAAAAGTGTACAGTTTCTGACAATGATGGTTCAGACTGATGGGTCTCAACCTGTGGATCATGACCCCTTTGAAATTGAAGGACACTTTCACAGGGGTCACATATCAAATATCCTGCATATCAGAGATTTACATTATGATTCACCATGGGAGCAGGACTGAGGAGGGGGAATGAGAGGTGATGGGGTCAGGTGAATGCTGGAGGTTAGACTCTGGAGAACAATATCAGCTTGCAGATCTGTTCTTACTGCACAGTGCATAAGCTTTTATATAGTGTTTGAACCAATCCCAAGCCCCTAAATCCTTAGACAGTTGTATTTTGTCACACCATCACAGTCTCCAATAAAAGGTCTCCTGATGAGGTTGCTCAGAAGGAGTGGGGGAGAGGAGACATTGTCACCTGTTGGGAATTCTGTGAAGACAAGAATCAGCCACCACCCTGGCCTTGGTTCCTTTTTGCTGTTTTGCTTATGTGCTGGGAGCCACCTTAGATCTAATGCTGTGTATGGTATCTTAGATCTAATGCTGTGTATGGGACCTTAGATCTAATGCTGTGTATGGCACCTTAGATCTAATGCTGTGTATGGCACCTTAGATCTAATGCTGTGTATGGCACCATAGATCTAATGCTGTGTATGGCACCTTAGATCTAATGCCGTGTATGGCAGATCAGGACTCTTCGAGGAGTCACAGGAGACTGTGATGCCTTGCTCACCCCCTCACTTTTTTCTTTATATGGTTGACTTCCACATCCATCACCATTCATAACACTAGAAAAATTACAGTTATGAAGTAGCAATGAAAGTAATTTTATTGTTGGGGGTCTCCACAACATGTGGAGCTATATTAAATAGTTACACCATTAAGAATGTTTGAGAACCACTAGTTTAGACAAAACATGTTATTCTTTTTTTTCTCTACCCTTTGTTTATTGTTATTTTAACAACAGAAACAATGTCATCAATTATGCCTTGACAAATATAATTCCCATACTTTCAAGAAAATAATTTGTAATCAAATTTCCATTTTACATATTCACTAAGTCTAGACATTCTGCTTCCTAGTGAGACATGAGAAATTTCAATTGGAATAATGTTTGAATAGGTTTGACCCCCATAGACTCATGTCCTTGAATGTCTGGCCCACTATTAGGAGACATGGCCTTGTTCTGTGTGTGTGTGGTCGTTTTTTTTTTTTTTTTTTTTGGATATTGAATGACAGGCCATCCAGAGACTGCCCCACCTGGGGATGCATCCCATATACAGACACCAAACCCAGACACCATTGTGGATGCCAAGAAGTGCTTGCTGACAGGAGTCTGATATAGCTGTTTCCTGAGAGGCTCTGCCAGAGCCTGACAAATACAGAGGCAGATGCTCTCAGCCAACCATTGGACTGAGCATGGGTCCCCAATGGAGGAGTTAGAGAAAAGACTGAGGGAGCTGAAGGGTTTGCAATCTCATAGGAAGAACAACGATATCAATCAACCAGGACCCCAAAGCTCACAGGGACTAACCACCAACCAAAGAGCACACATGGAGGAACCATGGCTCCAGCTGCATATGTAGCAGAGGATGGCCTTTAGGGCATCAATGGGAGGAGAGGCCCTTGGTCCTGTGAAGGCTCAATGCTCCAGTGTAGAGGAATGCCAGAGTGAAAAGGAGGGAGTGGGTAGGTGGGTGGGTGAGCACTCTCATAGAAGCAGGGGGAGCAGGGATGGATAGGGGATTCCTAAGGGGGGTGGGAGAAACCAGGAGAAGGGATAAGATTTGAAATGTAAAACATGTTATTTTAAATAGATGACTACAGTTAAAGAAAAGCCTCACCCTCTTCACTGACAGCAAGACCCCCACCATCCATAGCTCCTACCTGTAAACACGCAAATTCATTTGAAAAGATGGAATGTGGTTTGAGGATGGGTCCCCTGCTTAACAACTCTGCAGGCAAAGGTTCTCCCGGTTTTGGCAGCTAAGGAAAACAGAAACCACTTCAGCCGTGATGGAAGAGGACCAGACTGAATTTTGAACTAGCAGCAGAATTTGGAGCTATCAGCACGTGGTGCTGCTTTGAAAACAAATAAAAGGCAAGACTTACGGGGGTTTCGGAGTCTTGAACCAAGTTTCAGAAGCTGCTGAGATCAAGCAATGGTTGTAGGGTCAGATTTCCTGAAGGAATCTGGTTGATTGTATCAGTCTATAAAGATGTTATTGCTAAAGTATATTAGCAACCTGAGGAAGTTGGACATACCAGCCCCTTGGGATGTCTCAGGGAAAGATATAGCTATAAAATGGAGATAATTCAAGAAAGATACATATGTGCTGGTAGCCCTGGGAGGTGAGGCTGGGTGTGCCCAATGGAGACCAAATGGTGCTTCTATAAGTTCCATAGGATAGACATGGAGCTTCAGGGTTTAGTGTTTTTCCTGTTGAGTTTTAGTCAGTCTTTAGTTTGATGTTGCCTCGATTTCTTCTCATACCTCCATTTTGCATATGAGAAGCTTATTCTTAATTAAAAAAAAATTTACAGAGACTTGCAGTTACGACATTGCCTTCAGTCACAGAAGACAGCTTGAACTTTAGGCTTTGGGAATACACTAGACCTGTTAAGATTTGGGGGAGTCTTCAGTATATAAACTATTTCCATGAGGATATTTCCAGAGATATTTATAAGAAGTTCCCATATACAGGGAAGCCCACCCTGAGTGTGGGTATCTGTCTAGTTAGGGTTTCTATTGCTGCAGTGAAATGCCATGGCCAGATATAAACTGGGGGAGAAGGAGTTTATTCACCTTACACTGCCACAGAGTAGTCCATTATTGAAGAAAGCTAGGGCAGTAACTCAAACAGGGAAGGAACCTGCAGGAGCTAATGCAGAGGCCATTGATGGATGCTGCTTACTGGCTCTCATGGTTTGTTCAGCCTATTTTTCTATAGAACCCAGGACCACCAACCCAGGGATGCACCACCCCCAATGGGCTGGGCCCTCCTCCATCTATCACTAATTAAGAAAATGCCCCACAGGCTTTCCTACAGTCCCCTCTTATGGAGGCAATTTCTTAATTGCGTTTCCCTCCTCTCAGAAGCTTTAGCTTGTGTCGGGCTGAAATAGAACTATCTAGCACAGTATCACTATCCCATAGGTTGGTCCTGAATAAAAGGAGTAAACAAATGAAATAGCAGAAGTCATCTCTTTCTGTTTCCTAATTACAGCCACAATGTGACCAGCTGCCCCAAGGTTTTCTGTCACAGCTTGGTCCACTTTCCATAGTGTACCTCCTCTGTATTGTATGAGCTATGCAGTACATCAATGCTATGCCGCCTCTCTTTGATAGACCACACCCTTAAAATGTGAGCTGAAATACAAGCTTACTTCTTTAAGTTTTGTTTGTTAAGCATTTTGTATTAATAATGAGAGAAGCACCTAATACATTAACAAATGGGTGACATAGACAATATATAGAGAACAAAAAGGTGACACACATACTGGCCAGGATAGGTGAGAGAAGCATGCAGATTCATCACTCCCTCAGAATGACAAGCTAATTTGCCAATTATTTACTGAGTATAACAAAATCAGCGAAACAGTTTCATGAGTAAGGGAGGCATCTATAGGAGCTGGCCAAGTGTACAGAACAACTATCCATATGGATAGTATAAGGTGTAGCTGCATCAGACATGTATTGGGTTTCTTGTCTTTTTCTTCTCCAAATAATCATTTTTTAATTAGGTCTTTCAAACAACACTATGAAAAATATCTTATTTGAGAGCAAAAGTTCTCTTTCCCTCCCCACCTACTCTCTGTGTGTGTGTGTGTGTGTGTGTGTGTGTGTGTGTGCGCGCGCGCCGCGCGCGCGCATGTACTGTGGAATACTAAAATGAGGTCTTATAGACCTCAATGCTGTCATGTTTCTTTCTCACACAATATCCAGAGAATTGACCCTCTGGCTGGGACTGTCAACTGAGAAGTGAAAGGCTCTGATTTGGAGATTGTTTACTTACTGACATCTGATCTTAACTAAATCACAGAAGCGTCTTTGCTCCATTTTCTCATCAGTTAAAGAAAGATGATCCTCAACACAGTCTCAACTCCCGAGATGCTTTTAGTATCTCTTCGTTAACGAGATACTGAGGAGGAGAATTTTCAACATCTTTAAAAGCTGATACTAAGTCCAAGCCTTTTGTGCTTTAAGTCATGGCTATTGACTTTCCTGAGTATAAAGGAAAGATTCTTATTAAGTTTATACTGTCCTCTTTCCTATTTCCAATGCTACATAAGTAATAAGACTCCATCTGTTTTGTAAAGAACAACTGATATAGAAGATATAAAGTCAGAAAGAATTATTAGTTGCTGCAGCCCATTGCTTAATTGGGAATCCTGCTGAAATTTGAAAGGTATTTGCTTATTTTCAAAGATCTAGCTTCTTTCTGTCAACAATTTGAATTGGAGCCTTTAACATCACAGCAGAGAGCTTGCCATGTAAATATTTTACGTCCTGAGTTCCCATCTTAAGCTAACAAGTGATTATCCTTCACAGTAGTGTTACAAATGGCATCTTAATTAATGACATGGCAAGGTACCTTTCCTTGCTGTTCTGACAGAAAGGTAGAAGGCCTGAGAGGAAGCTATAATCGCTCAGAAGAGGGAGGCGGGGTGATAACACACTTCCGATAACTAATCTCAAGTGTTTTCAAGTCCTTCTCCTGAGGACATCTGGTTCACCTTACAGAAGGAAGCCCCATCATGCCTTTGTGCCATGCTGTCCATTTTGAGTGTTTTCTAAGATTTCCTGTTCGCCTTTCCTGCTGAGAATTGCTTTCTTCCCTGATACGAAGATTGTTTTCATTGTGCTTTTCCTTACAGCTTCATAACTGTAGAATTTGTTCCTTCAGCAGAAACTAGCTGCTTGCTACTTTCCACTTTCCCTTATTTCCAATATACCAGACAGGCAGGCAACCAGGAAAATGAAGGCTGGCTGGATTCAGTATGTGTGAGAATTTCTATGGGAAAAGATTCTCTTTCAGTCACATCTTTTTAATGGTGTCTGAGATGAGGACATGAAAGGGGAAAAATCTCGAACTGGATTTTTAAAATAAAAATATAGGAAAAGGTACCAGCTCACAAACAGGAGACTGAAATGCCATCTTCATTGAAGCACTAAGACTAAGCTCGCAGGCTGCCTTTGGGCTGGGGGTCGGGGGTGGGAGGGGGACTCTTCTCGGTGTAAGCTGAGCTTAGAGGACAGAAGGTACCATATGGAACAGGAGCTGGCAATTACACCAATAAGAATTTGTAATGAAATGGTTTAGAAATAATAAAATCTAGATTAACCAGATCCAGTTAACTGAATCTTTAAATTAGCCCCATTTCGAGTTGTTTTCCTTTTAGAGGCATAGATGAGGAATGACAAAGTTAGAGTAGAAGGTTTAAAAATCCATTTTGTTAATATTTTGGTTAGTGATTAGTATCTATTTTCCTTCCTAATTTCAGAGCTCTGCCAACTATTTCTTATGAACAACACTGTGAAGAAGGAAACTTCCAATTCCTGAGCATCAGAGACCACTGTAACCCTCACCCAGTGCTAGAGTGCTAGAACACCTGAGGCCCCAGGTTCAATCCCAAGCACTGGAAATAAATCACAAAAGTAAAACCAATCTACTTTTGCACAGATCCCAATGTGCTCCTTGGGTCACATCCTTCCCGTGAATCTCAGCATGTTCCTCTATGGTAAGAGGACGTGGGAACCGTTTCTTATAAGGACATCTTATCATCACTGTTCTTCAGAATGACCTTCCCAGGTGTGATTTCTCCTAACAATTATATTTTATATTTTTCTCTAGGCAAATTGCATATATTACAATAATTATAGAGATAAAGATTGCCCAGCGTGGTTAGTTGGGTTAGCAACCAACCCAAGGCCATTTTGCCAGGCAATAACAGCATAGGACTGAGGACTTTAACCTCCAAAGCTTCAATCTTCTTTCTACTTCAATAGACATATCTGCAGGGCTCTGTTGAATTGAAGATTTTGAATTAGGGAGCCATAACTTTAAGATGAAGGAAGAAAGGTCAGAAGTATGTATTAAAATTTCATAAATTTTGTCTGAATGCTGGGAATTACAGATAGGAAAAGAAAACATTTCAGCATGGATCAAGGACAAAAATACAACATGATAGACTATTAATTTGTTTTAGTTTTCAATATGTACTTAGATAGTTTAGGCATCCAAATGGATGCCCTTGTTTCCGAGGAATTAGGAATACCTGTTTCCCTGTTGCTTGACATAGTGCTAGAGAATCATAGCTAAAGCTAGTGCCACTTTAAAAGTCAGCCTTGATGATGACAATTCTAACCCTTTAAAAATGGATTCTATTAGGGAATACGTAAAGTTATCATCTGACCTCTAAGAGAAAAGTTTGTGTGCTTTCATCATCCTTAACCTATGGTACTTTCCCCTGCTATCGTCCCCCGCCTCTACAGATAGCCATTGTGCTGACATATGAGAAATTCTTACTTTGAGTAGATTTGCATGGTTGGACAAAGGGGATTGATTTAGGATAAGACTTTCTGTTGCTGCTTTGTCTCCAAGAATGTTCTAAAAATACTGATAGCAGTCATTGAAACTGAGGTATCTTATGTCTGACAGTCAGAATTCACACAGGCATGGTTTAGCAGCAGGAACATGTCTTACTTCATAGGAGCTGGTTTGCCATCTTACTAAAAAAAAAAAAACATGAAAATAATACATTTTATGTATGTAAGTTACAGCTGCAGGGTAGCTCTTCAAACTTGCCTATGAAACTTTGCAATGAAGATTTAGCAATGTGAAATTAAAAAGGAAGATGTCCACTTAAGCTGGAGACTCCCGTGGACTCTGCAAAGTCCCAAGGGGGAAAATGAACACTGATTTTGCAAAAATTGCACTTTGAGGTTTTTATTCTGATCTTCCTAGGCATTGGTTTATTTCTCTGCTCAAACAGAAATCTGAGTAACAATCTCATGTGCTCCATAGGATACTGGAACAAAGAAACTGTAGACCCTGGGGATGAAGCTCTCTTTGGTTTTAGTGGATAGCAGCTATTCTTTCTTCATTTTCTCCCAGGGAAATGCACACACAACATTATATGTTTCAAGACGGGATTTTGACCACATCAATTATTTGTTTCAGACCAGGAAGATTTTGAACAAAGTTTCAGTCTGGAGAAATCCCCATGACTCTAAAAAGACACGGTGAGTATTTGGGGACAAGGCCACATTGTGATTTTCTACAAAATGAAAATTGCACAACGTACTTATCTTAAAGATGAGAACATATGGCTTTTTCCCTCCAGTTAAGCTTGGGTATAAGGGTTTCATTCGAGGTTCATATTTCAGAAAGAGTTGGAAGTTCTGCCAGCCCTGGGGCAGCAGACAGATTCCGGGTCTGCTTCCACCTGCCTGGGAATTAACACATTCTACTGTTTCTAAGGAATCACATTTTGCTGCCCCTGTTATCTAGAATTTCTAATTAAAAGTGCCCACTCTACTGCATGTGTTTTGTAGGCTTTCAAAGGGCATTTTGTGGCTTTTTCCCCTCCTTATTTGTGTTTTCAGTGCCATTTTTTTGATATTACCTTTAGCAAAGTGAGGACTACGGAATGCGTAGATGCCCTGCTGTTCAAGCGCTTATAGCAAGAGAATGCTCACTCTGTAAGCCGACCTGAAACATCTGTTGGAATTAGAAGTTTCAACTGGATCTGGAATTTTCCGAGGATGGACTTTGGAGAGATGGTGGACAGGCTGGTTGGAAAGCGACCTGAGGTAGATTTTGTAGGAACTGGAAATATTTGTTTAATTTAACAAAGAATACAAACTGAATTTGGAGGATTGAATTAAAATAACTACTTATAGGAATATATAATCTGAAATGGCCAAAGTGGAACAAGAAAACACAAGGTTTGAGGGAGACTCAGACATCTGTGAGGGATATGATCTTATTGGGGACTGAGAACTGGTTGTTAGTTGTGACTCCCATCTCAGATGCTCTAGAGAAATGGGGACGATTAGGCAGTTCCTAGAAAGTCCCAAGCAGAGGGTAGTGGGTCCTCACTCTTTTGTTATTGTGAAAGCCTTTTTTACTTGTACTGCATGATGCCATCTCAATTTTAGACATACCTTTTCCCAGGATCATACCTTATTCATTCCTTTTCTTGCCATGTAAAATTTCATCAGATATTCATGTCCGTAATTGTCCTTTAAATATGAGCAACATGTTGCTATGTTTCTGGTTTCTTCCCTCCATGTACCATGAGACCATATACCCACTGGTTGGATTACCAGAATTTAGATTCTCATAAATCCTTGCAGTACTAACTTGTGTCCTCCCTTTTCTCCCAAGGAACCTCTCTGGCTTTCTTTTCTCTGGTTGGGAAGGTAGAGGACTACTTTCCTTTACCTTTGATGAGAAGATTATTACAGAAGGTTACAATAGAAACAGAATTTGAATACCTAAGGGGAAGGAAATAACCTTATTGTTAGGTAGAGGGGAATAAATTGCTATTGAAGATTTTCATTTGTTTAACAGTCTTTATGTGTAGGCGTATTGTTTAGTTTTCCTTAGAATACCCCTGAGGGCTCTCTTACCTTCTTAATCTATTTGTTTGATTGTGTTGACTTGGCAGGAAAAGGTATTTGAACGCATTAATGTTCAAATACTCTTGTTTGAAAAATAAGCTAGCAGAACAAACTATACCCCTCTTGTGGTGCTACATTTGCAAATTCCCTTATTATGAAAGTCACAATATGTTCCCCACCAGTGCCCACTGATCTCACCCACTCTAAAGTTTTCAAGAGAATTATAAAGGTTACTTTCTGATAGTTACAAGAAGATCAACATGATTTTCCTCATTTTTTTTTTGTCACAAAATGAATAGTATCCAAAGGAAATTGCTGACCAAGAATGGGAATATATTGTCAGAACTGTTTTACAGAAAGCAATTAGAAAGTCTGGAATATGGTAACAATATACACACATAAACACACACACACACACACACACACACACACACACACACACGCACGCACACACACGCACACACGCTCCACACACACACACAGTCAATGTCAGTTTAAAAACAAGGAGAATATCCATAACCTAAAGCCACAGCAGTATTTAGGGTACTTAGAAGGGAAACACTTTAAAGGAAGTCATGGTAGCGAGGTTCTTCTTTCTTTTAGCATTTGTGGCATCCTACCCAGTGTGCCTGTAGCAATGTAACCAAGGAAAGAGAAAACTGCATTTTCCTCAGCTTGAAGTATCCCTGGGCTCAGTATACAAATAAATAGGAGATAAGAAACTGGAAAGGAAAAAAACATCTCAAATGAGCCTCCAGATCTAAATATGTTTTCAAATTCTTGGTTTATACAAATAGAATCCTTTTAGGAAGGCCAAAGACCCAAGCATTCACCAGAAATGGAAACCACAAAATCTTTGAGTAATTTTAGTCAGTAAGTAACACAAATAAAAAACTTATTGACATCTGAGTCCTACCTAGGGAGAAGATCTTGATAAAGCTAACAAGTAAGTATCCACACATTCAAAGTGATAGGCAATTGATTCCACTGTCTCTTTGAATAAGAGTCAGTACTCTTGCAAGAATTTCAAACATTGCCCCAAAATGTCTGCAATTGATATAAATCTGCCTGGCAACATGGTGCTCACTGCTGATGTGTTGTGTTGGCTCCTCGGGATCCTTATGATGGAAGAAAGGAAATAACTCCTGCAAGTTACTCTCTGATCTCCCCTCTCATGCTGTGGCACATGCATGCATTTGTGTGCACGCAAATGCACCACTGAATTAAAATAACAATACCACAAATTATAAAACACAGAGTCATATATGATACATTTTCAAGAGGGAAAAAATCACTTCATAAAGTCAAGTGCAAAGATGTTCAAGAATTTGGTTTTAGGAGGCATATACTTTAAAGTTGAAATATCTTGAAGACTTAAGGAAAAGCAAGATTGGAATAATTAAACAGCTAGATAAAATTAACTAGAGAAGTATAAGCAATAAACCTAATCAAATGGAACTCTTAAAATAAAAGGCTGTGATATCGGAAATGAAAAGCTTGCTAGGTGACCTCAACCCCCTGTTACCAACGATAGACTGGAGAGACATGAAGAAAGGATGTGCACTTGCAGACAGACACATAGATTGCTTGTGGCAAAACACAAGTTTGAAGTACTGAGGAAACCAAATCTGCTCTGAATTACTGGGTGTGATATTAACCATTCTCACAGAATGGTCATTAAAGACCCAAAAGGAAGACAGAGGCTATTTCCTGAGACGTTCTACTTGGGAAGGTTTTATTTATTTATTTTATTTTTTATTGGAAATTTCATTTACATTTCAGATGTTTTCCCCTTACCCCTTTTCCCCCCTCCCTCTCAGGAACTCCCTATCCTTTCTCTCCTCCTCTTGCCTCTATGATGGTGTACCCTCACCCACCCTCCCCAGAACCTCACCTCCCTACCCTCGAATACCACCCCCCACAATGCCTAGCCTTCATAAGACCAAGGATCTCTTCTCCCACTTATAAATAGCTCCCTTGCATATATAGCTGGAGCCATGGGTCCCTCCCTAAGCACTCCCAGGCTGGTGGTTTAGACCCTGGGAGCTCTGGTTGGTTGATATTGTTGCTTTCCTCATGGTGTCACGAATCCTCTCAAATCCTTCAGTCTTCACTCTATCTTCTCTGTTGGGAACCCCATGATCAGCTTAATGGTTAGCTGTGAGCATCTGCCTCTGAATATGTCAGACTCTTGCAGACCTCTAAGGAGACAGCTATATCAGGCTCCTGTCAGCATGTATTTCCTGACATCCACATCAACGTCTACCTTTGGTAACTGCCCATGGGATGGATACCCCGGTGGAATGGCCTGCAAATGGCCCCTCCTTCAGTTTCTGTCCTGTACTTTGTCTCCATATTTGCTCCCTTGAGTATTTTGTTACTTCTTCTAAGAAGGACTGAACCCCCCCCACCCCCGCCACCACTTGGTCGTCATTCTTCATGAGCGTTATGTGGTCTGTGAGTTGAATCTTGGGTATTTCAACCTTCTGGGCTAAAATCCAATAATCAGTGAGTGAATACCATGTATGTTCTTTTGTGATTGAGTTACTTCACTCAGGATGATATTTTCTAGTTCCATCCGTTTACATAAGAATATATCGAATTCATTGTTTTTAATAGCTGAGTAATATTCCATTGTGTAAATGTACCACATTTTTTGTATCCATTCCTCTGTTGAAGGGCATCTGGGTTCTTTCCAGTTTCTGGCTATTATAAATAAAGCTGCTATGAACATAGTGGAGCATATGTCCTTGTTATATGTTAGAGCATCTTCTGGGTATTTGCCCAGGAGTAGTAGAGCTGGGTCCTCAGGTAGTAATATGTCCAATTTTCTGAGGAACCGCCAGAATGTTTTCCATAGTGGTTGCACCATCTTGCAATCCCACCAACAATGGAGGAGTGTTCCTCTTTCTCCACATCCTCGCCAGCATCTACTATCACCTGAGTTTTTGATCTTAGCCATTCTGACTGGTGTGAGGTGGAATCTCAGGGTTGTTTTGATTTGCATTTCCCTGATGACTAAGGATGCTGAACATTTCTTTAGGTGCTTCTCGGCCATTCGCATTTCTTCAGTTGAGAATTCTTTGTTTAGCTCCATACCCCATTTTTTAATAGGGTTATTTGGTTGTCTAGAGTCTAATTTCTCGAGTTCTTCGTATATATTGGATATTAGTCCTCTATCAGATGTGGCATTGGTAAAGATCTTTTCCCAATCTGTTGGTTGCCGTTTTGTCCTATTGACAGTGTCCTTTGCCTTACAGAAACTTTGCAAATTTATGAAGTCCCATTTGTCAATTCTTGATCTTAGAGCATAAGCCATTGGTGTTCTGTTCAGGAACTTTTCCCTTGTGCCTAGGTATTCGAGGGTCTTCCCCACCTTCTCTTCTATTAGTTTCAGTGTGTCTGGTTTTATGTGAAGGTCCTTTATCCACTTGGACTTGAGCTTTGTACAAGGAGATAAGAATGAATCGATTTGCATTCTTCTGCATGCTGTCCTCCAGTTGAACCAGCACCATTTGTTGAAAATGCTGTCCTTGTTCCACTGGATGGTTTTAGCTCCTTTGTCAAAGATCAAATGACCATAGGTGTGTGGGTTCATTTCTGGGTCTTCAACTCTATTCCACTGATCTTCCTGCCTGTCTCTGTACCAATACCAGGCAGTTTTTTTTATCACTATTGCTCTGTAGTACAGCTTGAGGTCAGGGATGGCGATTCCTCCAGAAGTTCTTTTATTGTTGAGAATGGTTTTCTCTATCCTGGGGTTTTTCTTATTCCAAATAAATTTGAGAATTTCTCTTTTTAGCTCTGTAAAGAATTGAGTTGGTATTTTAATGGGAATTGCATTGAATCTGTAGATTGCTTTGGCAAAATGCCATTTTTACTGTATTAATCTGCCGATCCATGAGCATGGGAGATCTTTTCATTTCCTGAGATCTTCTTCAATTTCTTTCTTCAGAGACTTGAAGTTCTTGTCATACAGATCTTTCACTTGCTTGGTTAGGTTCACCCGAGGTATTTATATTTTTGTGAGTATGTAAAGGGTGTCATTTCCCTAATTTCTTTTTCAGCCTGTTTATCTTTCATGTAGAGGAAGGCTACTGATTTGTTTGAGTTGATTTTATAACTTGCCACCTTGATGAAGTTGTTTATCAGGTTTATGAGTTCTCTGGTGGAAGTTCTGGGGTCACTTAAGTATACTATCATGCCATCTGCGAATAGTGATATTTTGACTTCTTCCTTTCCTATTTGTATTCCTTTGACTTCTTTTTGTTGTCTAATTGCTCTGGCTAGGACTTCCAGAACTATATTGAATAGGTAGGGAGATAGTGGGCAGCCTTGTCTAGTCTCTGATCTTAGTGGGAATGCTTCAAGTTTCTCTCCATTTAGTTTGATGTTGGCTACTGTTTGCTGTATATTGCTTTTACTATGTTTAGGTATGGGCCTTCAATTCCTGATCTTTCCAAGACTTTTACCATGAAGGGATGTTAAATTTTGTCAAATGCTTTCTCAGCATCTAGTGAGATGATCATGTGTTTTTTTTCTTGAGTTTGTTTATATAGTGGATTACATTGATGGATTTCTGAATATTGAACCATCTCTGCATTCCTGGGATAAAGCCCACTTGATCATGATGGATGATTGTTTTGAATGTGTTCTAAAATTCAGTTGCTAATTTTATTGAGTATTTTTGCATCAATATTCATAAGAGAGATTGGTCTGAAGTTCTCTTTCTTTGTTGGTCTTTGTGAGGTTTAGGTAGGAGTGTGATTGTAGTTTCATAGAACGAATTGTGTAGTGTTCTTTCTGTTTCTATTTTGTGGAATAGTTTGAAGAGAATTGGTATTAGGTCTTCCTTGAAGGTCTGATAGAATTCTGCACTAAAACCATCTGGTCCTGGGCTTTTTTTGGTGGGAGACTTTAATGACTGCTGCTATTTCTTAGGGGTTATGGACTGTTTAGATGGTTTATTTGCTCCTCATTTAACTTTGGTACCTGGTATCTGTCTAGAAAATTGTCCATTTCATCCAGATTTTCCAGTTTTGTTGAGTATAGGCCTTTGTAGTAGGATCTGATGATTTTTTGAATTTCCTTGGTTTCTGTTGTTATGTCTCCTTTTCAGATCTGATTTTATTAATTTGGATACTGTCTCTGTGCCCTCTGGTTAATCTGCCTAAGGGTTTATCTATCTTGTTGATTTTCTCAAAGAACCAACTCCTGGTTTTGTTGATTTTTTTGTATAGTTCTTTCTGTTTCTACTCGTTGATTTCAGCCCTGAGTTTGATTATTTCCTGATGCCTACTCCTCTTGGGTGTATTTGCTTCTTTTTGTTCTAGAGCTTTCAGGTGTGCTGTCAAGTTGTTAATGTGTGCTTTCTCCAATTTCTTTTTGTGGGCACTTAGAGCTATGAGTTTTCCTCTTAGCACTGCTTTCATGGAGTCCCATAAGTTCTGGTATGATGTTTCCTCATTTTGGTTAAATTCTAGAAAATCTTTAATTTCTTTCTTTATTTCTTCCTTGAGAAAGTCATCATTGAGTAGAGCATTGTTCAGTTTCCACATGCATGTGGGTTTTCCCTTGGTTCTGTCATTATTAAAGACCAGCCTTAGTCCGTGGTGATCTGATAGGATGCAAGGGATTATTTCAATCTTTTTGTATCTGTTGAGGACTGTTTTGTGACCAATTATATGGTCTATTTTGGAGAAGGTACCATGAGGTGCTGAGAAAAAGGTATATTCTTTTGCTTTAGGATGAAATGTTCTATAGATATCCGTTAAATCCATTTGGTCCATAACTTCTGTTAATTTCATGTGTCTTTGTTTAGTTTCTGTTTCCATGATCTGTCCATTGGAGAGAGCGGGGTGTTAAAATCCCCACTATTATTGTGTGAGGTGCAATGTGTGCTTTGAGCTTTAGTAAAGTTTCTTTTATGTATGTGGGTGCCCTTGCATTTGGAGAGTAGATGTTCAGAATTGAGAGTTCATCTTGGTAGATTTTTCCTTTGATGAGTATGAAGTGTCCTTCCTTATCTTTTTGGATTACTTTTGGCTGAAAGGCGATTTTATTTGATATTAGAATGGCTACTCCAGCTTGTTTCTTGGGACCATTTGCTTGGAAAATTGTTTTCCAGTCTTTTACTCTGAGGTAATATCTGTCTTTGTCACTGAGGTGCGTTTCTTGTATGCAGCAAAATTCTGGGTCCTGTTTATGTATCCAGTCTGATAGTCTACGTCTTTTTATTGGAGAATTGAGTCCATTGATGTTAAGAGATATTAAGGAAAAATGATTGTTGTTTCCTATTATTTTTGTTATTAGAGGTGGAATTATGTTTGTGTAGCTACCTTTTTTGGGGGGTTGTTGGAAGATTACTTCCGTGCTTTTTCTAGGTTGTAGTTTCCTTCCTTGTGTTGTCGTTTTCCATCAATTATCCTGTGAAGTGCTGGGTTTGTGCGAAGATATTGTGCGAATTTGGTTTTGTCATGGAATATCTTGGTTTCTCCATCTATAGTGATTGAGAGTTTTGCTGGATATAGCAGTCTGGGCTGGCATTTGTGTTCCTTAGGGTCTGTATGATATCAGACCAGGATCTTCTGGCTTTTATAGTCTCTGGTGAAAAGTCTGGTGTAATTCTTATAGGTCTGCCTTTATATGTTACTTGACCTTTTTCCCTTACTGCTTTTAGTATTTTTTCTTTGTTTTGTGCATTTGGTGTTTTGATTATCATGTGACGGGAGGTATTTCTTTCCTGATCTGGTCTGTTTGGTGTTCTGTAGGCTTCTTGTATGTTTATGGGCATCTCGTTCTTTAGGTTGGGGAAATTTTCCTCCATAATTTTGTTGAAGATATTTACTGGCCCTTTCAATTGGGTATCTTCACTCTCATCTATACCTATTATCCTTAGGTTTCCTCTTCTCATTCTGTCTTGGATTTCCTGGATGTTTTGGGTTAGGAGTTTTTTGCATTTTGCATTTTCTTTGACAGTTGTGTCAATGTTTTCCATGGTATCTTCTGCGCATGACATTCTCTCTTCTATCTCTTGTATTCTGTTGGTGATGCTTGCGTCTATGACTCCTGATCTCTTTCCTATGTTTTCTATCTCCAGAGTAGTCTCCCTTTGAGATTTCTTTATTGTTTCTATTTCCATTTTTAGATCCTGGATGATTTTGTTCAATTCCTTCACCTGTTTGCTTGTGTTTTCTTGCCATTCTTTAAGGGATTTTTGTGTTTCCTCTTTAAGGGCTTCTACCTGTTTACCTGTGTTCTCTTTCAATTCTTTAAAGGATTTTTGTGTTTCCTCTTTAAGGGCTTCTACCTGTTTACCTGTGTTCTCCTGTATTTCTTTAAGGGAGTTACTTATTTCCTTCTTAAAATCCTCTATCATCATCATGAGAAGTGATTTTAATTCTGAATCCTGTTTTTCCTGTGTGATGGTGTATCGAGGGCTTGCTATGGTGGGAGAACTGGGTTCTGATGATGTCAGATAACTTTGGTTTCTGTTGCTTGTGTTTTTGTGCTTGCCTTTTGCCATCTGGTTGACTCTAGTGTTACCTGTGCTCACTGTGTCTGACTGGAGTCTGTCTTTCCAGTTATCTTGCTTGTGTCAGAACTCCTCTGATTCCAGATGTCTCTGTGTTCCTGTGATCCTAAGCCCCTCTGCTCTGGATGTAGTAGGTCCTCCTCTGCTCTGAATGCAGTAGGTCCTCTAGGATGTCTCAGGATCAGGTGTTTCCACAGGAGCAGACCAGCTAAGTGTCTGCCCCAAGCAAAAGGACCAGGCTCCCGGCGGGCAGAAGGGAGGTGGTATCAGAGGGGTGGGGTTTGGGTGCCTGGTGGTTCCTTAACACCCACCTGGCTCCCAGTTGTAACTCTGTGGCGTGGGTTAGTAGGCAAGGTGTCTTACCCTCTGCTGTGAATGCAATAGGTCCTCTAGGATGTCTCAGGATCAGGTGTTTCCATAGGAGCAGACCAGCTAAGTGTCTGCCCCAAGCAAAGGGACCAGGGTTGGGAAGGTTTTTATAGGACACATTCTTCTCTGGCCCCATAAAGTGAGACCTAAACTGGCAAAAGTTTGAAATTTAATTTCATCAAGAATCACAGGAAAAATCCACAGAGAATAAATAGAATAAATACAAAAGAATCCATATATGTATGTTATGTATATGTATATATAATGTATAAACAAAACAAGTGTATAATGTTTATGCATTGGTAAGCAATATGAGCATTGTTGAATTCTTTTTTTATTCTATATTTTATTTATTTACATTTCAGATGTTATCCCCTTTCCCCATTCTCCCCTCTAATTATCTCCCTACCCCATCTCTCCTCCTTCTTATTTGCTTTTATACCATTTAAACTACCTACATGTATTAAGATTTTTAAGGTCAGTTCTAGGTTGAGGAACTAGCATTACAATAGATACAAATAGTTAAGGAACAAGAGGACAATAAATCTAGATAGTCAAAGAACATGCAGTACAATAAACAGAGTCCTGTGATCACGCTAGAACAAAGAAATAATTACAGGCAGGAATGTAAATCTTAAGTATCATTGGATTCTTAATGTAAATGATGGAGATTAGAAATGAATGGGGTGAGGTTTTGATGTGCTTAAAATATGTCAATTCAGTGCTCTTCATCCAGTAAATTGTACCAGAAAAGCTGAAAATAATATATTTCTAGATACTCAAAAGCTAAAAAAACACACTCCAAAATGTTCATACAAGAAATTTGTGGAATGGACATAAGCTACAATTGATTTAGAGTAAGAATAAGATCAAAATCATAAAATAGATATTTACAAATGCATGGAGATTATATTTTCTTTTTGAGGGACATCTGATTAGATAAAGCAAAGCCCTGATATTCTACTGTGGAACTGGCTACAATTATGTACATACAGTAACACCTGGGGCAAGAAGGAAATACGGGATAGGCCACATTCTTTCATTTTCCATACCACAGTATGATAACTCCATGTAAACTACTGTGAATTGGGTGTCAGACTGTAATCCTAAAACAGACACTGAAAATGACACAAAAGAGATGGAGCTAATAAACTAACAAAAAGATGATGAAGAACATTTTTAAAAGCCTATTCATTTAGAAGAGATGGGAAAGAAAGACAATGAAATAAATAGTTTATAAACACCCACACACACTGCTCACAAACACACACAACACACACACACCACACACACAGAGAGAGAGAGAGAGAGGAGAGAGAGAGAGAGCCCCATCATCAGTGATGCTTCTTCTTACAGTAGATGGTAATTAAAGAGATTCACAACTGCACAATATTCTGAGAGCATGAAGCTTTGAAACATTGAGCCCTAAATGGGTTATCTGATTTTACCTATTTTAGTCAATGTTCTATTGCTTGGAAGGGACACCATGACCAAAGCCTGGTTTCTTATGAAAGGTGGCATTTAATTGTAGGCTTGCTTACAGTTTCAGACATTTAGTCAATTATCATCATGGTGGATCATGGGAATAATGCAGGCAGGATTGGAGAGGTAACTGGGAACTAATCCAGATCCATAATCTGGGCATGACATAGGTTTTTGAAACATCAAAGCTATATTCCCAGAGACACACTCCTTCCAATCAGGTCACACTTCCTAATCCTTCTCAAATAGATCTACTTCCTAATGTCTAAGCATGCCAAATAAACCTGTGGGGGCTATTTTTATTCAAACCACCACATTATCCCTCTAGTCTCAGGGATCTATGAAGAGGAGAAGATAGTAAGAGTTTAGCAAGAGTATAAAGAGCTAAAGGAAGTGGATGACTCCAAGAAAACAACATCTTCCCAATACTACAGAACTGATACACATATGAACTCACAGACAGATTGCTTAAGACCTGCACAGGTTCCAGCCAGGTTCAAGCCAGAGAAAATCTCAGCAATTTGCAATTGATACTTATGGGAAAAATCAATTTTCTCCAATGGAGTATCACTAAGTATATCAGCTACACCTCAAGGCAGGCCCCATGCCCAGTAGTAGTTGGCCAACACAAAATGGACTTCAAGTTTGGGGTTGTTTGTTTTGTGTATGTGTTTTATTTGGTTTTGATTTTTTTTTTTGGTCTTACTAATTTTCTTCTTTTTTTTCAGTTGTTTCGTTTTTCTTTTTGTTGATATTTTTCTGTTTTTCTTATTGTTGCTTGTTTTGTTTGTGTTTGTGTTTTTGTTTGGAGATAGATAGACAGATTGATAGATAGTTAGAAGAGAATGTTGTTAGGAGGGTAAGAAGGAAATAGTGATGTGGAGATGTGAATGAGAAGGGGGATAAGAATGTGATAAAAACATTGTATAAAATGTTTTAATTAAATGTTAAAAATATTTAACCACATGGATAAGAAATTATATAAATTTAATTTTTATACTAAAAGTCACATAGTCAGAATTGATATAAGCAAAACCTAGTGGTTTTTTTTTTTTATATAAAAGACACAATTTAAGTGTTCAAGCACATGTAAGTTTAAAGTAGAAAACTGAGATAGTTAATCTTAACAAGTCAAGACAGGTCCAGTGTGCTTTTCCTCTTGCCTATCTAACTTCGTGTTTTATTGAATAGCCAACAGAGCAAATAAGGGTTAAAAGATCATAGTAGTGTATGGAAAGCTGAAGAAACAAAATAAAATGAAACAAAAATGAACTACTACCACCCAGAATTCCAAGAATACATTTTCAAACCAAATAATTAAACAAACAATAAGAACCAATAATAACTTGTGAATGAATTTAACAAATTTTTAAGATATAAGGTGATATAAGCAATAATTTGTGCTATCATCTATTACCCAAAAACATTTTAAAAATTGAATTAATTTGTTTTCTAATTCATAGAAAATCAAATGAAAATGAATAAATGTAACAAAAAATATATAAAGTTCTTCTATAATTTTCAGCATCACTGAGTGAAATTTAGGGCACTCCAAATAAATCAGGGAGTGGGTACTTTCCATCTTCCTGGATTGAAAGTAACAGATTCAATGTGGTTTCTTGCTTCATCTCAGCCAAGTTCCTAACCAAAGGATCGGGAACAATTTGTATATTGCTATATTGTTAGAAGGAGTGCAATACATGGTGAACACTTTGGAAAACTTCTGAGTTGGTTTCTTTTGAAATGAACCTTATGACTGGGCATGTTGTATTCCATACACAGAATCTCAAAAAGTAGCAGAACTAAGACAGGTCAGCACAGTTGTTGGTTATAGACACATGGTACTATTAGAGAAGTCTATGGAGGATTTCAGAGTCATAGAAATGCTTTGGAAGTAGTACATACTTTTCAAAACTAACTCTTTATACTTGGAGTTCAAGCACTTCACCCTCTATAAAATTCAAAAGCTAAATGGCTGAATTCCTTGTCTATGTCTGAGCTATCTCAGGACCTCTGTTTGACTATTTGTCCTTCGAAACTCTCCTCTCAGCTGCCTGATGCTGATGTATCCCCGTGCTCTATGACAAAGGCTTCATGTGGTATGTATTCTATCTTGATTTCACACAGTAGGTGTTGAGGAGAACTTGTTGGCAGCGCCTGTTACCTAACTTGGACCTTCGTCATTGGATCTATTTCTAGAAGTAGTTTTATTTCACTTCCTGCCACCTATTGTCTTCAGAGAGCCAATCAGACTCAATTTAGTTTTCCTTATTGGTTCAGTTCAAGGAATGTCAAACTCCATTTAAGGAGCCTTCTCAGTTGTGTGAGGACGTGCACTGTCAAATCACTTTATCTTGCTGTGCCTCATCTACTCTGTCTTAAATGAGAAAGAAACACATCTTTATGTGACCCAATGGATATATGGAGGAGCACAGACACATGAAGAATTATGTCAATATTTGTAGAAATGGAATTTTGAATGTGTACCTGTACTGTTTGCAAATAAATGACTTAGTTCAGGCTCTTTAACAACAAACACAACTAAGCTAATATAATAGAAATACTTAGTAAAAGTGAGAAGACTACCCAGCACTCCATATTTTTGACAAATTCAAAATAATTGCATACTTATAGACTACATCCTGATTGGGATGATTTCTGAAGTCAGGTTCCTGGAAAAATCACTGAAGAATAGAGAGGCTCTTCACAAAGATGTCACTGAGGACAGGGCAGCTAGCTCCACATTAATGGCTTCTGATACACAGAAGAAAGTAGCAATTTTCCATCTATTGAGGGGGGAAAACAGGCAAGTGGCATTATATTTGCCTATGTCTAATAAGGAAACCAAAATAGGAAATCTTATATATGTGTTCTGGATGGTGTGGTTGGTGAGAGACAGATTGTGACTTTCAAAAGAGAAAAAAAAAAGTTTACAAATGTAGTAACACAAAGGTAGTGACAGATGCAGAACTGAAGAACAACGGGGAGGAAAGAGGCTTTTTAGCTGTTGCTTATTAAATCCTGTGTGGGAAGTGAGAAGCTTTTTGCTCTGCACCAACACATTCATCTAAGGATATTTATGTTTGTGAAATGAAAGAAGCAAACTTCTGTGATTCTTAAGATTTTCTACTAAAGTTCCCTGATATGAAATGAAGTCATACAGTTTCCCAGGATTGCTGATGAAGACAGAAGAGACGAGAGAAGCTCTCGCAGCAAGGGATATAGTCTAGTATGGTTCTGTGCAAACAGAACATTTCTAGACTGTTAGCTTTAAGCTTTATGGAAATGGTGCAGTTTGATAATAGCTTCAATTATTCACAAAGCACATTTCTTAAGTTAGTCATGTGAATTGTGACTTGTTTGTGTGTCCTAGTTTGGGAAACTTAAGTGACTTGATTTTCTTGTTAAGTCCTCCCGTACTTCAAGAGAATTGTGTGGAGTTCCCCGTTGTTGGAATCCTACTTTTCTCTTGATATGCTCAGTTTTGGACAGATGGTGGTGGTGATGGTTGGTAGTACTGCTGGTGGTGATAGTCGTGGTGGTGAGGATGGTGGTAGCGAGAATGGAGTGGTAACAGTGGTGACAGTGATGTGGCTAGTAGTGATGATCCTGGTATGGTAGCAGTGGTAAACGTTGGGAGAGCAACAAACTACAGAGAATGCTTTGTAGGAGTCTAGCATACTTTTCTTTGGGTACTTTTATGTTGGCAAGAGGCAGATAACCACAGCATGGAACTATCACATAGGGATTTGCTACTTAGCAAGGAGGTCATTCAAACTCATTGTAAAGCACCTCAGCTCGTCAGTCTCAGGCCATCCACCCTGACACCAAGCTCACCTCAATCTTTTGCAATGGATAACATGATTTTTTTGTGATGTTGTTCTTTCTTAGAAACAAACATCTTGAAAAGTTTTTGAACTGTGATTCAAACTTACATGAATCTATATTTTATTATTCCATTCTAAGTACCATAGGATTGGGTCCTAAGGACAGGAAACATAGCAATGGCACACACAGCATGGTTTTGCCTGTATCTGGCCTCTCAATGACAATCCTCTCAAGATTCCTCTCCTCCATATCTACTGTGATCCAGAAAACGAAAATCATTTGTCTCCTCCCATTCTGTCATCTCTCTGTTTGAACTCCTTCAACTCTCAATGCCTATCCTGAGCTCTTCTCTTTCTCTCTACACTGTACCTAAAGCTTGGCATCATTTGGAAAATGTTCCCCATGATTTGAAGGTTGATTCCTGTAATCAAACTTTATGCTTTGCCATTCCAGCTGTATTTTCCTTGCTGATTAGTATTTCTGTATAAGTCTTGCATGAATTACAGTGTTGGCAACAACAATAATAATAATAGTACTTTTCATTTCTAGGACTTTTCAGGCAGCATGCTTGCATATATATTATCTTCAGAAAAGAAATGGGGAAGAATCATGGCCAATACATACTGCGTATTTGTTATATGACAGACATTCATTATATATATATATTTATTTAACACTTAGAACTTTTTGAATTGACAATAATTATTTTTATATTCTGTAGGAAATGCAATAAACACAAAAGGCTTAGCAATTTGCAAAAGGTCAAGTCTTGAAGCAATAAACACAGTGCTGGGATTTGAAAGTCAGTCCGTTTCGTTCCACACCCTCTGCTCTGCTTCATTCCACACTGCTTTTAAGGGGATTATTACAGTGGTCAGCTTGATCAAGATATTTTATAAATCTTTAATAAACAGTCAACACTAGGTTCTGCTGTCCCTATAGATTCCTCATTGTAGTGCACCAATAGTTTAAAACTAGAAATTGCTATCAGGAACCTATTTGTGCAAAACAAACAAACAAACAAACAAAAACAACAACAACAATGGCAGCAACAACAGAAACCAAAATGGACAAATTATTAGTTCAACATTGACACAAGACTTCAAATAAGAGTATGTATATATGTTCAGAGACTTACGAATCTACTCAATACATTCTCACAAAAGCACTAACTTTTAAGCCTGAAGGGATCCAACATAATAATAATAACCATGTCTATGAGACATTTCAAATGCTTTATATCTTGTGCCTTTTTCTAAGATTATTACATATGTAATTTATATTAATTAATTTATATTATTTAATTTTCAGGACGGTACCATGAAGTAAGCTATCCTTTCATACTATGCTCATTTCACAAGTAAGAAAATGGAGATGCTCCAGGTAGGCCACTTTCCAGAGCGTCAATTAAAAGAGAGATTAGAATTTGGCAGAGATGCGCTATTGGACTCTATTTCATTTATTAAAGCTTTTTACAGACACACAGTCTTACAAATGATAAAATTAATGTTCAGAGAACTTGTTACTAGTTCTATTATGAGAGAAGATGCCTGGAGTTGTTTTGCTTCACTCAGTGACTGTGGTAGCTCTGAGAGAATCTTTTGGAGCTGGCACGTCCCAGCCTTTGAATGCCCAAGGCCTTGAGGCTGGATTGGCAGATCCAGAGTTTAGACAGTTTTGATGCCTGAGCTAGGAACCCATTGCTGGAGGCTTTAGAATTGAGAAGCTTATAGCTCAATACACACAGTGTGGTGGCTTACTACTCTGGACTTTAATCATCAGTTGCTCCAGTACTTGGCTGTGATTGTAATCCCCATGTTCTGGCAGTGGTGAGCAACAGCAGCATGCAGGAGCAGATGCTAGCTCCTCCAGTTCCAGCTAGTGCACAGACTTCAGATTTCCCAGAACTGGGTCTCTCAGCTCTAGGGTGCTGAGAATTACTGTTTTGAGGTCTACAGTGTCATGACTCAGTCCTTCAAGCAAGAAGGGATACAATTCCCAAGCCAAGGGGTTTCTGGCTTCTTAGCGGTTGAGAGTGGCTCTTGTGTTAGCTCTCAGGCTTCAGGTTTCTGAGCCCCTTGGCTTTTTGGTAGTTTTATGGAAGAGTTTCAGAGACCAGGGTTGTTTCTGACATTTTGTGATTTTCATTTTTTGGTGATTCTCTCTCTCTCTCTCTCTCTGTCTCTCTCTCTCTCTCTCTTTGTGTGTGTGTGTGTGTGTGTGTGTGTGTGTGTGTGTGCTGCATGTGAGAGTCCATGTGTTCCTGTACATGCATATGGAGAAATGGGACTGATGCTATAGTCATCTCCCATCATTATTCTACTTTATTCAGAGGCAAGGGTTCTCAATTGCATTAGTCAGGATGCTGTAGAGGAACTGAAATTGATAAAATTAAAGAAAAATTTAAAGAGGCTTTTTATTTTAGAGTGGCTTACAGAATTTTGCCCAGGTAGTGTAACAAGATTCTGGTAGTTGTTTAGTCAATGAGGTTGGTGTCTTGGAAGTCCCCAAGATTCCTAGAGAGCTTCTGGTCTTTGGTCTTCATTGAAATCTTGAAGAAGTAGGTTTTAACACCAGCAAAAGAATGGCTCAGCATTAGGATACATAGTCTTGTCAGTGGGAGTGAGGGCAAGCAGGTAGAAAGTGGAATCTTCTGTTTTCCATGTCCTTTTATGTGTGCCACCATAAAGTAAGGCAGAGATTTAGTGTGAGTTCTCCTACATCAAAAAATCCAATGGAAGCCCCCAATCCTTGGTCCCAGTTTACTCAGGAACCTCTTCCCCAGCTTGTTTTGTCTAGGCTGCTCCATGAAATTTCTTCAGAAATTGTAGAAGAGTCTTTTAGTCCTGTCCTTACATGGATTCTGAGAACTCTAAAGGGAAATTGATGGATCCTAAGAAGAGAAACTCAGCCCTCTCCATTCTTTCAATCTGAGAGATAATATCAAAGGATATCTGTGATGATTTGTATCTGTTGGCTCAGGGAGTGGTACTATTAAGAGGTGTGGCCTTGATGGAGTAGGTGTGGCTCTGTTGGAGTAGGTATGTCACTGTGGGTATGGACTTTAAGACCCTCCTCCTAGCTGCCCAGAAGCCAGTCTCCTCCTAGCAACCTTTAGATGTAGATGTAGTATTCTCAGCTCTGCCTGCACCTTGCCTTCCTGGAGGCTGCCATGCTCCCAGTGAACCTGTTACTAGCCCCAATTAAATGTTGTCCTTATACGAGTTGCTTTGGTCATGGTGTCTGTTCACAACAAAATACTAAGACAATGTTCTTGACAACCCAAGTAATAATACACTTTGAATGAATGAACCAATAGATAGGTAAAAGGGCAGCCTTCAGATTGGGAAAGGATATTTATCAACCCTACAACCAACAGAAGGCTAATATCCAAAATTTATAAAAATGTGTAGAAATTACACATCAACTATTCAAATGACCCAATTAAAAATGGGATACAGAGCTAAACATGGAATTCTCAACAGAGGGATTTCAGATGGCTGAGAGGCACTGAAAGAAATGTTCAATGTCCTTAGTCATCAGGGAAATGTAAATCTAAATGACCCTGGGATTCCATCTTACACCAGTCAGAATGGCTAAAACAAAAAACTCAAGTGATAGCACATGCTGGAGAGGATTTGGAGCAAGGGGAACACTCCTCTATTGCTGGTCGGAGTGGAAACTTGTACAACTACTTTAGAAATCAATTTGGTGGTTTCTTGGAAAACTGGGAACAGTTCTACCTCAAGACCCATCTGTATCACTCGTGGACATATACCGAAAAGATGCCCGACTATACCATAGGGACACTTTCTCAATTATGTTCATATCAGCTTTATTTGTGTAAAAGTCAGAAACTGGAAACAATCTAGATATCCCTTAATGGAAGAATGGATAAAGAAAATGTGGTACATCTACATAACAGAATACTATTCAGCTATTAAAAACAAAGACATCATGAATTTTGCAAGCAAACAGATGGAACTTGGAAATATCATCCTGAATGAGGTGATCCAGTCCCAAAAGGACATACATGATATGTACTCACTTATAAGTGGATATTATCTATAAAATACAGGTACTATGTTACACAACACAGATGCAAAGCTAAACAAGAAGGAAGACCCAGGCAAGGAAGCTTGAATCTTACTTAGAAAGGGTAATAAAATAGTCATAGGATACACATAGAACTGGATGGAGAGGGCCTGTGAAAGAGAATGGGGAGTTTCAGGATTAGGCTTGGGGAAGGACAGGAGAGAGGGCCAGAGGGCCAGAAAAATGAATGTAAATCTGAGGCTGGCTGGGTGGGGGTGTGAGTCATCTCTTAAGATATACCTGAGAACTGGGATGGCAAAAGCTCCCAGGAGTCAGTGGGAGTGACTTTAACTGAGACTCATAGCAGTAGGGATGTGGAACTTGAAGAGGCAAACTCTTGTAGGAAGGCAAGAACTGCATTGAAGGGATAAGAAAATCGACCCACTAGCAACACTTTCAACCCCAAATTTATCCTGTCTACAAGAAATTCAGGGACAAAGATGGAGCAGAGACTGAAGGAATGGACAACTGATGACCTGCCCAACTTGACACCCATCCCATGGGCAAGCACCAGTCCCTGACACTATTAATGATACTCTGTTATACTTGCAAACAGGAGCCTAGCATAACTGTTTTCTAAGAGGCTGCACCCCGCAGCTGAGTGAAACAGATGAAGAAACCCATAGTCAAACATTGGAGAGCTTGAAGAGTCTTATGGAAGAGTTGCGGGAAGGGTTGAGGGTTACAAAGGGGATAGAAACTCAACAGGAAAACCAACAGAGTCAAATAATCAGGACCCTTGTGGGCTCTCAGAGACTGAAGCACTAACCAAAGAGCATAGACGGGCTGGATCTAGGCCTCCCCGCATATGTAGCATATGTGCATCTTGGTCTTCATATGAGCCCCTCAACAGCTGGAGCAGGGGTTTTCCCTAAAGCTGTTGCCTGTCTCTGAAATAGATTCTGTAACTAGACTGCCTTCTCTGGCCTCAATGAGAGAAAACATATCTAACTCTGTAGAGAGAATTGATGTGCCATGATTGGGGGGGGGTATTCAGGGTCCTCCACGTTCTCAGAGGGGAACGGGAGGGAGGATGGGTCGAGGGACTGTGTCATGGGGGGGACCTAGAGTGGGAGCAATGATTAGGATGTAAAGTGAATAAATGAATCAATTAATAGAAATAAAAGAAAAATTCCAACCAAGAAAACCCCTCAGATGCTTGGGTTTTAGTTGGTTCCAGGCGTAGTCAGGTTGACAACGACTCTTTAAGTGTCACACTCAGTCAAATCCAAGGCTCTGACATGGTTAGCCTTGTCCTGGGGAATACCCTTCAAGGCTGTAATTACAGGCAGGTGACACACCCAAGCCACCTGAAAAATCTAAGACTGTTTGTATCAATCATGTTGTCTAATGGCTCATCATGGGACTGTGTATTGTTCATTGGTCACTCACCTGAGCTCACTGATGCTCTTGAGATAGCAAAAAGTCCAGCAGATGCTGATGAAAACAGTTGCTGGAATGATGCCTCCAGGAGCCAGGGCTGAGCCTCAAGGACCAGTATGCATGGTTGGGTGTGGCTTCCTCATTGCATGTTCAGACTGTGAAAAGAAGCCTGCACTGCCTTGAGATCAGTCCAGGTGGCTGCTTGGCTGATTGTTCTTTACTCTAGACAGGGAATGTTGTAATATCTATCAATTGGGGAGTCAAAACTGTCCCTAGCACATAATATCCTGACTTATTTAGAGGAAAAAAATGAAAAGAAAAGAAATACTTTCATAAAGTCTTGTTAACATCAACACTGGTTTGATAGTATTTAAGAGTGCTCAGACAATGCTTTTGAATGAGGCTTCTTCTCACTAAGGTTGAGGTGGTTGAGATGTCTATCAAGTGACCCCCACCCCACTTATGTGTTTGAGCACTTGGTTCCCAGTCAGTAATGCTGTTTTGGGAAGAGTCTTCATTGCAGGAACCTGGCCACTGGGTGGGAATTGGGATGGGCTGGTAGTTCATTTACCTTATGTTGTTTTCAGCCAATGCTCTCCATCCCAAGATTTCCTGAGATAGAGAAAGTCACATCATGTAAGCATCCAGCACCAGAGGTAGAGCTCTCCATTGCCATTCCTGTTTAACCGTGATATGGGTTGAACCCAAAAGCTTGGATAACCCCTTCTTCCCTTAAGTTTTATTAACCAGATAACTTATGGCAACAAGAAACGAAGCTAATATGATCATTGTTCCATTCATTTTAGCTTGTTTCCCCAGTTTCACTTATTACCACACTGTTAATTCTTCTTGCATTCAGTTCAAAATTGAGGCTCAAATCTGTGGAGGAGACCAAGTCTAAGGAAGAATACAAAACAAATGTGCTCTGTAAGATTTTATAGCCTAATATGGAAGTGAAAAAGTATATAATCAAATAACTGTTTCAAAACAGAAGGCATATACTAGATTAAAAGTATAAATAGGGATAGGCAATATGGCTCCATGGGTTCAAGTGCTTACCAAGACTGGCAACCTAAACTGCATTCCATAGGGGAAGGAGAAAACCTACCCAAGAAAGAGTTCCTCTGACCTGAGCCAAGGAAAACACACACCCACATACATATACAGCTGTCACACCACATACATACAACACACACACACACACACATACACAAATACCTAACAAAACAAAAGGAACAAGTGTTGTATAAAGCAGTGTGAAAGAGATACAAACAGAATAATGTCAGTCTTGTAAAGAGTGCTAAACTTAAGTCTTGAAAAGAGTAGAGGAGTTGAATCTGTCTTATTCTGTGAAATTAATAATGTATTAGAAATTGTCAGGTTTTATGCATGGCACAAAGGAGGTCTCAGGAATGATTTCTCATATGTTGCTACTGACAAGGCAAAGCAAAATAAATAATAGGAGCGTGTTTAAATAAACTTTAGGGGAGGGTAGAAAGGGAATCATAACTAGAATATGTATTGAAGGTACACATAGAAAGATGGTCTGATTGTTTGTTACCTTGAAGGTGAACATAACTCTTGAGGAAGGAATTTGAAATGATCAGATCGAGGAAAGATTCCATGTGTGTGAGGGTGAGTGCACACATGTGTACAATGTAGTCAAAGAGTAATTCCATTGACAGAAGTGGGGCAAGTGACCCCTTGAGTAGGATGATACCATGAAACAGTCAAGGGATACAATAGAGTGTCCCAGAGGACACAGAGAAAGATAACTGGATGTAGTCCTGAGTGATAGTAGTTTGTGTGTCCGTGCTGTGAGTGCATGCTGGATGAAAATAATATTCTTTATAGCCTTCTTCTCCAGTTTAAAGAACAAGGATGAGGCAATGTAATACACATTATTTGTTTTTAAGCTTTTTTCTTCTGACTGAAAATAATACTCCTTACATATACTAAATCTAAACAAACATTGTTGAGTTCTATATTATTATTCATCAAACTGGTACCTAGCATTCTCCCATGTCATAAATTGGACCCCTATTGATGAAATATTTGAACTCTAAAGAACAAAAGTGGATGAATAGAAGAAGCAGCAGATAGGTATCTAAGACAGGTTACAAATTTATCTGGAGGCAGGAGAACTGGCCATTGGTATCTACCACATTCTGAGACCCAGAGCTGCATTCTTGTCAGTCCAGACTCCTCTTGAGCTGCTAAAACCTGAGCACAGAGACATGAGTCCATCTGGAAATATTTTTCTAATGAGACTCTAGTTTGTGAGTGAAGTTTGTATTGGAATGCTCCTGGTAGTTTGGCCAACACACCCACAAACTATGCTGTCTTTGAGCCTTACACAGAAGAACAATTTTTTCCATCATTTCCTGTTGTAGATATCAGTCTTACATCTTGCTCTGAAGGCCTTGTTGGACTAGTGCTTTTCTCTATTCATCTTAGCCCATTTCTTGTTCTTATTTTTTCCTTTTGGTATCTGTCAGATCTAATATTTTATCTTTGTCTAAGTTTATGAAATAAAACAATATAATATAGATCAAAAAACTTTTAGGCCACATATGATGCCTTGTATTTTTCTTCTTTCAGCTCACATTCAATTTGTGGACTGATTACTGGTCTTTGTTTGCTTAGCTCTGCGCTGAGGATATAAAAGATCTAGGTCTGAGGCATTTATTTATTTTCTGCAGGTCTCCATTTTTGTATCTGCACAATGAGGCTTCTTTCGGTCCAAGTTCTCTGAAACATTTGGGGGTTTTAGCAGTGACAGTGAATAATTTCAGTGCAGTTGATAATAATAAAAACACATGGGTCTGGGACAGGTTGAAGCTGATGGTGAGAGGAACTGACAAGAACAACAGTAGTGAGAGCCCAGAAGATCTCTCTTCTGTTTTGCATGCCAGGTATGAAGACAGGGAGGGCAGAAAGGTGGAGAAGAAGCATGAAGGAAGAGACTGGGCAAGGAAAGAGGCCAGCCTATGACTTTGTCTGTTGTATTCTACAGAGAAATGAATGAGAAAAAAGAAACAAAATCATGCAGCCTGTGGGAGTAGAGTGGACTAAAATCTTATACAAAAAGAATACTTACCAAAAAGTCATGCCTTTCACTGCACAAAGGTAGCTTCAGTAAGGGAGCAGTGTGCATTGGGACACTGACTGGAAAGCAATTGTACTAGAGTCAAGGAACACACTTTCAGCGATTCAGATTTGATGTGGATGGTGACTTTCAGAAAATTGGTATGAATTTAATGACTGTACTACAAGCAAAAGGGGAAGTCCTTTAGAGGCACAACTCTATGGGCTAGTTTTCTTTATTTTCTCTAAGAGGAAAATACATTTCAGGATGTTAAGAATCTTTGTTCTATATTAAATGTCCTATAAAAAGGAACATTCTAGTGTGGTTTCCATCTAGAGACTATAAGGATAAAATTATACTAAAATGAAGGCCTAGGTGGGATTTAGTAGCTGAGGCTCACGCCTGCTGTGCTTAATCATGCCGTTTCCTGTTTCTTGGAACAACCTGATGCTAAGTTGAAGGAAGTCATGGGAATTTGAGATAATGAGAGTGGAGGTACAAAATGTCCCTTCAAATATTTTTCTGCATCCTTTAGTGCTTTCTTTTTCAGTGGCCATGAAGGAGAGCTGTTAAATGGTTAAAGGAAGGTAGTCCAGTGCATGCTATAACATGGCTGGGGGAGAATTAATGTATATGATCTTTTGTTGTTATTTGCTCTTTTATCAAGACCTAGCCTATCCTGTTATGAACATGCTATACTAGGGTATAGCCAGTGTTTTGTTACAACAAGAAAATATTTGATTATTTAAGCTGATATGATTGGGTACACATACAGGAGCTTAGGATAATTTCTGTTGCAAGGCAGGTTAACATGAAACCAGATATTGTTGTACTCATTTCAAGGATACAGAATATTCAGAAGGAGAAGAGGAAAGGGAGGATGAAGTGAGAAAAGAAAAGGAGGAAGAGGAGAAGACTAATGAACGATAACTGGCCAGCTGATTTGAAGCAACCTTTAGGCTATGAAAAATTAGAAAGCTAGCTAACCCCTTTGGATTATAGATATCCACATTGAGGCAGGATATTATTTCTATTGCTAGTAGGAGTTATTGGTTCCGATTGACTGTAATAACAAAATATAATGACCAAAAATTACTAAAAGAGAACCTTTCTTCTAAAGATTATTGTAAAAAATACAGTAGATAACATCTTGAAGCATGGGTATCTCTGAAGTTAAAACATAACAAAACAAAAAACAAACAAAAAAACCATAGCAAACAATCAACAACAACAAAACCTCATGTAGCATTCCTCTGAGACACAATTCAGATCTTTGCTAGTCTCTGCTTAAAACTCGACCAGCTCCTTCTGCCTCCTCCCCGAGGCACCTTGCAAGCTTGTCATACTGAATTATTTACTGTTTCCTAAATGAATCATCTGTTCATACACCTCTATGCCAATTTCTTCATCCTGAAATCATACTTCTTTTTTAAGGCCTAAAAAGATGGCACCTTGGAGCCCTATTGCAGCCTGCCTGCAGAATACCTCCTCCCAACTTAAGTCCATTCGGTGGGAACATTGGTGATAAGGACCCAGGGTCCTGCAAGCTTTTTCTCACTGCATTCTCAGCTTTCTCTTCCAGCTCATCTCCATTCCTTTGTTCTTTCTGCCAGGGAACATCAGTGGGAATACTGGGCTGAAATGCAGAAGATGTACTCTCAACCAGGGACCTCACTGCCACTATACTTCTCTAGGATACAGACTAGTCAAGAGCATCCTAAAAATAGGACACCCACCCAAGAAGACAAGACTAGATATCCACTTTAAAAACTCCCCTGGTGTTAATAACTCAAAATGCCTAGATCCCAGAGAAAACACACAAACATAAATAGCCAATACAATATGATTTCTCCAGAAGCATTTTTGTGATAGACCACAAGAAGGACAATTTAGCTAAAGCACAAGATAAGAACTTTAAAATAGCATAATATGAAAAAAAAAAACCAAAAAAATAGCATAATATGTTCACAGACCTTAGAGAGAATATGAATAAATGCTTTGATGAAGATAATAAAAACACAGTTGAATGAAATGATGAAAACATTTCAAGACACAAAAGAAATAGTGTCACTGAAGAAATACCAACTGATATAAAATTGAAAATGAAAACCTTAAGAAGTCTCACAAATGGATTACAAGACATGTAAGAGAAAATTTCGTATCTTGAAGACAAGATATGAGAAATGTACAGCTTTGCCAAAAAAATAAATCTAAAAATATTGAGGTATAACACATTCGGAAAATCAAAGGCATTATGAGAAGATTAGGCCTATGAATAATAGAGATAGGAAAATGAGAAGAAACCCAGGTAAAAAGGCACAGCAAATATTTTAAACAAAATAATAAAAGAAAATTTGTAATTTAAGGAAAATGTATCAAGGTACAAGAAGTTTACAAAACACCAAATACACTAGACTAGAGAAGAAGTGTCTTATGACCAGAAATAATAAAACACTAAATATTTAGAACACTCTAATTATATTCAAAGTGTCAATAGAAAAATCACATAGAATTTACACCCATTAGAGTAACACCTGACTTTTCAGTGGATGCTCTGAAAATTAGAAGGATCTGAACAAATGCTCTAAAAATTCTGAGTGAACACAGATGCCAAGCCAACTACTATACCTAGAAAAACTATCAGTCACAAGTGATGAAGAAAAATATTTTACAATTAAACATTTAAGTAATTTTTTGTCTATCTACACAGCTCTACAAAAGGCAATAGAATAAAAACCTCAGGTAGATAAGATTAACTACACCCAAGAAGACACAAGAAATAAATAATCTCAGAACAGTAAATCAAAAGAAGGCAAAACCCCACACTATAAGAACAAAATAGCAGGAATCACTAAACATTTCTTATTAATAACTCTCAATATTAATGATCTCAATTCCCTTAACTGACATAAGATAACATATTGAATTTTAAAGCAGGATCCATCTGTCTGCTGTGTCCATGAAACATATCTCACCATCAAGGATAGACAAAAACTCAAGGAGACAAGAACTCAAGGTAAAAGGATATGAAAAGTAAATAGATATAGTATTCTAATATTTGAAAAAATGGACTTCAAGCCCAAACTAATCAGAAAAGGTAAGAAAAGACATTGCATATTTATCAATATAAATCCCATTAAGAAGATACTATTCTGACCATTCATGCAGCAAGCAGAGTGGCACCCAGGTTCATGAAAGAAATGTTACTATAGCTAAAATTCTATGCTGAATTTCATTCCTTGATAGTGAGTGACTAACAGAGAGCACTTTTGCCAATAGAAAAACTTTAATCCACATAAAAACTAAATGGAGAAATTCTGGAGATAGAGTATATGATAAATCAAGTGGACCTATCAGATATATACAGGATGTTTTATTCAAATATAAAAAGATATACTTTCTTTGCAGCAGCTTCCAAAATGTTTCCAAAATAAATCATGTATTTTGGCAACAAAGTAAGCCTCAACAGGTATAAGAAAAGTTAAACAACACTGGAATTCAATCTGGCTACCATGGATTAAAGGCATCTCTCAACAATAGAAAGTATAGGAAGTCATGGAAAATGAACAGTTCACCATTGAATAAAAAATGGATCAAGACAGAAATAAAGATGAAGACTAAAAACCTTTGTAGAACTTAATGAAAATGAAAACATAACACACCCAATCTAATGCAAGACAATAAAAATGGTTCTATTAAACAAGTTCATAACACTAAGTATCTACATTTAAAAAAATCCTGAATAATTCTCATATTAGTAACCTATGGACACACCTGGGAGCTCTAGAACAACAAGAACAAATAATATCCAGAAATAATAAATGGGAAGAAATAACCAAACTCAGGGCTGAAATCAATGAAATAGAAACATCAACAGAAAACACATTACAAAGAATCAATGAAACCAAGAATTAGTTCTTTGAGAAAATCAACAAAACTTTAGCCCAATTAGATAAAAGTTGGAGAAAGAATACCTAAAGTAATAAAATAAGAGATGGAAAGAAGAAACATTACCTCAGATACTAAAAAATTCAGAGAACCATAAGAATACATGTAAAAATTTTTATTCTACCTTATGGAAAAACCTAAAAGAAATGAAAGAATTTCCTGAAATATATGACTTAGCATAGATAAATCAAGATCAAAGAAGCAGCTTAAACAGACTGACCCACAACCCCTAGTGAAACAGAAACAGCAAATAAAATACAACCAAAAAAGTCATTGGGCCCAGTGAATTCAGTTCAGAATTGTACCAGATCTTTAAACAAGAATTAGCACTAATATTTCTCAAATTATCCCAAAAAAAATAGAAAGTGAAGGAACACTGCCCACTTCTTTTTCTGAGGCCATTGTAAGCCTGATACCAAAACCACATAAGAATCCAACAACAAAGAAAATTATAGCTCAATATTGCTTATAAACCCAGATACATTTTCAATAAAATGTTTGCAAAGTGAATCCAACCACAACAAAATATAAACATAATCCATCATGATCAAGTTTGTTTCACCTCAGAGAGGCAGGACAGATCAAAATGCATGAGTAAATAAACATAGTTCACCACATAAGCAGACTGGAAGGCAAAAACCATAGCTCATTAGATTAAAAAAAAAGTGCCTTTGACAAAATCCAACATTCCTTCTTGATAAAATTTCTGGAAAGACTAGGAATACAAGGGATATAACTGAACATAATAAAGGCAATTTATAGAGAGTTCATAGACAACATATACCTAAATGAAAAGAAACTCTAAGCATTTCCATTAGAACCAGGAATATGACAATATTATTTCCTCTTTTCATTATATATATTTAATATATTACTTGAGGTCTTAGAACAATAAGACAACTGAAGGAGATAAAGGAGACATAAACAGAAAAACATGAAGTGAGAGTATCTTTATTTGCAGATGACATAATTATATAAATAAATCACCTAAAAAGCTCCATCAGGAAACTCCCACATCAGAAAAACACATTTAGCAGTGTAACAGGACACAAAAATCAGTTGTCTTCCTATCTACAAAGGACAAACATGCTCAGAAAGAAATCAGGGAAATAGTGTCTTCCACAATAGTCTCAAAAATGTCTTGGGTATCTCTAACAAAGCAAGTTAGACTTGTATAATATTACCTTAAAACATTAATGAAAGAGATTGAATCAGATTCCAGAACATGAAAAGATCTCTCATTGTCATGGATTGGTAGGATTAATGTAGTAATAATGGCTATCCTACCAAAAGTAATCTACAGATTCAATGCAATTGCCATCAAAATCTCAACACATTTCTTCATAAAGGGTAGAAAAATAACCTTCAACTTCATATAGGAACACCAAAAATCCAGGTTTGCTAAAACTATATTAAATAACAATAGAACTTCTGGATATATCATCAATCTAGATTTCAAGTTGTCCTATGGAACTATAGTAATAAAAACAATAAGCTATTGGCATAAAATCAGAAAGATTGAAAACAAGACATAAGTCCTCACCTTTATGGACATGTGATCTTTTAAAAGAAGCCAAAAACAGAAACTGGAAAAAAAAAAAAAAAACATCTTGAACAAATAGTGCTTCTCAAACTGGATAACTGCATGTAGAATAATGTGCATGGATCTATATTTATTACCCTGCATAAAACTCAACTCCAAATGGATCAAGGACCTTAACATTAGACAGATGTCCTGAATCTGATAGAAAATAAAATGGGATAAATGCTTGAACAGATTGGCACAGAAAGACAAAACCAAAACCAAAACAGATCATTGATGACATTGGCAGTAAGTACAACAATTGATAAATGGAAACTTATGAAACTGTAAGTCTTTTCTTATGGCAAAGGACACTATCATTTGCGCAAAGCAGCAGTCTACAAAATGGAAAATGATTTTTACCAATTATATATCTGATAGAGCATCAGTATATAAAGAACTAAATACTCATTAGAATGAGTATCAAAAGATTCAACCAGAGCTCCCAGGTCTAAACCTCCAGCCTGAGAACAGGTAAAAATGAAACACCCGTGATGTCTGCTGGTAGAAGCTCTAATCCTGATGCTGGCCTCCAGACTTATACTACTCAGACCTTTGATGGGTTATTGACAAGGACACCAAACAGCTAGAGATTGACATCACTAATCTGAAGAAATCCTTCATTTCGATGTCTGAATTGATCTCCAAAAATTGCAAAGGACTTTATTGGACTTGATTTTGATTTACTCCTCTACAATAGAAAAGACTGTGTACAAAAAAAAAAAAAAGCAAGAAAGTCACAATTATATTCCTCAGATGTTATCTAATGCCCTGTGATTGGTGGAAAATCCTGATCTGCTTTACAGATGTGTTTGGAAAAAGAATGTACCCCATAGACACAGATATTTGAATCTTAGCTATCCAATTGCTTGTGCTATAGTGTAGATGTGGCATCACTGGAAGAAGTATATCACAGGCTTATAAAACAATCATTTAAAGTAAAAAAAAAAAAAAAAAAGGGACTTGGTAGGTGGTGAATATATATGCATGTGTATGTGTGATGTATATGTGTGTGTGTACACATATATGCAAACTTAAAGAAGAAGTTATTAATTTAAAAAGGAAGGGATCACAGAAAGAGTTGTAGGAAGAAAAAAAGAGGTAGAAATGATATAAATACAGTACTTGTGTATGAAATTCTCAAAAAGTAAAAAAACTTAAATTAAAAATAAAATGTTATTAAAATAAAAAACATAAAATAAAAAATAAAAAAAAGAACTAAATAAAAGTAAACGTTAAGAAAATAAAACCCAACTGAAATGGATACAGATCTAAGCTGAGTTCTCAGAAGATGCAACAAAAATAGCTACAAGATACCTAGAGAAACCTTCAGTATCCCTGTTCATGAGGGAAATACAAAACCGAACTACTTTGAGATTTCATCTTATCACAGTCAGAATGACTAAAGTCAATCAAAGAAATACACTGTCAAGGATGCAGGGAAAATCAGAGTACACACTTTACAGCTGTGATAATCAATAGTTCTTCCAGAGTCTGGAAATCGATCTGCCACAAAATCCAGTTATTCCATCTTTGAGCATGCATGTGCATGCATGTGCAAATGCCCTCCCCCTACACACACACACACAGAGACCCTATATCTTACTACAGAGTTACTTGCTCATCCATGTTCACAGAATGCTGTTTATAGTAGTCAGAAATTGGAAACAGTCTAGATGTTCACCTACTCAAGAATGAATAATAAAGACAATTTATACATTTATACATTAAGATATTACTCAGTTGTTAAAAATGAAATTATTAAATTAAGTAAATGACTGAAGCTAAGAAGAATCCCATGGTTACTCAGACCCCCAAGAGATAAAGACTGTATGTTTTCTTTCATATGTGAATAATAGCTTTGAAGTTCTAAAAAAAAAATTGTGCTACCTTCTAAATAACTGTAGAGATTCAGTACCTAGTAAAGGACTGCAGGAAAGGAAAGGATCTTCAAAGGAACAGAAAATAGAATATTTTGTTGGGGAAAGACAGAGAAATTTGAATGACAGTATTAAATATGAATGGGATGGGAGAGCTCAGTAAAGGAGAAAATATAACCAACCAATACCAAAGGCCATTTGAAAAACTGTATGGAAACCTATTACTGTACAAGCTTTCTAATATATGTACATATAAAGAATGAATCTAAATGGAGCCACCAAATAATAGGGGAGAAAATGCACCATCTAACTATTTTATACCACCAATAAAAACAGCCAGTGCCAGCAATAGATTATATCTTATTGAATTATTGGCTAAAGCTGTCCCATGAAGTTCCCCAAATAAAACAGGGTATTTCCAAGATTATTGGATGCTCTCCACAACCTGATGTTAAGACTGTATGGTTAAAGAGAAGATTTACTTATGTCATCAAATATGGAGAAGTCAAGATGCTTCACCCTACTGACTAGCATTCTAGAAGACGTTGTGCAAACTATTGGAGGAGAATGATACTCATGAATACGATCCAGCTACAACTCTGAAAGATAGCTCAGTGTAGTAGTGACACATATTATTGAACTAAGCAACTATTTTTTTATTTAACATTTATTCCATGAAGAAACTGATAAAATGGCCACGAACTTGAGGTAGATCATGGGCTTGATGGAAAGAGCCCTAATACTATTTTTTTATTGAAGGGGAATAACTGTGGGACTGTGTAAGGGTATCCTGGTTCTTGGCTGGGCATGGGCCTAGAACCCGAGACTCCAAGGGAGAAACAGCAGGATTTCGGCCACGTCCCCAGAACTCAGGGTCCTAACAAGCAGTCCAGTCTCCATGGACCTACATTGTTCAGTCACGTAGGCCATTACAGCCCAACCCAAAGTGCACAGGTAAAGGGTGTGACTACAGGCCTCAGGCCCTAGAGATTTACATACTAATGAAGGTCAGAGGGCAGAGTCAATTAAGCATTCCTCCCCAGACCCTTCCTACTTCTCCCTCCCTATTTAACTCAGGCCTGCCCTGAGTTTCGGGTGGTACATCCAGATCCATCCACCATCTGCCATGACAATAAACCCTTTTGGAACCAAGGACTTCCTCGTATCATTGGGGCCTGACAGGCCTGCCGCCACCGAAGCCTCCAGCCACTGGAACCTGGGACCTTTCTCTGGTATGTGAGACAGGCAGCCTCCAGCTCGCAGGTCCCGGGCCGCTGCCGCTGCCGTGTGGGCCTGGGGCCTGCCGCTGCGGCCCCCCAGATTTTCCCACATAAAACAATAATAAAATAATACTTAATTTACTCATGGATAAATAAATATTTCATTTACCCATATGAGAGATGGGCTTAGGAAAAGGCTGTTTCTTGCAGTAGATGGTAATTATCACAGAGATCTATCACTGGACAGTGTTCAGAGATTGAGAAACTTTGAAGCAATCTATCATGAATGGGATATGTCCATTAAACCCATCTCTCAAGGTTCAGGGATTTGAACAGAGTGAAGAGGAAGAAAGATATCAAAACCCAGAGGTAATAGATGACTCCAAGGAATTGGTGTCTTCCAGATACAATAGAACTGATGAAATATTTGAATTCACAAAGTCCATGTCAGCATGTACAAAACTTGCAAATATTAAAGCTAAGCAGTGCCCTAGAATTGAGAGAGGGAAATATATACAGGGTCCTACCCCTAACCAGAATCTATCTATCTATAACTGGTACCCACTGGCAAAAGAAAATCAGTTTTCCCCAATGGTGCCTTACTGAGTTCATCAAACACACCCTGTGTCAGGCCCTATATGCAGCTGTAGTCAGCCAACCAAAAGAAATTAAATGCTATTTTTTGTGAACTTTTTGGTTCATGTTGCTGTGTTTTGGCAATTTTTGTCTTAATTGGCATTTGCTTGTTTTGATTTTTATTTTTGTATTCAATTGCATTTCTTGCTTTTTGTTGCTTAGGAGGGAATTTCATGCCTGGTGTTGTCATCCTGACTCAAAGCTCATGGCTGAGGAAGTTATAGGTCCCTAGGGTAGAACCTACTATTGTTATTTTGCAAAATGGTCGTGTTGTCAAGGTGTATTCTAAATGTCTATGTTTATACTCATAATCCTAAGCTGCTTCCAACCTCAGTCAGAGAAACCTTTTACTGTAGTAGGCAGCAGTTGGTGCAGAGATATACAAATGGTTAAGATGCTAAGACCATGTGACTGTGGGTGATCATCTCTCCTCCTAGAATCCCCTTTTGAAGGATCAGGGGACATTGTAGAAGTCCAGATAGAGAGAATGGTAGATTTGTAGGATAGGATAGGATGCTGTGAGATTGTCTTTGGCCATGTAGTGGCTATTGCATCCAAAACCTTGTAGCAGCTGTATACTTGCACACAATGTATACAAGATTGGAGCCAGCCAAAATTCCAGAAGAGATGAAAACGTCAGTCTTCACGTACCTCACTTTACTGGGATCCACTGTCAGTTGACAGTTGCTGGAAGAGAGATATTCATTCTTTTCTGAACCTGTGTCCTCCAGTAGGCTTGCCATACTCCAGTGAACGGCCCCATACTAACACATATATGGGCAGCACTAACTAGACCTTGAGGCTTATCGGCAAAAGAAGACATAAGTTCGGAGAGGGATCTGTTGTAGGGTTTTAAGGGAGATTTGGATGGGAAAAGTGGGAGGTAGATATGATCACATTTCCTGTTACAGGTAAGAAATTCTTGAAAATGAAAATATAGAAAAGAATTTCATCCAGGTACTGAAAATAATTTTTTAGAACTGAAAACTGAAAAACCTTAATAATATCATCACTTAAACCTTATGATGTTATTTGGGCCCAAACCATTGGCTACATATCTATATAAAGTGACACAGGAAAAATAAAAGTAAAAAATATTTATTATGTATTTCTGCTGTTAAAAAATGAGAAAACAAGATGATAAAAGCAATATGTACAAAACAAAATTTCATGAATTTAAATCTGAACATGGTTTTTACCGCAACTCAATAGAGTTATCTCAGAACTCCAGGGATACCAACTTGAGGGTCTGTTACACATCTGCATCCCAAGTAACAACAGGATGAAAACTTTGCAGAACCAGATAATTGAGCCATGTGGAGCACATCTCCTGTGAACCAGGTAATGGCAGTTGTGAGGAGTCCATCTCCTGGAAGGGCCATGTGAACCAAAGGAAGAAGGAACAAGGAATAACGTCCTGCTTTATCTGTCCCTCAGGCCAATTTCCTGCTGTTGTTCTCCATGGGCATTCTAACTAGAAGCCAGTGGTGGTATCTAAGGATACAGATCACCTCCTAATCCCAGAGAGAAGAGAGGGCATATCCTAATCTGCGAGATAGCAAAGAAGTTCATGGAAGTAGCATCCAGCACAGAGTGTCTTGAAGTACCCTTTACATATGAACATTTGTTATAGTTAATATTTGAGTTAGAAATAGACTCACTCAAGACTATCTGATGGACCTTGTCAGATAGGGTTTACATAAATTTTAGAGAGTTATTGCCAACAGCACACAGGAAAACAAAATGTTTTGTAATAAATAGGCAATGTATGAGGTCTCATTAAAACAGAAGCAACAAGAATCATCAATAAAAAGTAAAAAAAAAAATCCCTTGCAATAACAGAAAGAAAGAGTATCTTACAAATAAATGTGTATGGAGGTCAGAGAGAGAACCACAAAGGTCAGACAAATCAGAGCAGGAGCAGTGAGGAGAGGATGATAATTGGAAAGACTGTAATGCTGGAGAGATTTATACACAACACACCCCTTTCAGTATATTTCTTTATCATTCAAAAGAGTACAAAAGTGGAAGCTTTGTTGAAAATCTCTTATACTTTTGTCATTTGAACTAACTTAAACACCAAATTGAGTAATTTTTCCTTCATTTTTTTCCTGCCCACTTCACTGAGTGTTAATTTTTATTGAAGCTGAATCTACTTGAAACATATTTTTGTGAATTACTTAGGAATGAGGTCATGTTTTAAAAAAAAAGGACTGCAGTGGTTTGCCAAAGTTTTGGGTAATTGTTTTAAGTGGTCACAGCATGACCCATGGCAAATAAGATGTGGGTGTTTGGAAAAGATAGCAGTTCCTTCAGAGGTTAAAAAAGATATTGACAGCCCCAAGACTTAGCAGAAATTCATCTTTCAGATAAGGCCCCCATAAATATTTTAGATATTTCCTGATGGCAGAGAGATAAATGGTTGTCACAAAGTGGGAAAGGCTCATTTTCTAAGTCTGAGTGGCAATTTTGCTATAATTCTGCCACATGTATAAAGTCTGCTCTGCAGCAGGCTGGCTGAGTGAAAGGAAGGAATGGCCAAGATTAATGAGATAAGCAAACATAATATTTATTTCTGAGGCACTCTATTACCATCACAGAGTAGGCCTGCCAGAGCTTTGCTCCCAATGCTGTGATGTGGATGAGATAGTTGAGACATTTATTAAGTTAATAGAGGTGAAAAATATGGCAACCTTGCAAAACCATCTAGGCAAAAATGCAAACGTCTCTTCCAAATCTGCACATGCCTGATCTCTTTTTCAGATATCATCTCCAGGGGTTGGAGATTTGCTCAGTTCTTTCCCCTTTATTTAGAGACTGGTGAAGGGAACTTTAATGTATTGTGTGCCACTTGTAACTTTTAAGAATAAAGATAGAAGGCTTAGCAAAACATAAAAAAAAAAAAAAAAACAACAACAAACCTTGCTTATATCAGAGAGAGACACAAGACTATATACACACACATGCATTTCCACATGTGTTCTTATGAGCATACACACACATACACATACACACACACACACACACACACACACACACACACACACACACACTATACATATTGGAACCTAAAATGTTACACAGCGCTTTTACTAGGCTCAGCCTGTGCATGTTGCATGTCTTAATTCTTGTTCTTTACCTTATTCTATACCCATTGCAGTACATATTCATATTTAACTCAGTGTTATCTACATATTCACAAAAGGAATGTTAAGAAAGTTGGAAATGTGTGATAGATTTGTAAATATATAGTATAATTTTCCCCTCACTTACCCCAAATGCTAACTCATTGAGAAGATGTAAGGCCATATACGTTGACATTTAAAGCTACATCCTGTGCACAATGCACAAGAATGTGGACAGAAGACTCGGATGTGTGTGGTGAACATTGACTTACTGCTGCCCTTTTGAGTGATTTGCCTTCGTCTTCTAATCTGCATATGTACAGGAAGCCCGCAGGCATCCAGTCATGTCACTTCTCAGAAAGAAACTATACTAATAGCATCTCTACCTCCAGCTTTAAACTAGACTTAAATTGTTATGTTTTATATTATCAAACACATTGTAATCTGCTCTAACTCATGTGACATATGATAAGCCAATATGGAGCAAGGTCTGGCATTTTTGTCATTTCTTGCCTTAGTGCTGAGGATTGTCCTAAGGACTTATTGAATTCTAGGCAAGTATTCTACCACTGAGCCATATCCCCATCTCCTTCATTGTTGGATATTAGTACTATGAGTACAGCTTAATTTACATTAAAAATTTTCTACTGGTGAAATTTTAGCTCATTCCAAATTTATTAATGTAATAATATCCTTGTGATTTCATAATGACATTCACCTTTGCATTTTTTTGCTTATTTCTACTGGAAAACAAAACCAAATGTGGACTTTGTGGGTTGATGTGCAGTTAGGTTGTTGCAAACACTACAACATAGACATTTGTCAAGCTTAATTTGATTTATATTTTGAAATGATAAGTCCATTGTCTTTATATTAACCAGCATCAAAATGTACCACTTTATACAAATGTGAAGGAATTATAGGTAAATGGTGATATTTGGTTGTTTTGCTATATTTTAATCAGTAGAAAATAGATTCAAACTTTACCTTGGAAAGCTGAGTCTATAATGGGAAAGGCCATTTTCATGAATAAAAGTGTGTGTGTGTGTGTGTGTGTGTGTGTGTGGTGTGTGCAGAATTGAGGACCTTATATATTTGTCAATGTCTTTCCTGTAATGCAGTGACTCAGTAGCCTGAGTCACAGGCTTTCCTTAGAACTGTGTGGCCCCTCTCTTCCTGCAATTAACTAGGAAGAAAAGTTCTTTGTCTTCTGATGAGATTGATGCTAATCCCACTGTGACTCACCAAGTGGAACCTATTTCTTCCTGTCTTAATGGTGATGATATTCAGAGCTTTATAAATAAATTCCACTTAACTGTATCTGTTATTTAGAATATTTTTCTCCTGAGCAGTTCCTTTTATATAGCTGTGTGTATGACTGTGATTTCTGGTTGTGTGAATTTCAACTGGAAGACAGCAGAAATGTTCAAACTCAATAGTCATTTGATATTGGCAGCTTAAGTTTCTACCTGATGCATTATTTCTCTATGTGTTCCAGCTAGGATGTCACAGTAACAATAGCAGACTCCTCTTATTCCCATATTATAGTATAAAAAATCACATCAAACTTACAAATAAAGTGAAAGAAGCTTGTCTAAGATTTGAAGCCGTGCACATTAGCATTTCTATTTTATAATGCTACATATTGTTGCAGTAAAAATGTACTGTCTCTGCCTTTGTATGAGATTAGTATTGTGATTTGATGATTTGTAGGTTCACAGGAAGAATACATAAGAAATAGAACTGTGAGTAGATTGTTTATCTGTTATCTCAGATCACAGGGCTATGCTTATCTAGACTGAAAATGTTGAGTTCTTATCACAAAATGGTTTCTAAGAGTCCAATGTGAGTAATTTAGCCTCTTGGCACGAGGGTTATTTAATCTAATAATTGTTGATCATAATGTTATTTCTGTTCCACATATAAAACAATATTTTTGTAATTTAACAAATCTATGTTTCAGATAAAATTAAGAGCATGCTCTTTTCAAAATCCTTGTTATTATATAAATCCTATAATCTTGTGGATTGTGAAAAATCAGGAATTTTAAATGACTGCTCTTGACAATTTATGTTCATTGCACAAATGGATTCAAGGAACTAGTCTAAAGTTCTCTCTCTCTCTCTCTCTCTCTCTCTCTCTCTCTCTCTCTCTCTCTGAATCACTTTTTGAGAGATAAATGAACATAATTGAGGAACCAAAGTCCATGAAAATATGCCCTATTAATATTTTCATGTTCCTTTCTGGTCTTTGTCACACTGAGTAGATTTTGAATATTTATTCAAATGTATTTTAAGGTGGTATCTGAGAATCTGTATGAAACATTTAGAAGCAGAACATTTTTTTTTGAAACTTTACAGGTGATAACACTGAATCACAGAGACTGATCAAAGCTTGGAAGGCTGCCATGAAGCCTATAACTTCTTGGTTCCCAAGCACTTTTTCTACTTTGGGTGTTCCACTGCATCCTGAGCCATTCGTGTTCCTTCACCTGAATTGTATACCCTTTGTATCTTCTGAGGGCTAGCTTGATGCAGGGGAACATGTGTTAAATTGTAGCTATCAGAGGTTCTTGCTCAACTTTCTAGCCCATTATTTGCTCTGAGATTTCAAGTTCTGACATAAGTTTGCCTTATCTTTCATTTCATAATCTAGGGAGTATGAAACATTTCAAACTCTGAGACTAGTTAATCTGATCTGCAGTGATTGCCTCTCTACAGAGAAACTGGAGGACTGTATTTCTTGGAAGGAAGCAGGCTTAGTCAACTTCAGCTCTGCCGATGATGGAAGAGAGCTTTCTGTCTCAGACCTACATCTACAAGAGTTAAGGGTGTTAAACGGCCATTATAGAATATGAAGCACTATCACAACATAAGAGATGATAAATGACCATGCTGTGGGGCTGACCGATGCCCTCTGCATATGTTATGGTTGCATAGCTTGATGTATTTTTTTCTCATTTTATTTTAATTTAATTGTTTAAATCACATCATAATTTACTTATTCACACAGGGGTTATAAACACAAAAAGGCAGGATTGTGGGAAGGGAATGACACCAGAGCATACGTGTTCAGGGGAGTACAGATAGCATTCAGAACAGGGTATCAGCTGGGTGAAGGTTCAGGGGACAGGTCACTATGACTCTGCCTATGATTCACTTGTCCTTATCTAAGTTGGTACTGTCCGCTGAGGCTGCCTATTTACAGGATCTATGACTACTCAGGCTGGTAAATTTCCACAGAAGCTGCCTGTTTACAATAGCTTATAGCCTTCTGTTTCAGTGTTTTTCCACAGAGACCCAAGACTTTGTGTTAGCATGTATGTTTTTGTGGAACTCCTAACAGTGGATGTGGTGGGTGTCCTTGACTCTTTTGCCTACGTTGGGGTTCTTTTCCTTCTATTTGATTGCTTCTTTCAGCCTTAATATAAGAGGAGGTTCCTGGTCTTCCTGAAATTTGATATGCCATCTTTGGTTGATATCCTTATTAGGCCAGCTCTTTTCTGAAGGGAAACCAAAGAAGAGTTGATCCTAGGAGAGAGGAGATGGGGCTCAGGACTGGGAAAGGAGGCAGGAGAGGAAACTGTGGTTGGGATGTAATATATGAGAAAAAATATGAGCATCCTGCTTTGGGTTGTCCTCTTTACAGTCTGCCTCTCTATCGTTTTCATTGTTAGTTCTTGTCTTGTGAGTTGTGACCTCACAAGTCCAGTTTGGCTTTTAGGCCACAATGTAGTTAAGGATAGTGACTACCACTTGATTGTTTTGACTCGACTACACAAGGGCTCAAATTACCTGCAGGTGCCACGAATCCCGGCTCAACATATTAGTTTTCTGAATATCAATTTCTATGAACATGGGAAGGCAAGAGAGTCGTGCCAGAACACCACAGGAGAAATAATTGATCTTTAAAGGAGTGGGGAAAAGATTGAGAGATGAAAGTAAAAGTCCGCCTCTGTTTTGTTACTTTGTTGTTGTCAATCTTCTGTTTTCACATGCTGCTGAGCTAAGCCAGTTGTTTGGACAGCTTCTGCAGAGCAGAGGTCAAGCTGGGGTTCTGAAGTACTTTGGACATGGGAAGATATTAGGTGCAGGTCCAGGCAGGCTTTGCAAAGGGGCCAGACAAGTCCTGTTCCAATGGGAACATCACAATTGGCTCTAGGTTTAGGTAGCAGGTTAGCGATATATCAGGACAAAAAGATTAAGAAAAAATAGAAAGTAAGAACCAAGACCAGGGAACATGTAACCATTTCAAATTAATCTTTTACCATATCTATGTTCCCTTCATATTTTTTAGTACAGTTTTATACACACACACACACACACACACACACACAACACACACACACACACACATTATTGAAAAGGTTTGATTTTAATGGATTGTATAATTGTATGAAAATTTCACCATATTTTGTGTTTCATTTTTATTACAACAGTAATGTTTGTCATTTTTTTCCCAGTATTTTTAAACTGAAACCATATTCTTCTTATCTAATATATTCTGATTATGGTTTCCCATTCCCCAATTCCTTCCATATCTTTCCCACCTTCCTACTCAACTAAATCCACATCCTTGCTTTGTCTCTCTCATTATAAAAAAAACCCAGGAATCTAAAAAGATATTAAATAAAATAAAAAATAATAAAGATTAACCTGAATAGGACAAAAATGAGAGAAAAACAAAGATCCAAAGGAAAAGCACGTGAAACAAATATGGAGTAAGAAATACACACATTGGCAAGCATGTAAATAGCAGAAAACCATAAAACTGGAAACCACTGCATATAAGCAGAAGAGCTAGGTATAAGAAAAAAAAATGCCAAGATGAAGCATCATGAGACACTGAAACCTCTAAAAATACCATTGAGTTCATTTTGTATCAGCCATCTACTGCTGGGTGTGGATCCTGGCATTAAAAGCAGTTAGTATCCCCAGGAGACTGTGTTGAAAAAACTAGAAAACTTCATCATATTTCACTGAAAGTCCAAAATATTTTTTTCTTTCTTTTTAGAAGTTTTTCTTTGGTTTCTGGAGATTATAATTATCTCATGTTCTCCCTCATCTATTAAAGAATTTATTATTTCATTTCCTCTATTTTTTACAAATATATGATTGGATTTATGTTCCATTTTGGTTGATGGTGTGAGCAAGGCTGAAATGCTGTGTATAACAGATTCTTTCAATTGCTTTCCCTGTCATTGTTCTTTCTAATTTTTGCTTGCAAACTGGCCAGTTCTTTTTTTGAGCTCATCTCTTTTTTCATAATTAGTACCAAACAGAGTCAAGAGTAGCCCACATACCATATTAACAAAGCTCCTTCTGTTAAAAGATAAAATTGCAAAGTCTTTGCAACAGGAGCTCCTCAAAACGTAAAAGCGATAGTGTAATCCTAAATCCCTCTGTTAAAAGATCTTACAATTGCCAGAGATGACACCCACTAGACTCTCTCAGTGCGATGACATTTCTCGGGGAGAAGGCACTGAAATCATTGTTGTTTCAAGGATGGAGATGTGTTTTGATTGGTTGCACGTGATCCTGTATGCAGTCAGATGCTATCATCTGTAGTTTTCCTTTTCTTGGTTTATTTCCATCCAACTGTGGTCCCAAAATATTAAGTGGACAAATTCTAGTCATAAGTAATTTATCCTTTTAAAATCATATGCATTTTTAAGTGATGTGTCATTGGGCCCATCAGTTCTCCAATGAGCTTGAGATATTTATTTGTTCAGGATGCATGGGCCATGCTGCTACTCAATGGTTCTGTTACTTCTCTGACTGGGCATCATGTTATCACACTGGTTGTTAAGAAAAATCCAATTTTATTTAATAATACTTCAAATGGAATAGTGATCTTTTTTACAATGTGTAGTGTTCTACTGTGGAAAATATGAAAATATCTCTTACATTCCAAAGGAGTTGAACTTTTGCTGGACTTCATAGCCTAAGTTAATAGTTCCATTAAGATGTAAAAGTGATACCTACCTCAGACTCAGTCTATTTCTTTAACCTGCCTTTTAGAGAACAATGTAATGACCAACTTAATTTTCCTTGGATTTCCCAGTTACTCTGATTTTACAACCTAAGTTAATGTATAGCTTTAATCACAAATGTATTCTTCCATGCCCTGTCAAGAGAGTAATGCCTATGTTTATGTATGTTCTGAAAACAGCAAATGATTTAAAAACAACCTTATAAAAAAAGTGTCCATTATAAACTTTGGAAGCAACATGGATAAAGCTTGTAAATCTATTGGTAGGATTGTTGGTTATCTGGGTCATTTAGTGTCAGTTGAAGTCAGGAAATTGTTGTTAACCCTTGTTAAGGATTTCTGGAAATATCCCCTATTTCTTCTTCATGTGATGTTTTTTCTCCTTTTCAGTAAATACAGAACAATAGTCTTTGTAAGAAACAGAGACATGGAGAAAGACAGATGTACAAGACAGCGTTCAGGTAGGCACAGATTCAGACTCAGGCAGATTACAGACAGGAGAGACAATGGAAGACACAAGGAGAGAGAAGTAGAGAAATCAAATCTGGGCTCACTCTTGGTTAGACTACTCCTTTGGAAAATGCTTTAGTTTGTTTTCTCGAATGTAACACCAAATGTACCTTGGATATTCTAAGCTTATCACTAATGCATTCAGACTGATGCATTCTAAATGTTCATTACTTAGTATGCTCCCTAAAACTGTGCTTCAGTCTGATTGTTAGTTTTAGACATCCTCTGGGACTCAACAGGTAAAGCAGGAACTGCTGTATTTAACAAATCTTTGTAGACTACCATTGTGAACCCAGACTATTCTTAAAGAACTTAATTTTTAGAACATAGTCTGCCTGCTGGACCTATATTACAAGAAGAAAACAGGAGATGAAATTTGCTCCATTTCCAAGGTCACATGCTCATGTGTCCTCCCAAAGACGGAAAGGAAGATTATGCTAAAAGAACTTCCATGGGACAGAGCCAAGGGCTACAGAGAACAATGCACTAGAGAACCTTCCTCAGATAGAAGCAATATAAGAGCTCTTTCCCACCTTTCTGCTAAAGCTGCCACAAACAACAAAATCACAAAACAAAGAAAAACAATATATCCTTTTCACCAGTTCTGTAGGGCAAGCATACTGAGATCATGATCTACCCAGGTGAGTTTCTGGTGAGGGCTTTTATCCTGGCTTGAAGACATGGGTTGTCTTAAATGTATTCATAAGACCTTTTCTGTGTACTGTTTCTCTGTCTCTTTGTCACACTGTCTCTCTCTGTCTTTTTCTCTCTCCCTCTGATCTGTCTCTGTTTCTGTCATTTTCTGTATTTCCTTTGTGTATGTGTGTATGTGTGTGTGTGTGTGTGTGTCTGTGTGTGTGTGTGTTACAGTCAGATGAGAGGGTGGCATAGTTTCGTGCAAAATTTTCTTGTCTCCTTCATAAGGTCATAGTCATATCAGATAGGACCCTCTGCCTTATATCCTCATTAACCTTAAGTACTTCCTTAAAAACATCCCCTAATACGGCCACACTGAGAATTAGGTTTTCAATTTATTAATTTGGGAGCAATTAATAAAATGAGCAAACATTCAGTTGTTTATAACTGCCTTCAAGATGGGATACTTGTAATGTGTTTAGAATCCATGGGAACAATGACTGCTTTTGTTCTCCATCCTTTAGTTTTGGAATGGGTACTCATTGTGTTGGGGAGTGGGTAAGTACATCTAAAACCTTCAATTTTTTTTTTCTGGATCTGTGGCACAAAATGAAGCTTGGTATCATGAGAGGTCAGGAGAGACCACTGGTTGTCAGAGTGTGTGATAAATACACTCTTCTCTCCTATGTTGAAGCTCATATAAAATTTTCAGCTCTGTGTCTTATTTTGAACATCAGTATATTTTATATACAAAAGCAAGTGTCAAATATTTTTAAGAAGCAGTCTATGATACATTGATAGCATGGTTCAATTATTTTTTTTTTCTGTTCTCTCTGCCTGTCCCTTTTTGCTGTGTCCCTTTTGGTCAAAAGATTATGTATTTAAATCCCATTGACCTCACACTTGGCAATGTGACTCTCATTGTTTGGCCAAGAACATGTGAACAAAAGTGATGCTTGTCACTTTCATGTGTCAATGCTAAGCCAAAGTCAGCTTCACATGGAGTGGACCACATTCAACACAACAGTGACCTTGCCAGCTTGAATGCTGGTAAGCAGATAATACTGGGCAGGACTTCAGTTGTCGTGGATGAGAGAGAAAGCTCAACAGAACAAAATGCTTACAGTTCTGAGCCACTGAGCTTTGAGAATATTTATTCATTTTAACCTAGCATAATCAAACTGATTGGCTCACTTTGTATATGTGGAATTCATGTTACTTTTAGTATATAAGATATATGATGGTCAGCATATAAATTGTATGGTGGCATTTATGGTCAATTTGACACAAATTAGAGTGAGCTGAGAATAAAGAAACTCAATGAGGAACTGCTTTTGTCAAATTGGCTGTAGAGGCATTTTCTTAGTTCCTAATTGATGCAGGAGAGCCCAGCCCATTATGGGTGATGCCATCCCTGGTTCTAAACTATATGAGAGAAGTAACCAAGGAAGCCTTAGGAAACAAACTAGTAAGTATCATTCCTCCAAAGCCTCTGCTTCAACTCCTGTCTCCAGGTTCATAGATTGAGTATCTGCTTCCATGGACGATGGACTCTAACTTGTAAGTCAACTGAAGCTTTTCCTCCCAAGTTGCTTTTGGTCATGATGATTATCACACTAACAGAAAATCAAACCAGGGCAGAAGTTGGTACCAGAGCCTTGTATATTACTACACAAGGGACTTATTCACGTTTCTGTGGAAGGTAAGGTAGAAGATTTGTGAGCTTTGGGCTAGAAAAGTCAATTGAGTGCTCAGAGCTTAATGAGATATTTTAGAAACTTGGGAGCTCATGGTGAGAGAAATGCATGTGACCAAGGCCTCACTTGTGAAGTTTCAGAAGGGAAATTTCATTGTCCCAAGAAGGCTCTATTAGAGCTTTTGATGTGATGTTTTGAATTGGGAATCTTGGTTTCTTGTCAGCTAGGACTGAAGAATCAGCTGTGATTATCAAGAGACCAGTGAAATCTTTCCTTTCCTGGGACAATGGATGTCAGCTAGCAGGTGATGAAAATTCAGCCGAAATTAATAAGAGTCCAGCATCATTGAGGGGAAATCTTCTGGAAAGCCTTTCTACAGTATGAGGATACAGAAGTTGTGGTCCATAGAAGGCCAAACCTTCATCCCAAGCTGGAAGCCAAGCTTGGCAATGTGTAAGAATGCCCCATGTGGTGCTAGTTTTGAAGGCAGAAAAAGGTCATAAAGAGCAGTGATGCTTGGTACCAGGAGACGCCACTGGTTGAGAGATTGTGTGATAAATATACCCTACTCTCCATCGAATTGGTTTTGCTTGGTGTGTTTTATCACAGCAACAGAGAAACAAACTGGACCAAGTTATATTTAATTTATATAAGCTAGGCAAAACATTGTTACAGACACTATTTTGTTTAGTTTAGAATGGTTTTGTGGTTAAGACTGAATTATTTGGAAAAGTGCATTTCTTTTTCATATTAAGGACTAGTCTATCTAAGGGAGATTTAAGGACCCAGTTTAACTTTGCTAATAGTATCGTAAGATCCACTAAAATGTTCTTGGTACAAATTTGGAATACTGTTTGAAAATGAAGAGTCAAGATTTGGGAAAATAATTAGCACTCTTGATGAATGTCCTACATATCTGTCTAGTTTCTATATTTTGATGGTGGGGAAAGCATTATCTACTCCTACAGAGAACAAACATGCTGACTCGCAACTCTGTTTCATTATAATACATTTAGGATGACTTCAGCAGTACTTTTCTATGAACTGGCCAAAGCTATTAAGAGGCTAACTCTGCTTCTTCCTAATTTAAATTCAGTTGATGCTCCAGCCTGTGATCTCTAGCTTATCTGGTCTTCATTAAGAGCCTGTTAAGCCAGGAAAAAGTAATACATTTTGGATATGGGCGACATTACATATAATATTAATTGCCACAATGTGCTAATTGGCTAATTAGAATAAGTGATGCATATATGTGTATATATGTATATATAATATATATAATATATTGCAGACTTTAGGTTTTGCATTCTGAATAGCATGAAGAAAGATTTTTAAAAAGACTTCAGTGTTATAATGGAGTGATCTACGCATTCCATGATAATTAATATTATTTTCAAAATTGCACCAACTAAAGTTCTTATGTTTTTGGTTGTGAGTCTAGCCTTGAATGGCTGAGCCCTCTCTACAGCCCAATGTATAGCCCAGGCTGGCCTCGAACTCGTAATCCTTCTGCCTCTGCCTCCTTAAGCAAATCCTACCTACCGGCGTGCGCCACCAAAACCCACCCAACTTAAGTTCTTTTGACAGACATTGTTCTCAATCACTCAGAAGGACTGCAGTAACTATGATAATCTTAGCACTACAGATTGCATCAACTGATCTCCTAGGCAACACACACCTGATGAACTCTCCTGCTTTGCCAGCATTTCTATATGGGTACATCAGAAGTCCATATCCCATAGTCATTTAGATTTACCAACAGGGTGTGCTGTTGTTGATTGGGTTGTCTGTCCACCCACCTTAAGGCCCAGGATTGTCGGTGGCATGGAGGCCCATGGCTTTTTATCTAATATATTAGTAATCTAAAGTTATAGTTCCTTTGTTAATTTAAATGAAATGAGTTACAAAGCACAGCCAATCTCAATATTTGATGTTGTGGCTGGATACTACAAATATGCACTGAAAATTCATATGAAATGAGAAAGAAAAAATTATTTTGCCGCTAAGGCAGAATAATTCCAGTTTTTCCAGTTTCAGTACTTGAGTATTCTAGTCACTAATTATCCTAAGTCAGGGAGATCTTGTAAACAGAAACCTCAGTGTTCTAGAAAGCAGACATCCTAGTATGAGAACTTCTGCAAACAGATGACTCTATAACGCCAGATGGATAAAGCTATTATAACATCAGTTGTGTTTTATTGAAAATCTTTCATAGACTATTTACCTGGTTATCGCAATTAGAAGTTCTGATGATTCTTATGCAAATTTACAGACTCCATCCAAATGTACCTCTATTTTGCTATTTAGCTAGTTTTGTGCTTTATTTTATTTTAATAAGTTTGTGTTCTCCAAATATGTGGAGGAGGTAAATCCTATTGTCAAGGCCTCTTGCAAAATAACAAGGATGATTTAATATTCTTCATAAGTATTCAGTACCTGGTGTGCTGTAAGTGCTTATTCAGTTTTAACAATCGGCTTATGTGTTGGCCAAAGATTTCTATTGATCACTTACTTGAGTAATTTCTTATACAAAGGCAAGGCTGAGGCTTTTATTTATCTTGCTGCTCATTTTCAATGTTGACATCCCTGCTGTATAAATAAGACCATTGTTAAAGAAGATTATAATTTTTCATAAGTATGTGGGAAGAGAGCTTAAGTATTTACAGTTGGGGGAATCCATTAAGAGACGATTAACCAAAAATTTGATAGTCTGGGACCTGGGGAGATTGCTCAGTGGTTAATCTACTTGCTGTGCAAGCATAATGATTAGAATTTGAATCCCCAGTAGCAGTGTAAATGAAGGATGGGCATGGATGCCCACCTGTAATTTCGGGGATTGGAAAGTAGGAGACAGGATTCTTGTAGCAAGTTGGCTAGACAGAATGCCCAAATCACTAAGTCCTAGACTTACATGAGAGACACCTCTGAAAGAATAGGTGGGGCATGATGAGGGAAGTCTCACAGTATCAAATGTAGTCTTTGCCATGTATACACATGTGAGAACATACATCCATAGAATATATGAGCACACATACTTGTAAACACATGCATATTATAAAAACATACACACTCAGAAAAAATGCCAATAGTCTTTTTTGGGATTTAGTAAAGAGTTTGTATAAATGGGAATATACTGAGAAGTAGGTAATCAAATATGAATATATTTCAATGCATTTTTAACTCTGCTCATAAAGAATTGAGACTATTCAATAAGATTAGAGGTGGTGAAGTAACAGAAACTAAAGCTCTGAAATCACTGTCAGGAATCATTTAGTTCAGTTCCTAAAGTTAAGGATGTGTCCCAGCCTTATGCAGTGCCATAGTATAGGCAGTGAGAAGTTGAAGAACTGAAGAAAGTACTCTATGACTAATCAATATCCTTTATGTCTATAGAAATCATAGCCTAGTGGACTGATTAATTTTTGTGTGTATAAATGTTTCAATATAGAGTCTGGGTATACATATAAACTGGGTTTATGACTAAAAATTCATGTGTGTAAGTACATGTACATATATAAATAAGAAGGCCAAACATCAGACATCATTCTTTACAGGAATGCAACTATGCAACATTATGCCTAGCTTTATTCTGTGGGTTTGAGGATCAAATTCAGATCCACATGCTTTGAGAGGCAAGTGTTTTACTCCTCACAATTCCAGTGTTTAATAGTGGACATTTAAGGCTGCCATCACTGTGCAGAGCAGATGGCATTGGTTAGCATAATTACCCAGTAAATATCAATTGTCTCTGGACCAAATTTTGTTAATTTAAAAACTTATTTATGTATGTCTACCATGCATGTGTGTGTGCTTGTGGTCTCTCTCCCCACCCCCCTTGTGTGTGTGTATAAGATCTATCTCTATCACTATCTCTTCTTATATAGAGAGAGGGAGAGGAAGAGAAGATAAAGACAGAGAGACAGAAAGAGAGACAGAGAGACAAAGTACATGCAGATGCCCATGGAAACTAACAGAGAGTTGAACAGGATTCCCTCGAGCTAGAGATATAGTCAGTTGTGAGCTGCGAATCAAACTTGGGTCCTTTGGAAGAATATGAAGAATGCCTAAACAGTGAGTAATCTCTCCAGTTCCAGCTTCAACTATTTTGTTAATTCCAAGCTTCAGATCAAATTAGTAGAAATTAAAAACTAGTAATTAATAGTACAAAGAGGCTATGATTTTCTCAACTAACTTTAAGTGATTTTTATCTGGTCTCATATTCTTTTATATGCTCTCCTCTCTCTCCTTTCTGTGTGTGTGTATTGTACTTGTATATATTACACATATATGTCATAATAATAATAAAAGAGAGCACATCAATTTGAGAAGGGTGAGATGGATGTGTGGCAAGGGAGATTGTGGGAAGGATTAGAGGTGGGAAGGATTAGAGGTGGGAAGGGAAGCTTAAAAATTATGTAATTGTATTTTAATTAAAATGAGAGATGGTAGGGGGAGAGGGAGACAGAGAGGTAGAGGGAAAGGGAGAGGAGGGAAGAAGAGAAGGAGGGAAGGAAGGAGATCCTGTCTCAAACAGTAAGGTGTAGGGATAACTTAAGGAAGAAGACACCCAGCAGTCAGAAGTAACCTCTGGTCTCCAAAGGGACATCACATACACGATACATACACACTCACACACATCACACTCACACACATATACACACACAACACACACAGACACACACACACAGAGGGAGAAGAGAGAGAGAGAGAGAGAGAGAGGAGAGAGAGAGAGAGAGAGAGAGAAGAGAGAGAGAGAGAGAGGGGCAGAGACAGAGAGAGACAGACAGGGAGACAAGAGACAGAGACAACATATACTATGACTCTTCCAACTCACTAAAGATGTCTATGGAAGCTGGCTGAGAAATTTTAACCCATTGTACTCCAACCTTTGAAGAATAAGGTCAGCAGAACAACTGCAACTTACCTGAATTCAGCACTCAGGGTTGAGGCACAGTTGGAGGATTGTTTCATTTTACTTCTGATTTTATTTACATATGCACATTGAGTTTTATGCAAATTCAAATTCTCTCTGTACCTTCTTCTCCATTTTTCTCGCCCCTCTTGCTCCCATAATTCAGCCAGTGTTTACTTGCTCATGTAATTATATGACTCAGTATTGCAAAATATTGACTACTCATCATTTCCTAGTCTACTGATGTATTACACAAATTGATGTATCAGTAGTTGACCTACATTTTGACATCAAGAGCATGATTATGAACATAAGAGGTAGGACACTATATTGTTATATAGTCATAGATTTCATATAAACTGCATTAAAAATAGAGTATTCTCTAAAAGAATGTAAAACTATTGCATCTAATGCAAAATAATAACAGTTGTTACATCATTATCAAATATGTGACTTATGTATTTTGTAATATACTTATATAGTTAGTGTGTAGCACATTTGTTTCAGCAGTATCACTTGCACATCTGCATAATACATTGTTTCAATGTTGTGATAAGGATTTTCAGCTCTGCTGTTCTCTTGAGATCATTGTTATATAGAGAATCTTTTACTAACCACAATGTTGTTGCACCATGCTAATTGTACTTAGCATGTTAAAGTTAAGGGCAATATCAGTTAAAGACAAAGGCAAAATGACTGCACAGCGCTGTGTTGAGAGGAGTTTGAACAAGTTGCTGTTGATGTACTGAGGAAAGATGATTAGATTCAGGGCAACATAAGCCCTTAAAGATTAGTTCTAAAGCAGTGGTTTTCTATTGTGGGTTATAACCACTTTGGGAGTCAAGAGACCCTTTTATAGGGTTGACTAAGCAGATATGTACATTTCAACACAGATATTTACATTAAGATTCATAACAATAGCAATACTACAGTTACGAGGTAGCAGCAAAAATAATTTTATGGTTGGGGAATTACCACAACATGAGGAACTGTATTAAAGGGTTGCAGCATCCGGGAAGTTGAGAGACACTAAATCAACAAGAAATAAGCTATGGACTCTGTGTTGATGATTCAGGCCATGAATAAACTAGAAGTAACAGAAATACTGCCCTCAAGTAAGCTGATGCTATTGAGTGACATTTATAGGCAGAGAGACATTATTAGTACTAACCCCTCTCTTGAGGATATATATCAAAGTTCATGATTTGAATGTGATCTTTTGTGAAGAATTTGAGATTTCTAAAGCCTGGTTCTACACCAAGGGCTTGATTGCCATTGAGATCAACATCCATTTGACCCCAGGTCCTGATGACTTTTGTTTCTGTCTATTGAGAGAATCAGGAAGATTTTGTGTAATTTTGGTCAACATTAAATGAACTATAAACTGAAATTAAGCTGTGGCCCAGAGCTAATGATAAAAAATGATAGCGTTTTCTGAAACCCTGTTATATTTTTACTATCAGTTGATACATAAAGTTTTCCTTGAGTTACATCATTATTTCTTCTAGAACAAGAGTCACACATAGCAGGGTTTGAGCTTAAAATGGATTATACTTTATAAGTAGTAGGTGATTTTGTCTCTTTACATTTTATGAATATTGAGAACAGTTACAAAATTCTCTGATCTTGAGGATCCTTTGAAAGCGATCCTGTGGCAGTCCTCTGTTTTCCTCATTGAAATAGTATGATGTAGTCACATTGAACATGCAAGTGCAACAGCTGCTTTCCAGTGTGGTGCAAGCCCTCAGAGTCTCATGTTTTCACAATTTCTTGAACTTCAGGGTCCCTGTTATTGTTTGAATTTGTGGTCCTACTTTTGATAATGTAGTATAGCCACTGCTGTTTGCTCCACCTCCAGGATTTCTTCCCAAAGCTCCCTAAAATATTTATATGTCCAGCGGCATTATTCTCATAAACATTCAGAAAACAAACAAAAAAAATGAAAAGCTAGGATAGCCTTGAAAAGTTCATTCTTATCTATATTAGCAATCTTATCAGTTCTAGCAATTTAAGTCACAATTCCCTGCAAACAATTACAGTCTCCTTCATGTCATATTAGTGTGGTTGGAGGTGGTGACGAATGTGAGATTAAGTGACACATTGGTTGCCGTTCTTTGAATAACATCAGATCTGCTAAGTGAGTCAAAGTTTTGTTTATGTATTTAGTTTTTAAAATTGTATCCATGTTATCCATTGGATCTCTATCTGTTATGAGAATACTATGATCTACTAGTTTGTCTTTGAGATCTAACCAACCTATGTTGCTTTGCTGACTTTCATCGTTCTTGAGGTGAGTTACAGTGAATGATTAAATTTAGTGGCTATGGATAAAAATACTATAGTCAAGCTTCGCCTCAGGATCTCCCAGCAACTTTTATTTTTCTTTTGCTTATGAACAACCAAAATATTAACTTCATGTTCTACTTCATCTATGGGGTAGATTAGAATTTGTGGTCCTACTTTTGACAATGTAGTATAGCCACTGCTGTTTGCTCCACCTCCAGGATTTCTTCCCAAAGCTCCCTAAAATATTTATATGTCCATATATATATATATGGATTTTAATAGCAGTTGTGATAGGTACCCATTGTGCAGCGAGTTTCATTTACTATCTTTATGTTATTCTTACATTTTAATCTTGGATTGAATGTTGAACAGTCACACACTGACCAATAAGAGCCTTTGCCTAATGATTTGAAGTCTTTTAGTTGGTTTTTGTTTTACAAGCACACACACACACAAAACAAACAAACAAACAAACATAAAAGTGTAAAATAATCCTTGTTTTCCCAAAATCTCTCTTTCAAAGAGGACTTATATCCAATACTGTATAAAAACTACCATGAATTTAGGAGAGGCCACTCTGTGCTACAGGACTGAAGTGATAGGAATGGTAAATCCAAATGTCTTGTGAATTTGCTTGATTTGTCTACCCTATAAGGGAATAAAGCAAACAGCAGCATATTTGGTGAGACACAACTTGAGAGGCGAGTTAACAAGTTGAACATTAAGGAACAGATGTTTCAAGAAAAATCAAGCAGCTGCTTCCAAAGTCAGAATATATAAGGATCATGACCACATGGCCTAGTTTTATTCCTCTTTGAATCTTCAGTTGAGACACCCATGTGAACAGACAACCTAACTGATAGGTAAATCAATATGAATGCAAGGTGCTAGAAGCTAAGCAACTACTTAGAATTCTATGGACAGATAAGCCCAGTGGGAAAACATCATGTCCCAAAGATCTCCTAGTAAAACATAGTTGCCCTCAGATGGCATAGAAATAGTAGCAAAACATGCTAATATTTAAAGTAATAAAAATTCTTTATTAAATTTATGACTATTTCAATTATTTAAGGAGACTTAAGGGCAAGCCTTGAAGGCTTCCCTAGCTGATGTATAAAGAAAATAAGTTAAAAGGTGCAAAAGTTTACAATAAAGAGTAATTTAGGTTAGTATATTGGATAATTTAATGTTGCAAAGCCAGACATTTTTAAAATCTGGAGTGATTTTTTTAACAGTGTAAAGTAATGTTAAACTTGATACTAAGGATCATATTTATTGATTAGACTAAGTACTTTGATCATGACATACTTCCTATAATATAGAGTTGTAGCTTCCCTAGATTTTTAGCTACTGCATATATTCCCCTTGAGTACAGCATGCACACAAAACTGCAACAGCTCCAGTGTAAAGCTTTCTCCTCACTTCAGAATTTATTGATTTTAAGATTTCGAATGAACTTCATCACACTCACCCAGTTGCCTCATGATATTTCTTTTATTTCTGTTTTTATTATTTTAGTTAAAAAGAAATTGGTTGCAAACCATTAAATTAATTTAATGACTCATTAATAGATAGTAACCCAACAGTGAAAATTTCTGCAGTAGAGCAATCAAAAGTACACGACATTAAATTCATATTTAAAGTTTGATTTTTGTTTAAAGTGGGGTTCATAAGTATCTTGGCAAGCGCTTATTCTAGAATGGCTTCCCTAGGGAGTATGACCTTATTACCAATGACAAGGCACTGGATAGGCAATTTTCTAAGATGCTACACAGAATCCTCCCCATCCCATGTTCTTGCTTCATATGTATCCTGGACAGCAAACGGGTCTTACTTTCAGGTAATTATGTCATATGGCTTACTTGATTTTTCATGTAATAATCTGACATAACCACATGAGTCATGCAAATGAGTAAAGTTCTCTTTGGAAACTGCTGAAATGGAAGTCAATATCTCAAATCATGAGAGTTGGATGTCCTAATTTTTCCTTTAGCATGGATTGGTCCACCCAGCAATGGATGTGACCTTGTCTAAGGAGCTAAGAGTGGCCTAAAATAGAAATGGAACTGGGACCCTGCCTTTAAAAACACATTATTCAATTCTACCAACAATAATAACAGATTTAAAAGTATAGTTTTTCAAGTTTCCATGAAAGAACTCACCCATATCTGACATCCCTGATTTCAAACTGCAAGTAGACTGTGACTTGCAAGTAGAGAACTCAGTCATTCCAGGATAGACTTCTGGTGGGTGTACACGGAGGTAATACCTTTGTCCTGAATATGCATAGTGTTTTTCTTAAAGTAATAGAAAGCTAATGTGGAAACTATGGTACTTTTCTCTTCCTCAGAACTAGAAAAACATTTTCATATCCTTTCTACAGAACAGTGCTCAATTATAAAGTACAGATTTAGATGAAGATTTCATTCATTCTTAAATCATTTTTGTTAATGGGGCATTGTTTTGTTAATCCTTCTGTCATATGATACATATATATATATGATATATATATATATATATAATGAAAATATATATATTTAACTGTCACACAAAACTTGAATAAAACCTTCAACAGCTTGTAAAAATTTGTAGAACATATACTGGCCTCATTTTAAAAATGGGAATGAAATGCAAAGAAGTTGGAACTTGCTTAAAGTAGCAAACCTAAGAAATTGTAGATCTGGCTAGATCACAGATATTAGCTTCAGCCATTCACTTACTTGGTGGCATTTATTGTAAAAAAATAATTTCCTAGGTCCAGTGACTAATATGACAGTAAAAATATTTTAAAAAGTAGTTGTTTACAAATATTTTTTGAGATAGACTTTCATCTCTCCTGGGTATACGTTGAATTTGCTATGTTGCTGAGGATAACCTTCAACTCTGAAGCCCTGGTCTCCTGCCTCCCAGACTGGCAGACTGGGATTACAGACATGTGCTACCAAACCATCGAAAAGCGCTGCTTTAAAATAGAGTCCATGTGTGGGAATTAGAAGTTTCTGTCTTATAGTACTTAAGAGACTCTTTCCTCTGTAGCTCTAGAGTTGAGAACTGTGGTAGGAAAGAACTTTTTCTTCTTCTTCTTTTTTTAAATACTGAAAGAACCATGTGTATGGATAGTAGGGAGGGTTGAGCTGGCAAAGAACTTAGAAATTCAAGAGCAGAGATTGGGTAAAAAGGACAGGTAGGTCCTTCAGATTTTGGAAGGTTAGCAGGAGTTACTGTACTTCTCTGTGGGTTTTGTACACACAGTATAATGCTTCCTGTGTCCATTAACATACTTGTCTATGAATGCTCTGGTACACAGAGACTCAGTTCCATGAGATGGTGTTAAATTCAAGAACTAGGAAATAAAAATTGAATGTTTTCCTTGCAACTTGGTCTTTGTAAGCTTTTAAAACCTAGTGTTTATCACGTAAGCTTTTAAAAGTGTTTATCATGTATCTGCCTATCATTTGTCTATCATTGTCTGTCTATCATCTATCTATCTATCTATCTATTATCTATCTATCTATCTATCTATCTATCTATCTCTCATCTCTGTCATCTATTTATCAATCTACCTATCATCAATCTATCTATCTAGCATCATCATCATTGATAATCCATCAATCTGTCATCTATTATCTATCATCTATCTGTCTGCCTATCTATCTAGTCATCAATTTCTCTGTCATCTATATGTCTAAACAGTGACAAGAAGATAGATACCAAAAGAGCATAATGTTTTATAACAAAGAAAATTACTTGCACAAATACTACACTTAGCAAAATAAAATATATAAGTAATGCTTCTGGGACTTCAGACTTGCTCTTAACCACTATCTCCTCCCTATAGTGATATTTCCTTGACTTTTTTAGTTCAAGAACTAAATAAATATAATTCTACTATATTCTTTATAATGTTCTTATTTTAGCATTTGAATTTATATTTACCCTTTAACTCTAATTGGTTCTTATGTCAAGCATGTTGTAGAAAGTTACTGTTTTTTGAGGCATATCTACACAATTAACTAGTTGTGTTCATATCTTCTTAATGCATTCTTCTATGCCTGTCTTACCTCAATCTGAAATATTTGTGAGTTTTGAGTTTTTAGTTTTGTTGCTGTACTAGATTTATGTAAATGCACTCATTTATTTTTCTGTGTGTTCTATAGATGGACCTGCAGATTGTTTGCTATCTTGAGATATAAATATTTTAGTATGTGTTGTTTCTGTTTTTGTAGCATTTCTGTCTGTTACATGCTTGTGAAAAGAATTGCTGGGTCATAGGGTATAGGCTCAGCTTTAGTGAACATTACGAATGTGCTTCCCAAAATAGTTTGGTGGACAGACTGTTTAGTAACCTCCAATAAATTCTACTTTCTGGTAGCCATGTTTTAATAGCGTTCTTCCCTTGAGTTAAACAGATCCTGTGGCCTAATTAAAGGAATGTGACAAGTATGGTGGACAAGGGACTGAACTAGTTTACGTTATAAAGCAGAGGTAGGAGGCCATTCCTTTTCATAATACATTATCGTATACATTACTTTGTTCTAAGTGGCTCCACTAGTAAACCTCTTTGCTGGCTTTGAAGAAGTAACTACTATGTTTGAAGAGGACCAGTAGACACAAGTAGGAGGCAGGATACTTTGGAATGCCTGTATGAACTTCTATGGTACTCTACTGACTGATAGGAATACCAGGGACCTTAACCTGTAAGGAAATTTGTTTTACCAGTGTTCAGAGTGAATATGTTTGCAAGCATATTCTTCACTGTGTAATTTTGAGAATACAGACAGGCTCACAGATACCAGGCTCATCACTGCCTCTGAGACTGAGCAGATGACATAACAACATTTGGTCAGAACTCAGAAACTAGGAACTATGTTACTTGGTCTTTAGAAACTTAGAGATGATAGCTTTGTGTTTATTAAGATGCTAATTTTAGTCACTTGCAAAGAAGTAAGAAGTTAAGCTATTTACATTTCTATGGACAATGTCTGAGTCCTTGGTTCCCACACCAAGGACTGATGCTCCCTGGTCCACGAGTTTGGATACATGTAGTAAAGTTGAGGTTTTAATTTTATTTATTGTACTAAATATACAGAACTGCCCTGATAAATGTTTAATGTGTACTTACCTGTCTTAATTTAAGCTGAGAGTCATGTTATGAGCTTCTTAGCCATTTGGTTTCCTAAAATGCCTATTAAAATCTCTCACCCACTTTTTCTTGAGGAACTTCTGTTGATTTATGAGTCCTGTATCTTTTCTAGACTCGAAGGCTATGTTGCTTAATTTAGTGCAGCTAACAAATGACCTGCCTTTCTTTTTGCTTAATATGCCTTTTGATGAAATGAAGTTCAATTTTTTTATAACTTTTCATGATTTATGGTTTTTGTGAATTTCCTATCTGAGATCACAATATACTATATTCTTTATAATATTCTTATTTTATCATTTGAATTTATAGTTTACTCTTTAACTCTATTTGGTTTTTATGCCAAGCTGTAGTAGAGAGTTACTGGTTTTTTTTTTTTTTTTTTTTTGAGGCATACCTACATAGTTATCTAGTTGTGTTCATATCTTCTTAACTTTTGAAGAACTCCTTTGAAATCAGTCAACTATAAGCAGTTAACTGTGCCCTTTGGCTTCCTGTTCTATACCAGTGGTACAAATATTTATTATTGAAAAAATTGATCTTGTATAATTAATTAACATGTTAAATTTTGATACTCAATATATCAAGTTCTTCATATTGTTCTTTTTACTGCAAGGGTGTCTTGACTTTCCTGACACTTCTATTTAAAATTTAAATTCAAAATGTCAAGAACATTAAATGCAAAACAAAAGGGTCTGAAATATGAATTTGAACATGAAAATAATTGATTTCTTTGATCAATTTTTAGAATTTATCTTATATATCCAAGTACCCCATAAATAATGATAGTTTTATAATTATAATATTTCTTTTTTTTGTCCATAGTCTTCTGGTTAGCAATCCTAATACAATGCAAAATTAAGTGATATCATACAAATTTTATTGATCAAAAAGTAAGTAAATATTTCATATTAATATACCTTAACTAATATATCACAAAAGGATTTCTTATATATTAATGTTTATAATTCTCATAAATGAGTATTGAATTTTATCACAATTAATTTTAGTATTCTTTAAAAAAGACATATTAACTATCATTGACTATGCTAATGGGATGGAATACACTGACTTTGGAATGTGAAATACTTCATATTTGGGTTGGAGAAAGAGTTCATGGATAAAATGTTTAGTTGTGTAAACATGAGGAGCAGAGTTTGAATCCTCAGAACCCATGCAAAGCTATATGATTTAGTGTGCATTTGCACTTTCAGCATGCTTACAGGGAGATTGGAGGTGGAGACAGGAGAACCTCCTGAAACTCTTGGTCCAGATAGCTTGTCCTGAGACCCTACCTCAAAAACAAGGTGGAAATGAAGGACTGAAACCCAAATTCTGACCTCCATACATGTGCTATGGCTTTTACAGGATTTCTCTCTTCTCTTTTATCATATTTTATATATACATAATTTTATATATATATATATTATATATATATATATATACACAAATGCTTACACAAAAACATTTATTTATATATTGGATGTATTTAGGTATTTATGTAGCTCTGAAGATGCCCTGGGGTCTCCATATCCATTTCTGTATCTGAGGATTCAAAGAAGCAAGTCTACAAATATATGAAAAAAACACATTTGAAGTGACTATGTCTATACTTTTTCTTTTTTATTAGTACTTAAAATACAATATGCCCTTGATGTACATAGAAATTATAATGGATTAGTTGTCGGAAGTCATCTAATAATGATTACTGTTCATTAAGGATGAGTGAAAGTCATACTCGAATAATGTATCATGCACAAAAGCCTTGAACATACACAAGTTTTAGTGTCTCAAGAGTATATATTTGTTTCCAATTTGCCTTTTTCCCACCTAGGTCTAGCCATTTAGACTTGTAATCCCCAGGAGAGTTGGCTCACTGAAAACTCCCTTTTGGTAAATCCTGGACTTTATTGTTTCTCTATTCTTAGAAGACAATCGCATGTTTTATTCAGCCTCTTAGTATCTCAGCCACTTCTTTGACAACCAATGGCCCTGGAGAGACAAACATGTGGAACCACTATTTAGGATCTCTATATTTCTCTGGTTTTATGTTAGAAATCTTCTATTGTTTTATATTCCTTCAAATATGAAATTAACATATAACACTCAACTTATCTTCTTACTTTCAATTGGAAAAGGGTTCATTATATATTAGGCCATTATCAGACTAGATGTTTTTTTTCAAAACCGTTAGTTTATTGCCATGATTTTACAAATACATTCTTATGACAAAAACTTTATATGAAAGTGGGATTTATGTTGATATACACTGTTAAATATCAGATTGATCACATCTTAACTAAAAATATTCAATTATTATTCTCCAGAAATCAGTCTCTTTTAGGTGGTCATTGTATTTTCTCCCTTAAATTGAAATGACACAGAGTTGTTTGGTGTTCTAATACAACTTTCAAACCCTCTACAGGTGTGGTTTTGTCATTTTGGTGCAAAGCAGCACTGTACTGAAAGCTCTCGACAGATTTCCCTGTTATCCCTTTCATGAACCCTACTTGGCTTACAGAGAGTAGTAGTCCATCAACTTCTGGATTTTGTCCTTGACAACATCCTGAACAATCTGTTATTTTATGACATATACATGCTAACATTTTCTTTTCCTTCTTTATAATGAAACTGAAAATACGTACCAGAAAATAGTGTGCAATTTTCCTGATGCATGAATTTGCCTTCTGAGATCTTAGAACCTAATGTGGTAGCGATTAGGCACCACAGCAGTGACAGAACATAACCGGTTCCCCAGCATCCCACTCCCTACTCACACATGCTGCTTTCTGTACGGATCTGGGAGTCTCTATGGCAATATTTAAAAATCTGAGGGTTGTGAAAAGTTACAGGAGCTGCCTGAAATGATTGTCAAGGGCCTAGTGTGTTCCATTCTAATTAGTGTAAAGAATGTGTTCTCCTCAGTTTTAGAATCTTACCACAGCATTTGCAAAATAAGAACTGGAACACTGAGGAGATAAAACATCTTGAGCAAAAGAGCTTGTAGCTGAAAGTTTTATGAAGGTCCTTATGCAAATCAGCTTTGCTGCCAATCACATGAGACTATGTGGGAAGATACATGATTTCATCTTATACCATCATGGCATTCTCTATTCTATCAAATCAGTGATTCTATGTCCTTCTAGATATGCAAAGTGGCATTAAGAAGATCAGAAAACATTCTATTCTTGTGCTTAAAGCTGTTAATAAATAGGTGTATATAATTTAGTGCAAAGTTATTAGAATAATATACATCTTTGTAAAATTATTGAAACATTTTATTTCATTTTATTCTTTGTCTCATATCTTTCTTTTAATAAGCTTAACAAAGGCATTAGGGAATAAAAGAACTGAGTTCATTGAGTTTTCTGATTAATTAGTGCTAAACAATGTTTTGAACATATAGAAAGAAAACATTTGAATCCAACTTTGCTAATTTAAATAGGTGTAATTGAATCTCCTTTTTTGATGAAAACACAATATGATTCATAATGACAATATGTAACATCATAGTATTTTACATTGTTTAGGAAAGCAAAGTCAGTATAAATGGTTCTCTCAAATCAGGTAGCATCAGCATGTTTTCTTATCATTTGATTTTGTCCTTAGGCTGTAGAATAGATAATGCAATCACTCCCAACCAAAGGTTTAATGAAGATAGTACTTCTAAGTGTTTGGAATAGAGCTATTTATTATAATTTGGGGGAGTAAAATACTCACTTTATGGACAAGGATAAGAATTTTAAGCAAAGACATGTCTAAACTTATCTAAAACAATATTTATGTCATAGGATATATTAGTGTAAATCTGGTAATGTCTTTGGCTTGCTAAATGATTGATACTCTGTATGTAATTGGAGAAGCTACAGCAGCAATTTCCTTTAATAGCTTCAAAGCTGGATCTAATTTCTCCTTGGGGGAGAATTTTAATTGTGTATTACTCCCCAAATATGGCCAAATTCAGCTCCAAGCTCTTTCTTTGAATTTGGAATTTATCCTTTTGGTGAGCTTGCAGTTTTCATACATTCATTAAAATTATTTTTGATATGAAGAAATGACTAAGTTCTTTGATATTTTCACAACCAGAAATTAATGTATGTGTTCAAGAAAAAAATATGACAAATATAAGACAAATTGCTCTGGCGAAGTCTGTGACATCAGCTTTCTGTGCTTTATGTGTAATAACCATAATTATGAATAAAGGGTCCCCGATGGCTAACTTTTCCGTTATGTGCCTGGTGGTGTGATAAAGAGAGCTATACTCAGAGTGTGGAGCATCGTAACTCTTAACTCTACCTCCTGGGTTTGTTTTTTATTAAAAATGATACCATTTTATATACGCATAGACGCGTAATTTATATCTTTTAAAAATATATACTTAGGAATTGATTAGATCCTCAGGAACTAGAAAGTTGCAAATTAAAAAACTTAAACTTTCAAAGATTTTTCACTATGCCACAGGGTTGGTGTCCACTGGTCATTTGAAAACTGGCCAGTGTTCTTACAGGGATGACACATGAGATACGTAAGCAGAGAGTGGGACTCACTCTTATTCATTGTTTTAGTGCAGTGTATTGGCTCAGCACCCATTTTTGGATGCTGTCTTAGTTCAATCAGACTCTTAAGACAAGTTTAGTGATTTGGGTCCTCCTTTTTCATCATCACATGAGTTCACTAACAGTGCTGACCTTGTGTGGTCTAGTACTCATTATTCCTTGCATGGTTTACTAGATCAAATTACTCATCAGCTGACAGGAACTTTTCATCCAAAAAAAAATTACCTTTTCCTATACAAACTAAATTTAAACATGATATTAATAAGTTTTAAGAATTTTATGAGATATTTCAACAGAAAGACATTGTGAAGGCTCATTAAAAACAGTCAAACCCATTCTGTTCAGAAACCCCAACATGACAAAGAATGAAACTCATGGAGACACAGAAGGAAAGAAGTTGAAACCTTATGTCAGGCCTATGAAAATTGAAATAGAATTTAAATCACAAACCATGGGCTGTAATTGAGTAGTCTTTCCAGCATGATAAAGACTACTTACCTATAAGGACAACTAGTACCGTTCAACCCCATTTAATCTTGTTTCAGTGCTTCATTTGTTACTATGGCTTTTAGTTCTTTATTTTTGCCCAGCATTTTCTTCTCCCTTTCTCACAGGGTGGAGTCTTCCAACTCTAGCCAGGCTTTTCAAACCCTGGGCACCCAAGTCATTCTGCTATCTTACTAAAATGCAGATTCTCTATTTTTTCTTGTTATTTTGAAAGTTGGTTTGTTGTTGTTGTTGTTGTTAATGGTGTTTTTTTATTTGTTTGTTTTTGTTGCTCAGGCTAGCCAGGATCTCAAAATATGGTTCAGGATTACTTTGAACCCATGAAATCCTTTTCCAAGGGCTGGAATCACAGGTATGAGCTCAATAGATCCAGAACAGAACACAGGATTTTGCTATTAGGATTCATCTCCAGGTCATGCTGATAGCTGTTCTAAGATAACACTTGGACCATTAAGGCTCCCTTCAGCTTCTTGTTCTCACTATCTCTGCAATCTAATACTGATTTCCCTGTTTTACTACCACCTCATTGCCTAGTGATGTGATGCACTCCATTTATGGGAAAGTGTGTTGACAGTGCACCTGATGTCTATAAAAATCAAGTTGAATCCACCTTAGATAACTTTTAAGGGGGCATAAGAAGGACAGTCTCTGAAGTATTAGTCTGCTGTGGAAATACCAGATCATTAAACGTTCCAGCTTTTATGGCTTTTATGCAAATACACTCAGAGTTCTTTAGAAACTGGCTATATATCTTAGAAATCAAACACTATTCATTTGAAATATGCTAAAGTAGGACAGAGTCCACATCTAGCCATTCACTTAGACATGGATATAATAGTCAAGATGGAACTATGGTTGGAGAAGCTGTGATTTCTAAACATATGGAGAGCCTTAAAGAAAAGGACCCCTAAAATCTAATGAGGTTCTGAACAAGCTGTTTTTTCCTGTAGACAGTCATATGAGAAGGTTGTGAGCATTTGAGGTTAGAATTTTTATTTTTCTAAATTACTTGACAAAAGAAAATGATATTCTATGTTACTATTCTGAATTCTAGAAATTATATTTTCTGTAGTAAAGTATACAAATTCAGAGTTTAAATCAGGATTTCAATTGTATACTGGCCTAAGTTTTTACAAAGAATGCTTAGAAATGTATTACTGGTATACAATATGTTCTTACTTTCTGTTTTTTACAAGAGTTATTTTTGTTTTTAATTCCCATACTATATTGCAATGTGTATGGGTCCAGTGTTAATTAAATAAATCATAGATTCAAATATATTCCATATGTCACTGTCCCAACTTACGTCACCTTGTGCATCTAGTTGACATATTTTAATAAAACAAAAGAAACAAAGCAATTTGGGGGAAAGACTTGTTTCTGCAGTGTTTTTTATATACAATTATTGACCTTCAAAGACAATTTTAATCCACATGGAAAAGACAAAAGTGCAACCCAGGCTTTTATTCTGCTTCATTTATAGCAGTTAGTCTACCACAAACCAATTGCACTGTATATAAGTTTATTATCTGACCCAAGGAGCTGGCTTCTTGGAGTGCTGCTTATTTGTTAGGCATTCCATTTGCAAGGAAATAATATAAAAACTGCCTCAAAGCATTTGTTGGGGGTAGCGGGGAAGGCGGTGTGTTTCACATCAGTTACTCTGGTAAGGGCAATATATTTAGTTACCTGTGTGTGTGAGGTGATTATACAATTGCTCTCTGTCTTTTTATGTAGTAATCAATTGAGGAGCTTTAGATGCTTATTTGAATTTATGGCTGGTACCTGACTCTCCCCAGGCTTTAGATCATGCTGGGCGAACAGGTGAAGTCACCCATACGGGCTTACTCTTTGACAGCTCACTGGAATTTGCAGTCATTGTTGTAGACTCTGCTCTCCAGTCACTGTGTATGAAGACACCAGTTGGCAACATGGCAAGGCTTATCTGTCTTCTAGAACTTCCTCCCAACCAGTGCATTGGGGGCGGTTCTCTTTAGAGCTCTGTAGACACCAGACAGGCCATGTTCAGGAGCTAGCTTCTCATTCACAGGCATGGTAATTTGAAATGTGTTAAAAACAAAACAAAACAAAAAAACAACAACAAACAAACAAAAAACAAAATAGGCAGACAAAGGGCTTAGAATCAAGCTTGCTGTTTCTACATAGGGAAAAGTTATTATTTAAATTAGTCTAAAGCCTGGATTTTCCTTTGTTCTCTCTCATATTCTAAAGAGGTATTGGAGTCAGAAAAAAAAAGTTGTTATTTTGCCCATAATGTTTAATTTACAGAAAAAAAAACATATAAATGTACTTGCCATTTCTGTTACTAGAAGCAAGGAGTACTAAGAACACTACCAATGACAGGATCATTTTGTAAGATATGAGACTGAGCCATCAAGTAAATGGGATCTGAGTTTCCAAGGTTTATATTCAGGAACCCATAGAAAGGTCATGACTGAGCTATGGAACAAGTAAGGGAATTAAGATGTAAAGCCATAGTTCCTGCCTTGGATCATCTTCAAAGAAAGGCATGTTCATGTGCAGGTTGGAATTGAACAAATGACTTAAATCTTATTCACTTGAAGTCAGGGTTTAAAAAACCCTCTATCCTGAACAATATATATTTTCCAAAATCTACACTGGAAGTATCACATCTTGGTCAACTCAATATTTTAGTAGACAATATTTCTCTCCACTATCCATCTGAAGAGTACCTGATTATATGACCACAGCATGTTGCTGATGTGTTAGACAGGATTCTCTAAAGGAACAGAAACAGAACCAACAGAATACACGTGCACATGAGCACACGCGCACACACACACACACACAGACACACACACACACTTTACTGTCCAACAATCAGTAGTTGTTTCACACCAGAGAGACTAAGAATCTGGTAGTTGAGTAGTACATGGGGCTGGCCATTTTAGTAATTCCAGTCTAAATGACTGAGGATTTCTGAAGTATTCAGTCTAAGGTAAAATCCCAAGGAATGATTCTAATACCAAGAAACGAGTGTATCAGCAACAGTATACATGAGCTTCTCATTGAGAATGGGAGCAAACAGCAGACTAAAAAAGCAAAGTTTCCTTCTTCTGTATCCTTTTTCTGGGCTGCCACCAGAAGGTGCCACCCACAATTATAATAGGTCTGCTGACTTCAAATACTCTGATCAAGAAAATCCTTCCCAGGAGTGCCTCTTTCTGCTCCTCCTCCTCCTCCTCCTCCTCCTCTCCTCCTCATCCCCTTCTTACTTCTTCCCCTCCTCCTTCTTCATTGTTCTTCTATTGATGATCTCATGTCAGAGAGGTATTTCCTAAGAAGCAAGAAAGAGTTTTCAAATGGCTGGGTCAAGGAGAAGGACTAGTTTGATTTGTTCTACTTCTTGGCAGTGTAAGTTATCATGGATACTCTGTAAATTAATCTAGCACTAATTCTGGCTATAGCAACTTGGTGTTTGGGGGATGAGACTTACTGGGTGATTGATTCCTCCAGAACTGAGTGCCTGAGAATATAGCTTTTCTCTCTAGTTGAGCTTCAAGAGGGCTGTGAATTATTACAAATGTCACCATAACAAGGAAGCCAGAGTGCTATGGTATGGCTAAGTGTCTCCTAAGAGCCTATTAGTGTAAAGATCTAGAACCTGGCTCACGGTACTGTCGAGAGGAACCTTAAAAAGTGTCACATACAGAGAAGTGTGTAGGTAAATGAAGAAATACTTTCAAAGGTGATATTTGGATCTGGGTAGCATCTAGAAGTTAGGAAAAAAAGCTCAGTTCTACCACACAGTTGCTGGCAGGATGGTGTCTCTACCCATGGGTAACAGTGCCAACTGACACAAATTAAGTTTTCTGAATCTATGAAGCAAAAATAAACATTTCCTCCTTATAAATTGATTATCTTGGATACTTTGTCAGGGATGGAAAGCTAACCAATACATCAGGTCTATGAAAATGGTGGGTTAAGTATCTTTTCAGCTCATTTTTCACTTTTATTTAGATGTTGATGTCAACTCTATGCTCTACTGGGATCTATAATAAACCCTGAAAACAAGAACACTGAAATGTTTACAAAAATCTATGCTCTCCTTTGTGGACTCATAAATTAGCATTCTATTGCCAAATGAACCAAATCTATGTTCCTTTTCTATAACTTCATTAATGCATATTTGCCATATGAATAAATAGATACACTGGACTACTTATTTTGTACCATTATTTGATCATGCCCTGCTTTTTTCATTGAGTAAAGTGCTACTAATGAAGAGTAATCTACTAAGCCTATGTGGGCAATATTTTAAGGACTGAAACTAACAGAATGTATGTATTTTGATGAGAATGGAAAAGCAAACAGTATAGCTTTAGCTGAGGCAAAGGTGAGGAGTATCAAGTGCCCTAAGACTGTAAAGGGAGCGGGACTATAATAGCATGCACTAGCAGGCCTAAACCACTTCTAAGGTAAACTGATATGTCTATTCCTTGCACAGAGGGGCCCAACTAAATCTGGAAATTTGTTACTTTCTTGAAGGTCCAAGCATCATTATTTGGATTTATTTATTTACATTTTTAACATGTTTATAAACTTTATTGTTTAAGAACTCTCAAATAAATAAAAACATAAAAAAAAAAAAGAAAATGAAAATCTGTTAACAACCATGAGGACTTCATTTTTTACTGAGAATGTGTGTGTCTGTCTGTGTGTGTATGTGTGTGTGTATGTGTGTGTGTGTGTGTGTGTGTGTGTGTGAGGAGAGGAGAGAGAGAGAGAGAGAGAGAGAGAGAGAGAGCAACCTCAAGTCTTCTGCAATGTATCTAGAGAAGGATTTGAGAATGTCTGAGGAAATTAGTATGTTCCAATAGAAGGAACTTATATGAATTCCTACCACTACAAAAGAGATCAAAGGGTCTCTTTAGCCCTCAGATGGAAGATGAGTACATATTTCTACAAAGTGCAAGGGCTCCATTTCCAGGATGGAATGACCATAACCTTTGAAGGATGCATTGAAGTTCAAAAGAAAGAAAATACATTTCCAATATCTTCTTGGGACAGAGGACTCCACTGGGACACTACTGATGCCAGTCTTGGGAGATTATTCTCTGTATGTTTTTGTTTCTTTTTTCTTTACCATAGAATGAACTAGAATACACATCAAAGAAGGCAGAATAAGAAATATTTAGGGATGTGGAGAACTAACAAAGAAAAGAAAGACATATCTCTGTATCTCTTTCTCACTGTAGGATTCTAACCTGCAGCAGGCTTAAATTGAACAGGGACACTTGAGGTTTATCTGAGAAGCAGTAAAATTCGAAGTGACTAAAGACAAGTTGGTAACATCAAGAGTGTGACATCAAGATGTGAGTGGTGAAGTCAGAGACTTAGCTGTAGCTCATCACACAGGGTTTGTGGGTTGGTGTAAGACAGGAAATACTGGAGGCTTCTAAGATAGGAAATGTTACAGTCTGAGATATATTTATAAAACTATCTGTCTGTAACAGAGGGAGCGATTGCTGAAGGCAACACAGGGAGAAGAAGCATAAACCCAAATATTTTCTCTTATGGTCAGGGTTTAGATGGTCGAAACTGGATGGAAGTAGTAACAATAGAAGCTTAGGGGGAAGCTGGATTGAACTGGAAATGTTGTGAATTGTAACAATGCCTTGAATATGGAGGTGAAGGATGTACCGGAACAGCAAGAACAACTACGTTGTTGTTGCAGCCATCTGTCCGTCTGATGGAGACTGATGGAGATGCTCACACCTTGCTTTTCATCATAATAGGATTACAATAGAAGAGAAAAAAAGTTAAAGTTCACCAAAGTTAAAAAGAAATTTGCCATGGCTATTGGTAAAGCCATTATGAAATCAAAAGTTCTTAAGAGAAGTGTCATGGTAGTTCCATTGTTGGTGATAAGTTTGGCTACAAAGGTTATGGAACTGGTTACAGTTGGCCTGGAGATGTTGGAGATAGTAGAGTTGGTTATGAGAGTCATGAGTGGAGATGGAAATTCATGTATCAGACATGATGAGGACATTTGTATTCAGTACCAGCAAAAATAACGCACTGAGAATTACGCATGGCTTATACTATTTTTGATGGTGGCCTTGAAGTAACAATGCTTCTACTGTTGATGTTGGTTACAAAGCAAAGAAGCAAGAAAGATTTCAAAACGGGGTAGTGACTAGGAGAATTGATTATGTCTTGGTTTGCATGTGAGAAATCCTGTGCTTCTGCCTAGAATATTTTCCAAGAAACTTGGAGGATGCTTGTGTTCTCAAAGAATGAGTGGGAGAGGAAGAGAAACATTTGTTTTGTGGTTATGTGCTTGTGTAGCCTGCAAAACAGTGTCTCGGTTCTTAAAAGGGATAAAGCATATAAATGTGAAGCTATATAAAAGAACTGCAGAACAATACAAATGGTTTCTTGGATTTCTTAGCTTAGCTACTCAAGCTCTTATCTATACAAAGATTAAGGAGTGGCATACAGAGACACCATATGAAATCTTATAGGTGGGAGTGAGCAAGTTATTCTGGTTGCAGTGAAGTTTTTAGCTGTGAATTGTGATCTGAGTGCCTTATCCCGTCGAAACAAGGGCTTTTGAAATGTTTCAAGGGCTTCCTGCTTCTGTGAGGGATTTCATGGCAATAACTCAACATAGAATGGATGCTTGGAGTCATGTTCAGATCGTGAGTACTGAGAAAATACAGCGTTAGAGCAAGTCAAGGTATTCCTAACAGATGACTTAGGGAACTGGCCATAACATTTGTTATAGCATGGGTTTTCTGGGACAGAGTCTATTCCAAGCAGGGCTGTGACTCAACATTTCCACCAAACAAATGGAGTGCTAGCCAGATGATTCAATAAAAAATGGGGCTTTTCTCAGACTTTAGGGAATTCAAAAGTCCATGGTGTTTCCTATAAGGTTTTGGCCAATAGCAATTGGTCAGAATTACCCCTTTTTCATGCTTATTAGAGGATTTCTGTTTCTCCTCCTTTCCACATTTTCTTCTATTCCTGAAGGGTTTACATTTCTTTGGCAAAATTGCATGTGTGGGATTTTGAGAAATGCTTTAGAATGAAGTACTATCTATCAATCCAAAACACTACGAGGAGATTTATTTGTTGTTTGCTGGTTCCTCCCGCCCCCTCACCTCTTTGATTCCCACACATTTTTCTTCTGTTTCCATTTTTCTTCCCTGTGCAGCAGAGAAAGGCTGCCTGCAGTTTTTCCCCAGAGCCATCCAGCACAATATTCTATAGAGAAGTTAATGTTTTCAGTGTCTCCCCTGACAGGCTCTAGAAAATTTCTTAACTCTCACATTGTTGATCTTTGTTTCCAATTCTCTTCCTCTTTCTCTCTGCCCAAATACAAGATTCTTATTGACAGTGAATGGGTAGATCAGGGGTGAGTTACTCAAGCTGCTTTTACTTCTATTTCTTTCCTTTTGCTTTTTATAGCAGAAAGACACCCTGATAGACTTAGTTTTACAGGTAATTAATGGTACTTTTAACATGATTTAAATTGGTCAAATAACTCACCTAGCAAATTTTGGCTAGACTAGAAGCTGTTAAAGCTCAGACAGCTTAATTAGGATGAGGGAGAATCTGTCTCAAAGAAAGAACATTACAATTAGTAGAGAATAAAATAACATGTACATTCATTCTGGTTTGTCCCCCCTAACTCTGCCCCTGTTCTTCATGCATTAGCATGGGAATGCCCATGTTCTGCTAGATTGTACTATCATATTATTCAGGTTGGAAGCATAGAGTCTCAAAAGCTGTGGCTAAGTTTCACTGTGGTGCTTGTCTTTTTTGGTGCTCCAATTCTTATGCAGTCAATAGTGTGAAAAGAGTTTCATTGATTGAAACTCCAACCTGATTTCAAGAACCTAAAAGCTTGGGTGATTATCTAAAGCCTATAGGAACTTAATCACATTGCTTTAGTTATGGAAATCAACCAGGATTCCACAATCAGCTTTTTCCCTGAAAAATCTGCAAATCTAGGGTTGAACAAGGATAATGTGTCTCTTCTTTGTGAAATCAGACCATCATAGGATCAGGCAGTGATGAGTCGGTGGTTTAGTGGTTTAGGGTATTTAGGCAGCATGGAAAGGGCATGGCTATTGCTACCACCCTCACTGCTACCTCAGAATTTCCAAGTCTTGCTCCTTTATGAATTGTGATTGAGAATTTAACGTGTCCAAAATCATTTCTGTGTAACTAAGTCTTATAATGGACCATTTTATAAACACCAGGGCTTACTTTTAAAATAAGTATGACTTCGAAATTTTTATAAGATTGAATTGAAATTCCAACCTGGTACTTGAATATTTAATTGATGTGAGTGAATTCATTCTGCATTGGAGAATTTATTCCCTTCTGCTCTTCCTTAAAGCTTCAATCATGAATTCCACAACCCTGTCTGCCCTGGGTCAATTAGAGGACAAGACAGTATGGCAAGAGGCCTAGCTACTCCACTGGTCTGTGAGAAAAGCATTTTAAGAACACAGTGACACCAATCTTTGCATAGAGTTTTGAGTTTCTATGTGCCACAATAACAGATTTTAAACAGATATGGCAGAGTCTACAGAGTCTGTGACTTCCAGTTTAAAATAGCTATTGCTCTACCCTTTAAGAGTTTTCTAGGCTCCTATTCAGTTTCTAAACACACACACACACACACACACACACACACACAGACAGACACACACACACACACACACACACACACACACACTCAAATTATTTAACCTCCACAAATCTTTGGCTATGAGGGATTCCTACATTTGTCCAGTCTGTTTTATTTCCAGTCTATTCAAATTCCTTGAAACCTACCGAAAGCCCACCTATTGTCTACCTATCTCTCAAATTCTCCCTATTGACCCAAATTCTTTTCTTTTTTTAAAATTTTTTTTTTTTGATTTTCTGTTTCTAGTCTATGATAACTTCTGTTTGGGTGAAAAACAATTCAATAACTATCATTAATAATGGACCCTTTGGGTCTTTCTCCATCCCACTACCACGAGACCCCATGTAGTATACCTCGATAACACTGGTTTCAATTGATAATAGTGCTAAAGATAAAAAAAAAAAAAAAAAAAAAAAAAAAAAAAAAAAAAAAAGATACTTTTTAAGAAACCAAGAAAAACTTTAGTCAGGTTACATGCTATACTAGAAATTTGAAGTGTGGGACAAAGATAGGCCTGTATTATAAATGAAACATGGAAAAGTTGGAATTGTAGCCAAAACGTTAGATGTCATTAGATAGGAAATTACAGAAAAATGGGCATTGTGGCACATGCTTATAATCCCAGTGCTCAGGAGGTTCAGTGATTGGACTACATCTATTTGGAGGTCTTTTACTGGGCAGATAAATGCTAGGAGATCATGGATATTGGGGGTGAGATGAGAAATCTGATAGTGTGTTGAGAGTCAACTGATGACAAGGGTCGAAGATTCTTGATAAACTGACACAGCAGGATTGCTAACAGCTCATCCATGAAGAGAACTTAGAAGAGCCTGATTGAAGTTTGAATGAAGAGAGGCTAGCGGAACCTTCTGCAATGCCCCTGACTTCTGGGTAGGACTCTTTGAGACCATCTCTCTTTGGATGATACTTTATCTCAGGTCTCTCTTAACTCTCACTTGGTCTTCTTCGGTAAATAAATGGGCCTCACATTTCTTCATTACATGCTCTTTTGTCTTCATTCAAATGACAATCTCCATTGGAACCACACATAATCCCCTGCTTGCAGCACTTTTGTAATTACCATTGACCTGGGGTTAACTGTCAGCAACTTAACAACTCAGGTCTCATAGTGATGCCTTGGCCTCTCTGTCCTTCTAAACAGAATTAGCCAGTGTGATGGTTTGAATAGGAATGGCTCCATAGACTTGTATGATTGAATGCTTCACCTATAGTGAGTGGCACTATTAGGAGGTAGTCTTATTGGAGTAGGCGTGTCACTGTGAGGGTGGGCTTTGAGATCTCAGCTAGTTCTCTTCCTGCTGCGGCTGATCAAGATATAGAACTGACAGTTCCTTCTCCAGTACCATGCCTGCTTGCATGCGACCATGTTTGCCACCATGACAATAATGGATTAATTTCTGAATTGTAAGCCAGCTACAATTAAATGTTTTCCTTTATAAGAGTTTCAGGGTCATGGTGTCTCTTCACAGCAATAGAAACCCGAACTAAGACAGCTGCTTTGGACCATTTCTTGACCAGCATCATATCCTGAGGAGAGTAAAACACAGAGATAATGGAGAGTAATAGGGCATAGTGGGTAAGTGGTTTGCTGCCTCACAGAGTACTAAGGATAATAACTAAAGAAATATATGATGATATCGTTTTTTTTTTTTTTCAGTAAATGAGCCTTGATCATACTTCTATATAAAGAGTACACAGGAAAGTGTGCAATATAGAATGGTGGTATGGTTCGAGTGCTAAGTGAATTTCTGGGATCTATGTGCCAAAATCTTGATCTACTGTTTAGAATATTGACATTGAAACTTTTGGGAAGTGGAGTCTAGTAGGTAGGGTCTATTGGGCGGTTTTTAAGTTAGTGGGGATATGCTTGTGAAGGGGATTATAGGCCCACAGCCAGTACTTATCCTTTTATTTGACTTCCAGCTCTATGTGTCCATGCCATGATTTATCCTCACCACAGAACCAATCAATGAGACCAGTAACTCATAGGTCAACCTTCTATGGATTGGGACAATGAGCTAAAGAGATCTTTTCCTGTTTTAAGTTGTTTATCTCAGATATTGAATTGTAGTGCTGGAAGGCTGGTCCATATAAATGGGATAATTTGTGAAGTGAATAATCCGGAGATGGGGGTACCATTTCATAGATTAGCATAGCAGAACAAGACATGTTTCAGGTATTAGTAGGGGAAAGCACAGCATAGTGAATATCTATGATGGTATCAGGCTGAATAACTGAACAGATTATTCAGAGTTCTAACTTAACTTGTGAGTTTTGTCATTAAGGAAGGAAGATTTAGAAAATAGTAGATAAATGAAACTTGGAGCTAATAGTTGAAGAAAATGGGAGCGAGAGATCAGCCATACAATATAAGGATATTTTGGAAATATTATAGATCAGAAGGAGAAGAAATCATTGATTTAAAATAATATATAAAACATAACAAATACAACAAAACAAAGTAATTCTGCTGGAGCAGTTGACTGGTTATAGTAGGCTAAGAAAGTAGGTGTTTGGTGGGATGGGTACAAGTAGGGCTGGCATTTTGTCACAAGAAGGTATAAGTTGTAGCGACAAATACAATTTTTGATATTTTGCATCTTGGGAGTGAAGGCTGGTTGCCGAAGGGATTAGCTTTTTCACATTCAGAGTCATGAGCAGTACACAAGATATCAACCAACCATGTTAATACACTCCAGTCCTTCCTCCTGGCTTTGGATGTTAAGGTAATTGATTGGTAATGAGCTTTAGTATCCTCCAGCTGTGAGATTTCTTTAATAGTTGTGGATGTTTTGAAAGAGTTGATCTCATGTGCAGTTGGAGCCAAGTCTGGAAAATGTTTAGTTTATAGAAACAACCTGTCTGCCTGACTGGAGTTGCTCCTGCTTTTCCTCTGAATATTTTGTCCTCATCAGTCTTTCTGTGTTCTCTTCTGTCATGAGGCCTTTTGTTGTTCATTTATTAAATCAATAATCCATGTGTGTTATGTTTTAGTCATTGTAGTAAAAAGTGCAGTGAGCTCATCTGATCTGGGACATTTAGTTTTAGGATTTGGGTCAAGGAAGGTGTTTGAGAATTATTCTTATTTTTAGTATGCTGGGAGAAATCAGAGTATTCTTCAGTTTCTCAGTATTAATGAATCATGTTGTGTAACACATGTTAAAATTCACAGAGAAGGGAACATAACCCCACATGAAGCCTTCTAGGGAAAATTCCACTACTTTGAGCTTGAGCTGTAATTCTAGACCTTCCTAAAACTGCAACCCTTTAATAGAATTCCTCACATTTTGGTGACATCCACAACCATAAAGTTATTTCATTGCTAATTCATAAGTAAAGTGTTGCCACTGTTATGAATCATAATGTAAATATCAGATATGCAGGATATTTAATATGCAACTCCTAAAGAGTTCATGACCCACCATTTGAGAACCACTGACTTGGAAGAAAAAGACTTTGTACTTTCAGTTTCTCTGAGAGTATCTGTACAACTTATTATGAGGTAGTAGTGAATATAGTAACTGAACTATATTCCATATACATCTTCCTTAATTTTTCTTTGAGATTAACATGAGCCAGATATTCCTGCCTTTTATCTCATTAGATTACACACCTAAAATGATGCCCAGGACTGACACAGAATAGTGGCATAGAAATGGTTGCTAAACAAATGAACTAATAGTGCTTAGATATCATGTGCCTTGAAAGAATTTCTGTAAACCAAAGCTGTGTTTTAAGTATCAGGCAAATTCTCAAGAGACATTACTCATGATAGAGTGGGTTGTAGGGATATTCAGATATCAGATTGCAAGAGCAAAATAGTTACAGAAAAGGGATCTTTCTGATGGATTAAAAATTACCAAGGAGCCTTTCTGTCATGTTAGCATTAAGTGGGTTGACCATGTTCATACCTTCTTCTTATGTGATTGAATGCCATCTTCTGTAAATTCCATTTCAAATGTCCTCCAGACCAAGCGCACCTGAAAAACTCGTGAAAAGATTGCAAATTGTCATGCATTGCTTCCTGATGCAATCACAGTCAAGGGTAAAGACTTCATGTTTTCATATCCTTGAGTTCCGGGAGAAGCTGCACTATGTGATTGTGTCTTAGCTATGGTTTTATGAATTAACAAATGTCCAGTGCTAGTGGATACGTGTTTCCTGCTGTGTTAAAAATAGGCCAATGGCTATAGCAATGGCTCAGTGGCTGAGAGCACTTGTTACTCTGCAGAGCACCTGGGTTTAGCTCTTAACACCCACATGGTAGATCATAACCAAGCATAACTCCACTTCCAGGGGATCCTATGCTTTCTTCCATACCATGGTCACCAGGCATGTGCTGGCTTGATCACATGCTGTACTAGACACATATTCAGGCAAATTACTCATACACATAAAATACAATAAAAATCCAAAAGTTAAAACAGCCAACAGACAGAGCAAGCATTAAGCAAACCAATTTTCCATATTACATGCAAATTCTCAGACAGCCCATGGCTGTTTTGTACCTTTCAGATTATTTTCTGTTTAAATCTTAATACGTGGACTTCAAGGTTCCGCTGCCTTTCAGCCTTCCAAGAATTTTTATGTAATGAGCATAGAGAAAAGACACAGTGTAGACTGTTGTCTTTTCTCTAGGACATCATTTAAATCTCATAATAAACCCAATAAAGAAGTCTGACCTACATTTTGCAGGTCAAGGGACAGGTTTAGATAGATAGAAAACATAGGTCATTGCTATTGTTGTCAAAGAGAAGCACTTTATTCTAAGACCTGGTAATGCAAATACCAGGCCCAGTAGGGATTGCCCACTTTTGAAGATAAGCTGAGTTTAGTTCAGAGTGAGAATTTATCACCCCCAGGACAACTCTCCTAATATTAGTATGAGACAGAAACAAGGATTTCAGCCTGTCTAGCTGCAAAGCATGTGCAGCTCCTGTCTGGCTGACTTGTTTAACTAAGGGCTTTTCTCTCAACAGGGGACAATTCTTGAGTGTGTACAGCTTCCCAGTAACAGGGAAATTACTGGATAAAATTGTATCCTGTCTTGTCCAATTATAAAGCAATCAGTGCTGGAACACCTTACAGGCTGGGAGTGAGAGTTAATGCCTCAGTTCTATTACCAGCATATTTTCTTCTTGCTCTCAGGCAACTAGAGTGATAAGCAGCAGCGAGCTGAAAAATCCTGAGCTGTGGGCTGTCTTGTCTTTTTCCTTCTTTCGTTCCTAGTGGTACCAAAGTAATCGAGAATACTCAGCTCTTAGGAGTCTTGTGCTGCCAGAGACTGATATGCCATTCCTGTGTTATTTGATTATGCTCCGTCTTCAGTCAGATGGAGATGTACAGGGAAAGATGCTGGGTGACTTTCTTTCACGAGGATGCAGTGGTCAGGTGGACCATGCTGGCTTCCTGTTGTTGGAGGGAAGACATTAAAATGGAGTAGGATGAAAACTCAGTTTCCTTCAGATTACGACATGCATTGAGGTGACTGAATCAAAGTTCTCCTCCCTTGGCCCTTTGCTAATTATTCTTGTTAATTATTTTTAAATTGGTATTCTTCTAGATGTTCTCTGTTTCTAGAGGAACTACTAGAATTTCTACTTCAAGGGCTCAAGATGTGACATTTTTACAAACACAGGGAAAGGGACAGTGGCTGGTCAAGCATTGCTTTCCCATGTTTGTATGGTACATCTTTCAGATGGCTTCAGTTAATTATTAATTATGGAACACACACACACACAATCCTTAATTAGGTGAACGCTTTCATTATTAAGTTCCTATCTTGGTACTTAAAGAGCATCTGACAGTACACTGAACAAAGCAGTGGCAATAACTTGCCTAACTCTCTAGCTTTACCTGACTAATTAAGATGAAGCTAAGATTGGGTATTTTCCTTTGTGACTTTCTGGGTAACAGGTAATTCTGCTGTAACAGAGTGGAGATGTTAGCATTACATGGCACTGTGTGAGGCCACCTGGAAGTTCACAATGCCACTTGACTTCATTTCGTTACCTTCATGCAGTCTATAATCTCAATAGGAAGGCAAACTATGTACAGGTAAGACTGAATATACCAGGGACCAAGGCAGTATGCAAAAAAAAAAAATCAAATTAGAAGTCTCCATGAAAGGTGTTTAGATGAAAGGACATTTTGAGCATGAAGAATTTAGAGGGTACAATGCTTTCAATAAACAAGGACTGGTCACCAAGCACATTTCCTATTAAGAAGCACATGTGAGAATACCACTATATTAGGTAAATAGCAGTCCATATTGATACATCATGTGGGGTTGTTACTTATATAATGAAATATCTCATACGTACGACCTAAGGATTTTTGTTTTCATTCAGGTTATCTTTTGTTGTTGTTTTTGTTACTGTTGTTAAAGCAACCTAAAATCCTAAAGTATTCAAAATACAGTTTGTAAGCTTGGAATGCTAGTGCATGCCTGCAATCCCAGCATTCCGAAGCCAAAAAGTAGAAATATTCTGAGTATTAGTGCATCCTGGGACTGAAGCAAGTTCACGGTGTGTCAAATAAATCCTTCCATCAGTCTCCCCAACCCCAATAACAGAGGTATATTTCCTCTTATAGATGGGACAAAGATGCTGTATTTGAAGTCACTATATATAATACATTTGAATGCTTGTTTCCCAGACAGCAACTTTAGTATGAGAATTACAACTAGAATCCATAATTTTATTTTCTAGGAAGATGTGAAGAAATGTCTATTCAATCCAAGAGAAGCATTGATTGATGAAAGAATGAGCTATTTCCAAGGCCAGCTTGGTGAGCCTGTGAGCTTATTAGAATCATAGGAGCATGAATGATTCAAGGACACCTCCCCCATGGAATGTCCATTAAGTGACTTTTGGAAGCTACATACTAGAGAGTTTCAGTTGAGTCAATTGTTTGACTCTTATGTGACCATAGGAGCTACTGGATCCACACATTTATTTATTTATTTTTTTTAATATAAAAAGCCAGAAATACACAGTGGAGAAAGAAAAGACAAATAAATCCATGCTTATCATCTTGAACAAAATTCATGTCTAAATGGATTAAAGACTGCAAAAACCAGATACATTGAACTGGATGGCAGGGGAAGTGGAGAATAGTTGTGAACACATTGGCACTAGAGAAGACTTTCTAAACAATACAAAGATAGGTAGGCACTAAAATCAGCAATTAATAAATGATAGCTCATGAAACTGAAAAGCTTCTATAAGGCTAAAGACACTATAATTGAGACAACATGGCAACCTACAGAATGGGAAAAGATTTTTACCAACTTCATATCCAATAGAGGACTAAAAATTCATAAAAATATATAAAGAACTCAAGAAACTAGATATCAAGAAACCAAATAATCCAATGGTAGATTTTGGGACTCTTGAATATGTGAATGAGTGGGTCTCTAATTGTTGTGCTTTTTTTCCTTCTGTGGGTTTGCTTTTCCCAGCTTCAATGTGATAGTTTCTGTTTTATTTAATTATATTTTATTTTGCTATGTTTTGTTGGTATCTCTTAAAATCCTGCTCTTTTTCTAATCAGAGACAGAAAGGGAGTAGATACAGAATATGGGGTTGGGTTGGATAGATAACTTGGGGGAATACAAGTCATAGAGTCTGTTTTATGTTGGCCACTATTCCTGGACATGGGCTGTAATGTGGTTAATATACTTGGTGACACGCCATTGTGGAAAAATGATTTTTCCCTGTTCCAATAGATATCAGTTGGAAATAACTTCTTGATTAGGAGTGAGACTTTTTACCATCTTCTTTTCTGTGTTGGGAATTTTTTTTGTTTAAACTTGTGCTGGTGCTATATATTCTATTGCATCCTCAGTGAGTTCATATGTTACCAGCCCTGGTGTGTCTGGAAGACACTATTTTCTTGGAGTCATCTGCTACCTCTGTCTCTTAGAGTCTTCTGCCTCCTTTTCCTCACAAATCTGTGAGTGTTGAGAGAATGGGCTTGATAAAGGAATCCCATTTAGGACTGAGTGCTCCAAAGACTCTCACTCTGCATGTTGTCCAGTTACAAATCTCTTTGTTAATTACCATCTAGTGCAAGAAGATGCTTCTTTGATGAGAGCTAATTAAGGCTTTTTTTCTATGTGGAGTAGCAGTCAGTGTGTGATTAGGAGAATAATATTTATTTTTATTGCTATGCTTCTTTAGCAGAATAATAGTATGTTTCCCCCAAGGTTTATGGCTTAAACAATCTGAGGGTTTTGGCCACTTTAAGAGTGTCAAATAAGAATTTTGTCTTATAGAATGGGTAATAATAATAATAATAATAACAATAATTAAAATTGGTTGGTTACTCCATAACATCTGTGCCACTATCACATCAATATATCTTGTAGGCAGGTTTCTGTTTAGTTTCAGTGTTTGTTGCTGAGAGAAACTGATTTTTTTTTCTCTCCAGCAAAGTACCTTCTAGTACCATATGGGGTCAGTAGAAGTGAAGCATGTTCATTGCTCTCTATTCATAATAACCAGAGACTATCAACTGCTGAATGGATAATGAAAAGATGGTACATTTACAGAGTGGAATCTTATTCAGCAGTTAAGAAAAATAAAATTATGTAATTTGTAGATAAGTGAATGGAGCTAGAACCATTCATCCTGACTAAAGTATCCCAAACCTCCAAAGACCAATATTGCATGCTTTCTCTTATATATGAATGTTAACTTTTAAGCTTTAGTTATGTGTGTTTCAATTTGAAAAAAAAAAGCACATGTGTTAGGCAGCAGTAGGGCACCAAGGAGGAGGAAAGGGTCTTTCTATGCAAGAGAAATAGAATATAATATCATAATGAGATACTAGGGAAAATATAGGAGGAGGATTAAATGGGGAGAGTGATGGTGATTGGAGGGCAGGACAAAGGAGGGAAGATGGGAAGGGACAAATAACACATGGCAAAAGCCACATGGAAACCTAGAGGCTTCCTTTCATACATACACACATCCATTACACATGAAAGGAATTAAATAGAGTCATCATATATATGTGGGAGACAACAATGCCCTATCTAGAAATCTAATGCTATCAAGTAACACCACTAGTTCCAAGAATGGGTTACATCTTATTGAGTCATTGGTCAAAGATCCCATGGATACCCCCAAATATCAAGATTATTTCCAAGACACAACTTACTTATATTTTCAAGTTTGTTTCCCTGATTTAGATTTATAGCTACCTGAACAAAACACACACACACACCACACACACATGCACACACACACACACACACACACACACACACACACACACACACATGCACTGTTCTCAAAATTAAAAAAAAAAAAAAAAGACAAAATGTCAAAGTTAAAACGAGTTTTTTCTAGCAGAGTTCCTTGAAGTCTTAGATTCATCTATTTGCACATCTATGAAGGAAATAACAAACAGAGTTTTCCTAAGCTCCTTCATTATTAATTTGTCTTTAGCATGTATTAGAAGCAGTGCTACAGAGCTCGCTCTTTTCTGCTGACATTTTGCTGTGGCTTGGTATGTGTTCCCTATGAAACTCATACAGCTATGTAATTCCCAGAATCCTGGGTTAATGCCATTGGGAAGGTGCACACTCTTTTAAATATCGTGCTAATTTTGGTGGTGCTGTGAATGATTCAAGCTAAGCATGCACTCTATCACTCAACTATACCCCTCAATCTTAGAGTGACAAACTTCCCCTGGCTATGTTATACAAAGGTAGAGCCATTGGATAGTAAATAGGTTATATTAGTTAGTGCTGAGCTCACATTATTCAATATAGTGGCTTTATATAGAGGAGAGAGATCACTAAGAGACATATCACTGTCCTAACTGTTAATAGGATACAACTAGGGGGAGTGAGGAGTTTCACCGGAAGGTATATAATATTGTTTGAACTTTCAGCTTGAAATCAGTGAGCTAAATAAACTTCTTTACTTTACAAAGTAGTCTGCCTCAGGTATTTGACTATAATAATGAAAGACTGAGTAATACATTTTCTACTAGAGGAAGCGGAGGGGAACGCTTGGTCTGACAGCTACTTTATCTGATCCAGACTAAACTGAGAGTAATGGATCCAATGTCTGACTAGAGCTTTGGCCTCTGGCAAACAAAGTGAAGTCAGTGCTCAGCCTCCACAGCACTAGGTTTCACATTACACCCAGTGTCCTGATAACAACAGGAATATATCTGAATGAAATTCCAGAATGCTCACGATGATGGGTTAGCATTCTGAAGTTTCACACAGAATTGGAAATTAAATAAACAGGCAATGCCTGGTTTTAAATTTCTGCTTTGGGAAACGTAGGAGAGAATCCAGATGAATGTGGTTCAGATTCCTGCAGGAGAAGGCAATGGAAATCATTGAGTGTCAGTGCCTATAGGCCAGTGTGATTAGAAACAAAATGTTCACAGCTTGAGTGACCAGAAAATGATGAGACACAAAGTGAGTATACTACAGGAGTCTTACTGCTGTGGAAAACCAGAAAACTTAGAGCATGTTGTTACTTCATGTGTGGCAAGGAGAAAGGGGTCATGAAGGCATATAAGTGGGAGCAATATTATTAGTATAAATAAGATGAAAAAATTTAAGTACGTGCATGGTTGTTTTTCTACAAACTCTTACCATGAGACTGCTGTAGGGTGGTAGGTATACGTTACAGGATTGTAGGACAAAAGAGATGAGCCAAAGAAGGATGAAAAATGATAAGACAGCAAAGAGAAATAAAAGGATCAGAGTTGGGGACTACTTCAAAGTGTACATTGTGATGTAGGTTTGTGAAAGTTTGAGACGAGGTTAAAGGAAAAGGACATGGTGGGTTTTCTAAATGGCAGCACATAGACTTTCCTTTTTTATTTTATTTTTTTAATTTGCAAAGCTCCAGCTGACAAGGACTGTGCAAGCGAGTCTGGTTAGGGTGAACTTTTCAGCCCAGCTATAAATAGATTCTAGACACTCTCATGTACATAAGAAGCAGAGAAAAGCAGCAGAATCTTTGGTGGGGTCATATCTGTGAAAGTAAAATATTCCTTGCATTATGCAAATGTTTAGCCCCATGCAGTCTCCAAGCATCTCCTGATAGTCTCTGCAGCATCCAATATCATTCTAAGGCAAGTTTGTCTGGTAGTGTGTAAAATTCGGCCACTGCCACACCCAGCATTCCTGGGGCATATTTGAAGCTGTTTTCTAGTTGTAAGCACCTTATCTTGGGACAGTTCTGCTTCAACATCAACATCGTCACCATCATAAGATTTCCTCTGAAGCCTCTGACTCGTTGAAACCAACAACAGTTACATAAAAGAACAATATAAATGAATTGCAATTTAAATAATTACATATTTAACCTGCCTGTGTATATCTGTGATTATGAACAAGTGACTGATTCTTACATATGCTTTTTGCAGATAAGCTTGACTAGTAACACTCCAATTAGCTTGGGATTGGCCCCTTCTTTGTGAATCCTAGGGAGTGTAAGCCAGATTGTGGCAGTAGGTTTACCATGTGCCCTTTTTTATTTTTTTGAACTGTTTCTGGCATGGTTCTCCATTTCCACAAACTAGTTCATATGAAAATGGCATTCTGACCCATTGGACTCCTTTCTTTCATCTGAGCTCCAAATGTATGGTTCAAGCATGCCGGTCTTCCCTACAGTCACTCCTATCATTGGGTTGGTGTTGCTGTTAAGCCTTTTATCAGGCTATGTATACCCATGCATATGCACTGTATTGCACAAGTGGACAACTTTTTTTTTTTTCAGTCAGAAAAAGTGCCACATTTTTTTCTTTTCATTCACCATATTGAAGCTTTTCTGGCATAGGGCATTGTGGTAGTTATCTGCCAATGCATCCTTTGATTGGGTTGGAGTTAGGGCTTAGATTGTCCTCCACTGTGGTAGTACTAAATGTGGCAAATAGTTAAGGGGTGGGGCATAGTGAAAGGTGGCTTGTGATGTTTGGACCTTATAGATACCATAATCATAAACTTATTCCTTTAATAGCCTTTCCATTCTCATGTGTTTTGCTATAACAACTTGAATAGATTAAGATTGGTAATATATTTAAGCTTTTTTCCTCAAATAATAAATTTAAATAAAAACAATATTATGTATGACGTTAACATAGTTTTTTTTTTTTTTTTGTTTTTTTTTTTACTTGTTATTTTGAAAGCTTGGATAAAAATTATAAGGGCAAGAATCAGGGAAGGTTTTATAAAGCTAATATTTTAGTCTTACAGACATAAACTATTTTTAAAAACACACATTCAAATCTCAGTTTCCTTGAGCATCAATAATATTTTTTGTATATAGTCCACATTTTGTTCTGTGTAGTATATAACTTTAAAAGATTAAAGTTTAACACATCAAGCTTATACAAAACGTCATCAAATATACATAAGAATACAATAAGTCATTGTTTTCCAAAACTCCCACAAACAGAGAAATCCACATAGAGAGATTTTCTAGTTTTATTTGCTTAATTTTTTAAGATCCAAAGCTATTCCATATAAATATGTATGCATATTTCTAAATATGTGTACTGTTAAGTGGAGGACACTTAGTCACAGGTGTCCTATAAACTAATATAGCACAACTCTTGTCTTTGCCTACTTACAGAACTTCATTTTGATTTAGGGATTACAAAAAAATAAAAAGATCATAAACCACAGTAAGCTAACAGATATTAAAGTTTCACATTGGAAACTTAGTATAGCTTGCTCACTCTGCATACTGTTACTTTCTGTGTTTTCAGGGCTGTCCACTTGGTGTTCATAACCAATTTTGGTAATGCATCCCAGGGTACCTATTCTTCACACTACTTATTTTCCCATATAATTAATGAAAGAGGAGAAAGAGAGAGAGAGAGAGAGAGAGAGAAGAGAAGGAGAGAGAGAGAGAAAGAGAAGAGAGAGAGAGAAAGAGAAGAAAATGAAAACTAGGAGAGGTATACAGGAGCTTTGGAAAGGGGAAATGAAGTAACTATGTTATATCAAAAATAAAAGAAATAATAAAATATAGCTAAGAAAAAACTAAGGTCATTATTTTGCATTTTTGTACTTCAACATCTTTTACTTTCTAAAAATAAGGTTTCATTTTCAAATAATTTTCCAAAATAAAGCCAACCATCCAAAATTGATTACATTTATTATAATTATATATGCTTATTTAATAAAATTATTCATATTTTCTATAATTTTAAATTGTTTATCATGAGACAGTTGAAAATGGCATGCCACTTACCTGTTTTATGGACAATATACTTTTTAACTATTATACTCATCAAAATAAATTACCCTTTTGAATACTATAAATATAATAGCATTTATTTTGTGATATTTCACATAATTTTAATAAAATTACAAGACCATTTTGATGACAATTTAATTTGTCATATTGCTGATCTATAAGCATAAAATAAATTCTCAGAAATAATAATTTATAATATGTATACTTCTTTTTTCTACACATTGAAACATTGCTAGACCATCAACACAATAATAAAACTAACGTTTAAATATTTCAGTTCTTCCTGTTGCTGTATGCTATTTCTGTTAGTACACCTTATTATTAAATATGGGAAATTTACAATGTGATAATAACTGTTGGTTGATTGTAGTTTATTATTGTGGGGCGGTGAGCTATGAGAGACAGCTGGACGCCTGGTAGAATGAGCTTTGAACCCTGGAATTCCCTGGGATGGAAGACTTTCAAATCTTCCTGGGCCTTTAGCTCTCTCAGCTTCAGCCCCCCACAGCTCCTCCCACAGAGAGGCCTATGGCCATCAGTCTCATAGGAGTAGCACCCCCACATGCAGATGAGGCATCCGCAAGCTCTCAGACCAAGTCAATAGGGGTTACCTGCTGCAGGACCTTAACCCACCCCAAACTGTATATATTGGCCGAACTCAGAAGTAAAGTGCCTGCAAGATTCATCCCTTTGTCTGAGAGCTTCTGTAGTGGATCCTCCCTCATCGGAGCACTTCAAAGAACTGTAACACTTTTCAAAGAACTGTAACACTTTTCCTCTCTCCACTGCAGAGATGCAGTCCTAGGCAGAGGCAGCAGCAGACTCTCCATCTGCACTCCATCCCTCCAGGACCCTCACGGGCAGAGGCAGCGGCCGTATGCACCTCGTCCTTCGCCAAGCGAAGATCCTCATGGGACCCTATCTGGAGCCAGTCCCACATATGATTAGTTTTTTTTTTAATCCCAAAATCAAATGTTCAAGAAGCCTAGGAGAAAAGACCATGCTTTGTTTCTTTGACCTAAGACTAAGTGTCCACTACTAAACAGTTCTCTAAGACAGCCATCAGCTATCTCATGAGCCTTTAGTGATATTCAAGAGAGTATCTTTCCTTTGATCTTCTTGAGCTCTCAACACTCTGAACAAATTACTACAGAACTATAATGTGATGGAACCTCCCTCAGGTAGATACCACACACCATGTACCATATCTGTACTTCTTGTCCCTGGCTTCCTTGCAGCACTGGCTTAATCCCTGCTTGGACTTTGAACTTGTCAATTCCACCTTTTGTGGAAATACATATCATTTTTCTCCAGTTGCATGTTTAGTTTTGGTTTCTAGCATTCAGGTGAAGACATCCTATTATGTTTATTATGTTCTCAATAGTATTCCAATAAGAACACCAGTCCTAACCTCACTAATCTCCCCAGAACCCTCCTTCACTTCTGTAATTTACAAGCTGTTGAAACAGAAGCAACAGCACCAGGTTCTGACTTCTACTCTTTCTCCATTACCCATTCCTAGAATAACATGCCGTCATGCGGTTCTGGATCAATGACTCCACAGATAAGGAGATTTGATACTGTTATATGCTTGATACATAGCTTATCTGCTCTTTATTTCATTTGACTTGTTAGGATCAATGTATGCACCTGACAAAGCTGGTTTTGAAATGTTCCAGTGGCTCGTTGATAGGCTCTCAGCCTCCTGCTTAGTTCCCTGTGTAGACTTGGCAGCAGAGGTCTGACCAGTTGTGATTTTAGTTCCTCTACATTGGTTGTAGGTTATTTCTCTTCTTCACTGGTTTAAATATTCATGTCCTTCAAAATTCATATTTTAAAATACTAACCTTCAAGGTGATAGAATAGTGGAGCCTCATCAGAAATGAATGGTTTGTAAAAGTATTGTCTGATTTATTTATTTATTTATCATTAAAGGTTGAATCTGGAGCTTAAAGCATTTATTCTAATACTCTACCACTGAGCTGTATTCCCAGGAAGAAGCCCTTTTATTGATATACTGGTTAAATAGACCTACAGAACACTTTCCTCTTTTCTGCTGTGTGAGAACACATGAAGCACTACCTAAGAACCAGACAATTGGCCCTAGTGGTGTCTTAATCTTTGCCTTCTTAGATTTAGAACTACAAAAAATAAATTTGTTTGTAAGGTACATAGTTTGAAATATTTTTAGAGGTCAAAGCATCTTTACTTGTAAATTATGTTCTGTATGTGAGATTTTAAAATCTTCACTAGGAGCACCCAGATATGGATTACTTTCTTCATGATGAAAGTATACAAAAATGAGCATTCCACATCAGCAGTCTTCCTAAATAACAATAACAAACCTGGGGGAACTCAGGACCTTCCCATTCACAATTGCCACAAACACATAAACAAAGAACAAAGTCTGGAGAACAAATGGAAAGATGGAGAGACCTATACAATAAAAGCTTTAAAACACTGAAGGAAAAAAATTAAGAAGTTATTAGAGGAGGGACAGATTTCTCATAGTTGTTAAATAGGAGAATATTATGGGAATAGCCACATTACCAAGAGTAGCCTACATCAAAATTCCAAACTCATTCTTTTGTTTGTATGTTGATTGGTTGGTTGGTTTAAGACAGAGTTTCTCAGTGTAGTGCTGGCTGTCCTGGGACTGTCACATTTCCCAGTCCTCCCAAGATTACTCTCTCTACCTTTGTGACTATCCCCTCCAAAAAAACAAGGAAAAAAGGGCGGGAACCAAAACCCCAAGTCCAACTTATGTTGCCCATATACTCATGGGAACATGGTCAAATTCACAGTGGCCAGCCCCTTAAAGAGAACTGAGTCCTTCCCCACCCCTAACCCTCACCAGAAGCCATCAACTGTGAAGACCTACACTTCAGCATCCCTATCATATGTTAAAAGACTTTCTTTTATTTTAGGGGGCAGAGGTGGGATAAGGGTGGTGAACAAGGTTGTCACCGAATCCTTCTATGTCTCATTGTCAACTGTGATTCTACAGTCATTGATACACTGCAAAAACAAGCTTCCTTGTCCTTTACAGTCAGCAGGAGCACTGGGCACGGACTTCCACATGGTTTCTAGTGACAGTATGGCATAACATGTGTTCAGGTGGCAGCACAGCTACAAACAATCTGTTGAGCTTCAGTGGCAACATGGACTATGAACATCAACAGGGATCCCTGGCCCCATCTAGGCCACAGACACTAACTTATCCCTGGCAGCAGCGTGGACCACAGATATCTACATGGACTCTAGCAGCAGCATGGACTGCAGGCCTCAGCACAGTCTCTGGTGGCATCCACATGACCTTCAGTGATAAGGACCTTGGGCATCCACATGGCCTCCTATGGGAGCAGAGACTACAGACATCCACATGACCCTCAACAGGCTACCATGTTCACCATCTTAGTTCTAGGTTAAAGCACAGGCCATGCATTTCAACATGGCCCCTGAAGGCAGCATGGCCCATGGACATCAACATGGCTTCCAGAGGTAGAACAGACCATGGACATTCGCGTGGCCTTTAATGGTAACGCAGGCCATGGACTGAATATTGACATGCCCGCCCTGGCCACTGCACAGGCCACACACATCCATGTGACTTGTGGCTTGGCTCAAATGGACTAAGATATTTTCGTTCCCAGATTATTTCATATAAGACATGACTGCTATCTTAAGAGAGCATTGTTCACTCTTGCTGCTAATAATGGTACTGTGAGTTACAGACCCATGTATTCACTTTCTATTTGGTGTTCCTCCATAGAAACTCAAACTCGCATGAAATAAAAGATTAATTTGGTATTGCTAACTCCCTTAGTTTTAGTGGATGCTATACTCATTCCCTTGGTCAAGTCTGAAGGCTGGGGCCATCTTTTCAAAACTCTTGTATTTTTAACTTCACACTCTGCCTTGAATTTCCACTTGTTTTCCTTTTTACATTTCGGATACTGGATTATTAAAGTGGTTTTCCCTTTTCTTATCCCTAGATTTATCATTCACTTTGAAAACAGAACATTTTGTTTCAAATTAATTTGATTAATAGAATTAAAATGTCTCATAATGTCCAACTGCTTGTTTAATAATAATTTTATCAATATATAATCTGAAAAATGTGAGATTCACCACCCCCACCTTTTTCTTTTCAATACAATGTTTCTCTGTGTAAGCTTGGCTCTCCTGAAACTTGCTCTGTAAATCAGGCTGGCCTCATACTCACAGATCTGCTTGCCTCTGCCTCCTGAGTGCTGGCATTAAAGGCATGTACAAGCTGCCTGGCTGACATTCATGTCTTTGAGCTTCGGTGTTTTCAGTATATCCACAGGTATGCACATGCTTTATTAGTAACTAATGTCAGGATATCGTTATCACCACTGTTGCATTAGAAACCTGCATTTGCAATATTGTTCTCCATTCTTCTTTCCTTACTGCTCTTGATATTCTCCAATCTACTTTAGACCTCAGTGAATCTGCATACTGTGTATATGCTACAAAAATCACATTATAAAACTCCATTGCTATGTGGATAAAGACAAAATTCTAGCATTAAGTCTGAGATTATATAATACAAAACCTGCCCCAAATTCCCTCCTTTCACATCCCTTATTGTGTCCTTCCTTATTTTCTTGATTTCTTTCGCACCAGGCTGTATTCCGCAACAATATTCCTTCTTTTAGAGGTCTTTATATGGAATCTCTCCCTTGCCCCGCCCTCCCAGCCTCTCTCTCTCTGTGTGTAGTGTGTATGTGTGTGTGTGTGTGTGTGTGTGTGTATGTGTAGTGATCTCTAGTGAACTCTGCCTAATTATTTAACCCATGTTAGGTTAATCATTACATTTACAAGGTTGTTTTCCCCAAATGCTTTGACTATGTCCAGACTTTCCAGTAAAGAGTCCAATAGCATCAGGTGCTTCTATTCTGCAGCATTGCTGAAATGAGAATATGTTTGTTTTTCACAATTATTAAATCAATGTGTTTTCCCTTCTGATGCTGATGTCTGTACTAGCAGTCATATCTGCTTCTGTGTACCATTTGGATCCTATATTGAGCATTGCATATGAGAGAATGTACAGTAAACGGAATCAAATTTGAAACAGTATTAGAAAGAAACACCAAAAGTACCATGTCCTATTTAGCACTGGTGATTCCTGTAGGACTGCATTCTCGCATTCTGTAATCATTATTATATACCAACACACTGCATTCCAGCATTTTTCTGACATTATGTACCTACATACTGCATTCTGGCATTTTGTGGCATACCAACACACTGCAGAATGTCTTCCTGAATGTTTATCTCACTTTCCCTCACTGTAAAATGAAGATGACCACTTGCCATTCAATACCTGGGGCTAATTTCATAGGCTCAGATTAGCAAAGCAATTGGCAAAAGCTCTGCAAACTTTGTGTTATGACAAACTGCTTTTAGTAAATCACCAAAAATATATATTCAATTCCGTTTGTTACTCATAAATCATAAAGTAACTGCAAGGAGAGTCTCAAAAAATAGTGATTTTTATTCATTTCTTCGTGTGATCCCTCATACCTGTAGGTAATTAAATGTTTTTATGATTTAAAATTTTTAGTATTTTTATTTAATTTACTTCCAATCTCAGTCCCCTTCTTCCTTTCCTCCAAGTCTCAATCTTACAAATTGCTCCCCTAATTACATGTTCCCCTTGTTCTCAGAGAAGAGGGAGACCCCCTTGAGTATCACCTCACCCGGGACTTCTAGTCCCAGCAGGTCTAGGCATAGTCTCTCCCACTGAGGCCCATCCAGGCAGTAGAAGAACGAGGGGAAAGGGAGTTCAGTGGCAGGAATAGCTCCCACTCTGCTTATAAGGTGATTCATATGAACACCAAGCTATGTATTTGCTAAAAATATGTAGGGAGTTTCTTGGTCCAGTTCTTGCATGCTCTCTGGCTTGTGGCCCAGGTTCTGTGAGCCCTTATGGTCCCAGGTTAGTTCACTCTGGGGTTCATCTTTTGTGATTATTGAGAATGTGGAAGGCATTACAATTTTATGGCAAGGAGAAATTATCAGCTTGATTTGAAAGCAAGATGGCATTATGTGACAACAGGGTTAGAGACAGCAGTTGTTATTGCAAGTGGCCTCCAAAATCATTAAGGGACTAGGTCTGAGTTAACTGATAAGATGTTGAAGGTGAGATTACTGAGGTGGTGTGATAACAGACTTACAAAGGAAAAAAGATAAAGATGTACATGAGATTAGACATTGTATTTGAAAATAACCCTATTTTAGTTTTATGCAGTTGATTGTATTACATAACTATCACTTAGGTCTCCTTGAGTTTTATATCCCTAAACACTCATGTATAGAATTATGAGATAAAATCTTCACATTAACTGCAATTGTAGTGCAACAAAGAGGAGAGGATTGATATGTAATGTTAAGTATATACATTAATGTAATAAAATGTATATCTCAGTGTATTATTTGCATTGATATATGATTCCATCCACCTTAATGTTTGATTTGGTTATACGTTCCCAGGAGTGAAAAAAATCACTTATGTGTGCTTAAATTCCAAATACTTTAGAAATTTTGGATGGAAAATGTGTCTGTTTCACATCTCGATGCTATGATAAAATGGCTAACAAAAGCAGCTTAAACAAAGGACAGCTTATTTGGGTTTACAGTTAGAGATGGGTCATTATGGAGGGGATGACACAGTAGCTGCTGGTCATCTCACAGCTACCACTGGCAAGCAGCAAGCAATGAATCCTAGTGCTTAGCTTGTTTTCCACTCTTTATTCAGACTAGGACTACAGCTCTCTTGGTAGTCTCAGCCACATTCATGTTGCCACTTCCTATCTCAATCAACCAATCCAGAAATTCCCTAGCAAACATTCCCAGAGATTAGTCCTAGATAAGATGGAATCCTGCCAACTTGACAGTATTTATCATCACAGACTCCTTGAGTTACAATCAAGCCCCATGATACTATAGTTCAAGAATAGTACAGCCCTCCTAGATGTCTTTAAAGACAAAAACAGAACTTGGGATTTCTGTCTTTAACTTGTGTCTCATTATTCACTATACCCATTAGTAAATGAAGGACATAAAGCAAGGAGAAAACAATGGAGGAGTTAAAGGAGATAAATATGTATGAATGCAGAAGGTAACTCAAATTGTTTTATCTTCTTATGAATTCTACCTCATCTATAACTATGTTCATTTTTAACAGTATCTTCAAGAGATTGGTCTGCTATATTCCTTTCTATTGAGCATTGCTGAAGGGCACCTAACCTAATTTTATGACTGTTAGTTTTAATTTAGGTCTTTGAGTTTTGGAGCTCTAGAGATGAATATGTAATTGGGAATGTTAACTGGGAAAGATTTGGGGATGAAGTGATGGGCACTGAAATTCTTGACTGCCTTGATTCCATTGTTTTCATTGTTATTTTGACAGGGCTTCTTTTTTGGCTTCAAAGTCACTATGTAGTTAGTCAAGGATGGACTTGAACTCCTGCCTCCTCAATCCCTAGCGCTAGCATCACAGACATGTGGCACTATATCCCGTATGCTTTCCTATAGCTCAACTAAGTGTCAACATGTATTGAAGAAGCAACAAAACTTTATGAATGAATTAAATGAATTCCAATTGACTAATAAATTACATTACTCAAGGATGCTAAGTACATCAGATTGTCAATATTTTCTCGTCTGTTGAACCTTGTTAGGTATTTTAAACATCATCACACAGATATGCCTCCATTATCTTGACATTTATTTATGCTTTACATTAATATTAGCAGTATACGTATTTGCTTTATATCACACTCATTTGATTTTTTAGAAGAAGCAGCCTAAATATCTCATTTGTGAGGGCCAAATGATGTTTTCAGACTCAGGGAGTTATGAATTTGAATTTTAAAGAGTTTCATAATTATTATGTGCTTTTATTAGTTTCTAAAGATAATTTGATTGTCTACTTTCTGTCTCACAGTGCATGAGAAAGGCTGTTGGATCACAATTGCCCCTTTGTCTTCAGCCATTACAATCTCAACATTTATACCCCACCCACCACATTACCTCCATTCTCAAAAATCATAAAGTCATTGATATGTACACTTAACAATCCATTAATTAGACTCCTTACAAAAAATCATTATGTTTTCTTTTTCATATAATCGTATACTCTTGGTGAGTCCAGTGATTTCTATTGTACAATCAAAACAAACATTAATCACATTCTCAGTAGACAGCTTTTTGTTTACATCTCCACCTAAATAACTCATAACATGATTAGTCACAGCTTCCCTAGGACTTTCTAAGCAGTGAGTTTTTAAGTTTAGAGACAGACACTTGGAAAGGATGATCTATAAAGACATTCTAAGAAACATAGTCTATTGGTTAAAAATATAAAAATCATCATCTTTTGGTTCCTCAGAACAATTAATAGTTGAAAGATAAACAAATTTTGAACAGAATTAAAAATTACTAAAGAAAAATATGCAAATATCTCACAACCAGTCTGTCCATCACTTATGAATACAACAGGAGAACATATTTAAACACAAAAGATTCCTCAACTTCACCTCCAACAAACCTTGTGAGATTTTTCTGAAGGGCATAGTCTTAACAAAATGTAAGTGGAACACAAACAAGAGGGCACCAGGGAAATCAGGAAACACAGGATTAAACCTTGGAAGTCTGTCAAAAGAGATGTCAGTATGAAAAAACATGGGAGTTTAGAAAGCAAAGCAGCAGGCCTCCAAGATGACTGTTTACAAGAAGAAAGGATCATCCATTCAGCATGTTATTGATTAGGAACTGCATGGCTTAGTTACTTGGCCAAAGAGACAGATATTTCTTTTGTCCACAAGGACATGAATATGGGTGAGAAAGTGAATATTAGAGTCTGGAGGGAATGTAGACCGACATGCCAACTGCAAATTCACTCAAGATAACATAAAATACAGCCAGCAACTGAGAGTTTAAGATAAGTTACGCATTTGCTCAGGAATCTTCAATGTTCTCCCTTGAGAAGCATGAGTTTCAAAGTAAAATTATACTTCTATTTTCATTTGTCCAATAATTATAACTGGTTCTGCAGTAAATTGTACTCATGTATTAATCATATTAATAGACTTTTATCTTCAGAATGAAAATGTGATTTTGCTTACTTTAGACTCTCTATTAATAGTTATAAGATTAAAATCTTAATATTATAAGTGTAGATGATGGAAAATCAGGTAATTGTTTAGAGAAGAGCTTGGAGGTGGAAGGCCTTGAAAATATACTGCATAGGCAGTGGTATTTTTGAAAAGCAGTCACTAATGCTATCCATCTTAAATTCTTTCTAGAATCCATGGGTAGGTCAGTCATAAGCTCCTTGTATAAATCACACAGTGACAACATTTTACCGGTAGAATAAGTATTATAGGTTATACAGAGAATATCTCGTCTGAATAAGCAATTGGAAGTGTAGATGGAAATTCTTTAAGTAAAATGTACAAACTGATAAACTTACCTGAGTATGATTGCAGAAAAAGCCAGAAACCATATTGGAAATTTGACATACATTGCACAAGATAGAAATGATTGAATATGAAATGTGCACCTGTCTGCTTGATGTAGTTTCAGATTCTGTAGTTGCAGCTACCTGTTGCCATGCTCCCATAACCCTCTAGCTCAGTGCTTCTCAAGCTGTGTGGATCACGACCACTTTGGCAAACCTGTATCTCCACTAATATTTGGATTATGATTCAAATCATTAGCAAAACTACAGTTATGAAGTAGCAAAAAAATTAAGGTTTTGGCTAACCACAATATAAAGAATTATCATGAAATATTGCAAAATTAGGAAAGTTGAGAACTACTGCACTAGTTGATATATTATCAGAAAGTCTTTAGTATCTGATCCCTGTGTAACAAAGCCAGTATCACCTACTTTATGCTACCATGCAGGCACTAATCTTGGCATATTATCACAACATGAAGGATTAATAGTGACAGTGATAGTATACATCATCTAAAATCCTACCACTTTTGAGACAGAGTCAGAAGAACTACTGTACATTCCAGCCAGCCAGGGCTAATTAAATGGTCTCTGACTCAGAAAACCACAAGAAAAAAGAAGTTAGTTTAAGTCTTAGGATATCATACTTATATAGCATTAGCAAAGTGTGTTGCTAAAATGTAATTATTTTATTAGTTATACTTGTTTTAAAAGAATACATTTATATTTGTATAGTGTTCATAATTACATTTTTGGTAACTATTTGAACTTAAAGTGAAAATCTTGAAAGTCAACCCACTATTGGAAAACATTCAAAAGGTTTTAAAAACAGTTTAAGCTATAAATTTTCATTTCCCTTACAATTTTAAAAAGTTGTTGCATAAAAACTTATTTAAAATACATAAATCTGTTTATTTAAGAGTTAGAAATGTATTTATTATCTGAAACTCATTTTTATACATATATAGAAAAATTTTAATCCAGTAACATGGCTGCTCTGGGAAGGGATGGCATCCAATGATATAATCTGGCCAGAATATAGACACACACTTACTACACATTTTTAATCCTTAACAATGAAGATGTTAGTTGGCAGAAGGAAGCAACCATATTGAAAGTGATGTCTAATTGGGCGATAGACAAAGTGATGAATCAGAGAATAATTTGATTGAATGACTCAGAGATAGGATATGCTCAACTCACATGAGAATCGCAGAGGAAAAATGGCTACTTAAGAACAGCAAAACAATAAAAATGGTGGTGGTGGTAGTATCTGTGTGTATGGCAGTTTTACTGTGACAGTTCTACAGAGACAAGTTACAGACAGAACAAGCTGGATACAACTGAAGACAAAATGAGCCAGAGAATAAAAAGGAGCCAGAAGATTAGAACATATTTCCAACATTAGCTATGAAGTCAGGCAGAGCAATTGAGTCAGAAGCCAAGAAAAGCCAGACTGAGTCAGTCAGCTTGGAAGGTTAGATTGTATGAAGGCAAGAGGCTTCTAGGCCTAGGCCTAGGGATATGTTTCCAGAGAAGAAAACTCTCTGAGCTCAGCCCAAGCCATGTATTCCTATACCTTAGATATGGCTCTCATCTCATCCCTTCAGTTGAAGAAATAAAAGTGACATTTATACAAATACTTCCCATAAACTTGTCCTAATACAACATACTCATAAATTTTGACTGTTTTTTGTTAACCACATATCACATTTCTTGATGATAAAAATGCATCTATAACAAAATTTAAAACTCTTTATTTTCTCCTTTTAAGGTTCTTTTTACTGTCTGTCAGACAACGCTACTTTGTTTCTTAATTTAAATACATTCATTAATAAGTGTCTTCATGAAACTTTCTTGTGCTTGGATTCTAATTCTAATGCAGTCATTATGAGCCCTGACAAGAATCTACTGTGCAGATGCTAAATTTTCAGTTCCGTAAATACCTTAAGATGAATAAAAAGAACATCAGTCCCAAACAAACAAACCCTTTTAAGGTGTTAAAATCTTCTTCTAGACTATCATCGTTTTTCAACACTCAACTGATTAAAGCCACATAACATAAATCTTGATGGTTATTGAAGATTAAATAATTAAATTTTATTAAAAAGTAATCTCTAAATAAAAAATATTCTAATCATTCCTAAATGAATATATATCATTATTTTGTTGAAATTCTTCCTTAATTATATAGATACTTTTGTACTTTGTGTGCACATGCATGTATGTGCATTATTGTCAATAAGAATTCTCATAGAATAATGGTGATCAATTCTTTAAATGTGAAATTTACAGTAATTTGTCATCAAACATTTAAAAATAATTATCATTTGTCAGTTCAGTTCCCTTCAGTTTTCTTTTCTTTTGCTTTTTCAATATTTATTTACTCATTTTATGTGAATATACTCGCTGTCTTCAGACACACCAGAAGAGGGCATCAGATCTCATTATAGATGGTTGTGAGTCACCATATGGGTGCTGGAAATTGAACTCAAGACCTCTGTCTTCCTCTTAATCACTGAGCCATCTCTCCAGCCCTCCCTTCAGTTTTCATCATGATTTGTAAAATATTTGTTACTCTGTCTTTAGCAATTTTCTTGCCATGCTTATGTGAAATATGTCACAAAGACATTTCTAAAAATAATTGACTATTATTGTTAATTTTAAAACACATTTATTAATACAATTAATAATTTTGATTAAATAGTTTCTTTTCTTGGTCTTTGAATGTATTATTATTCATAAAAGTCTGAGAAATACAGAATTAGCTACTTTATGGGAATTACTTTATGAGAACATTAATTACTTGCCATTGTGAACCAATCAGTAAAATCAGATTTACTGTCTGTTGCATAATGTTATTTTGTTTCTTAATTTAAGTACATTCATTTCCTCATGAAACTCTCTTGCTTTTGGATTTTAATTCTAAGGCAGTTATCACTATCAGGCCTGACAAGAGGTTATTGTGAGGATGCTAAGTAATTTTTCAGTTCTGTAAATTCCTTGGGATGAATAAAAGAAATGTCAGTCCTAGACAAACATGCCTCTCATGGTTGTAGAGTCTAGGCTACAAAAGTTGAGAAAAATAAAAGGTAAAACATCACAATTTAGAGACTTGTAAAAGCAGAATAAGTCCTAGAAATAAATACATAAAAAACCATAGTAAAATCACTAATGAATCTTCAGGGGAAAATAAAGAGACGAGTCCCACAAACCACAGGTAAGTGTCACAGAAAATGCTATGATAGTGGACTTTGAAGGATTAAATGTTAGGACAAGGTGTGCTTTATCACATGTTTGCTAAATAAAGATAGAAGTCTGGAATGGTATCACACAATATAAGACTTATTTGAGCAGAATGTTGTGCTAAAGAGGAGTGCAGCAATGTGGACAAGAGAGAGAGAGCAGCCTGCAGCTTCCCTGTGTTTTGTATAATGACTGATAGATATTTCTCTAGTCAATTATTTTCCTTCTTCACTAAAGAGCTGGTGTTCCAACTAGAAAATCGGAGAATCTAAAAACTACAAGAAATCCATAAGAGACGCTAATCTCGTATTATATAAAATCATTATGACTTCAATTAAATTATCCTGGCATATATTAAGGGGATTTATGAACACAATCATAAACTGACCATCAGTAATATTCAGGACATACATGATTAACTAGATAGAAGGCACTGTATTAAAAGTCTGAAAATGTTCTCATATATGTGTAATATATGTGTATTAATATAATATATGATTTCTCTATAAGTATTATGATATGTGCCATATATTATAATATACGTATCACATATAGAGAAAAGAGATTTTCATATGTACCATCAGATCCTGGACACTGTTGTATGCTTAACATTAATGATACAAGTCATTTTCACATTAAAAAGTGTAATAAAGTTTTTTAAAACATTTTTTGTTGTTAATTATTTCAAACTTTAAAGTATCCCAAAACAAAATGCTAGTCTTATGTTTGCCAAATATCTGCTTATGATTTTTTTTCAGTCTTTAATCTTTTTTTTTTTTTACAATCCAGTCATTAACCCCCTCTAGTTATGCCCTCTAACAGTTCCTCATCCCATTCATCCTCTCCTGTTTCCAAGAGGATGTTCCCACACTCCCACACCCCTCCACATCCTACCCTACCTCCCCATTACCTGGGGCCTTAAATCTCTCAAGGGGGTGTCTTCTCTCATTGAGACCAGACCAGGGAGTCCTCTGCTATGTATGTCTGGAGCTTCGGACCATCTGCCTGGTTGGTCGCTCAGTGTCTGAGAGATCTCAGGGGTCTGGGTAAGTTGAAACCGCTGGTCTTCCTATGGGGTGGCTCTCCTCCTTAGCTTCATCCAGCCTTTCCGAAATTCAACCACAGGAGTTCCCGGCTTCTGTTCATTGGTTGGATGTACGTATCTGCCTCTGTCTCTGTCAGCTGCTTGTTGGGTCTCTTGGTGGGCAGCCATGCCAGGCTCCTGTCTGCAAGTACATCATAGCATCAGTAATACTGTCAGGCCTTGGACCTTTCCCTTGTGCTGGATCTCAATTTGAGCCTGTCACTGAACCTCCTTTTCCCAAGTATCTTCTCCATTTTTGTCCCTGCAGTTCTTTTAGACAGGACAATTCTAGTCAGAGTTTTTGACTGTGGGAAGGCAACCCATCCCTCCACTTGATGCCCTGTCTTTCTACTGGAGGTGGATTCTACTCTCTACTGTTGAGCATTTCATCTAAGGTGCTTCCATTTGAGTCTTGAGATTCTCTTACCTCCTGGGTCTCTGGTACATTCTCGAAGATCCCCCTCCCACCTCCAACCTGCTGAGGTTGTATAGTTCCATTCACTTTGCTGGCCCTTGGGTCTTCATTCCTGGTCTCTCTGTCCAACACCTGGTCATGTCCCCCTTTTCTCCTACCCTCTCCCCTTCCTCTAATCTACCTAATTCCCTGCCTCCCTCTGTTGTCTGGTTTCTTCTCCCTCTTTAGCAGGATTGAAGCATCCTCACTTGGGCCTTATGGTTTGTTAACCTTTTGAGTTCAGTGGATTTTATCCTGAGTGTTCTGTGTGTTTTTTGTTGTTATTGTTGGTGTTGTTATTGTTGGGTTTTTGTTTGTTTGTTTGTTTGTTTGTTTTGTTTTTTTGGCTAATATCCTTAATGCTTAACCTTAATGGTAAAAATCATTTTAATACTAAAATATGTAATGAAGTTTTCACTTTCTGTCTCTTTCTGCTTAGGATCAGTCACAGATCTCTAAGTCTTGGGAATCAGCTCAGGGAAAGATACATTTTTTGAGCACTTAAGTGGTCCAAATTTGGATCATCATTGTATCTGCATGTTCTTTATGTAGGCAGTGTGCTGAGTACAAATGTAGGCCTCCAACTTTGGAGAAGGTCCTGGAGGAATTCTCACATTGGGTGGGGCTAAGATTAATTGACCTCAGAGTTCTGTTTCAATTATTATTTCTAGAAATTTGACATACTTCTCTTGAGTTAATGCAAGAGACCAGTTAAACAGGACAAATTTCTGAGAATGGCTTTTAGTTGTCAGTTATGGCATGAGGTGGTAGGTCAGGGGAGTGTGGATGCATACAGCAACCATCACTGATGAAGATTGAGGACGTGCCCTAAATTCTGAAGTCATCTCCATTATGGAAAGTTAATGCAGAATGGGAACTGGATTTTCTAGTGTGAAGCTTTATTTATATTCTTTACATTTGGTTGCTCCCAGGGTCCTGCTGGTCTGAAAGATTTGGAGGACCTGGACACATGGGGAAGTCCCTGAATCATTTCTGGAACATTCTCTTTTGTCCCCACTTGAGGTTACTATGTCAATCCATGACTCCTGCTGAAAAGACTGGATGTGTTTTATTGATCTTTTCTTCTGGAGAGGCTTGCACTGGCTTGACTGGCAATGTGTTCATGGCTTGCTGTCTTTACCTTACAGGAAAAGATGGATTATCCCACTTCCCTTGGCATTTTAAATATATGACCACTCTCTTGTTGTTTCTTTTCCTTGTGGTAGGAAAAAAATGTGACTTACACGGTTTTAAGAATTCATTGGTTTTTCTCATGGTTAAATTATCTGAGAAGTATTTAAAATAGAGATATTTTCTGGATACAAATAAAAAATATACTATAAAATAACTCTAAGGTACAATGTGTGTGTTTGTGTAAGTGTGCATGTGTGCAGGTGTGTGTGTGGGGGTGTGTGTGGGGAGGGTGTGGGTGTGTTGCATGAATGGTGAATTTTCAGGACCACAATAAAATGGAATAGGATTTTTGCATAGGCTGTAGATCCACTCTTACTAATTTCTTCCCTAGCTACCTTCCTTCCCAAACCAGGAACTTCAGCTTCTTTATAAAGACTGCCTCTGAATGCTGAAGTGCTTTGCCAACACAGACATCAAAAGGCCCTGAGTGTACTCCCCTCTCTCCCCATGTTTTAGATGTCTTTGCCTTCATGTCTGATACAGCCAGGGAGAGTGATAAAATGTAATGCCTCACACCTCAAAGATTAAACACCTACTCAGCTGGCTTTTCTGTTTCAACTTCATTTCCTCCACCTGAGAGCCAAAGCACCTTGAACTATATACCAGGTCCACTCTTGATTCTGCCTGTGCAATGAAATTAGTTTTCAAAAGTGTTTTTCTGCAAATAAGCAAAAACCCTGTCTTGTCTTTAACGTGAGCTTAGTTGTTGAATGAATAGCTTTGTTGGACACTGAGATATGATTATAATAGAGTCTATAATAATAGTGCCAATCACAGATGGTGGGAAAACTGTTATTCTTAGACTGTTGTGTTGGTAAATCATGCTAGATTTCCTGTGGCTTAATCTAAAAATGCCACCTTGTCAGCGGGAGAGGGTTAGTTTTCAAGTTCTTGAGAAGCAGTGTTTCAGAAAGAACATCCTACTCATCTTTCTGAGTAATAAGTAAGTTCTAGAAAGGATCCGTCTCATCAAGGACCTACGCAGGGGGCCCCTTTATATCTGCATCAAACTCTGCATGATTCAGAAGGCTATCACATTCACTTGTATGTATGACAGGATTTTTTATTTGTACAAAATATAGTTTTGGTTAGGGTAGGTTGGGTTGAGTTTGCCTTAATTTTCTTTTTGCTTCAATTATATGTAGAAGTCAGAGGCTAGGAACAGGCCCAGAAATTGGCAGCCATAAGTTTGAGCATCAGTCAGGGGGGCGAAATGAGAACTTCAGAACAAGTAAAATGGAAATATATATTAAAGAAAACAAGGGAGATGTTTCTAAATATTATAATATGTCCAAGGATTTTAGCATTGATTTCTTCTTCCCAAAGCATGAAGGCCACACAGGATAAGATTCAAAATTCATTAACTTCTACCTTCAAAGTTCATCTTTCTTTTAAAATTCAATACAGTGAGTGACCTCTCATCTTATATTTTAAAAAGTGACTTCTCACCATTTGGGTTTAAATATTTCTGTCTCCTTTCAGACCTTTTCTCTGTACACTGCCATGACAAAACAGTAGGTTTTCAAACTGTGTAGGTCTAAGAGGAAAAGGAGTCGGGATATTCCATGACAAGGTTAGTGGTTCATGTGAAAGGATGTCCTTATGTGGTGTGGTTTGAATGAACGTGTTTGCCCAAATCCACGGTGTTGAAATGCAGGGAGATGGATGAGTCAGTAAAGTACATAGTGCATCAGCGTGAGGTTGGCACTTGTATTGAATGCCAGAAACACTAACATGCACCCGTAACCCTAGCCCTGCAGAAGCAGACAGGAGTATCTCTGTAGCTTGGTGGCCAGCCAGTCCAGTAAGCACACACCTTCCCACTACCACCACCATTACTACCACCATTACTACCACCATGGCCATCACTACCAGTAGCAGCAGCAGCAGCAGCAGCAGCAGCAACAACAACAACAACAATAACAAGTAATGTAGTGGAAAAATACAACTAATGATGACCTCTGGCTCTATGTATTTCTACACACATGTGTTTCACACACACACACATACACACACACATACATACACACCACACACACACACACAACCACACACACACACACACATAGAGCTAATCCCCAAGACAATGCTATATATCTCTAGGAAGCAATTATTTGTCATTATGTGATAGGGGTGGTAAGTGCTCACAAATATGATTAGATGGTTTTATAAATGAGGTCAAATAGAGACCCTTTGTCCTTCTATTAAGGGCAGTGAAAGATACATGAAGATACAGTAAGAATCACATATAAACCACAAAATAAGCCCTCATTACACAACAAATCAGTTACTGCTCTATCCCTGACATGGTAGATTTACCAGTAATGAATAGTAAATGAATCTTTTTTTACTTATTCTATTCACTTTTCATCCTGATTCCAGCCTCTACTCCTTCCTTTCCTCCCTATCCACCCTCACATTCTTCTCCCCCAATATCCCGTCCTTTTTTCCTCTGAAAAAGAAAGATCCCCTGATGGGTACAAACCTACCTTGGCACATGAAACAGCACCAGCACAAGGTACATCCTCTCCAACTGAGGCCAGACAAGGGGGTCCAGCTAGGGAAAGGGATCCTAAGCGAGGCCACAGAGTCAGACTCATCTCCCTGCTCTACATGTTAGGCAACCCACATGGAGTCCAAACTGTACATGTCCTAAATATGTGTATGGGTCCTCTGAGAGGGTTCATCCAGTAACTTATGGAACAGATATAGAAATCCATAGCCAAACATTAGGAGGAACTGAAGAGTCTTCTGGAAGAGTAGCAGGAAGGATTAGGGGGAACAGGAGGGGTCAAGGACACCACAGCATCAACTAACTTTGACCCACTGGGGCTTACAACCAAAGAGCATGGATGGAATAGACTCCCTAAAGTAAATTAATATTTAAAGGAATCCATTGGAAAGTTTGCAAAGACACAGTTGTGAAATGTGGTCTTAGAAAAATCAACAAACTGTCTTGAGGAACCATTGTAATTTAAAGATAAAATGAAGCCCAGAGAAATTAAAGACTGCGGTATATATTGTATTCAGTGAGCTACAAGTGAGCTCTGACTTCTGGAATTCTTGAATGGGTCTTATATCTTCTAGAATATGACCATTCAGGAGCAACATAATCATTTTGTAACACACACTGGGAAGGCCTGTGCCCAGGTTGTTGTTACATACTAGATATACTTTTCATCATAAATTCTCAGTTGTAACCAGGTGGCCAGGAAGTACATACATAAACAGTTTCTTCTAACCAGTTAAAGAAGCTCATAAAGATTAAACTCATGGAACAGAGTAACACAAGATACTTTATTTTGTATAATTTTAACTATAAAACATTGCCATATGTATTTCTTTCAATATTGTCACAAACACCTGGGACATGAGGAACACTCATCTGCTTTCAAAAAAGTGAAACCTTAAGCTCAAAATTTAAAGGATCTTGTGGAAGTCAGGGTGCCCAGGAAGAGTTGGGAGGGAGTAAGGGATAGATATGACCAAATACATTGTATACACGTGTTAAAATTCCAGAGAATTAAAAAAAGTGTAAAATTGGTATGTAAAATGCCTGGGTCAGATGTCATGTGCAGGTCTTCTGCCTTCTAATCAGAAGAGTGTAGAAGAATTTTAATCCAGCAACATGGCTGCTCTGTCAAGAGATCACATCCTAAAACCTTCTAGGTCTATGTGCTCTGGCTGGAATGCAAACACGCCCTGTATTACAGTATAATCATGCTGCAATACAGACATGCCCTTAGTATACACCTTTAACCCCTAACAATGTAGGCGAAGTTAGTTTGTAGAAGGAAGCAGCCATGTTTGAAAGTGATTTCTAATTGAAGGACAAACTAATGAAAATCAGAGAAAGATTCGACAGAATGAGTAAGATGTAGGATATACCAAAACCTTAGGAGAACAGAAAGAGAAGCTATTGAAGAGTAGTGCAGGTAGACAGAAACAGTTAGTTCAGTGGAACTGAGTTCAGTTCTGTTCAGTTCGTGCAGCAGAAGCAGTTAAAGCAAGGAAATAAGGAGACAGAAGATTAGAACAAATCTCCAGAGTGAGTTTGAGGTGAAACAGAACAATTCAGTGAAAAACCTAGAGAAGTCAGATTGAGCCAGTCATCTTGTAGAAGAGTTTGAGCTAGAGCTAGCTAGCCAGAGTTCAGAAGAAATTAGAAAGGGTGAGTTTATTCATCAGTAAGCCTTGAAGATGACAATTAAATTTGTTGAATTAAAGGTACTGTTACATAAGGGCTCCTTTCACACTCTCAGGATTATGCTTAAATGATTAGTTATAATTTAGGAAATATTGAGGAGGATTTTAAGTGTCAAAGGACTTATAGAATACAAATTCCAAAATTATTCTGTAAGCATGGTATTGGTGTCTTATGATATCATTAAGGAGAAATAAATTCTTTTATAAGCTGTTAGGAATAGAGCAACTTATATAGGCCTAAAAGAGCTGACTGTTAATTTACTGCAATTCTGCTGTTAAATATCAATGAAATCATCCAGCAGGTGAAGATACTTAGCAACTAGTGACCATACACATTTGCATACAAAATAATTAATAAGAATAAATTAACTTGTAAAAAAGTAATTTGAGTGAACTTTTAATTGAACACTATGATAAAAATTTCAGGTAATAAATACACAAATTCTCAAGACTTCTTATCTCTTAATTGTTTCTTCAATCTTACAATTATCTCTGCTATTGGGGGTCTTTCAGACCACTTGCTTCTTCACTCTGGAAGTGTTATCAAATTGTCTGCTGTAGTGTCCTATGTTGGAAGTTTGAAATTCATTTTGATGAAAATGTTTTTGTCAAGAAAGTCACAAAACTATAAATGGCTGTGTTTTCCTTGCCTATTCATAAAAATTAATGAAGAAAATATTAATTATGTCTATTAAATTTTGAACTGCATTATGCCTATAATGATTCCTTTGTAAATATATCAAACTACCTTCTAACATTTGGAAATCTTATTTTTAAAAAAGAAATTGTTCAGCTTCCATGTGAATGTGGACTTTCTGTTGTTTTTTGTTGTTATTGAAGACCAACCTTAGTCTGTGGTGATCTGATAGGATGCACGGGATTATTTAATTCTTCTTGTGTCTGTTGAGGCTTGTTAGAGTGGAGCAGAGACTGAAGGAAAGACCATCCAGAGACTGCCCCACCAGGGGATCCATCCCATATTCAGCCACCAAACCCAGACACTATTACTGATGCCAAGAAGTGCTTGCTGACTGGAGCTTGATATTGCTGTCTCCTGAAGGGCTTTGCCAGAGTCTGACAAAGACAGATGTGGATGCTTGCAACCAATCATCAAACTGAGCATGGGGACTCCAGTGGAGAAGTTAGGGGAAAGACTGAAGGAGCTGAAGAGGTTTGCAACACCATAGGAAAAACAACAATATCAACCAACCAGAATCCCAGAGCTCCCAAGGACTAAACCACCAACCAAAGAGTACACATGGAGGGACCCGTGGCTCCAACTGCATATGTAGCAGAGGATGGCTTTATCTGGCATCAATGAGAGGGAGGCCCTTGACCCTTTGAAGGCTTGATGCCCCAGCATTAGGGGAATGCTAGAGTGGTGAGATAGCACTGTCATAGAAGCAGGGGGGATAAGAAATGGAATAGGGAGTTTGAAGAAGATAAACTGGGAACAAGGATAACATTTGAAATGTAAATAAATAAAATAATAAAAAATAGAAGAATAATAAAATAAAAAAGAAATTGTTCGTATCATTCAACCTAAGCGAAGCTTGGTTTATATTTTTATTGGTTTTCTTTAATTTTACTCTAGCATGTAAGAGAGAATATCAGAACCGTATATAATAGAGTTATATTCATTTGCTGATGAAATGAATAACTTTTTAATTAATTGGATTATAATTAAGAATATAAACATAGTCTATTTTGAGACACAACTGATATAATTAGACCATATTTTAAAAACTAACTGTGGATGTTATAAGAAACAGAAAGTCACTGAGATAATTTACACAAAATTTACATAGAAGATAATTTAGAATGTTAATAAATTCTTTGTAAATTGGATAGTGCATGATCATAAAGCAATAATGATTAATAAAGTCAGAATAAAAAAATCCCTTATTCATATACCACAGCGTGGAGGGCTTGCTTTGTAGGAAGACACATACTCCTCTAGAGAGTACAAAGTCCTGTGCATGCCTCTGTGGTTCTCTTTGAACAGGACTCAAAGTATGTATATTATAATAACTGTAGTTTCATGTAATGTACGTCTGACCTTGTTCTCTATTGATTTAGAAAAGAACTGTTTCCTCATATGCGACCTCAACATCAAATGTCAAAAAGTGTTTTACATTGTACATAAAGTGATCAGTTTATAAAGACAAATGGAAGAGAGAAAGCTCTCATTAGTTTTAAGTTAACTCATGGTGCTGGCCTCCTATTACACGTGACTCATATCTGATACCTTTAAAACGCTGTTTCTTTCTGAAAGTAAGCTTCACTTCTCAGGTGTAAATGGGTGTCACAGGCTTTACTTTAGTGATGCATCCTTTGCAGTATTAATCACAATTTTCATGGTTTATTCTGTCTCCTTGGAGTTCTGTTATATTATACTTCTGCCGTAATAGTCACCAGTGAGCTAATGCCATTCTTTTTCTAGGTAATACATATTCACATTATGGTACATTCATTCTCTGGTCATGGTTTAGTGACAGTTGATAATTCAAGGGTCAAGATACTTCTTATGACATAATGGCTGTGATGGTGAATACTCAATAAAACATGTTTTGATTTTTTGGTAGACTGACTTAGACACACTCATTTACATCCTTTTCAAAGTTCTGGAGGCTAAGATAACCTCATAAGTACAATTTGTTTTGATCATCTTTGGAATTAAATAAACTCATACAAAATCAGAAATTGCATTCTGAGTATGTAACACATTTACGGTAAAGCTATTTTGGCTTTAGAGATGACTTACTTTCCATGTATGCTCCATTGATTTTTATTTGGGGTTTAGCTTGTACTGCAGTTAATCAAACTTAAGTTCTACTTCTAAAGGACTTGATGAGACAGCAGAAATGTTCAAAGAGAAGAAGAAATCATGAGATGCCATGGTCTTTTGATTTCCATTTGAAGGGTATACGTTAGTTAGAGGACACCTGGATGAAGGGACATTTCTAAGGTAAAATGTAGAATTGTACTGAGAATATATATTTTTTTAAAACCTTACAAGACAGCCATAACCATTTAATAGTGATTAAATGGGAATATCAATATATTATAATTGTAACATATCAGATAATGAAGTAAATATGAGAAAGGGTGTGTAAAGAGGCTTTGAGTCATTCATCCTGATTTCCAACCTGAGTTTCAGGTACTTGGTAATCAATTCATCTCTCCTAGTTTCAGTTTAGTTATCTGTAACACTAAAGTTGATATTCAATACACTCATAATACATAAAAATATTTAATAAATTCCATTCATATTTCTATGATGTATCATTTTCTGAAGGCATTTAACTAAGTATTTCATTTGGAAGAACCCTTTATTTCAAAGGCTATTGAATGACATTGTTTTGATGTTTTCCTTAAATGATATCTCATTAAAATGTTTCAACAAACTTCAAAGAGATTTAGTTACATTGAAATCTTTGTTGAGTCTTCAATGATATCTTAAGTATTTTTTTTAATTATATTATTTATTTATTTATTTTTTAGATGTACAAATTTTATGTTAAGTGTCATAAATTATACTTAAACATAAATAACATAAATCTTGTATGGATAAGAACAAAATATGACTACGATATAGGTAGGTAACAGATGGGATGAGTTTATATGGAATTCAATGCTCACCCAGAAAGAGGAACTTATTGTTCAAAATGTGTAAAATGGAGCTTACTGAAGCACATTGAGAATCCTGTAATCATTGTCATTAAGAAAGTATAAAATGGTAATTTTTTTGTTACAAGAGATCATGAGGAGCTCAGGACAGATATCAGGTCTTAGTGGAAATTTCTAGTACAACTGTTTCATACTATATCATGTATATTTTTATGTATGATATATATGTGTATATCATGTTATATATTTTATATGGTAGGTGTGTTTAGTAGCCATTCTTGAAAGATAAATTTGGTATTAGAAATTATGTCTGTATAATAAAAGATCACAATTCACTAAGCATTAAGTTTCTCTAGAATTTATTTTAATAGATATTATTAATTAATTGTAAATGAAAACTGAATGCAAAGACTAATATGATTAAACCTCACCTATTTCACTTCCTCCAGTTCCTAGCATAGAAATGAGATGTCTCATTACATTACTTACATTTGAAGGTCCAAGGAGTATTATGGGAATGTCTTTGGAAAATTTATTAAACACATTATCTAGATGTTACACACTCTGAGGAGTCCTGCAAAGTGTTTGTTTGAGGCAATGTCTTCCCCTTTATAGTATATTATTTTGTATAATTTGTGTTTGAGAAACAAGTTTGTAGAAACCTTTACTGTTGGCTGAAAGTCAGCTGGAAGTAAGGAGAAAATTGAAATTCCATTCAACAAAGTACTGAAAGTAATTTAGGATGAAAAAATTGGGTTTAAGCTCTTCCTCATAATTCATACCAGGAAATACTGAATAAGCTATTTCACTTTCCAAGTCTTGATTCTCTTCTTGGTGATAGCATAAAATGTCTAATTTTTATCTATAGACTTCATAAATATCATGTATGCTAACATAAATAAGATAGTATCTAAAACAATGAATAAATAATACACATTGATATAAAATTTCCATATATATATATATAAATATTTATATATTTATGTATGTATATACACACATACGGTTTTATTACTCATGAAAGAAACATCTGTTAAGTATAATTAGAAAAAAAAAAAATTAGAAATCTTTTGGGAATTTACCAAACAATGATTTCTCCAATCAGATATGAACTGTATGGACTCCTAGAAAAATAGTTGTTGGTTATTACAGTCTATGTATGTAGGTGACATTCCTCTAACCAAAAGAATGTAGGACACAGGCTTTGTCAAGACATGCTTTGATCTCTGTAAGTTTCTGTTTTTAGTAATGAGGTAGTTTATGTAATGAGTTAGTTTTAGTAATGAGTTTAGTAATGCAGTAAGCTGTTCTCTATAAGACCTAGATGATTGGCACTTTGCTTTTAATTTTGGAAATCTTATACTAGCAGACAATTAAATGTTTGATGTTTGACATAAACTATATATATATATATTCTATCCAACATATAATGTGCATAAATATTAATAAAAATAGTTCCATATTTATTGATACATGAAATATTGCATGAACTTAAAATCATGAACCCATTTTTTTCAGTGTACCTTAATAAACTGTAGAACCAAATCTTCATCCTGATATTTCTGACCAGTATTGCTGAACAAAAAAATGTGAATGACCACAGTAAAGGCAATAGGCTACAGTAATGTATGAGTCCTGGGTTCCTGGATGCTCCTCTATCTTTCTGATACCCAGAATGGAAATGAGGAAATGATTAGATGATATTTCCAATCATTAAAGCTATACCTGATGGTTTTTCTAAAAGATGAGAGCATCCACATTAAACTCTGAATACAAATTTTTCTAGAAACTTCCAAATTCTATACTAATTTAAAACAATGATACACTTAAATGAGCCTAAGAAAGAGCTTTTGAAAACTGAAATCAATTTTGTAGATACTGTTTCACTTGCACTTTCTCAGCAAATATATTTCAAGATTGTAAAATGATAATCCACATCTTTATGGTATAATCAGTTAAATAGTAGGGATATAAAAAGTTCCCACTGCACTATCTTTTACAGATAAATCTTGAAAGTACAGGTAAATCTTTAAATGTTCAAGGAATCCGCAAATAGCAGCATTGAGACCCAACACTGAGCATATAAGCCAGGAATATATTTCATAGGAGACAGCTTTTCACTCTAGGTAAAAAATATGCAACTTAACTAATAATGTATGCAGTTCTTGAGAAAATTTTGTCATTTATTCACTTTCTTCTGTCAGAGAGAACAAGATCATAGCCTAAAAGTTGTCTCCCCAGAAATGCTGTGGGGCACTCCCCCATCCATTTTTGTGTTTGTATTTAATGTATAATGAACAGAAGTTACAGGAACATTCTTGGGTTTGTAAGAGTGTGAGAATATTAATTCCTTTACTATCCTTGTGAAATTTTGCAGTCAGAAAAACTGATGAATCATTGACATTGCTTTTGTGTGATGCCTTTCAGCTAATTTACTGATTATTGGGTCTACATGTAAGGACAGATTAATAATAGATTTGAAAGTATAGATTTTCAAAGGTCATTTCCACATAGAAGAAGTCTCATTTGATTAGCAGAGAGGAACTGGAACCCACTGATAATTCAGCACCTCACCTTGACTTTGGAATTCAATGAGGTTTCCATCCCTCCCATTTAGTTTTATTCTTTATTTACTTTTTGCTGACTATCCTGCGTGACCCTGGTCATCCTGCCAAAGGCACTGGTCTATGCAATCCTTCTGCTCATCCTTTGAGCACCTGCTCTGCTTTCTCATCACTTGTTTCCACTTTCTTCTTTGACCTCGACCTTTTGGCTTATTTTATAAAATGTTCTGTATGTGTCCTCATTGTCTCCCTTGCTTTGGCCAATTGCAATTCTAAATATCTGCATCACCTCTAAGGTCCTATTTACTGGTCATCATCTGAGGTCTAGTAAATTCTCTCTTCATTAGTGGGCCGTTTGTGATAGGCTCTGTCTTCTTCTCTATGGAGCCCTCTGATATATTTTATCTCAATTCATATTTGAGACTTTCTACGTTTCATCTGGTTTGCAGAGTAGAGAATGTTGACTCTGGACATGAGATCCAATGATTGGCACTTGTGGATAGCTTAGCTAAGATTTGCTTATGGCTAGAATAAAGGATGAGCCAGTCTTCAGAGGAACAGGATTTGGGTTGCAGAGTCAAGAGGGTTATGTGTGGCTGTGTAAATAATAAAGAGAGCGAAGGCAGAAACACTGCAGATGGTAATCCCTGGGATAATTAGGTTTGTGCTTATGCTAATGGACACATTGTTGAATCTAATGGGGTTAGGGGTGTCATAATTGCTACCAATCTCATTGTTCAATTATGGCATGTATTCTTACGAAACCAAATCACTACACGGGTTTGCTCTCTCACCAAACTCTCCCTCTTAAAACTCTTTTGGGAAGTCCAGTGCTCAAGTACTTGGTCAACACAATGATAGTCCCTACCTCCCCCTGAAATTGCTACATTACATTTCTGTCTCAACTTCATGCTTTTGCAGATATGTATCTGGTATTTTCTCACTGAGGGTCAGCCCTGCTTTTCTAGAAGGATTTGTCTCATGGGTACAACCCAAGCTATAATCCTTCCAACTATTGGTCTCTCTTCAATTTGAGCTTTGTGGAGATCCTATTTATTCAATTTCATTAAAATTCTTTAACTGGCAATCAGAAATCATACAAATTGTACTAATATAGTGATACAGACCTGCAATTCCTATTATTAGAGTGGCTGAAGTAGGAGGATTGTAATGTTGAAGTTCTGTTCAGCTACATTGTCTCAAGAAACATTGTACATGTTAATTGGGTATCATATGATAGTATTTTGATATAGGTGTGCCTTGTATCTTTCAATCAGATTAAACATACGTGCCTCTGCAAACATTTTGTTTTTGGTTCAGTTTGTTCTTTTTCTTCTATTTGAGAGAAAATAAAGAACATGAAACTGTATGAGTAGATAATATAGTATTTTGGAAAAAAGAAAGAATATGATCAAAATACATAAAAATGAAAAAATGAAGAAACAAACAAAAAACAGTCAGCATTGATCTAATAGCAAAATCAGACAATGGCTTCACAAAAAAGAAGGAAGTTACCAGTCAATATGGTTGATAAAAATTGATACAAAACTCTCAACAAATTAAGAGTAAGCTAAATTCAACAACATACAAAAAAAAAAAAGACTATTCATCAGTATCAAATTGATCTTAGTTGTTCCTCCCTTCATTTTTTCTTCTCTCTCAATACTCCCTGACACACACACACACACACACACACAAGCCATCATCATCATCAACATCAACAACAACAACCTCTCTATCTCTTTTTGTCTCTCTGTCTCTACCCAGAACTCTTTATACAAATCGATATATCCTTAATGTGTAGAATTTAATAGACGTGATAAATCACATCAATAGAATTGTTGAAATATACTAATGTCAGTGGATATAGAAAGACATTTGATAAAATTCAATAATACTTGATGATAAAAATTTTGCTAACTATGTATTGATAACATACTTAACTAAATGGACATCTAAAATTGAATAATAGAATTAAAAAATAACTTCCTTACATAGAATCTAGAAAAAAAATATCTATTTGCCCTTATTCAATATATCTTAAATTAAACAGATTACGATGAATAAAAAACAGGAGTGCCATTGCATTATTTGCCGATAGAAACACCACCCCACTCCACTCCCAAAAAAGGAGAGAACAAATAAATGAATTCAGAATATTTTCAGGATAATATAATTTACATGCCCAAACTATAGCATTGCTATACACCAATAGTGAACTACCTTTACAGACTACACATACTTTCTGATCATGTCTATATAAATATATTTTAAAAGCTAGAACCTTATGTACCTTGAATTTGCTACAATGTGCTTCATAGCTGACAATGACCTTGCAGGCAATGCTCATCTGGCTTCAACCTTCTGATTGCTAGGAATACAGATGTTCCTTTCTCTATTGGTCTATGAAGTCCTAGATATGGAGGACAGGGTTTCTGCATGCTAGATGAACATTTTTTCAACCACATCCTCAGCCCAAACATTAATTAGAATGGTTACATAATTTTACTTAATATTTTTTTTATTAAGGAAACATTGTTAGTACTTCTGTTGACTTGTATACATTGCAGTATTATAGATATCAACCTTCTGAGAAGAATGTTATAACTATTTCATTTGTAAAGGGTAGATGTTCTTTTGCATCTTTCTTTTGGGAGTTAGTCTGTTGTCAATGTATTGTAATGCTGAATTATGTACCCTAAAGTCTAGGCTTACAATGAACTCTCACATTTACCAGCCTTTGTTGTGCAAACTTAGATCCTTAATTTAAAACTGTTAAGGTTTGGTCTGTTGCTATGTATTCTAATGCTAAATACTGACCCTTGTTATCTCAGGGTTAGGAGATCCTTACTTAGACCAAGTGAGGCTGTGTAACCTTACTCACCAAGTTATTCCTAAAACAAAAGAAGGGAGGAGAAGGTGGAGAGAAAAAAAGATTCCTTGAAGTAAGTAAGTTATGCAAACCTGGCCATGAGGGCTGGTCAATTGGAGTAAGAGTAGTCCAGGAGGATCATGGCAAATTATATCTTGGAATTATATATAGAGAAGTAGGCAAAATAGCTTAGAGGGTAGATATCTGCCCAGCTCTAGAATGTTAAATGCGTATCATGAGTACAAAGGTTTCATGTCTTTTATCTGAAAACTGAATGATCAAAGGAAGGGTAGAAACCCTGACTGAGATTAAATATTTACTACATCTTTCTTATAAATTATATTGATAAAAATAACTCTCTTCTATGGATGTCTGCCCTGATGAACTTCCATATTGTAAATGATTTTTTAAGATTAAGATTTAAAATGATTTTTAAGAGCAGAGTCTTGGTTCAGTGGAAAAACAGTTCCTATAGCGTGGGTTCTCCTCATCTTTCTAGATGTCAGATGCTTGCACACATGCAACTGTCATTTGTTTTAGGTTTACAGTATAATCTCCATGAATGGTTTTGGGACAGTGCCTTAAGAGCCAAAGCCACCTGTATAATTCAAGCAACCTCCTGGATACTTGTAAGAAACCATTATCTGTGTTCTCAATAGACATCCTTTCTGGCTTCCTCAGACAACCACTCCAACTGCCATGCAAGTGTGTACAACTGTGATTACACTCAAATACAGATTGGAACCAACATACATGTTTGGCCTCTCATAGTCTCCTTTCTGGAATCTGAAGGAGGAATGAAGCAGAAACCTTCTTGTCAACATTTCAAATAGTAATGGACAGTAAGGCAGAAATAGAAGTAGCATTCATTCATTCCTGTAAAAAAAATGGTGAACTTGGTTCAGGGGAAAGACAGCACAGAAAAGAAATGAGAGACATGAAGACAGCATCAGCAATTGGACCATGTAGCATGATGATCAGAGGCAAAGATGACACAGTGTGACAGAGGGAGAAATGTAGGAAAGGAAGTAGTTGGGAGGAGAGAATCAGGGAAAGGAAGATGAGAAAAGGAGAGCCAGTACGTCTCTTCAGCTTTTGTTTTTAACCGTTGTCACAAGACACAGGAGAAGGAAAATAAGTGGACTCAAGGCTTAAGCATATAAACATGGTTCTTGTTTAAAATGAATCCCGCATATGCTCTCGGTGTGTCTAAGTCTAAGTACCTTACATTTTATCTGCTCTACTTTCCTGCTGTGAACAAATTCTGTTTGAGTACTTAGCAAGTTGCCAAGGCTCATTACCAGTTATTATCATACAAAATCAACAATGAAGACAGTTTGCTGAATAATATTGAAACATTATCATCCATATTTGTAATTTGTAGCATTTAATTAAATCCAGTGGTTGGTTCAAATTAGTAGTCAACATTTAAAAGAATTGTCTAATAATAAGAATCATTGACAGTGACAAAGATCTAAACAATGGTTATTACTTTTAAAACCATCTATGTAAATTATATATATTTCCCATGAAACCAATCTTACTGTTTCCTTAAAAAAACTGAATGTGCAAATCAAATGTACAAATTATTATTTATTACATTGTTATGCTAATTTAATGCTTTAAATCTAAATTCCATTAGTTTTACAATTTTTTTATAACATTGCTCATATATTTTAGCTATGTAACACTTGTAAGGACTTATACTTAACTTTAATGTTATTCTACATACAGATAACATTAAGAAAATCAATTTAAATATTATTTGGTTATTGAATATATTTTCCCAAGAATTCTACTTATTATTCAAATTTGAAGAATATTGAATTAAACAGTCTGGTTTTCAGTTTAAATGAAGTGCTTGTTCTTGAATCATTTTAATTAAAAAATTGTTCATTTTCAAATTTACCTAATGTACTTAGTGTTTTCTTTTTCTGTTTTAGGCTTCCTTGAAAGTAAAATAGATTTTTATTAATTTTGTTTTGAAGAGTTAAAGGGCTCTCCCTCCCTTCCTATTAGGCCTTTCCTCCATTCATCCCCCTGTCCCTCTGTCCATCTATCTTCCCTTCTCTGTCTCTTTGTGCCACTTTTTGACCATCTTCATTATTTAAGTAGACTTTAGTTTTTTCTCCAAAATTCCAGACGTAGTTATCAGTGCTACTGCTCTGATGATTCAGTGAGGTCTGATATAGCTCTGAGATCAGTGAGGTTATCATTGCAGGGTTGAAATAGAGAGCTGGGAAATTTCTGTTCATGGTTCCTTGCTGCTTACTAGAGTCGGCAGCCTCTTAGAGATATTGTATAAGGATTCACAAGGACGGTATGCATATAAAGCCATATCAATTGCAAGTAAAATGATTCATTTTAGTAGACCAAAAGCATCATTTTTGTCTTTTCAGTTCAGAATACTGCTGGGATTTTATAGGAAACTGATGTAAATAGCACAAATAACATCTAAATATGATGCAAAATTTAGAAACAGCCAAATAATATTTTCCTTTTCAGTCTTTCAAAGCCAGCTGATAAATATTAATTTAAAAATATATTAATAGATGGAGAAATTCACTGGCTAGTAACACTGACTCTCATATGGCTCAACTTGAAATCTTTATTGATGACAAAAGATAATGTCCCTGAAGGAACAGCTTTAGTCTTTGAAATACACCTTAATCAACAGATTATATAAAGCATTAAGAGCAACTTTACAGTAATTTTCTTTGAATGTCAACAGTCTATCTGGTATAGTTATTAATGATGACTCAGTGGTGGCAGCTAAAATAGCAACTTGCTAAATGAATTGAAGGCAATGTAGGTGCCACCTCAAACTCATATTTCAATGAAGTGTCATTGCATACTACATCAAGAAAACTTACCTACAAGATAACTAGAAATGGGTCATTCAAATCAGTGTTGAGACTATGAACTTCATTAGGGATTAAATACAGCTTCAGGAATCCCTTAAGCTCTCTTATTGACTATGGCATCAATTTCTTTTTTAAATGTTTGTTTTGCAACTTAGAAAGCTAAGCCAAGACCAAATGTTGAAACTGTTCAATGATTTGCACATTGCTATCAAGTCATTTGTGGTACCATAGCAATTATATTTGCCAGGATTTGACAGTAAACACTTGTTTACAGGTTTTGCATTTTAAATGGAGTTAGCTGCTTGGATAAGTGAGTTAAACATGCATCTTAAGGTGGAAACTAATTATTAATCAATGTTTCCAATCATAACAGCATTCCAAATGAAACTTGAATTATAGCAAGCTGAAATTAAGGAAACAAAATTTTATAAATTTTGACGTGTTGGCTAAACACAATCGTGTGAACAGGAAAAAAAAAGTTGCCTTGCTTTCAAAATCTGATCCAAGAGTTTGAAAACAGATTTCAAAGTTTCTGGAAATCAATGGTATTTTTATTTGTTTGTGACTCCATTTCCTTTTGGTAAATACATTACCAGATAATTTTTGAATGAATTTATAGATAAATAATTCCATATTCAACTTACAGAAACAATAGTTCATGTCTCCTTACTAAACTTTCTCATGTCTTATCTGGAAGAGGAGTCAGTTTATCCTTGCTTCAGAATCAAGCTTTAGCCATGCCATCACGGTTTGAGTAGCCATTTTCTTTCTTTTTTTTTTTAATCTTTTTTTACAGTCTAGATTTTATCCCCCTCCTGGTCTACCTTCTGACTGTTCCACATTCCATAGCTCCTCCCTTAAATCCCCATGAGGATGCCCCCACCCACAAGCTCTACCCCCTACCCCTCCAGATCTTCCCACTCCCTGGGGCCTCCAGTCTCTTCAGCGTTAGGTACATCTTCTCTGGCAGAGTCCATACAAGGCAGTCCCCTGCTGTATATGTGTTGGGAGCCTCATATCAACTGGTGTATGCTTCCTGGTTGGTACACTGATTCTAATAGAAGAGTAGCCATTTTCAAGACTGAAGTACACCAAGAGTGAAATTAGATGAGCACCTTAAAAGTTTATTGAGAATTCCAACCATTTCCATAGGCCAGATATTGATACATTAATTTCTCACTTATCAGAAATACCCCAGTAATTCTATGTTGTTCCTTTCTTATAATAAAAATGTGAAAACAATGATGCATTATTTAGATATGGTCAATTTTCTTCTTTATTGTCAGGCAGGGACCTAGTTGATAATTTTAAGAGACCTCCAAACAAGACATCACATAATTTGGATTATTATGTGAGGAAACATAAACAGATGTGTTTTTGCTTATCATTTTTCATTATAGTTTATATATTTAATATGTATTCTAAGATGATCCTATTGGTCCAGTGGGACAGAGAAGCTACCATGTTGGAAGTCCTTTAGGTAGAGTGTACAAACTGCCCAAGGATAAAGTCAGTATCTCTTCAATGGATAGGTTCTTTGTCCTTCTTGGCTAATAGTCATAGTTAACTTCCCATGAGAATATAGCGCGAGACTGAAGGACTGTGTATGACTAGATGCTGGACATACAGAATATGATTCTGCTAAAAGATGGCTACTTGAAGGTTCTAGCCACATTGTGCTCTGTTTGATGTATTCCATTCTAATTTTCATACTAATTCAACAATCCTGCATATCTGTTAGGATTTAATTGAATGGTTATCAGTTATGTTATAGATAAACATCACAGGTCACATAAAACCCTGTTTGTCATAATAAGGCATGGCTCATGTGTGCCAACATCTGGTAGCAAACCCAAAACAGATGTACAAATGGCAGACAGGTGCTTGCCAGAGGAAGTTTGAATTGGCTCTGGAGGATTAAACACTGTACCATTTCTTTCAGAAAAAAGAATGTTGGAGGATACAAAGGGAGCCCATCCTTGTCAAAGAGTTTAAGCACCTTTTTTGGTTATGAACCTTAAATGTTGAGCCAGCCTATATCACAATCTAGATCTATTGTAAGCGTTTCTTGGTTTGAGTAGTACTCAAAATTAATATTTTTGTGGATCACTAGGAAATGAATAATAAGAATACTAGTAATTGCAGTGTGACCCTCGTCTAAGTACAAAGACACATCAAATATGCTGGGGTTTTTTTGTTTGTTTTGTTTTTTTAGCATGGTCTTAAGTTAAAAGTATTATTATTTGTTGGTCACTATATGGGAGAAACTTACAAATGACCTAGATAAAAGACTTCCTAGAATATTTATACTTAGGCATAATCTCAAAGTCTTATGATTTTTTTGTTGTTATTTACTAGCATAGCAGTCTTAGCAATGCAAACTAGATGATTTACCTGTGTGTCAGGTGCAGTAATTATTACTTCAATAGCATTGGTCAACACAATTGTGCTGACTAATTTCATGTTCATGTGTCAAAGGCTAGTATCATATGGGAAGAGAGAACCTTCATTGAGAAAATGTCCCCCATCAGATTGGTCCATGGGCAAGCCAATTAGGAAATTTTATTGATCAATAACTGATGATAAAGTGCTCAGTTCATTGTTGGTGGTGGCTGGTGGTCCTGAGTCCTATACGAAATGCAGGCTGAGCAAGCAAGCAATGATAAGGAAGCAAGCAAGCAACATCATTGCATGGCCTCTGTATCAGTTCTTCTCTGTGGCTCCTGCCTTGACTTCCTGCCCTAACTTTACAGGACTACAGACCACAAGCATTAAGATCAAATGTCCATTTTTTCCCCCACGTTTCTTTTGGTTATGTTCTTTTATTACAGAAATAGAAACCCCGACTAAGACAATAATGTCTTCAGGATTTCATTGTAGTCAGATTCATTCTGGACAGATATTTCTGTGTTGATTATCTTTTTTTTACTATTTACATAAGGATCATTGGTTTCTAATTATCTATTAATTCATATGGAAAATACGTACACACACAAAGATAAAGGGGCACTGTTGGGGTCAATAACTACCTCCAGTACTAAACAGATATGTTGATTTACCTTAGGGAGAACAATCAGGAGCATTTTAGTGACATTAAGATATGATTTAGAGCATCCATCTGGTGGCTGTATCAGCGAAATGGAACAAGTAAATGAGGAAAGGACAGGTACCATCACCCCTGTTTCTTTGACTTCATGGCAAACGCAATGATTATTGCATTTCTGTCCAGGGGCACAATATTGCTTTCTAGTAATTATCCCACAGGTAAAATTTCAGTGTGCATGCATTGCTTTTTAAAATAATATGACATTTGTTTTATGCACCATGAACAAATGTGAAACAATCTCTAGTTATTAAGTATAATTATTTTGTGCATACAATCAAGAAATTTGGAAATAATCAATAATGGGTATTTTTTTTTTGACCATGCTTAGATTGTACTAGGACAAGGCCATATTTATTTCCATACTTTGAGACAGTCCTTATGATCACCAAATCAGAGCCAAAGATCAAATAAATCAAAGGTATGCTTTTTTTTCTTCCTGATTCTTTTTTTTTATGTAATTCAATTTTGAAATGCTTTACGGACTTTTCTAAATGTGTAGAGCATTCTTATCATTTCTACCTTCCAATCTCTCCTCTAAATCTTACTGTGTCCCTCACATAACATATCAAATTCAAACATTTTTTAATTATTATTTTATAAACATGTGACACCTGCATTCAAACAGCATCCGTCTTAGTGTTTCTTATATGTATATATATTTAATGCTGACCACTTAGGATTACATAACCTATTAGAGGCTCATCGATATTAATGCTATCTATCTATCTATCTATCTATCTATCTATCTATCTATCTATTATCATTAATGACTAAAGTAGTTCTTCATCTATGGGGTAGAGAGGGCAGCTTTATGAGATTATCGTCATTCATGCACTGGAATGATCTCCATGTTCATGAACTGGTAGAATTAATATTGTGAAGATAACTATTAGATCAAAGGTAATTTACATATTCATGCAATTTGAATCCAGATCTCTATGAGCTACATCATAGACAGACAAAATGATCTTGAAACTCACATGGAAACATGAATGACCCCCAGACAGTCAAAGCAATCCTGAGCAAAACGAAAGATGATGGAGGGATTACCACTCCATGTTTCAAACTATGTTTCAGAGTTATAAAAATAAAAACAGCATGTTTTCTGGCATGAAACCAAGCATGTAGAACAGTGGTACAAAATAGAAATTTTATGCATAAGTATACAAAGCTACAGTGAAATTGTATTTGACAAAGAGGCTAAAAATACACACTGGAGAAAAGATACCTCCTTTGAGAAACACTGCTGGGAAAACTAGTGTCCACATGTAGAGGAATGAAATTAGACCTCTATCTGCCTGATGAAAGTCAACTAAACGTGAAACAAAATCCTCACTGTAAATCTGAAATGCTGAATCTGCTAGAAAAAACATAGGAATTTCCTTACAAGTCATAGATGTAGGAAGAGACTTTCTGGATAGAACTGTATGCATTCAGGAATTAAGGCCAACAATTGTCAAAATGGGGTCTTATAAGACTGAAAAATTTCTATACAGCAAAGGCAATGATCAAGCAAAGAGGAAGCCCTCAGTGTGAGAGACTCTTTTCCAGCTATACAGATGAAATGGTACAGCATACACAGAGCATATGAAAAACATAGATAAAAGTGTGTGTGTGTGTGTGTGTTTGTGTATCAATCATACATAAAGAACTCAAAACACGAAGAATCAAGAAAGATGACAACCCAATGTAGAAATGGGTTCTAAACAGAATGCTCTCAAAAGAAAAATTTAAAATGCCCAAGACAAATCTTTTAAACTACTGAATGTCCTTAGCAATTGGAGGCATACAAATTAAAGATTCTATGAGATTTCACCTTCTTAACTTTTACCAGTCTGCTAAACTGTCATGAGTTCCCTATCAGAGCAAAAGGATGTAACTATTCAGAGTATGCTTGTGTCTATGTTTTAGAGTTATTCCTATAAAACTAACAGAACAAATAATACTGTAGGAGGCTGAGAATCTATTTCATTATAGAGATCCTCAAAAAATGTCAGCTGGAAGAATAAGTCAACATGAATCAAAACTCCTGCCTTGCCACTCTACATCTCTTCTATCATGTCAATTTCACTGACCTCTTCCCTCAATGTAGGCACACTGCCTGCCCACTGTCATTTTAAGATCACTGCCTTTTCTACTGAGAGTAGAATATTCAACTCTCCTTTGGCATCTTTGGTCCATAGATGATACACACAGAGAACTTTTCAGAGATGAAGCCCTTCCTACCAAAATGTTTTGTTTCTATTGTACAAGGAAATGTTATTCAGTTCCTGCCACAGGTGTAATCACAGTGTTCATCTACTCTACAATCCTACTTGCCTCTGAAAGTTTTCTCTTTGGGACAGAGAAGTACAGACATCACAACCTTATACTGTAGATCACAGGTGAGCCTAGGTTCCAGAAAATTGTACGAGCTTCTCCTGCAAGAGAGATTCCAGGAAGCTTTGCCTTATTGATAAATTCTCTTGAACTGATCTTAATATTAATATCCTTGATTTAACATCATTAAAATCTGTTTTTAAACACATTTTTCTACTTGGTCTACTGATGAAAACAGTCAAGGTCTTGCCACTTCTTTGATGTAGTCTCTATCTACACTTACTTGGAGATACCTTAAAATTCTCCTCCTGGCTATGAAATTATTAAATGCTGGTTGGTGGTTACTCTTGGGAAACGTGAGAATGTCCTCCATATAGCAATGTTCACAAAGAAACCGAAAATCGCATTTTTATAGGCTAGAGGGATTGTTTCCCCTTCAGGGAAGACATAAAAGAACTTGTGTATTTATGTTAAGCTTCTTATGTCAAGTTTTATAGGTCTACTATTAACAACTAGTGCCACAACATCTCCACCATAAAGGGCTGGAGCCTGTGCTGATTAGTTTTTTTTGTCAAGTTGACACAAGCTACAGTCAGGTGTGAAGATGGAGCCTCAGTTAAGATAGCATAGCACCTTTATCATGCTAGCCTGTGTGAATGTTCGTGGAACATATTCTTGATTAGTGATTGGTGTGAGAGAGCCTAGTCCAATGTGCTGGTGCCATCCTTGGACACGTGACTGTACGTTATATACAAAAGCAAGCTGCACATGGTGAAAGCAAGCTAGTAAGGGTATTTCTCTATAGACTCAGTTTTAGCTCCTACTCTGACTTCCTACCCTAACTTCTCTAAATGATGCTATGATGGGGAAACATAAGCCAAATAAGCTCTTTCCTCCCCAAGCTGCTTTTAGTCAGACATGAGCAACTGGCCTTAACTCTAACTTGAGTAACCAGAACCTGCTATGATCATGCATTTAACTTGGTTCAAACTTGATTACTAGCTGTCTTTATCCTGCAATTATAAGTCAATACTTGCACAGGCAGCTGATTGGTTCTTCTCCTTCCCTGATTGGAAAGTTGAAGGAATAAAGCTGAAAATTTAGTTTTCTGAATGCCTTAAGCAGTGTGGAATCTTATCACTTTAACAAGGCCATGATGCACACACACACACCATCTCCCAAAGCTGTGGGGAGCCAGCCTGACCCCAAACTTTCTCAGAGGCCCTGGTAAAGGGACCAAAGGAATTTTTGTTCTGTGTCAAAGACGATACTATAGCAGAGTCCAAATTACTGCTTCTGGAGACTACTCTTCTTCTGGGCTGTAGATAACAGTTCTAGGGCAGCTATGTCTGTGTATCCTGTGTTCTCTTTGCCACCATTGTCTGACGTAGTTCTTTACTAGTAGATCTGGTTCATTCCCTCCTCCCTGTAAATAATATATTAGATTGTGTACTTCTGTTACTTTTCATTAATTTATTTACTTTATGTTTTGGCCCGTTCTGCCCCACGTTCGGGGGCCACTTTGTACCCGCCCGGAGCTGCTGCTCTGGTCCGCTGGTCAGTGTCTAGCAAGAGAGAGAGTAGGGAGGGGCAAGAGACTCGAAGAATGGAGACAAGACAGAGTCTGATCAAGTCTCGTTCATTGAAAGGAAATCCTGGGTATTTATACCCTTTACCATGTGTCTTTTTCTCATGGACAAGCATAGCTGAAAGCACTACGTCATGTGTCTTGCAGCATGGATACCATGCGCACTTAACTAGCAGCGTGGAGACCACATGCACCTTGCAGCTGGGGGCACTAAGCAGCAAAACAAGATATGTGAGAAAAACAAGATGTTTATCAGAGTGTACTCAGCTGTACTCAGCTGTTCTGGGCTGTTGAAAACAAGTCTCTTGTCAGGGTATATGGCTCGAGAGGGTTATAAAGATGATAGCCGCTTTCTGTTAGAAGTCGGCTCCCAACAACTTTATATCAAAATCACAGATTCCCCTCCCTCCACTCCTCTCAGTCCATCCCTCTATCCATCCCTTCCCTTTCTCTTCAGAGAAATGGAGACCTCCCACGGATATCAACCCCTCTTGGCATATCAAGTTGCAGGACTAGGTGCATCTTCTTTTATTAAGGCTAGGCAAAGCAGACCAGGTAACAGAAAGAGACCCAAAGGCAGGCAAGAAAGTCAGTCCCTGTTCCCATTCTTAGAGGTGCCACATGACAACCAAGCTGCACATCTCTTACGTATGTGTAATGGGCCCAGGCCCATCCCATGAGTGCTCTCTGGTTGGTGGTCCATTCTGTGGGAATCCTGATGGGACTGGGTTAGTTCATTCTGTAGGCTCCTTGACCTCTCTAACTTCTTCAATCCTTCTGCTCCCTCTTTCACAAGATTCTCTGAGCTTCTCCTACTGTTTGGTTGTGGGTCTCTCCATCTATTTCCATCATCTGCTGGGTGAAGTTTCTCAGATGACAAGGATGCTAGGCTCCTGTCTGCAAGTATAGCAGAATATTATTAATAGTGCCAGGAATTGGGCAGTTGGTGTCTTCATCCCTCCATTGGATGCCTTGCCTGGTTAAAGGAGATAGACATTTGAAGTTCCATATCCCCTATTTCTAGGAGTTTTAGCTAGGGTCACCTTCATAGATTCTTGGGAGTTTCCATTGTCTTAGGTGTCTAGCTTTTCCCAGAGATGACTCCTAACCATTTCCATCCTCCCCACACTTGATGCTTGCTATTCCCATCAACACCCACTTTCTCACCCAGTTCCCTCCCTCTATATATGCCAATGTTTATTTTCTTTTCTCTTTTCAGTGAAATTCAAGCATACTCTCTTAGGCCCTCCTTGTTACTTAGCTTCTTTGGGTCTGTGGATTATAGCATTGTTATCCTATACTATATGGCTAATATCTACTTATATGTGAGTACATACCATGTTTATGTGTATATTTCTAGGTCTAGGTTACTCACTCAGGAGACCTCCCACGGATATCAACCCCTCTTGGCATATCAAGTTGCAGGACTAGGTGCATCTTCTTTTATTAAGGCTAGGCAAAGCAGACCAGTAACAGAAAGAGACCCAAAGGCAGGCAAGAAAGTCAGTCCCTGTTCCCATTCTTAGAGGTGCCACATGACAACCAAGCTGCACATCTCTTACGTATGTGTAATGGGCCCAGGCCCATCCCATGTTCTTTTCTAGTTCCATCTATTTTCTTGTATACTTCATGATGCCATTATTTTTAATAGCTGAATAATATTCCATTGGGTAAATGTACCACATTTTCCTTATCCACTCCTTGGTTGAAGAATATCTAGGTTGTTTCCAGTTTGTGATTATCATGAATAAGGCTGTAATGAATATAGTTGAGCAAGTGTCCTTGTGGTGTGGTGGAGCATCTTTTGAGTATATGACCAGGTGAAGTGTAGCTGGGTCTTATGATATAACTATTGCCAAATTTCTGAGAAATGGCCAAATTGACTTCTGAAATGTTTGTACAAGTTTGCACTTCCACCAGCAATGGGGAACATTCCCCTCACTCAAAATCCTTGCCAGCATGTGCTGTCACTTGAGCTTTTACCTTAACCATTCTGACAAGTGTAAGATGGAATCTCAGAGTTATTTTGATTTGCATTTCCCTGACGACTAAGGGCATTGAACATTTCTTTAAGTGCATCTCAGCCATTAGAGATTCCTTTGTTGAGAAATCTCTGTTTAGCTCTGCACCTCATTTTTATTTAGGTTGTTTGGTTTGTTGATGTCTAATTTCTTGAATTCTTTATATATGTATTTTAAATATTAGCTCTCTGTTAGATGTAGGGTTGCTGAAGATCTTTTCCCATTCTATAGGTTGTTGTCTATCCTATAGACAGTGTCTTCTGCCTTACAGAAGATTTTCAGTTTCATGAGATCTCATTTATTAATTGTTAATCTTAGTGCCTTAGCTATTGTTGTTCTGTTCAAGAAGTTGTCTCCTGTACCAATGCATTCAAGGCTTTTCCTGACTCTCTCGTCGATCAGGTAAAGTGGTCTGGTTTTAATGTTAAGGTTTTTGATCCACTTGAACTTGAGTTTTTATACAGGGTGATAAATATGTGTATATTTGCATTATTTTACAAGCAGACATCAGTACCATTTGCTGAAGATACTTTCTTTTTTCCATTGTATTGTTTTGGCTTCTTTGTAAACAATCAATTGTCTGTAGGTATGTGGATTTACTTCTGGCAAAGTATACATCTTAACTTATTTCGCATAAGATAAAAATAATGTAAGATATTGCAACCACAGCCTTTATCTTCTCTTTTTCTTCTCTACCTTTCATATCCCCTCTCACTTCTCAGTCAGAACCCTGTCACTGCTGGTCCAAGGCACAAAGCTGTGTTACTCTTTATTAACTAGTCTATTCCCATACACTGAGTAGGAGGAGTCACCTGTATGCTGTATACTATGTATGAAATTTTACCCAGGTTGTTTTTAGAAAATACTCCTGATATCAATGTCTGTATCACAAAGAGATCATGAGGTACACTGAAACAACACTTGGGAAAACAGAACAAAAGTGATAACCAGGACATGTGTTATGTGTTACCAGGCAGCAGAGAAGCAAAGTTGAGGTTCCAGTGACTGGCAATGATGGGAGGTGTTACTAACCTTGAACATGAGTCAGAGAAAGAGTTCATGCAATCCTATGAGAGAGGGATAAAGGGATGAAAGCTCTAATAAGAGCTGAAACCAGAGGGGTCACAATGGTTGGCAAAATCCTGGGCATGGGTAAAGGTGGAACTAAACCAGTGACAGACTTTAATTTTCTCTTTGTCTTTTGCCTGCATGCTTTCTTCATTAGCTCAGTTGGTATAGCCTGAATAGGTAGATTATCCAACATACACAGAATAAAACAGAAGTCGTGTCTTTATCTGGGAAGAATTGATGACCACAGTTGAGAAGAACTGGGTTTTCGGAGGTGGGAAGAGTTGTCCGTGTAATAAAAGTGACTTCATGGAGAGTATCTGAATTCCAAAGCACTCTTCTCTTTTCTTATTGCTTTAAATGGAAAATGTATTTGATTGCAGGGTTAATGCATCAGTCCAGCTATCTGTTTCCCAACCACATCCCAGTCTAGTATCTTAGAAATTCTTCTATGTGGGTCTCATAATCCCAGGAAAATCAGTTGATCTGGCTAGAAACTGTTTAAGTGCCTTTAAGAATCCTGACAGTGAAGGTGATTATACGTGGTTGTAGTGTGGAAATTTCTCTAGAGAGATTGTTGCTAGTCCATCTGAGTCTCAGGCAAGATAACCTGTTAGAGTTGTGAACTAGAAGAAAATTAAGGTGAGCATTGCTTAGAAACAAGATTAATTTCTAATGTGATGTGGCAGGAGAAAAGTGGAATTTTTTTGAGAACCTAGATGAAGAATAATCATCCCTGAGTATTTCTTCTCACACAATTCAGTTACAACACTTCACACATCACATTTGATTTTGAATGTGTGAGGTACAGTAACTGGCAGACATTTGGGGAATGGAAGAAAGGAAATAATAAGCAATGAAATGGAAGAGTAAAAATCCTGCTATTCAAAATACCTCACTATGTAAAAAAAAAAAAACAATAGAGAAAAATAAAAAATTTGGTTTCACCCTGGATATAACGTAGCCATAAACCTCAAGTACAATGAAAGCATAATATGTTTAATGTATGAAATGATGCAAAAGAGACAACGGGGAAAATTATCAAGTGCATGGGAGAAGAAGATGAAGGATGAGTATTCCAGTGTAAAAGATTTAACTTTCCTAGGCTGTGGAAGTTGAAAATATGATTACATCATCATGGCTCAGAGACCTCTGACACCATGTCAGGTAGTCAACAGCAGTCTCATGTTGGATCATTATGCCTGTGACCTTCACATCCATTCTTATTACTGTGAAAGT